>JBBGZY010000011.1:4772500-5401552 GCA_037952925.1 Lithobates clamitans | reverse complement strand
AAGGGCTGAGGTAGAGAAAGATTTATCTATTTGCCCTGGTGACCATTGTCACTGGGACTGAAAATGAGGGAAAAAAATTAATAGGGTCATCACCAGCACTACAATAGAAGGGAAATACTCCAAAGGACACGTCTTCCGGTAGAAGAGTCTGAAAGAGGATCTACCTCACTTTGAAGAGCTTTTGTCTCACTTCTGGTTGTGCCTACAAGATAGGAAGTGAAGAAAAATATCTTCTCAAATGGGACACTGATGGGAAAAAAACAAAAACTGATAATGGCTTAAGGATGGGTTCACACTATCTTCGCATACGGCTCACAGCAGGGGTCCAGTGCGTCCCCGTTCACCGTTTCAGGTCCGATTTCAGCTCGAATTTTTGGCTGAATTGGGACCTGAAATGGACCAAAAGACGCACAGGGCTCCTGTGCAAATTTGCACTGGAGATATGTGAACTGGCTCCATAGAGAGCCAGTCAAAATATCCTGCTATTGCGAATTGGATGCGCATCCAATTCGCAATAGTGTGAACCCAGTCTTACTCTTCATTGTTCCAAAATAAAAAGTTCCGCCCTTAGATCTCCTATGACTCTTCTGCAATAAAGGATTCTTAGCTGCTTGTTCGCAATCTTATCGATAATGTACACTGAGTAGCGCACGCACAGCTCAATGTGCAATCTTGGCATCTGCTGGGTGCCAGGATGAACTCCTGTGTAGGAGGTAGGTCATTATAGCAAGGCCAATCAAGATGGCCAAAAAACTTAAACCCTGAAGATGACCAGCAGCAATATTGGCACTGGTGAGGGAGTAAACATGTAGTTGACTGGTTGGCTGAGTTTACAAGTGCATTGAATGCTGGGCCATGTAACGTACAGGGAAGTACTTCCTATTTACACATTCCACCAAAAGGAGTCCAGATTGTCCCTTTGCGATGATGTAAGTGGCCACTAATTTTGTTGATTATAGCAACAGAGTTAATTAAGGTCAAATCTTTGTTTATGTGAAAAAAAAAAAGTTATAGCATTATTATTTCTGAATAATAAAAATGTGCACGGCTCCATACAAAATAGATTTTTAAAAGAAAGGTGCAGTTGTCCTATAGGGTGTCAGGGTTGCTAGTGCTCTAACCAGACATCCAGTGGAAAAAAAACAAAACATGAATTTCTGTGGAAAAGGAAAATGGCAGGTTGGATTTTTCACCCAACAGTTTCCTAAAGCCCTGTACACACGGGCAGAACGTCGGGAGACATTTGCCAGTACAAAAAATACCAGTCGATATTCTGCCTGTGTGTATGTTCAGCTGGCTTCTGTCGGACATGCATGCTGAAAAACCAGCAGCTGTCCGACTCCGGATCAGAGCTCTCAACCAATGGCAGTTTCCTGTCAGAACACAACAGCTCAGCAGGGGAGATCGCTGAACTAACTTCACATTGTTAGTTCTGCGGCTCCTGACCGAAGCAGTCAGTTTTTTTTCGTGCAACCCCATGAAAAAGAGGGATAAACGGTGGTCATTTTATATGCAATTCATTTGAATCTCTATGTGTGAACTTTTCAATTCGGTGAACTGGGAAGTTTACCCACACACCGGGTGATGTCCAAGTAATGTGACTAAAAACATTGTATTGTACAAGTATTGAAAAAAAAACACTGAAAATAGATTGGGTAAAATGCTGCTAACATATGGTAAAATATGTGGGCCTTCTATTTAAAAAAAAAAAAAAAGAAAAAAAAAAAAAAATTTGCACAAGGACTGCCCACAAAAAAATATTCTCAGTATGGTGTGTGTGCTTGCTATGGTAATTTACAGAAGTATAAAAAAATTACAAATGTGTACATCTAACAACTGTAAAAACAACAAGCAAAGAAATGTCATGAAATGACTGCATAATCCCTATTTTTATATTGGTCTACCACTGGAAAGCTAAAGTCAATGGAGTGTCTGAAAATTGGGGACAGAAAACAAGGCAAATATTTGATTTTTTTTGCCAGAAGTCAATAAATTGTAAGTTAGTTATCCAACATATTCCCTATACACCGATTATACAAAAATGCCTTACCGATTTCTTATATAGAAAAAAACCCAGAAATTTCTAGAATTTCTATTTGATAAATGCATTTATGATGTAATACTTACTAAGGAAGCTCTGATTGCAAAGTGTAATATAAAGTGCCTGATCTGCTACACAAGTGCAAGCTGCAAATTCAAGGTCAAGCATAGCAAGCACATGATATAGCAGTGAGGTAGAAGTGCTAACAAAAATCTGGTTCATTCTGCTGCTGACTTAGGTTGACAAGCTAGTAAATTTAGTGTAAAGGAATACTAAAACCATTCATCTGGATTTTGGCTTTACCCTATTCATTTGTAGTAATCTTGCATTACAGTCATTGTAAGCTTTGAAATAAAGACATAAAAGCATTTACACAAGATGCTTAGAAGTGACTATAACTTTAGATGTAGCCAAACTTTAAGCATCTGCATAAAATTAAGAGATTGTCTGAAAGGCCAAATATACTGTTAAAAAAATCTGTATAACAATACTGTAAAAACTGATAACACTGAAAAACTGATATAAAAATATCTACTTAACTTGGTCCTGGCCAGTATGAAGATTAAACCACCCAAAATTAAATTACCTACTGATAGAGCAGCAGAAAAAAAAAACAAGTAAAAAAAAAAAAAAAACCTAGAAATTAAAACAATATACCCAAATTAAGAATTACCATCAGTAAGAGGCAAAAACCTCATAAAACAGGTATATTTTTTTATGATTTATGCAAAGATTCAGTTTTCATAGTGAAATTTCCTGTCAAGCAAAGCTTCAACATTTATTTCTGAGCATATGCTTCACAACTGTAGAGAAGACCAGAAAACTACTAATATAACAAAACAAAAATTGCCCCACTGACATTAAAGTAGAAAGTTTTTTTTTTTTACATTTTTCCCGTGTGTCGTATCTACATTACAACATCCATGTTTAAAAAAAAAAAAAAAATGGAACTATATACAATCTCAAAGACAAATACTTGATGAGACAAAACAAAATAAAATTAATAAAATCACAAGATAAAGAAAAAAAAAATTAAAAAAACCTAAAAAAATAAAAAATTATACATTTTTTTTTAACGTGAAAAGAAGTAAAAGTGTAAAGAACAAATGCACTAGTCTGGATAAAAAGTTTGACTTACTAATTTTCTTTATAAAATTGATGATACACTGAAACACACTTATGAAACTGGCGTTTTCTCCAGATATTAAAGTCCAACGAGTAGAGATGTTCTAAGAGCACAATATCACTCCAAAAGTCTTTCCGCTTTTTTTTTTTTTTTGTACAAAAATGCAACATCTAAAGCTTGTTAAAGTTCTGATAATACATATAATGGTTGCTCTACATCTTCACAAATTAACTGATCGCAATAGCTACAGAAGTTATAATCTAAATTACCTAAAGATATCATGTAAAGTGGTTTTAGAATCGATGGGATGCCTACTGAATTTAGGAATGTTGAAGAAAGGGCAATAAGGCGATTGATAAAGTGATACAGGCTGGATTCAATAATTAATTTAAGCTCTCTGGGTCCAAACCATTACCTCCAGAATGTTCCTTCTTTGTCCTAAATCAAATGGGTTTGTCAGGTAGAAAAGACAATGGAAAGGCTAACTCGATAGAAATCTGTCAAAGTGAGGTGCCTTTTATAGTTCCTTAAAGAGTAACTCTACCCTTCATCTAACTGGCACTCTATGGCAAAACACTAGTAGATACTAGAGTATCTAATGAAAATTGTTCAACTTTTGAAGGCCATGAGGAAAAGGGTCTACATATAGCTGTCAAATAAGGAATGCAGGTACAGGATACTGCATCCAAATTCAACAGCATAATTTATACAAAAGATTTCTATAACGAATAGAGACCATTCATTAGTGAAATAAGTGCTCACTTTGCAAACAAAACATTTACTGAGTACAGAAAAAAAGCAAAAGATGTGTTTAATCACCCCATCATGTAAAATAAAAAAAATGTTTTTAAATTAACCATGCACATGATTGGTATTAAAATTAAACACAGTTTTACTTTTTTTTTAAATTTAGATCAGTCAACATTCACTTTTCTAAGTGAATAGTCTCTACAGTGACCCAACCCTAGCGTGTCTACAGCAAAATAAAGTTCCCAGTCACTCCAGTTGTCTTGACAGAACAGTGGCTGTATGAATATAAGAGAAAAAAATAAAATGTCCTATTTACAGAGCCGATCCTTTCACTCTCATGACTAACAGCAAATTTATCATAAAGTGGAAGTCGTGCCTTTTTTGATAGTGTAGGTAAAGAGAATTGCTCCTACCAGTCACCTTTAAATACTAGAACTGGTTAAATATCCAAAACTGAACCATCAACATGAAAATACTCAGTCTTTACCCTTTAAAACCTTAAACACTTCCCTAAGGTTAAAAACGCAAGGAAAGATCAGTGGATGGTTCTCCCACACGTCACTAGAGGATAAAATATACACTATATTTTCAAAAGTATTGGGACACCTGCCTTTACACGCACATGAACTTTAATGGCATCCCAGCCTTAGTCCGTAGGGTTCAATATTGAGTTGGCCCACCCTTTGCAGGTATAACAGCTTCAACTCTTCTGGGAAGGCTGTCCACAAGGTTTAGGAGCGTGTCTATGGGAATGTTTGACCATTCTTCCAGAAGCGCATTTGTGAGGTCAACCTTTGATGTTGGACAAGAATGCCTGGCTCTAATACATCCCAAAGGTGTTCTATCGGGTTGAGGTCAGGACTCTGCTGGCCAGTCAAGTTCCTCCACCCTAAACTCATCCACATCTTATTGGACCCTGCTTTGTGCACTGGTGCACAGTCATTTAGTGGAGGGGGGGTTATGGTGTGGGGTTGTTTTTCAGGGGTTGGGCTTGGCCCCTTAGTTCCAGTGAAGGGAAGCATACAAAGATATTTTGGACAATTTCATGCTCCCAACTTTGTGGGAACAATTTAGGAATGTCCCCTTCCTGTTCAAAGAGGACTGCACACCAGTGCACAAAGCAAGGTCCATAAAGACATGGATGAGTGAGTTTGGGGTGGAGGAACTTCATTGGCCTGCACAGAGTCCTGACCTCAACCCGATAGAACACCTTTGGGATGAATTAGAGAGGAGATGGAGAGCTAGTCCTTCTCATCCACATTGGTGCCTGACCTCACAAACGTGCTTCTGAAAGAATGGTCAAACATTCCCATAGGCACATTTGTAAGCCTTCCCAGAAGAGTTGAAACTGTTATACCAGCAAAGGGTGGGCCAACTGAATATTGAACCCTACGAACTAAGACTGGGATGCCATTAAAGTTCATGTGTGTGTAAAGGCAGGCATCCCAATACTTTTGACAATATAGTGTACATTTACTGGAAAAAGAGATCAGTAAAAGGGACCAACAAACATCCAGGTTTTACAGTTCAATTTACCAACAACCACTAAGATCATTCAAAGCAGTTTTCATAGTGTATCACAACCTTCATCTTTAGCAGAGGACATTAGCTGGCCAATTTCTCCCACAGGGACATATAGAAACGCCATACGAAAACATTCTGGTGCCTTAATATTGATTTAACCAAGATCAGGCCAGCACGAGGGAAGTTGGACTATTCTCCTCCTATACCTGAACATGCACACTCAGGTAATACACACCACCTGTACTTGAAAGGTCTACAGCTAGCTTTTAGGCAAGCTAAAATAAACAAATCTAGGTCTCTGCTGTAATTAAACCATGCAGAATTGACAGGAAAAAAAGGCAGACATTGCACACAGCTTATCAATTCACTAGAACCTGATGAAATCATGGTAACATGACAGCGTTTAACATACAAGTGTGTATTTAAATTGCTGACAACATGACAGTTCACCTCCAACAAAACCCGATCAGATCATACAACAATCAAATTACACCTATAACACAAGCCTTATGGTATATAGAGCATAACATTCCACAGCAAACCCATCATTGGAAGCAGGAAAACTGGAGTTTTGCTTTTAATGTTACCAATACAAAGAGCAGAGAAGGAAATCTGAACCGGGACAATTTGTCTAAACAATACTTTCAGATTTGTATAATGGATTGATTAAAACATGCCCCCATGCACAATCTCCCTAATGTCAGTATAAAATACACCTTTCAAATGCTAACAGGTACAAACCTAATCTAAATGCAAATCAAGCAACAAAGGCTAATTTAAACAGATAGCAAATTAACACCAGCCCACATCACAGCAGCTGCGAGCAACAAAATAGCCACATATCCAATATACACAAGAGTCAAGAAATGGTACCTTAACCTGTAGCTCTGTGCCAAACAAACCTGCCCCAGGAGCCTGGTATGGGTATAAAACTACAATCCCTTATTAAACTTGGGCTAAGCTATTAAAGTGTTTCCTAAAAAGAGTTAAAGTGAGACAATTACAAGAATATAATGCTGCCACGGTGCAAGTTCTGGGGCTTTAAAGGAGAAGTATAGCCAAACCTTGTTTTTCTGTACTTCTCCTATGAATCACAGGAGTGAAATTTGTTCTGTGACCCGCTGTGAGCTGATATCACAGAGCTGGTCCAGGCTGGGGAAAGATTGCGACCACATGGTCAGGATCCACTCAGATTCCTGGACCAGCGAGCCTCTGAGAGCCTAAACCAGACTCTCCCGCACTCCCCTCCCCCTCGCCACAGCCCAGCGCTCCAGTGAGCGGGTGCAGAGCAGAGAGTAGGTGACTGACAGTCACCAGCTTTCTGCTCATGGAGCACTAAGAACTGAGCAATCAGCAGTGTTTCATCGCTCACTTCAGTCTTAGAAGCAGTAAGGGACCAATGCTGCATCCACCTAGGTAAGTATGATCTCTAAATGAAAAAAAAAAAAGAGCTAAACTTAGCTTAACTTTCATCCTTGCTTCATTAGTTGGAGGGTCCCTTTATTTAGAACAGTCATTCAGCCAGGACTCCTGATCTAAATATCTGTTCAAGGTCAGTGTCTGAGTAGCAAAGATAAAGATGGCTGGTCTATAGCTGCCTCCTTTGAAATCAGCAACAGTGATTCTCAAATTTGTAACCTAAAAGATTTCGGATCATGTCTGCTTACTCAAACTGTAAAGCTGGACATGAATGTATTGACATTTTGCTGGATCAGCAGGCACCATCTGAAATTCGATCCATCAATGACCATTCTCGTTAATAGGAAGTCAATCTATTGACTGACTTTTCATGAATGAGCTTGTTGGAAAATCTTGTTTTGATCAGTGTATTCTCACGGCCAGGAAGTCAGAATAAGACGACACAGCGGGGGGGGGGGGGGGGGATTCGCACATTCAAATTGAATGTGTGGGAAGGGGGAATTGGTTCCGTTTTTTACTTTCAGCCCACTGGCTGAAAAAAAAAAAAAGAAGCGGAATCATGTATGGCCAGCCTAAGTTACAGCTTTTTGTATAGCGAGTTACCATCAATGCCTTCGTTACTTCCAGAGGAAAAACAGCTGAGGAATGTGTGAAGTCTAAGCCATTATATGAAACTAGCTAAGACTAGAGTGCGTTAGAGAAGGTTCTACCATAAATACTTACAGAATGAAATGGGTACTACCATTATGTAATATTCCCTAGCAACCTTTCTAACTGAATTCCCTGAAAGACACAGACATCACCTGCCCTTCTGGGGTGTTAAAGAAGCTCCATAATGTAAGTCACTGAAAGGTGCCACCTTATAGAAAATAAGCAGCAGATAGCAGGACAATTACACTTTGCCTTCTTTAAAGGACAAGCGTATGAACAATAGAACTCCAGACAGTGTGTTTGATGGTGTTACTACATTTTACCTTCAGCTCGCGGCCCAAAGATCTGCATCTTCAAAGCATCTGCTCCTGGCACCACCTTTGCTACCCATGCCCACTGTGCTGCCCAAGCCCAGAATTAATTGCTGGTCTACAAAATAGGAATTAGCTCTGACGTTTTCTAATCCAATTCCAAATCAATCTAAGTGATCCTGCCAGGAAGCTATCACTGTACTGAACCAATCAGAAGCAGCTGAGACTTTCCTTGCCCCACAGCCCTACATATACACGCCCCATGTATACGTGTGGCTGCGGGGAGAGGAATACCTTGACAGCTGATGTTTGGCTCAGTACAATGACAGCCTTCTGGTGGGATCGCTCAGGTGGGTTCAGATTAGGATTAGAACTCGCCTGAACATCATCCCTACTACAGATGACTATGGGGAGTTTGCCATAAATTGGTTCTGCGCAATACAGTGAGTAGGGGTACACTGGTGTCAGGAGCAGATCTCCAGGGTCAGAAGCCTGGAGGTCAGAAGAATGTATTTTAATCCATTCACCTCCAATCTAGAAATGTGATTCTGTGCACTTGTCCTTTAAGAATGCCATAACAGCATTAAAAACAGTATGCCCAGAAGAAACAAATTTCTATCTTATATTCTACCCAATGTCACATTATTAAATGTTAAGAGCCATATGTAGTAATCCAGAACAACCAATCACAAAATTTTACACTACATTCAGCTGCTGAAAGCTGATCTCTGGGTGATAGAGGTTATCGCACATAATTCTCATTATGTAAAAAAAATAAATAAATAATCTGTCCTCTGCAAGTAATCACTATAAATGTACACTAAACAACTGAATCCAAATTTTTTTTTGGAGAAACACACTGGGATGTCTGTTAGTGTATTTATAAGAATGTTTTAACTGCAAAAAAGTAAAATGATGCTAGATGTTTCAGGTGAAGAACATGGAACATGAACATGCTCTCACCAAATCCAGCATCTTCCTGTTTAGCACTGATACGAACATCAGTAAAGTATCTGTTCAGCAGGCTCATATCTAAAGGAATGGGCTGCAATGCCAGGTTTCACCTTACAAGTGAAGCTGTAGAATAATAGTGATATGGCTCCATTTACATTGGGGAGGAATTTAGGTCTTTATTTTACTTTGAAGACAAGTCAGAATTGGCTGAATGTTTAGCCAAAATATTGCACGGATACACTTTAACGGTGATGTTTACAAATTTCTAGATACAACTGGGGGCAAAATGCATGTATTAAAGTGTGACACACCAGATGGAGTGAAATGAACAAATATGTGGATACCATGCAATGAAGATAAGAGCAACCATTAACATGTATCTCTATTCTACAAATAAAGACTGTGTTCTCCCCTCTTTCCAACCAAGTCTTTTTTTCATTCACATCTGAAAAGTGCCTTTTCACACAGACCTACATGCAAGGATCACAGTTCAGAAAGAACACAGAATAGTATAGAAACAAACAGGTCTGTCCTGTTCAGATGATGTCCTGAATCAAGATATCCGAAGTACACAGTGAGACACTGCGGAGTCCATTAAGCGTCAGCCAAGTGTCCGGTTATGTTCTGTGAAGGTGGCTGAAATCATTCTGCAATCAGTGATACATTGATGTGCGACAAGTCTATCATGTGCCTAAAATATTGTAAGAACACATTGTTAGGGTATAAGCTTTTGCATTAATCCATATATCAGTTCAATTACATAGCAAAGCAGGGCACAGAAATAGTTTCAGTATTTTCACAAGCGGCAACTCATTAAAGTGGTTCTAAAACCTAAACATTTTTTACCTTAACGCATTCCTTGCATTAAGGAAAAAATGTTTAGGCATCAGCACCCCCCCTTTTACTTACCTGAGCCCTCATTGGAGTCTGCATTGTGCAAGTCTGCAGCTCTTCTCGCTTCTCAATTCCAGGTCTCACCGACTTTGCTGGGGCACCGGCAGCAGTTGGCTCCCAGTGCTGTCAATCAAAGCCAGTGACGAGGGAGTCAAGCCATTGACACAGACCGTGGGGCTCGGCGGTGAGCACGCATGAATGCTCCAGGAACACTGGCAGGGGACCGAGAAGAGGTGGTTTGCGGTCGCTCTGTGCAATTCCATTGCACAGAGCAGGTAAGTTTAGAAATGTTTGTTATTTTTGAAACAACTTTGTAAAAAATTACCTTTACAATTGGTTTAACTAGATGAGCCCAGCCTGGCTGTGATGTTTATTCATTAGCATCTTGAGTTTTTGATGCAGAGAGTGAATAATACAGAAAAAGAAATGTCTTTGATACTAGGCTCAAATGCCTCCGTGACCATCATTTTGTACTTTTGTTCTGCATTAGATGGACTTATTCTATATATCTGTAAATGTTAATAATATATATATATATATATATATATATATATATATATATATATATATATATATATATATTTTTTTTTTTTTATTAGGAACCAGTCAAGATTTGGCCTTATAAAAGAATAAGAACAGTAAATTTATGCAGGTTTACTTATCAAATTTGCATCCTTATTAAAGAGGAACTAAAGTCGTAGCACTTTTCTTCCCAGAAGCTCCCTGGTTGCCACTGACATGGTACATGGTCTTTGTCTGGGTTTGGCATCTTCAGTCATCTTGTTTGGCCTTCCTTGGGTGACGTAATTCCCATGCACGCATGAGTTAGTTAAGGCATGCTGAGATCGTACACCGAGGTGCACTTCTTTAGAGACCCTCTAGCAGGAAGGTTCAGTTTTTAGGGCCCTTTTACACGGACTAAATCCATTTTTTTCTCACCAGGTGATCTATCTTTTGATCCCCTGCTGAGCTGAGTGAAGCGGCTGGATGATAGATCCAGTGTCCACTCCGTTAATGCAGAGCAGACACAGGCATACCCCGCTCTGCTCTATGGGTAGTTGGGTGTAAATGGACCAGCTGTCTGTTTATGTACCAGCTGTCTGTTTACACCTGACTGCCAACTGATCCGATATGGCTAGATAGAGGGGAATGGATGACGTTCTGTTTGTCTTTGCTTGACTGGAGGTAGCTGGGTGTAAACAGACACAAGTCTGTTCTTATCTGACTGCCCATAGAGGAGAATGGAGGGTCCGATCGAGTCCGCCTAAAGAATGGACAGGCGGACCCGATTGGACTTCTAATGTGAAAGAAGCCTTACTGCAGAAAAATAAATAGTTTCTTCTGCAACAAAAAAACACTTAATGTTAAAAAACTTTTTTTCCAATAAAGATCCACTTTCAAGCTTGGTTGGGGATAACCCAAAGCAATAAGTCAGGGCCAAGAGGCCCCCCAAGGTCTAACATTTGTCATCCTATCAAATACATGGGCTCATATGCTGGAATCTTCCAGCATCTAAATAACCAAAGCAGTATAAAACAGAGCCCAGTTGTCACTTACACTTATCTTAAAGGACAGTTACTGCGAAACATAAAATCCTAGAACCTATAAGCATTGATAAGGGAAGTCCAAGTTCGATTCTCTGTTATTTTTCTTTGTTCTGTCATGTAACAAGGATGTAAATGTAAAGCTTGCAGCACTGAAAAGCTTGCAGCATTATAACTTAAAATAGATTTAAACCTTAATGCCGCGTACACACGACCGGACTTTGCATCAGAATAGACTCAGACGGTCTTTCCGACGGAGATCCGCTGAAACGGACTTGCCTACACACGATCACACCAAAGTCTGATCGTTTAGAATGCGATGACGTATGACGGGACTAGAAAAAGGAAGTTCAATAGCCAGTAGCCAATAGCTGCCCTTGCGTCGTTTTTGGTTCGTCGGAATAGCATACAGACTAGCGGTTTTCCCAATAGGAACTCATTCCGTCGGAAAGATTTGAAACATGTTTTATTTCTAGGTCCGTCAGAATTTTAGACAGAAAAAGTCAGATGAAGCCCACACACGATCGGAATGTCCGATGGAATGATTCAGTCGGACCTTTTCTGCTGGAAAGTCCGGTCATGTGTATGCGGCATAACTGTGCAACATTAAGTTTATCTTAAAAACCCCAAAAATTGTTTATCAAAATCCCTATTTTAATCTTTTTTCAATCCTTTGTAGCATTTCAGTGCTGTAAAACTACTGCAGCCACTTCCTTTTTACATAGATGCAACCAGAAATCATCATATGGCATTTCTCAGGGTGAGCTTCCTGACTGACAACAGTGGACCATGCCATGTGTGTTGCACATGTGACAGAATGATGATGCAGGAGCCCAACTGGGACAAAGTGTTGTAACAGTATAAAAGGAAGTACCTGAACAAGAACTTTCATGGATCACCCAGTATTTTGATAAAAGCTGCAGAATTTAAATAATGAAAATTACTTTTGAAATGACACCAACGTTGTAGTAAAGGCTTCAGGTTTTTTTTAACCTTATCTTCTGCATTAAGGTAAAAAACCTTTTATGTACAGCTCCTCCCTCAGTTACACCCTAAATACTTACCTGAGCATGATCTTGATCCAGCGTTGCTCACTCTCTCTCCCTCCTCACTGGACTCAGTGAGAGCAGCAGGAGCCATTGGTTCCTGCTGCTGTTAATCAAATCCAGTGACAAGGGAATATGGAGCGGGACTGAGCTGCACTGTGTGTGTCAACAGACACACATCGTGGCTCGGGATTGAACCTACACGTGTGCCACCATAGGAAATGACTTCCTATGTTGGCACACAGAGAAGAGGAGCCCAAAGCGCCAGGGGTGGACCCCAGGAAGAGGAGGATCAGGGCTGCTCTGTGCAAAACCACTTGTTATTTTTTTTTTTTTTACAACCACTTTAACTTGTCAAGCTTATGTGAGAGTTTAGTCATTGGGCCGATCTATGAATGTCCAGATTCTTGCATATGCCTGATCATAACTGGTTTGCAAAGTAAGCATACGTGCATGCGTGAAAAATGTTGATTCTTTTTCTTTAAATGTAATGTATTGCTTTCAGGGAAACAGCAAAATAATGCTTTTAGTCAGCTACAGTGCTTTGATAGGTATTAAATTATATGCATATTTGACAACCTCCAACCCTCCACCAACCACCACCTACCTGTGGTACTTCTGCTGGAACTGCAAAGCATGGTGCGGACTCTCAAAAGTTGCGACAGCTTTTCTCTGAAGAGGGAACATCTTAAGATCCTGCAAAAACAATAGGATCGATTAATAAGACAGATGTAGACAAATAGAAAAAAAAACTATTATACATCCAGGTAATGTTCAATGAATGCTAATAATTTTCTATACACTCGCAACTTTAGAATTATTCACCCACATTAATAAACTCGTGTTCTATGAACACAAATTTAAAATGATAGCATGGACCCATCAACAGAATTCAGTCTTTAGAGGATACACAGCATGATTCAGATGTTACTATACAAAAACCTGCAGAAATTTACACTATTAAAGACTGAGCCAAGATCATTTTAAAAGATGAACATTAGCCAGAGATGAAAGTACCAATGAATGTAGTAATATGTTCATTAAAAGTTATTAAATGCAACCACAGTAAATTACCCAAATGTATCTTGATATTGGCATCTTCTAATCCCCTATGCAGCAGCACTCAGAATTAGGCTCTGCTACAGAGGAATAACGACATTGGTGTGCTGCTTTATCACTGTTCATTCAGTCAAGCTAGTGGTGAGTTTTCAAGCATACTATTGCTGTTGCTGTGGTGGGGGACAGGAATCTGGATGTGCTCTCAAGACTATAAAATCCTTTGGAAAGTAACACTGTTCCCCTATAAGTGCTTCAGAATGCTCAGCCATTTACCTGGAATTCACTTTTAATCTACAGTGGATATAAAAAGTCTACACACCCCTGTTAAAATTTCAGGTTTCTGTGATGTAAAAAAAAAAATGACACAAAGATAAAAAATTTCAGAACTTTTCCCACCTTTAATGTGACCTATAAACTGTACAACTCAGTTGAACAACAAACTGAAATATTTTAAGGGGATGGGGGTGGGGAGTAAAAATAAAAAAAACTAAAATAATGTGGTTGCATAAGTGTGCACACACTCTTATAACTGGGGATGTAGCTGTGTTCAGAATTAAGCAATCACATTCAATCTCATGTTAAATAGGAGTCAGCACACACCTGCCATCATTTAAAGTGCTTTTGATTAACCCCAAATAAAGTTCAGCTGTTCTAGTAGGTCTTTCCTGACAATACAGCAAAGGCCATGGTCTGCAGAGAGTTTCTAAAGCATCAGCGGGATCTCATTGTTAAAAAGGTATCAGTCGGGAGAAGGGTACAAAATAATTTCCAAGGCATTAGATATATCATGGAACACAGTGAAGACAGTCATCATCAAGTGGAGAAAATATGGGACAACAGTGACATTACTGAGAACTGGACGTCCCTTCAAAATGTATGAAAAGATGAGAAGAAAATTAGTCAGGGAGGCTGCCAGGAGGAACTGCAGGAAAATCTGGCAAGTACTGACTGTGTGGTACATGTGAAAACAATCTCCCCCGTATTCTTCATATGTCTGGGCTATGGGGTAGATTGGCAAGACGAAAAGATTTTCTTATGACGAAAAACCATCCTAGCATGGCTAAAGTTTGCAAAAACACATCTGAAGTCTCCTAAGAGCATGTGGGATAATGTGTTATGGTCTGAGGAATCCAATGTTGAACTTTTTGGCCATAATTACAAAAGATATGTTTGGTGCAAAAACATCACCAAAAGAACACCATACCCACAGTGAAGCATGGTGATGGAACAGGGGCCTTAGTCCAGGTAGAGGGAATTATGAACAGTTCTAAATACCAATATTGGCACGAAACCTTCAGGCTTCTGCTAGAAAGCTGAACATGAAGAGGAACTTCATCTTTCAGGATGACGACAAAAAGCATATATCCAAATCAAGAAAGGAAAGGCTTCACCAGAAGATTCAAGTTTTGGAATGGCCCAGTCAGAACCCAGACCTGAATCCGATTGAAAATTTGTGGGTGATCTGAAGAGGGCTGTGCACAGGAGATGCCCTCGCAATCTGACAGATTTGGAGCGTTTTTGCAAAGAAGAGTGGGCAAATATTGCCAAGTCAAGATGTGCCATGCTGATAGACTGTGCATTTATAAACTGTGCAGTTTATAGGTCACATTAAAAAGGTGGAAAAAGTTCTGAAATGATTTATACTTGCCTCATTTTTTTACATCACAGAAACCTGTCATTTTAACAGGGGTGTGTAGACTTTTTATATCCACTGTGCGCAGTACAGGAAGGACATATGTCCTTTCACACTGATCCATTTTTGGAGTAAAAAAAGTGTAGAAAAATGTATTCCATTAAATGCTATAGAAAGACCTGCATACTGCATCTTTGGTGTGCTTTTCAACAGTGCACCAAAAACTTATCTCCCATTGATTTCTAGAAAGAAAAAAAAAAACGCATCAACCTGCTGTTCATTTTTGGTGTGTTTTGCGAGTCACATGTCCAAGTTTCACAGGTGCACGATTGGAATCAGGAGTCCAAAAAAACAGGGCAAAAATGTTTCAAAAACATGGCAAACACAAATGTGTTTATCCAATGGAGCAGTGTGAAAGGGCCCCAAGTCTTCATTGAGCTGGATTCTGACACTACCTTAGGAAGAAAGGAGGGTCCTAGGCACAAGACAACTTTGTCCTTGTGAAGAATGGTCCCTTCCAGATTTGCTAAGGCCCCTTTCACACGGGCACCTCCATTTGGCGGATTTCAATTGCTCAGTGGGGGATCTTTCCCCTGATCCCCGCTAAGCAGGTGGATGACAGGTCCCTCTCCGCTCACTGTGCAGAGCGGAGACGGACACATTTCCGCTCTCCTCTATGGGGAGATCGGGTGAAAACGGACCACCTGTCCATTTTCATCCAATCAACCAGATGGAGGGAAAATAGGACCACCATCCATCTGGATTTTGCGGACAGGATCGGATCACGGCGGATGTCAGCGGACATGTTAGCGCTGACATCCGCTGCTCCATAGGGGTGAATGGAGGGTCCGATCAGGTACCCCTGAAAAACTGACAGGCGGACCTGATCGGACTGCCCTTGTGAAAAGGCCCTTAGTATGACAGATGCAATAGCCACCAAAAAGGCTACCATGCAGAGATTAGCCAAAGGGAGCTCCCTGATCGGTTAAAGGGGTGGTTTTTGCAGGGCAGAGAGAACCAAACTGAGGTCCCAAAGATGCACAAAGTGCTGTAAGGGTGGTTTGATCTAAGGAACACCTTGAATAAAGGTCTTTACAAGGCTAAGCAAAACCAGATGCTTTTTGGAATAGAATGGACAAGGCTGAAAGCTGCTTAGCAGTAAAAGCCTGGCAAGTGTGTTGAGGTACTCTGTGTTTTGAGGAGGTAGAAGTCCCTGAAGAAGGGAATTTCGGAACCCTCCACTGTGGAAGAAGTACCTTTCCTCTTGTGACTTATTTAAAGAGTTTTTCAAGTGCCTCACCAAAGAGACTCCCTTCTTCAAAGGGCATAGTGCGAGGCATCCCTTTAGAAGGTATTAACTCTAAGGGAGTATCTCACCAAATATGACTTTTTTGTTGCAGAGGCTGCCTAAAACCTGACTTGTATTACAGTGTAAAGTTCTTCACGGAAATTACATTTCTGGGGTGTTCTGTACACCATCTGTGTTATAGAATGCCTCCAGGTTGCCATAATACATTGCAGAGAAATGTAGAGTGACCACAGATTGAAAAGGAAAATAATTTTAATAACAATAAATTACAATAGCGCTTCTGTAGCATTTGTAAATGATATGTGCTATATTTTTTTTCCCCACAAAAGTGGAGTTACCCGTTAAGAGAGTCTCAAACTTTCTTTGAGCAAAAAACTTCAGTGAAGGAACATCCTCTAGAGGTACAATAAGCAGCTGAAGGGTGAACTACCAGAACAGACCAGTTTTTTGTGAAATTTTTTCCATTGGATGGAGCTCAGTAATGGTTCTCGACCTTTTCTGGTTTGACCCAACGGTCATAGATTGCCAATTCTATTTGTTTGTGAATGGGGAAGGTCTTTTTAGACTTAGCAGGTCTCTTAGTATACAAAGTAAGATAGAAGAAAATCAAGTGTGACAATACCAAAACATTTGTACACAGCAGAATGGAGAATATAAACAACAATAATTATATTGCGTGAAGCCATAACATCATGTTTAGAGTCCTAGGGGTGAAAATATTATGTGGCCTCCTCCCACGCCCCTTGTGGGCCCCCCCCACCCCTTTATCTACCTCTACTAGAGCAGGCATATAGAGATCACAATTAGAGCTGGTGGGGGTTGAGTAGAAGCCTGGAACTTTTGGGCTATGGCCAGTAATGGCTTCATTAAAGTGGTAGTAAACTACACTTTTGAACTTGTACCTACAGATAAGCCTATAATAATACCTACCTGTAGGTACAGTGAATATCTCCTAAATTTGCGGTGTTTATCAGATATTCACACTGGATGCACATGATTTACATCATCGCGGCTCAGCCATTTAAAGGACCAGAGACAGCGAACCCGGACGGAAGACTGGGGGAAGATGGATGCCATGTCGGTGGTGACAGTGCACTGCTGGAGGACTTCTTTTTAAGGTAACCATTTCACAATGTACTAGTATGCAACGCACACTAGCACATTATGCCATTGGCTTGCAGGGATTTTCTTTTTCTTTTGAAGGTCTATTTACTACCGCTTTAAAGCTGTTAACTGTCAGAGGAACTGACAGTTGCAGAGAAATATGTCTTAGTCAAGTAAGCCACATGTTTTGTGCCTGAGAAATAGCTAGAATAGGTGTTAAAACAAAGTCCTGCTCTGGTGCAAGGTAAGCATCGTCAGTATGAGTGGTTTTTGTTTTGCAAGATTTTGGCAGAGCGAATGTTCACCTGAGCTTTTGCTGTAGTTCCCTTGTGCCTGGTTTCCACCAAAGTTATCGGTGAGGGTTACATAGTTAGTCAGGTTGAAAAAAGACACAAGTCCATCTAGTTCAACCATAAAAATAAAGATAAAATAAAAAATATTATACAATCCCATATACCCAATCCTATACACACAATTGATCCAGAGGAAGGCAAAAAAACCCCAGAAAAGCAGGATCCAATTTGCTACAGCAGGGGGAAAAATTCCTTCCTGTAGGATACTCACGGAGTAGGGTGCAAAAATGAGGTGAGAGTTTTCAAGGAGGAGAACACAGCAGCCTGGGAGTTGACCATACTGTAGCCCTTGTGGCAAAAGGACTCTAGGCGGTAGTGAATACATTTCAAACATTCATAGTTTAGGAGTTTTAACATAAAAACACATTCTAATTAGAATACATATGGTGTAAAGCAAGTACAGTAATAGAATGTCTCCTACTTTCTGTGATACTACAACAATGGTCAGGAATCCGCCCTGAACAAACCCTGGTGCAAGTTCTGTGTTAATTTATGCATATAAATCCATATTTTAGATGAAAAGCCAGTGAAAAAAATGTTTTCTTGGAGTCCATTGAGGAACACAGGAAGCCTTAAAGTTTGAGGTTATACTGCTATCTGTAGGAGGACTGGACACTGGCAAACAAAAAAACTTGTGGATGTAGATATAACCCATCCTACTAACAGAATGCCTCAGCTTTGTAACAAATCAGTACCAAAAGCTTGCTTGTAAACAGAGGGGGGAGACCTGTGTCTCTCAATGGATTCCAAAATAAATGAATTTTACAGTGAGTGCAAAAAAACTATTTTTGCAAGTGCTTGCCCTTTAAAATATTTGTTCATATGCATAAAGTAACCCAGAACAAGGGTTTGTTCAGTACTGGCAACAAAGTAGAGAGAAACAATCAAGTAACAATCTGTTTCTATTGACTCCCTAACACAGTCAACTGTGCTTGCAAAGAAAATATGAATGTAGTACTTGTAGGAATGTTCCCCTATGGGATTCAAGTTCCCTGTATTGCTCAGTGCAGTCACCAGGATGCTATGTGCTGGTAGGGTGTATTCCAATGTAAACCCTTTTAGCACCATGTGATGGAGATGTGCAGCAGACTTTTAATAAAAATGAAGTTTCACTTGTGTAAAACACTATTGTAAAAATCTTGTGTAAAGAACTTTTACAGGAATGTTTGTGTATTCAACACATTTATTCAGATATAATAAAACATGGGTAAAGAATAAAATTAAGAACAAAAATATACAGGATTTTCAATAAAAAATGTCTGATGGGCAGTTCACATAAGGATCCGTTACTAGATTTCACATGGAGGAAAAATATATGTATGATAAATGGTACACTTTACCAGGTGAATCTTTGTGATTGCACTGGGCAATACTAGGAACTTTAATCCTACAAAAGGACATTCTTATAGATACCGAATTCATATCTTCGTTGCAGGCATGATTGACTGCAGTTTACCAGATACAACTGAAAAGGGAACACTTTGCAACATTATTCTTCTCTGCATCTACACTACAGTATTTTTCCCTCATCTTTGCACTTAAAGTGGAAGTCCATGCAAAAACTAAAATCCCTGCATCTATAGCCACCAATATTCTAACGCTAACCTCTCTAGCCCTGGAAAGAAAAAATCAGTATACATACCTTTTCTGCAGGCAATCTGACCCGATCTCCAGCGGCAGAAGCTCTGCTGAGTACACGTCCAACAATGGCTGTAAAATGAATGGGAAGTGCTGTCACCCATAGAGCTACTATGGGGCTTCCGTTGACAGACGTGTCCTCTGCACCGGCCCACACAGCGGAGCCGCGGCTGACAGATCAGCATGAGATCAGAGCTTCCGCCGCTGGAGATCGGGTCGCCTGTAGAAAAGTGATGTATACTGATTTTTTTCTTTTCGGGCTAGAGAGATTAGTGCTAGAATGTTGCGGTGGCTATAGATGCAGGGATTTTAGTTTTTTCATGGACTTCCACTTTAAGCACGGTTTCTATTCCTGCAATACTGATACTACTTACATTCCTTAGGTTCAGGAAGTACCTTTATTAACCACTTAAGGACAGAGCCTTGTTTTGAGATTTGGTGTTTACTGGTTTAAAACAATTTTTTTGCTAGAAAATTACTTAGAACCCCCAAACATTATTTTATTTATATATATATATATATATTTTTTTTTCTAACACCCTAAAGAATAAAATGGCGGTCGTATATTCGCAGCGGTCTTACAAGCGCACTTTGTTTGGAAAAAATACACTTTTTTGCATTAAAAAATAAGCCCAATTTTTTTTATATTGTGAAAGATGATGTTACGCCAAGTAAATTGATCAGCAACATCTCACGCTTCAAAATGGCGCCCGCTCGTGGAATGGCGACAAACTTTTACCCTTAAAAATCTCCATAGGCAATGTTTAAAAAATTCTACAGGTTGCATGTTTTGTGTTACAGAGGAGGTCTAGGGCTAGAATTATTGTTCTCGCTCTAATGGCAGCGGTAAAACCTCACATGTGTGGTTTGAACACAGTTTACATATGCAGGCTCTGCTCACGTATGCGTTCGCTTCTGCACGTGAGCTTGGCGGGATGGGGTGCGTTAAAATTTTTTTTTTTTTTACTTATTTTACTTTTTATTTTTACACTGTTCTTTAAAAAAATAAAAATTATGGCACTTTTAGTCCTAATACAAGGAATGTAAACATCCCTTGTAATAGAAAAAAAGCATGACAGGACCTCTTAAATATGAGATCTGGGGGTCAAAAAGACCTCAGATTTACACTATAATGCATAAAAAAAATAATGTCCCTTTAAGAGCAATAAAAAAAAAATGTCCCTTTAAGAGCAATAAAAAAAATGTCCCTTTAAGAGCTATAGGCGGAAGTGGCGTTTTGATGTCGCTTCTGCCCTGCAATGGTATGGAGCAGGGTGGGGGCCATCTTCACCTCACTTAGTTCTATACCACACAGGGAGAAGGATCCGATGGCCTCCGCCGCTGCCGGCGTGTGGAGGGCCCCCTCTACCGCCACCAATAAAAGTGATCTTACGGCGAATCTGCTGCTGAGACCACTTTTATCTGAAAGCCGACCGCCCGCTGAAGAAGAGGACACCGGGTTTATGGCAGCTATCTGCTGCCATAACAACGATATTCCACTTCAAACAGCCGACGTATAATGACTGCGGGCAGCTGGCAAGTGGTTAAGAACAAAATGAAATAGGATAAACCCTTTCCTCATTTTAAAAACAAAAACACCAGGTCTAGATAGTTATCATATAGAGTGGTGTAGGCAAAACGAACACAAGCTCATTCCATGTCTATTATCTTTCTACGACGTGATACTGAAAATGGGGTTCCTTCTATCTTCGATGATGGAGGCACTGATTGTATTAATTCCTAAACTGAATAAAGACCCCCTGTATTGCGAATCCGATGATTCCATAGAACAGGCCTATATGACCCAAGTTTTAGGAAAATTTGATTTATGAATGAATGATGAATGTTTATAGCTTGGATAACTATTTTTTATAATCAACCATCTACCCATCTCAGGGTGCACAATGTTATTTCAGATCTGCTGTCCCAACTTTATGAAAAATAGATTACTGGGCCATTAAACTAGAAGTAAACTTGTATTTTTATCAAATGTCTGAAAGGCAGGGTTTTTATGACAGAAGAGACCCTATTGTTCTCTTCTGCCATAAATGCATCCTTCTGCCTGTCAGCCGTCATGTTCACATTTATGGTCCCCGATCCATGCCGCAGTGATGTGACTCCCGTGTGCATACGCAGGAATGGCATCATCGCAGCCAGGCCTATCAAGTGGCAGAAGGCATAGGACCATGAAGAGAAGATCGGGCGAAGATGTAATCGCCAGGGGCCCGCCAAGTCGGTCCCACCACTGCGCTGGACAGCATCATATGACAGGTAAGTCTGCCATAATGTACTAATAAGCTATGCATACTAGTACATTATAGCATAACCCACCTAGAGGGCCTTAAAGAAAAAAATATAGCAGACTTTACTTCCGCTTTAAGTAGTGGATATCTATAGATTTCTGGAGAATAAGGATTATTGTTCAATGTATCTTAACCTGCTTGGAAGAATTAACTTAACTGTATATCTCTCCATATGTACCTTTCAAGAATGGAGTTACCATACTTATAACTTATTTGGCATCTGAACCCCCAAAATTCTCCCTTTTATACCACAGATCCCAATGTCTCTGGCTGGCTTGGTGCTCTCAGATCCCGCAAAGATACTGTTTTTTTTTGCCTCACAATTGGTGAATGTACACTGGTGTTTATTGTCACAGTTGAAGAATTGGTGCTGGAGTCTCATCTTATGAAACTCTCTTCAAACGTATCCATAGGTAATCCCTATACACCACTGAAGGGATATACCACGTATGGAAAATCCATTTTGTCCGGATCTCTAAAATTTTATAAGTAATGTCAACCGCCTCTATCAAAACTAACCAGTCATCCTTCCCAACAACCCCGTTTGATATACAGGCAATCCCCGGTTACAAACAAGATTGGTCCTGTAGGTTTTTCTTAAGTTTAATTAGTATGCAAGTTGGAACACGTACATTTTTTAGGTGTAACTGCAGCCAAAAAGAAAATGTTTTTTGGATAGCGCAGGGATAGGTTAACACCCCTGTAATGCTTGTTTTGCTTTCTGTGCTCCTGGTCAGAAGATTTCACCTCACTTTTGGGTTGCTGTGGAAACAAGGATTGGTGATAAAGCTTCAGTGGAGACATCTTTTTTCTCATGGGAACTCTTAGAGGAGTGAATTTCCCTTCCTAGGGATAGATTTCCTCTCACTTCCAGTTGCCTCTCTCCGTTTGTAAGTATAAGTCATATGTAAGACAGATGTTTGTAACTCGGGGACTGCCTGTACAGGTAACCCAAGGTTTGAACACTTTGTGCAGCTACCAACTAGATCCTTAAATAAAATAATAAATGGTTACAGCGCTGATAGTCATACAATACCGTGCTAAGTGCTGAAAAATATTATACATGTAACTACTAATTTCCACAATGTGAGTGATATATCAATCAGTGTTACCTGATTAGACACAACTTGAAAAATGTGTTGATGAATGGTTATCAAATCAAATAAAATAAAATAAAAGAATATTAGTGAACTCTAATCACAATATACCAGTGCAAAAAATATTAATAATAATATAGTCCCGAACCAACTAGCCCCAGCTGGGCATGGAACTCAGACAACCAACTCAATGGTATCCCAACGGTTCCTATGTGAACAAGTCAATCCATACTCTGATCCAACATCAGGTGCTTCTATCTGGATAGGTGGATACTTAGACTGATACTTCAATTTATAGAGCCATATATCTTGCAAACGATCACCCAAAAATAAAAGGAGAGAAAATATATATATGGTGAAGTACTGCGGGATGTGAGAGCCAATCGCACTACAAACCGCTACTCACGCTTTCCCTGGTGACAGTCAGGCATAACAGGCATATCAGATGCTTCCACGATCGCCGCTTGGTAGCGTGCGCTCCACGAAGCCAGGAAGTTAAAAAGCGTCACTTGGTTGTTTGAAGGCCGGATGTGACGTCACATCCGGCCTTCAAACAACCAAGTGACGCTTTTTAACTTCCTGGCTTCGTGGAGCGCACGCTACCAAGCGGCGATCGTGGAAGCATCTGATATGCCTGTTATGCCTGACTGTCACCAGGGAAAGCGTGAGTAGCGGTTTGTAGTGCGATTGGCTCTCACATCCCGCAGTACTTCACCATATATATATTTTCTCTCCTTTTATTTTTGGGTGATCGTTTGCAAGATATATGGCTCTATAAATTGAAGTATCAGTCTAAGTATCCACCTATCCAGATAGAAGCACCTGATGTTGGATCAGAGTATGGATTGACTTGTTCACATAGGAACCGTTGGGATACCATTGAGTTGGTTGTCTGAGTTCCATGCCCAGCTGGGGCTAGTTGGTTCGGGACTATATTATTATTAATATTTTTTGCACTGGTATATTGTGATTAGAGTTCACTAATATTCTTTTATTTTATTTTATTTGATTTGATAACCATTCATCAACACATTTTTCAAGTTGTGTCTAATCAGGTAACACTGATTGATATATCACTCACATTGTGGAAATTAGTAGTTACATGTATAATATTTTTCAGCACTTAGCACGGTATTGTATGACTATCAGCGCTGTAACCATTTATTATTTTATTTAAAGCTTTACACTTTGCTACAGCAGCGATAGCATCTAGCACAACCAATTTTTGTCGCGAGCGCTGTTCCTTCTATTTTATTACCAACTAGATCCGACTGTTCTAATGAGGCTTAAATATGTACATCAATTATACCTATCAGGCACATTTAAATTAGAGATGCCTTGAAATTTCAGTGGGCGAAACATATCTGTCAAATGATATGGTCTGCATTTTGCCAATAGAGAAAAAGGTCCCGAAACGCATGCGATTTTACTGTGCTTATGGTATGTCTTTCAAAGGTCATGCAAATTAAAAACTGCATCAAAAACTTAATGGGTGCCTTATTGATGCGTTTCGTTTGCAGCAAGCAAGATTTGTAACACAAGGGAAGCGCAATGGACCAGTGTTCAGACATACAAAGAATTTAAAAGGATCCATTTTTTCTTGAGCTTTTCTTGCACTAAAGGTGCCGATAATGGCCGACAAATTCATATTCATTTAAATTCCTATTAATTAAAAAGTTG
This sequence comes from Lithobates clamitans, assembly GCA_037952925.1. Classification (NCBI taxonomy): domain Eukaryota; kingdom Metazoa; phylum Chordata; class Amphibia; order Anura; family Ranidae; genus Lithobates; species Lithobates clamitans. The sequence continues at coordinate 5,377,116 of JBBGZY010000011.1, read as the reverse complement.
AATATAATACAATATATAAAAACATACATATCTATTTTTAAAAATTGTCATTTTCGGTTTCAGTTTCGGCACCAAAATTTCCATTCGGCGCACCTCTAGTTTAAAACATTAATTCTTTGCTAAAAAAAGGAATTAAAAAAATTCTGATAGCTGATATTTATATATAATCCCCCCTCCTCTTTCCGGAGCCGTCGGTAGCAGCGGAGACGATCCCTTCACAGCCTGGATACTGAGTAAGGGAAAGATGGCCCCCACTCGGCTCCATAGCATTGGAGGACAGAAGCAACGTCAAACGTCACTTCCACCCAAATGGTTTTAAAGGGGATTTTGTTTTTTTGTAAAAAAAATAAATAGGATTTTTTTGTCATACTTACTTGTAAAAGCCTCGAGGGGAGGGAGTCACCCTGCCAAACAATAGCCATCAGACCTTATACGGCAGCCCGCAGTACACTGCGGCCGAAATCATCAGCTGCTCAAACATCCACTTGATAACATTTTGGTAACGTATGCATTGAAGACCAGGTAGCAGCCTTACAAAGCGAAAAGCCCAAGAGGTTCCTACACCCCTTGTAGATTCAGCTCACACCCTAAAAGGTTGGAGCTGTACGTTTCAGACCATAGGCCTGAATGACCAATTGACGTACCCAATTGGCAATGGAAAGCCTTGGAAGCTGCCTGCCCCTTTTTGGGTCTTTTTGGGGAAAAAAAAACAAATAAACCTTGACTGCCCGGACAACGTCCAAGGAATGTCGTCTCTCTTCTGCCGAACGAGGCTGAAAGAAAAAAGAAGGCAAAATAATATCCTGATTCAAATGAAAGGCTGACACCACCTTTGGCAAAAACGATGGAACAGGTCGTAACACAACCCTGTCGTGGTGAAGGATCAGGTATGGTTCCCTGCACGAAAGGGCCGCCAACTCCGACACCCTTCTAGCTGAGGTGATGACCATCAGGAAAGCTAGCTTGCGTGACAGCAAATCTAATGAAATTACCTTGATAGGCTCAAATAGTTGTTTCTGTAACACAGACAGCACCAAGTTCAAGTCCCGAGGACATATAGGTGACCTAATGGGGGGAAGCAAACGAGTTGCCCCTGCATAAAGGTTCAGGCCAGCAAATGGGAGGCTAAAACCAATCTGATTTCCACAGCTGACTATAGAAAAGAGAGAATACTCCCAATCACGTATTTCCGAGGATGACATTTTCTGGCTTCACACCAAGCAATATAAGTTTTCCAGACCTTATGATAGATCTCTTCCTAGTGACAGCTTTTCTAGCATTCACTAGGGTAGACGCCATTGGTCCCGAGATGCCACAATCCTTCAGCACTCTGGCTTCAATAGCCATGCCGTCAAATTTAGAGACTGTAAATTGGGGTGGAATATAGGAGCTTGCGAGAGTAGATCGGGGCAATGTGGAAGCATCCATGGCCCGTCTAGTGTCAGTCTCACAATCTCTGGGAACCAGGGCCTTCTGGACCAGGCTGGTGCCACCAAAATGACTGGAACCCCCTGTCTCCAAATGATGCACAACAGATGTGGAAGGAGAGGGATCGGAGGGAAAGCATAAACCAGGGAGTACTGGCTCCATGGAACTGCCAGAGCATCTGTCCGATTGCCAGAGGATTCCTTGTTCAAGACACAAACTGCTGTAGCTTGATGTTGAACCTGGATGCCAATGAGTCGACCTCTGGCCATCCCCAACGCTGGCAAATTTCCTGGAACACCTCTGTGTGTAGGGACCATTCACCCGGGCAGATCTGCTGGCGGCTGAGATAATCTGCCTTCCAGTTCTCTACTCCCAGGATATGGACTGCCCATAGAATCGGCAGATGTCCATCTGCCCAGGCTAGTATGTGGTTCACCTCCTTCAGAGCTGAACGACTCCTGGTACCGCCTTGGTGGTTTATATAGGCCACTGCAGTAGCATTGTCAGACTGAACCCTGATAGGGCAGTCCTGAAGCTCCACATCCAGGACCGTAGGGCCAGACGTACTGCCCGTAACTCCAGGACGTTGATAGGCAGGATCTGTTCTGTCCTTGACCATTTCCCCTGAACTGCGAGCCCCTCTAGGGTTGCTCCTCAGCCTGAGAGACTGGCATCTGTGGTCAGTACTCTCCAAGTTACCGGGAGGAAGGATCTTCCCTTTCACAGGTTCAGACCCTGCAACCACCAGTTTAGGCTTAAGCGTGCCTGAGGAGATAAGAACATTGGATAATACAGGGTTTGTCCTCTCCTGTTGCAAGCCAACAAGTTGTCTTGTTGTATAGGCCTGGAATGGAACTAGGCATAGGGCACTGCCGCGAAGGAAGATACCATCCTTCCTAGAAGACTTATATAGAACCGAATTAAGGGTTGTCTGGTGCCCCTTATCTGATGCACCTGATCCTTCAGGGCACAGATCCTTACGGGTGGCAAAAATACCCTTGGTTGGACCGTATCTAGGATCAGACCTAAATACTTCAGACTTTGAGCTGGTCTCAAGGCTGACTTTTCAGTATTTATGATCAAGCCCAAGCTTTCCAAATACCGCATTGTGCAGGTTATGGTCTGTTCTAGAGCCAGTATTGAGTGATCTCTAAACAGGAGGTCTTTCAGATGCCCGAGCACCAAGATCCCTTGGGCCCTTAAGTACTGGTGCTGGGACCTTTGTGAACACCCAGGGAGCTGTGGCAAGCTCGAAGGGTAGAACCACAAACTGAAAATGATGTTCCTCTACTGCAAATTGCAGGAAACTCTGGTAAGGCTGAAGTCTGCAGTGAGGCTACTACTGAGCGGACAGACTCCATCCAAAAGGACTGGATTAGTAGATACTGGTTCGAGGATTTTAGATCCAAAATGGGCCTCGTGTCCCCGTTTGGTTTCTGAACTGTAAACAGGTTCGAGTAAAACCCCCCTACCCTTGTCGGATAGAGGAACATGTACAATCACTCCTTGATGCACTAAATGATGTAGTGCCTGAAACAATAAGTTTCTTTTTGGAGGATCCGAGGGAACGCTGGATCTTAGAAACATGTGAGGAGGAACGCCCCGCAACTCTAGCTAGTAACCGCGGGATATAGTTGAGGTGACTCACTCGTCCTGAACCATTGTTCTCCAAAAGGTCCGCAAAGTGCAGCAGCCTTCCCCCCACCCGATAGAGTGGGGGTGTCTCCTCAAAAAGAGGGCTTGGTGCTGGGTTTAGAAGGGTTTTGGACCCAGGGTTTTTTCTGGTCCTGGCCTTGTGGCTTTGCCCCTGGCTCTAGCGCCCTGTTGGCGGCGGAACTGCCTAAGGCTGAGACACCCGAGGAAGCAGTCCCTAAGGTTTTAAACGAGGGAAGCCTGGTGCTTTTCTTCACAGTGAGTAGAGAACTCTTCCCCCCAGAAATCTTTTGCATATATTTGTCCAAATAATCACCAAATAAACGTTACCCATGAAAGGGGAAACCTGCCAATAACTTTTTACAAGGAAGCTCGGCTGACCAGTTCTTAAGCCACAAAAGTCTGCACATATGTACAAACAAGAGAGCCAAACGAGAATCCTGCTGTATTGAATCCTTTTAAGGCGTCAACAGCAAAACACAGTGCTCTAGGAATATCTGTTTTATTTTCAGCCAGATCATCCTCCTGGTTAAGCCTGTCAGGCCACCTGACCTGATCCTTTACGGACTGGCAGATACCAATTGCTGCAATGGCTGGCTGAATAGCTGAACTGGCCAAAGAAAAGGAAGCCTTTAATAATGACTCCAATTTCTTGTCAACAGGGTCTTTAAAGCCCTGTGCGTTAACTACCGGAAAAGTTAAGTTCTGGTTTAAGGAAGAGACTGCTGCATCTACGGCTGGCATGCTCCACTTGTTAAAATTTTCATCCATGGGATATAAAAAGGGAAAACCCAATCAGCATACACTGCCTGTTCCAACAGAGGGTGTAAGGGGAAAGCCTGTGTGGTCTGAAGAGACCTCAGGGACCCCAAAGAGGACCAGGGGGGCTCAAGTAACCCCTGCAACTTAAAGGCAGAACGAAGTTCTCTCAGTAAGAGTCTGGATCAAAAGCCTCTGCGAGAGGCAGACATCAACTGGATATCTACCTGTCCAGTTTGCTCAGAAGCAGACTCATCCACCAGGCCCTCCACAGAATCCTGAGCTTTTATCTCTTCCCGATCCTCAATCCATTCCTGCTCCAAACTAGGAGGCTCCGGGGAGGGGGATCTGTCACGCGTCTTGCCATTCTGCGGGATGGAGGCAATCATACCAGCAATCCTGTGCTCTAACCCTGTCAGGGCTGAGGACAGTTCATCCTTGGTGATAAAGGGTGAAGCAGCAGCGTTTACTGTAGGCACCATACCAGATAGGCGCAGAGGATCAGATTCCCCGGAAACATATGGTCTTTCAGGGAATACAACTAGGTTCATCAGGAACTGACGACATAGGTGTGTCCTTTCCTGTAGTGTTAGTCCGCCCCTCTTTACAAGCATTTACAAGCCACAAAAAGAGCACCGGGGTGTAGTATTAACACAGCTCAGAAGGGAGAACCTTTAATATGGCTCACCAAGCCCCATGCAACAATCCTGCTAAGCAACTTTAGCCTGCCAAGCAACACCTGGTGACTCACGTGACCCAGGTAAGGAGAAATGAACCGCTGCAAATGCCTGGTTCAGAGCCTGCTCTGTGTCCCACAGCTGCCTTCTGGAAGCACTGCATGCTTGGCATACACAGCTTAAATAAGCTGGCTGTGCGCCGGAATGCTCTGCGCATGCGTGCGCATACACGTGTACAATCCCGGCGAACGGGCACAGCTGTATTCGCCTAAGACGCAAATCTTTGTGCGCCTAGATAAAGACTATGGCACATGTGCGGCTCCGCTGGGTGCGCCATGTTCACCACGATTCTACTTTGCAGGGTCCAGTGCCCGAAGGTCGCATTACAGGCAAAATCTCGCAGGATCTTGAGTCTTCTTTGCCAGGCTTGGGTACCATTTTATCTAAGCATATAGAGCCTGTGTCAAATAGATCAGATCGGTCAGTCCCTTGATTCATTTAAGAACCGTTTGTGGGACCAGAGACCTGGAACTCAGAGAGCTCAAAACGTGCCCATCCACCTTGCAGACACTGGTAAAAAACTGATGTACTTTCTGTATGGGAGGGGTTATACAGGGGATCACTTCCTGTCTAAGACGTTGTGTACCAGTGTCAATTCACCTAGAGATGGCGTATAACCCAGTAGGTAATGAATATCACGCTAACTCTGTGTCCCATGATGTATAAAAAAGAAAAGACATTTAATTGTTTTTTTTTTTATTGCATTTAAGTCTAAATGTTAGATCTGAGGTCTTTTTGACCCCAGATCTCACATTCAAAAATAAAGCGAATGCATACATAAGTCGCTCCGCATATGAAAACGGTGTTCAAACCACACATGTGAGGTAATGCCGCGATCGTTAGAGCGAGAGCAATAATTCTAGTCCAAGACCTCCTCTAACTCAAAACCTGTAGAAATTTTTAAACATTGCCAATGGAGATTTTTAAGGGCCTAAGTTTGTCGCCATTCCATGAGCGGGCACAATTTTGAAGCATGACATGTTGGGTATCAATTTACTCGGTGTAACATTATCTCTCACAATATAGAAAAAAAATTGGGCTGCTCTCTTAATAAAAAAAGTGTATTTTTTCCCAAAAAATTACGCCCCTAAGACCGTTATGCAAATACGGTGTGACAAAGTAATGCAATGACCGCCATTTAATTAGGGTGTTTGAAAAAAAGAAATTATATATATATATATATATGTATATATATATATATATATATATATATATATATATATATATATATATATATATATATATATATATATATATATATATATATGTTTAGGGGTTCTAAGTAATTTTCCAGCAAAAACAAAAATTTAACTTGTAAACAGATCTCAAAAAGAGGCTCGAGGCTGAAGTGGTTAAAATGGCAATCAACACTCCCATTAGGATCTGTGTTCAGCGTTTACAAACTGGAGCTGAATGGTACTTTAAAAGTTTCAGCGAAGCTTGCTGAAAGCTCTGCAAATGCTCTGTCAAAGCTTGCTGTTCACACTGCTCTTATACAAACTGACGCCTGTGTGAAACAGGCCCAACGCTTTAAAAAAAGCATCAGAGAATCAACAACATACAAATCAAAAAAGCATGTTGAAGCAGTAGGCTCTTTAATGTGTGTTTAATGTGAGTCAAAGCAAGTGTAAAAGAGCTACATTTATTTCCCATAACTTTCTTGTCACTGACGTTTGTAATCCAAAGTGCTACTTTTTCAGTATCTTTGGTGACCTGGATTTAAGCACAGAACTTTGCCAGAAAAGCCATGGTTCTAAATTGGACATCTGATAAAATTTTACTTATTGATGCCTGGAAATGTTTGGTGAATACAATGCTTCTCTTATGAAATTCATTTATGAAGCCTGTAGTTGTCCAAACTTAGGAAAATTTGGGGTGAATGGATAGTGTGTGATAACTTTTACGGATAACAGAAAAAACTAAGCCCGTCATTCACCCAAATGCAGAAAGAACGGTTAGGGAGAGGTGTAATAACGACTCGTACCGCCATGTCTTTATAACATACTCCTTTATTTTGAAGCAATGTTTAAGGTTATAAACAAACTTTGCAAATGAACAGAACAGATGACTATCGTTTGTATGTTTTGTTTATCTACCCTTCTGTTATTTCAAAAGTGCAATAACATTTCCTGTGGTACTATAGTGGTGCATATTAGTACTTTTTGCTCTTAATTTCTACATCTAGCTTGGCAAGTGCCCTCAAAAATGAATATAAAACAGATTTAATGCAATCTATAGAGCCAGATATAAAGTATATGTAAAACTTTGCAATCCTGCGAAGATGGACACTGTCCTAAGCCCTGCAGATTTCTTCAACTGTAAAGCGTTTAAGGCCTCTTCTAAATGGGGCGATGCTTTCTGATCAGAAGGGGATCACAGATCCCCTGCTGATTGGAGCAGAGCGGGCGGATGAGACATCTGTGCATGCTCAGTTTCTGCAAAGCCGATGCGTTCAGAGCCTGCTCTGCTCTATGGGCGGCCAGGAGTAAACGACTCCACTAACCATTTATACCTGTCCTCTGATATGATCCACTTAAACAGAGGGAGTTTTTTTTTAGCGGAATGGACCCGGAAGTAGGCAGGTGCAAGCGGACACACCCGCCTGTCCACAGGAATGCATGGACCTGCCGATCAGGTTCGCTTGAAGGACAGGTGGACCTGATCGAATTGCCCATGTGAAAAGGGTCTAAACCGAACCACAGACCTTCTAAATCCTCGCTATCACTAGCGACAAATGCTACAGTAACAGCTAAGTACAAGTCAATAATAAACAAACACTGCAAAACAGCTTGAGAAACAAAAAACGGATTGACAATTCAACTTAAGTCTTTTCTTTTTCCTAAAAGGCTTTCTAAAATGAAAATCTCACAACAATATTTGGAGTACAGGTTCTGGTCTTAAATAAATCTGTGCATTCTCCACATACGATAAGATCCTCCTCATTCCTGTCAAAGTCACAAAAAACAGACTGCTTTATACAAAATCATGTTAGGCAAAACTAAAAACAGAATGTAAAAGGGGAACTATAGCTTTGTTTTTGAAAGATAGATGTGAATGGGACCAATTTAAGTAATTTCATCAATTATTGTTAGGAGATTTAAAAACCGTGTTTCCCAGTAGTTCTTAAAGGATATGTTCACCTTTAAGCTTGGTACACACATACCGAAAGTCAGCCAGTTCAGCCCCCTGTCAAAATACAATAGCTCAGCAGGAGAGATCCCTGCATCCCACATTGTTTGATCAGTGTGGCCGTCTCTTTTCGACAGAAGGTGCTTATTGGATTGAATTCTGTAGAATGGGAATGTTGGATCGTTTTGTCAATCAGAAGTTACAGCCGCTGATCAGTGTATTCTGACAGCAGAGAATACCACTGTCAGGATACAATGTCCTGGTGGGGGAATTCCTTGGTGGATTTGACAAACAAATAAAGCTGAACGGCAGCTAACAAGAATTTACAGCAACAGTTTTTTTTCCTTTTGGGATAAAGGTGAATAAAAGCTGATCATTGCAAGTATAATTCTGTCAGAATGGTTTGGTTCTAACCCTCTAACTGCTACTTTGTCTGGGTAGGTTGGTCTGCAAGTTAAAAAAATAACTGACTTACTGGCTGGATCACCAGTTGAAAATCAAGGCACAAAAAGAAAATTAATGCAGCCACCACAACTATGAATTGGTAAGTTGCAATTTAATACATTTTTGTTTTTGGGTTTAATACTGCTTTAAATATATATCAACAGAGAGCAGCTGTACTTGATCACTGCATATGCAGGCTTAGCTTCTTAGTAGAGCTGCACAATGACTACATTTCCCTCTCTATGCTAACCATATACCCTGATATAGAGATAACCACTAGACAGCACACCTGTAGAGTTAACTGTACATGAAATACAACTTGTGATAATGGTAAATGGGATGGGGTGCTGTAAGGATAGATAAAATATGGTCTAACAGGGTATCGACCCTAAATGTACAATGTAGTATAGTGGGACGTTAAATATACCTCTGGTGACCATCAAATATAACATCCAACTTGTATAAAAAAAAGATTTTATTGACAATTAAAAACATTTGAAAACTTCATAAAAATTGTAATATGGTGGTTTGTTTCATACACCTTCAATGTATGTCCTTGAAACGGGTTCTATGCGTTTTGTGGCCACATCGCTTCCTCAGGACCCACAAGAATCAATACAATCAAAGTTGTTAATCACAATCATAAAAGTACCACCCACAATAATCTGGGATAAGGGCCAGACAAAATCAATAGAAGTCATCAGTTCAATACGCCCGTCGGCCCATGGGAGGGGCAACTCAGGATAGCTAGCGCCACACAGTGTGCCTAAATAATCCTTCTCGGAGGGTACAAGATCACCTATTCCATCTGCTACAACTTTTTATCTATAATTTATCCAATCTCTTTAGGTACAAACTGGGAAATTCCAGCAACACCGTGGGAAAAACACAGCAGAGAGCCTGGTACCAGAAAAATCTAGTATATCCCAGCCTACTGTGAACCAACTGTGCATCTGCCAGACAAAGTACTGCCATGGACTCGGGGGTCCTGAGGAAGTGTGCCACCCCCCCCCCCCGCCGCTTCCTGGGACTACGGTTTCTTATTCCCTTGGAGGACCGGAGCGACCGTCACCTCTGGTTCTCAGACCATGTAAATATGTTTTTTTTTTCTTAACGCAAAAAGATTTTTTTTTTTTTTTAATCTTTTGCTTTTAAGGGTAGATGAGAGATTTGTGGTCTTTTAGACCCCAGATCTCTCCATAAAGAGGACCTGTCAATTTGTATGGCTATCACAAGGGAGGTTTACAATACCTTGAGATAAAAGTGATTGAAACATTTTTTTTAATGGGACAGTATAAACTTTAAAAAAAAAAAAATTTTTTTTTTTTTTTAAAGTGCCCCGTCCCCGCGTGCTCACACACAGTAATGAACGCATATGTAGGTCATGCCCACAAATGTAAATTGTGTTCGCACCACACATGTGGAGGTATCACGGAGAACGTTGATTATAATGAGATTTAGCAGAGGGGGATGTTTTGGGGAAAAAAAGCTCATAAAAGCAAACGCCCATGAACTCTGCTAAACTCTTGTATAATATGAGCCACTATGAGCATTTTTTATGCTGTTTTTTTCTTCTCCTAGTGTGCATGAACCCTAAAGTGTCAAACACTATACATAGTGGTAAGACCCTCCCCTTTCTTCCTTAGATCATATGTTACAGGAGGTATAAAAGGCTCATAACATACAAATGAGTCAAGTTTAGAAACTGCTGACAAGAGGTAGGACAGCCAGTTCTGCTACACTACACTGAACCAATATTGTAGAAAATAGAATCCATCAGTTGACCAGAGACTTTTAATGTCAGTGTGAAGTGAAGACAGCAACTCCTAAGCAATTGACAGGCTGGAGAAATGTATTTGTACATTGTATATGGATGACAGCTAAGCCTTAACAGGACCAACATGGTCTATTGATTTAATAGGTTTGTCTGATTCACCAGAGACTACAAAATACTGTACAGAAATGTTTCCATCCTAGTCCAGATTTATCAAAGGCACACTAACTTAAAGTTTCTCCAATAAAGAGGCAATTACCATAATTCATAATTACACAAACTTAACAAGACCTAGACTGACAATATCAGAGGACATATAGTGGAGAATCTGTATGCACTCAAAATTGCTGTCTTAAAAAAAAAAAAAAAAAAAAAAAAAGAAAGAATAGTGCAGACTATTGTGCATATAGCATGTATGTGTGTGTATATAAAATTATATATATATATATATATATATATATATATATATATATATATATATATATACACACACACACACACACACACACACACACACACACACACACATTTCAGGGACGCTTTCCAAGGTGCATGTGCTTTGTCATGTCAGGTGCAACCTGTCATGTCAAAGTATCACCGGTAAACCTGCCTTAACGTGTGACTCATATCTGTTAATATGTGAAAGCCACATCTACCTGCTTAAAATACTGCCAAAAGGCAGCTGTATTGTATGCCTGAATCCAAACTTTCAAAAACCAACGCTGGAGTCGACACATCACATCTGGGTGTGGTCCTCGACACATTTCAAAGCAGTGTACCTGCCCAGGAGGAAGCTTCAGGCTCTCCAGCCAAAGTTGTATTTTTTTAGTCCAGAAGCCACTTAACTCCCTTTTTGTACATAAGAGCCTTGAATCTGATAGTAGTCTCCTTCACGATAGTTCCCTTTGCCTATTTTCACTCCAGACCTTACAGTGTAATGTTCTGTCATGGTGGGACAAATTGGTCCCATCTCTGGACAGGCTGATTTGGTCATCAACAAGGACCAAGCTATCTTTAGCTTAAGAGTCGGGAAGTCCTTTCTACCCCTCTTTTGGAAGATTTTCAGAATAGAAACCAGCTGGCCAGGCTGAAGAGGTGTCCTAGCACATTGTTGTTGCAGGGGTTTTGGTTGTCAGAGAAATCTCATCTCCAGCTAAACATCTTGAAGCTTCTGGCGATTTGGCTGTCCCATCAGCATTGGATCAACCTGTTGGTGGGCCATCCAATTCAGGTTCCATCAGACAACGCCACAGTATTTGTGTAAATCAACAATCAGGGAGAAACCAGAAGTGTCACTGCAGCAAGAGAGGTAAATCAGATTATCTGAGCAGATCTCTACATTTCAGCTTTCTTGGGTGACTTGACTATATACCATGGGTAGAAAAACTGTCAGATTTCCTCAGCTGGCAGAATCTAGACCCGGGCCAGTGGTCTCTACACTTGAAAATGTGCAGACCGCAGAAGTGGATCACCTCCAGGTTCAATAAGAAACTGAACAGGTTTAGACTGCAGGGTTCCCCTAGAGGAAACAGTGAATGCTCTGAAGTTTCAATGGATTAATCTGGTTGAAAAAAAGACACATCGGACAAATCTTCCCCATCCTGCAGCTAGGTTTGGATCAGAATTTGTAATGGATTCATGCTGCACCAAAAGACAAGTCTCTGCTCTTTCTTTTCTGTTTAGGAGAGGGCCAACATTTCGCTCTTCCATTAAGACCTTTGTGCAGAGGATCTCCCATGTGATTCCTCACCTGACCTTCTTTTGACTGCCTGTGATCTGAATCTGGTTCTCTCTGCGTTTCAGAAACTGTCATTTGAATATATTAGACACATTTCTCTCTACTCTCATCCATAATGTTGCATTTTTTGTAGTTCTCACCTCTGAAAATCAAGTCTGAACTGCAGCCGCATCATGCAAAGAACCCTTTATAGTCTTGCAGAGACACCAGAGGAGGTGGTGTTGAAGTCCAAGACTATATGCATGCCACTGGCTGGCCTTACACGGAGCAAATTTCTTTCCTGCAACCATGGGATGCAGAAAATAAATTAGCTCGAATCCCCCATCAACACAGACAGCGTTGATGTGGGAATCCCTGCTGCCGAGCCATGGTCTTCTACCAGCGGGGAAAGCAACCACTGCCAGTAGAAGACAGTGATTAGCACTAGTGGCTATAGCAGCAGGTAGTGATAATCGCAGGTTCTTCTCCCATCCCTTTGTCCAGCTATGGTTCAGCAAAAGGTAATTTCCCTCCTTTGTCTGGATGCGGCTTGGGCTATGCAAGTCTCTCTCAGTCACTGCTTCTTTCAGAAAGCCTAACTACTGTTTTGTCATTCCAAATTGGCCCTGGAAAGGCCTCCAGCTTCTTGTTTAATGATTGTGGGGGGCTCAGGGAGATACTAGGATTTAATCTTTGGTCTCAAGGATTGGGTTTCTTCCTCCCCTGTTAAGGCTAAATCCACTAGATCTGTAAGATCCTCTTGGGCTTTTCAGCATCAGGCAACCATTTTCCAGATTTGTAAGGCTGGTTTACATATCCTCAAAGTGGATATTTCACCCTCATCTGATGCAGGCTTTGGTGTAGTTTCCTTCAGACAAGTCATTAAGTTGCAGGCAGTCCCCAGAATTCCCGTTTACATTCGGCCTGTTAGTGATTGTTTGCTATGCTTCCCACCCCTCAGTTGGACTGTTTTTGTACATCATTTATTGTGTCCCTTATCAGATGATAAAGAAAATAGAATTTTTGTACTCACTGTAAAATTATTTTTATGGCGTCCACTGGGGGACACAGGTTTCATCCCTCTGTTTATGACCATGCTTTCACTACTTTGCTGCACAACCAAGGCATGCAGATAATGGGAGGTATTAAAGCGTAGGCTGGTCTACAGGTTTGGTTAATCAGCGACCAATACTCCAATAGGCAACAGTATAGGATCCAGTAAGAGTCGGGAACTCGCCGGGCTGGCAAATCCATATGAAAAGTTTACTGGTTACATGTTAAGAGTATACAAAGGGGCTAACGTATTTCGGCAAACCGCCTTGGTCACAGCATAAAAGATAAAATGATATACAAAGTATATATAGTGTTCAGAAAGCTCCATCTACCCAGCAAGCAGTGAAACTATCGTGCTAATTGAAAATGCAAGATTGCTTGATTGGTAAGCAAACTTGCATTTTCAATTAGCACTATAGTTTCACTGCTTGCTGGGTAGGTGGAGCTTTCTTCACAATATATATAAATACATATATATACACACACATATATATATATATATATATATATATACATACATATATATATATATATATATATATAGTACTGTGATATATATTTATATAGTGCTGTGACAAGGTGGTTTGCCGAAACGCGTTATCCCCTTTGTATAATCTTAACATGTAACCAATAAACTTTTCATACGGATTTGGAGTTGCCGGCTCTCTTACTGGATTCTGTTGCTTACATGTCTGAAGGACATCGAAGCCAGAGCACCTGTCCGTGGACTCTATATTAGAACTAAAGTTTGTCTGTAATAGGCAACAGTATAGCCTGAAGATTTAAGACTTCCTGTGTTATTCAATATACTCCAGGAAAAGAATTTTAGGGAGAATGCAACAAAAAAAAAAAGAAAGAAAAAAGAAGCAAGAAGCCATCCCCGCAGTGAAAACAGCGATTATTGCTAGCGGCTTTGACAGCCATTACCAATAATCACATGCAAAATCCGTCAGGCTGGTTGCACCCAAGTTGATCGATCAGCTTGGGTACATTCTGCCTTCCCACACAGCGTTTGAATCTCGGCCGGTTCTAAACTGGTTGAGTTTCGAGGCCATCTATGGCCAGCTTTAGTCTGGGTTCACACTGCTCCAACATGAAAGTGGCGCGATTGAGAAGCAACTTCAGGGAATGCCTGTGTAATCTTCCTGTAATGTCAGATCCAAATCACATCAATTAAGATGATTCGACTTCCTTTCATTTCTATGGGCTGAAATCTGACAGAAGTCGGATCAAAGTAGTGCAGGAACCTTTTCAAAAGTTGGGCCAGTTAAGACAGCTCTCATAGGGAAACATTGATTTTTACATGTTATGCAACACGTGCTCTCAAAGTAGGAGCGCACGTCGCACCAGTGTGAAGGCTGAGGAGATTTCAGTGCTGTTAGACAAAGGCTAGTACATACTGCATCAAAAGTGAGATCACTGTACAAAGCATATGGCAAGAAGCTTTAGCTGGTTTCTCAAAATCTTCTTCGGTATAAACCTCACTTTCCTCAATATTTTGTCATTGTCCAATTACCTGAACGTAGCAGCATATAAGCCATGGTCTGACTGTAGCTTCTGTGCTGTTCGATTAGCTTTTTTACTACCCAATAGATCCAACAACTGAAAAACTGATTATAAAAAGTGATTATAAAATAGCTTATTACAGGGAGCCATAAACAGATTGAGCCCTCATGTTCTGATTGATCAATTGCAAAATATTTTACCCTGCTCATTCTTTGTAAAGAAATATTTGAGAAGCATGTATTTTAAGTCAAGAATCTGACCTTCACTAGAGAAAAAGCTGTTAATGTGCCTTTGATGTAGCATTATCACATACCTAGACCACTACTGAAAACAAAATTGCGATTGTATTGTAGCTTATCCGACGTCCAAGAATGGAAATGGTAGTAGAGAATTAAACAAGGAAAGGTAAAATGAGTTAGAACCACAATGGCAAATGATTGTAAAATTCAGAATCCAGTTATCCACCTAATCACTAGAAGGCATTTTTAGCGCTTGTATACACAGGTATTAGACTAAGTCCCAGCTGCACAAGGCTCCTTCCAGAGCAAGAGGCACTGAGCGTCACAATGCGGCTTCCTCAGTTGACTGAATACCAATGCCAGCATGCGCTACAGAACAGAGTTGAATGCAAACAAATAGGTCCCATCCACTTGCATCAACCACTAATTAAGCAGCAATCATGTATTTGAACAGCACGAAGACAGAGGTGTTCAATGAATCGCAGAAGCAGACATACCTCTATACACTTTATACAATGGCAGCCTAGACCTGGAGAGGATAAGGCCCAACAATTATTAGGGCTTTAATTTATGTGGTAACTCGCCTCCATGGGTTTGTTAAACTGTGTTTAGAATTAATTTTACAGCACATGTATTTAGGGAAAAAAAATCTTGGATCACCATGGCATTTAAAAAAAAAATTATTTTTAAATATTCGTATTTATTAAGAACAATGCAATCTATTGACCAGTTTTCTGGCTTCTGAGTTTTCCAAGTCTCATCAGACTGCAGTCCCTCTTACTCCTTTATGAGGCAACTAATTTGTGACAATTTAATCAGGATACGCTTGATGCTTATCAATCCAAACATATTAATATCAGGGTAATTTCCATCCAACTCATTTGACATTTCCTTGCAATTAATTCTAAGAAGATTAAGTACTTAAATAACGTCTGACTCTACAAACTTACAGCTAGTGTGAAGGAGCACCGGCTCGTATTGCTCTGGTCTCCTCCTTCACCCCATTAGGTAAGATGTCAATGTATTCAATATCTAGCAATTACATGCCAACCAGTTTTTTTCGTGTGACTGATATTTGTATTCAGTCTTTAACAAAAAAGTGCCCAAACTATAACTTACAAGAACATTTGCAAAAACCAACTTACCTTCCTGAAATGAGCTAAACAACTCTGATCTCAAATGCTGCAGAGAAACTCAACTGACATAACCAAACTAACATGGTGGATTATGTAACTCCAGCACATCAAAGCTGCAAGTCATCCATCCAGGCATTTTAAGGTTAAGTACTGTATCATGACCAATGGCGACTTAAATATTGCAAAATGTATAATGCAATTTAGAAGGGATTCAAAAAAAAAAAAACAAGACATAGGGAAAAAATATCTGACGTGGCACTGTGGCACTTTTGGTTCCTTTACAGCAAGGGGTTCAAGGATATCATCGTTAGCACATCCATAACAAGTTTATACCAGAACTTTTACAAAATGTGTAAAAGATGTGCAAAAACTGCAAGCGGTAAGTAGATTAAAGAGATGCAATTCATTAAATAAATAGATGGAATATTTTAAGACAATTGGAACTACAGTTAAAATAACTGCTACACACAATTAGGTGTCAACTATAGGAAGAAAAAACTATGTCTATAGGGTATAGTATATCATCATGAAGTAAAACCTATTTAACCACTTGACGACCACCCAACTAACTATACGCAATCACTTTGATATTAAATACCGGGGTTATGGCAGCAGCTAGCGGCCATAACCCAAGTATCTATTTTTCAGTCAGGCTTTCAGATAAAAGTGGTCCCAGCGACAGATAGCAATGCAAGATCACCTTTATAGGCGGCAGGAGAGGTGCCCTCCTCTTCCCGGTGGTTCCCAAGCTTATCGGAGCCATCGGTAAGCCAGGAACTGATCCGGTGCAGCCGATGGCTAGGCAGGAAGCCAAGTGAGGCCAAGATAGCCTCCCATTTGGCTCTATGCCCTTGAAGGACCAAAATGACATCTGACGTCACTTTCGCCTCTTGGGCAGATAAAACAGACATTTTTGCTTTTAAAAAGGTAAATGGGAGATCTGGGATCTTTTTGACCCCAGACCTCTCAATAAAAAGGACCGGTCATGCTTATTTCTATAACAAGGGATGTGTAAATTCCTTGTAATAGGAATAAAAGTGATATAAAAAAAAAAAAAATTAAAAGGGACAGTGTAAAAATAAAAAGTAACAAAGAAAAAAAAAAATGAATTAAAGCGCCACTTTGCTCCAAGCTTGCGCGCAGAAGCAAACGCATACGTAAGTCGTGCCCATGTATGTAAACTGTGTTCAAACCACACGTGAGGTATCACCATGATCGCTAGGGTGAGAGCAATAATTCTAGTGCAAGACCTCCTCTGTAATTCTAAACAAGTAACCTGTAACACTTTTAAAGCTTCACCTATGGAGATTTTTTAACCACTTCCCATCCATGCCAATTCTGGCACTTCGCTCCTACATGTAAAAATCATCATTTTTTTTCTAAAAAATTACTCAGAACCCTCAAATATTATATATGTTTTTTTATAGCAGAGACCCTAGGGGAAAAAATAGCGGTTGTTGCAACTTTGCCACACGGAATTTGCGCAGCGATTTTTTTAAAACAAATATCAGTCTGAAGGAGTGGGCATTCCCACATGTGGAGATGAGCCTCTACGATTGGCAGAATTAAAACCCAAAAAAAAAAAAAAGTGGCAGGCCAGGGATAGTCAGGTCAGAGAGGAAAGCGCTAAATGAAGCTGGATGTCCTCCAGCCAGGAATCAGTCAGGCTTTATCTGACTTGCTGCAGCTTCTAAGACACATGAAAATCTCTGTGTGTGGTAAAATCTGAGTAAGCAATTTCAGTACAGTGCGAAGCCTGCACGCCTGTGCAAGATTAAAGGGAAGGCTTGAGTTCCCTTTAATACACATGGCTTTGATTACATAATCCACCATACTTCAACGTGTCACCAGGTGAGAATTTTAACTGCAACAGAAGAGAAGCCTAGGCGAATGGCTTAAACACAACATTAGTTATCCATTTATCAAGTACCTTGTAGAATAACTGCAAAGTAGCTTTTCATGATTGGCATCTAAAATAAAACTTTGAACTACTGCTTTCCAGGTTCTGGGCAATAAATTGTGAGCGGGACTAAAATAGCAGAACAAGATTTAGATAAAGTCTTTAACACCTCTAATTTTTCATAGCACAATTGCTGATTTCCATGGAAAGCAGAAGGAAAGCGCTCTCTAATTGGCACAATGTATAACACACAGTCTAATGATGGACCTGTGTGCCCAAAATCCATTCACTTGTAAACTTGCAGGGTATTTTCAAGAAAATTTGACAAGGTACTGTGACATGTGGTTGAGGAAGATGGAACTTGACTGTGTCCCTACGCAGAGTGAACCCTATCAAATGAACTTTGAATTTCCTGAAAAGCCCTTTAAAGTAACCTTTTCCCAATGTAGATATTGAGGCTGCCAATTCCAGCATAAAAGACAATCTAAACTACAAAATATGAAAAACCATGTGCCATGTCTGTCTCTCCCTATGGCTGATGGGCACAACTTATCAATACTGGTTTATCTCTTATAAAATAATTACTGTAATTCTGTGCAAGTTACACCTGTGTACAGTCAAGGTGTCATTGTCCTCAATTTACTTCATCTGTAAAACTACTTTGCAGTTCTTTCACAATTAAAGTCAGAGCTAAAACACACATTCGTATGTGCAATAGTCAGGAAACTTACGTTACAGTAATCTTTCTTTGGTGTTCCAAAAATACATGCTATGAAAACACACATATGAAATTATTAGGGCAGGCAAAAACATACATTTTCTTAGAACAGGGGTCTCCAAACTACAGGATTTTATTCGGCCCACAGGTAGGGTCAGTGGCGTATCTTTAATGTGCACTAACTCCACTTCTCGTGTATGGAAGGAGGGATCCTAATATAAAGGATAGGTGGGGGGGATCTTAATGTAGACCGTGAGGTAATGGGAGCTCTGATGTAAGGGGGTCCCTAATGTAGTAGGAGGACTCTGATGGGGAGTCTCATGTATTAGGGACTAGGATTTAAAGCAGGACTCGAAAAAGATTATCTGCAAAATTTACAATGCGCTACATTTGGAGACCCCCGCCATAGAACAATAACTGTGTGCCATCCGAAACCGTTAAAGCAGGCCAAATCATACAACAAAAAACATAAACTTAATATTAATAAACCTAACTTCAACTACTAGCATATAAAAAAAAAAAAAAAAGACACTAATGGCAGAATCTGTCTTCCTTTCTATGAGCAGCTCCAACATCTTACTTTGGAAGAAGTGGCCAGATACTGGATCACTTCACCAACATTCCTAAAAGACTTAACTATATTCCTAAACATAGCTGTTGACCTTTTTTAACTTCATTTGACAACTGACATAACAAATCGATAAGTGCGCTTTTAACAATTAGGGCCCTTTCACATGGGTGCGCTTAAAAAAGCATTATGCATTTTTGACACATTTTCAATGTGTTTTTGGGGCGTCTTCTGGATTCCTAACTCCCAGCATGCATCTGTGACACTTGGACATGTGACTAAAAAAAAAACCAGGCTAACGATGGTGCATTTTTTATCTTTTTCCATTCACTTCAATGGGAAGGTGCATTTTTCAAGCATGCAGCATGCAGGACTTTTAAGAACGCACTGCACCAAACTGCACACATTGGTGTAAAGAGTTCCATTGGATTTAAAGGAATACATTTTTCATGCATTTTTGATGTTGAAAAAAGTGGATCACAAACTGATCAGTGTGAAAGGGCCCCTTAAAGTTTAGATTCATTCTGTGATGGACAATACTGCATGGGCTCAGGTATACGTCCAGAAATCAATCTTGGAACACAGATCGACATGCCATTCAAAAATGCAAGGTAAAGCTTTATCGTACAAAGAAGAAGCCATATCTGAACATGATCCAGAAATGGGACTGTCTTCTCTGAGCTATAGCTCATTTAAAATGGTCTGTTGCAAAATGGAAAACTGTTTTGTGGTCAGGTGAATTAAAATGACATTCTTTTTGGCAACCATGGGGGCTGCATGCTCCAGACCAAAGTACAGAGGGGGCTTTCTGGCTTGGTATCTGCACTAGGGCTGGGAGATTTTCAAAAAAAAAAAAAATCTGTGATTTTCTTAAAAAAAAACTCGATTCACGAGCTTTTAGGCGAGGCCGCAGCTTCAGGCTAGTCCGCGGCATCTGGCCTCGCGGACTAGGCCGAAGCTGTGGCCTCATCTAAAAACTCCTGCCCGCAGCTCCTCAGGACCGGCGTGGTGTCAGGGCCGGTCCTGGGGAGCTGCAGGCAGGAGTTTTTAGGCGAGGCTGCGGCTTTGGCCTAGTCCGTAGGGTCCGGCCTGGCGAACTAGGCCGAAGCAGTAATTCAATTAAAAAAATGACTCATATTTATATAGATTCATTACACACAGAGTGATATATTTCAAGCATTTTAATTTTGATGTACAGCTAGTGAAAACCCAAAATTTAGTATATAAGAAAATTAGAATATTGTGAAAAAGTTTATTGTTATAGACTCATAGGGGGGTCATTTACGAAGATTCCCAGGAAGTATGGGCGCTCTACATTTAATAGCGCCCAATTAAAGTCAATTAAGACTTTGACTGGGCGGACATGCAAATGGAAAGCGCGCTATTGCCAGCGAACATGCCTGTCACATCGCATATGTAGCAATTGTTGAAGTCAATGGGGCTCGAACCTGCAAAATCCAAAGTCCTCATTCAAAGGCTTGTATGCAAATTATTGGCCATAAAAAGTGTATGGGGACCCAGGTACTGCCCTAGGGGACATGCATCAATGCAAAAAAAAGTTTTTAAAACAATTTTTTCAGAAGCAGTGGTTTTAATGATGCTTAAAGTGAAACAATAAAAATGAAATACTTCGTTAAATACCCTGCCTAGGGGTTCCCCATAGTCTGCCTTTAAAGTGGCGCATATGTGCATGTACAGCACATGCTGCAGCAATAATGACATTTCTAAAGGAAAAAAGGTAATTTAAACTTGCTTGCGTGGATGGAATGTATTGCTGGCTTGCGACAATATAGATGAAAAATCAATGAAAAAAAAACAATGTGGGCTCCCCCCACCAGTACATACCAGGCTCTTCGGGCCAGGTATGGATTTTAAGCGGAACCCTGCGCCAAAATAAAATAAAAAAATTGGCATGGGATCCCCCCAAAATCCATACAAGACACTTATTCAAGCATGCAGCCTGGAGGTCAAGAAAGGGGAGGATGGGGAAGAGTGATCGTGCCCCCCCCTCCTGAATTGTATTCGGTCACATTCCCTCAACATGGGGAGAGTGCTTTTGGGGTCCCCCCATATCACCTTGTCCCCATGTTGATGAGGACAGGGGCCTCATTCCGATAACCCTGGCTGGTGGTTTTCGGGGTCTGCAAGCGGGGGGCTTATCGGAATCTGGAATCCCCCTTTAACAAGGGAGCCCCCAGATCACGCCCCCCCATGTGAATGAGTATAGGGTACATCGTCCCCCTGCCCATTCACCAAAAAATTAGTGTAGTGTTACAAAAGACAATAGCCAAGTCCTTTATTAAAAATGTCTGCTTCTTCCTTTGGTCGTCATCTTCCTCCGCCCCCACTGAAAATTTAAAAAAAAGATGCTGTGGGTGACATCATTCATCCTTATTATTTCTTTTAATTTAAATTCAAGACTGTGCTCTATGTTTGATTTGGAAGTTTATTAGTTTTCTGCTGCATTTTGATAATGATCCACTAGATGTCACTATTCATTATCACAGCAGTGGCCCCATTGTTGGTTACATCCAACTTCCGCCTTCTATACTAGCTAGATCTTTTTTAGCTGTATTCTGGTAATTATTCACTAGATGCTGTTATTCATTGTCACACTAGTAGCCCCATGGTTGGTCATTTCCGACTTCTGTTTTTCAAATCGGCTAGATCTTTTCCAGTTTCTAGATCGTTAGATTAATTAGAGTGGCGCTAATACTGTCCATCAGTTTTCATCTTAGTGGCCAGTCTTTTTCATCTTTTTAGTGGGTCCCATTCTGATCAGTTGTTGGGACCATTTATTTACCGGTTGCGGGTGGGGCGGTATTAAATTGCTCATTTATTCCAATTAATTTATTCATTTATTTTAATTTATTTGTATTTTTATTTATACTACATAATTTCACATTTTATTCTCATTTTTACTTTCATTTTCCAATATATCTATTTCTATAATTACATTTGCTGTAAGTTACGGTCAGGTTGGATTGCTACTATACATCATTGGAAAATCAATGTCCCAATTCCATCTGGTGTCACCAACTACACGCTGGTTTATTCAATCTCTGTGAGTGACACCTAGTTAGGGATTCTCCAGACTTCCGTTCTCTTTCTCAGCAGATATACGTTCAATCAGTTTTTTTGGTTTGTTCGTATATGGATGGGTGACTTCCGTATGAAATTTTTGTGACGCGGCAGTTTTATTTTGTTTTTACAATTTTTATGAATACCAGTCTATGCAGAGTTAATCATTTCCTGGACTTGCGGTTCATTCAGTGGTTGCTGTAAGTCTATGGATGGACCGGGGCTCAAAGCGAGGCTTGCTTATGTTCTTATGCTATTAAGGGAGGTGACGTAGTGCGCCGCCCGTGCCCCTGGAAGACGTGATCTTGTCACGAAACGCATAGGCCGGAGCAGGACGACGCGCTGACGTCACCTCCAATCTGTGCTCGTATATCCAGTAGGACGGGTCTGTCCGAGTATGTACGGCCAACATACCGGACTTAAGGCTTTTCTTATCAGGCGATATTGTAAGTGTTTTTTATGCAATCCTATTAAAGTTTAAAAAGGTTTTACACTATTGGAGTTCCATCTTTGTCACATGGTATACTTCTCTCATGAGTCGGTCTACACCATGCGATGATCTGAAGACTCCGCAGACCGGTACTGATGCAAGGTTAAAGTTTCAGCGGTTTTGCTAGCTATGATCCTCTGTGGTGGGGGATCATGGCCTTCCGGTAAGGAGTAACCCCTTCTATTCCTGGTGGTGGATCACATTTCACGGAGTGATTTATTTATATGGACTTTTATTTTGCACGGGTGGTCACACACAGATGCCACGATATATTGAGACTATAATTCAATTTATTGCCTATATGGACTTTTATGTTGCATGGGTGGTCAACACTGGATGCTGCCATACATTAAGCCCATTATCTATTGATTGTTTGTAGTCTATTTCGCAATTTGCGATTGGTCTCACCTATTATTGTACACGTACCTTTACACACTTATTTTTATTTTAGGTTAGCGCGATTCTTTTTGTTTCTACATTTAACTGGTATATGGGTGTCATATAATCAGAGTTGCTGCTTTATCACTATATTTATTCATTTTGATGTATTATCACATTTTCTAGGTACACTTGATTTATATATTCAATTTTATGATTTAGCGCAGTTTTTACCCCCCTGTTTTTTTCTGACGTCATTCAGAGACCCTGCCCCTTGTAACTTAACCGCTGAGACATGATGGGCCCGGGGGGGTGAGGTCTTCGGATGACACCATCCGGTGGCTTTTCCCCATATAGTTATATATGAAATGTGCGCCATTCCGAGTGGACAGATAGGTGGGCCGCAGCCTCGGAGGAGGGTCTTTTTAGTATCTTCAGCAGGTCGATGGCGGCAGCAGCGGAGGAAGAAGACGACCGAAGGAAGAAGCGGGGGAAGAAGCGGGGGAAGGAGAAGAGCAGAGGAAGAAGTGGGGGAAGAAGAAGCCGGAGGAAGGAGAAGACCAGAGGAAGAAGAGGGGAAAGAAAAAGACATTTTTAATAAAGGACTTTTTTTAGTGAATGGGTAGGGGTAGGGGTACTCCATACTGATTCACATAAGGGGGGTGGGGATCTGTTCTTGCTGCTTGTCTGTGGATCCGGAAGAGAGAAGTTGCTGTGGTCAGTGAGGTTTGGATGAAAGCGTTTTTACACCCACTACCAACATTCAGATCGTTTCGCAACCAGGTTCCAGTTCCATCCTGTCCAGTGGGATTTCCAGAGTACAGCACTGGAGTTCCAGGCTCCAGTCACGATAAGCTCGACTGACTCACTGCCACTGGCAAGTGAGTCCACCACGTCTGGTAAGAGTATTCATCTATATTCCCCGGGTGGAGGATACACTATCCCTGGTGTAACATCTGCCATTTTTATTTCATCTCACCACCAAAAGTATTTTTCTAAGATCCAAAATCCTTATTTGGGCTATATGAACTCACTACATTCATGATTCTACATATCACTGGCTACAGCCACTGGACTTTTCACTTTTCTTATATACAAGCATTTTATGTTTATATGTTTTTATGCACTGTATGTTGCTTTTATGATAGTTTACAGCGCTACACTGTGTTTTCACATATTTCCTTAACTCAGTTGTACTGGCACCTAGTTGTAAAAAAACGGGGAATGTATCTCTTCTCAGGCTTTTAAAGATATTTCAGTGTATAGAACATAGTTTCAAAAAAGAAGATTGTTAAACAATATACCACATACAGTTGTGTGAAAAAGTATTTGCCCCCTCACACTTAAATGACTCAGATCATCAAACAAATATTATTACACAAAAAAACCCAGAGTAAATACAAAATGCAGTTTTTAAATGATGGTTTACGTTAAGGGAAAAAAAGCTATCCAAACCTACCTGGCTTTATGTGAAAAAGCAATTGCCCCCTAAACCTAATAACTGGTTGTGCCACCCTTGGCGGCAAAAACTGCAATCAAGCATTTGCAATAACTGGCAATGAGTCTTTCGAATTGCTGTGGAGCAATTTTGGCCCACTCTTTGCAGAATTGTTTTAATTCAGCCACATTGGAGGGTTTTCCAGCATGAATGGCCTGTGTAAGGTCATGATACAGCATCTGATGGCCAGACATTCTCCTTTAGGATTTTCTGGTAGAGATCAGAATTCATGGTTCCATAAATTATGGCAAGTCGTCCAGGTCCTGAAGCTGCAAAGCAGCCCCAGACCATCACACTACCACCACGTCTGACTGTTGGTATGATGTTCTCGTTATGAAATGCTGTATTAGTTTTATGCCAGATGTAACGGGACCGCACACCTTCCAAAAAGTTACATTTTTGTCTCATCAGTCCACAGAATATTTGTCTAAAAAAAGTGTTGGGGATAATCAAGATGTTTGTTGGTAAATGTCAGATAAGCCTTTGTGTTCTTTTTTGGTCAGCAGTGGCTTTAGCCTTGGAAGTCTCCCATGTATGCCATTTTTGCCCAGTCTCTTTCTTGTTGTTGAATCATGAACACTGATCTTACCGGAGGCAAGTGAGTCCTGCAGTTCTTTAGATGTTGTTCTGGGTTCTTTTATGACCTCCTGGATAAGTCTTCATCATGCTCTTGGAGTAATTTTTCTAGGCCGGTCACTCCTGGGAATTTTAACTACTGTTCCACATTATCTCCTTTTGTAGATAATGGCTCTCCCCGTGGTTCACTGGAGTTCCAAAGCCTTATGCCCTGTATACATGACCAGTTTTGCCGTCGGAATAAACTCTGAAGGTTTTTCTGACAGAGTTTTGACGGAATTCCGCTCAAGCTGTCTTGCATACACACGGTCACACCAAATTCCGACCGTCCAGAACGCGGTGGCGTACAACACGTATGACTAGAAAACGGAAGTTCAAAAAAGCTCCCATCTGACTCTTTTGGAAATTCCGCTCGTGTGTACTCGGCATAAGAATTGGCTTTGAAACTCTTCCTAGACCGATACATGTACATTACTTTGTTTCTAATCTGTTCTTGAATTTTCTTTAGATTGTGGCATGATGTGTGGCTTTTTGAGATCTGTTCGTGTGCTTCACTTTGTCAGACAGCTTCTATTTATGAGATTTCTTGATTCAACAGGTCTGGCAGTAATCCGGCCTGGGTGTGGCAAGTGAAATTTAACTCAGCTTTCCAAAAAATTGTGGTTAATCACAGTTCATTCATGATTCAGCATGGGGGGCAATTACTTTTTCACACAGGGCCAGGCAGGTTTGAACAGCTTTTTTCCCTTAAATGAAATAATAATTCAAAAACTGCATCTGGTTATCTTTGAGTAATATTGTTTGATGATCTGAATCATTTAAGTGTGAGAAATATGCAAAAAAATAAAAAGTCAGGAAGGGGGCAAATACTTTTTCATACAATTGTATTTCAGATCCATTTCCTAGATTGTAAGCTCTAACGAGCAGGGCCCTCTGATTCCTCCTGTATTGAATTGTATTGTAACTGTACGGTCTGCCCTCATGTTGACACTTTACAAAATCCTCTATAGTAATAATAATTTAGGCGATCATATCATGCTCTAAACATTATTTTCATGTGCAATACTCCAGGTCCTAGCAAGAGTAAGGGTTTGGGGCACTATCTGTTGTCTGGGCGCTATAGTAAATTTGATTGTGGAAGTATTTTTTCCCCAGCGCTTTTGTGAATTCCAGTTGGACGCTAATTACCGCGAATGTGGTCATTTGAGCGCTAATTAGCGCACAGCGCTATAGTAAATGACCCCCACGGTGTCACACTCTAATCAGCTAATGAACTCAAAACACCTGTAAAGATTTCCTGAGCCTTTAAATGGTCTCTCAGTCTGGTTCAGTAGGTTACACAACCATGGAGAAGTCACTACTGACTTGACAATTGTGCAGAAGACAGTCATTGACACCCTCCACAAGGAGGGTACATCGCAAAAAAGGTCATTGCTAAAGAAGCAAGCTGTTCACAGAGTGCTGTATCCAAGCATATTAATGGAGAAAACAAATCCAGTAAATAAAAGTCCAAATTCCCAAAGTAGTAGGTAATCAGTGTAAGTGTGAATGTTGTTCCAAATGAGCTATGATTGCTCTTACCAGAACTCCAAAGAAATAAGCGGATGGCAAAAAACCCTTGCCAGGGCCTCTGGGGTATTGGACCAATCAGCACCGTCCGTGGTCAGATCAAAATCCCCTCAATGGATGCAGGAGAGAAGCAAACACAAGAAAAAATGGCCATAGTGTAGTATGTTAAATGCTAGACATGGACATACGAACATACCAATCACCCTGGTGTGCACATAAAAAACAACCAAAAAAAGGGGGGGAGAGAAGTGAAAAAAACCCCACCACCGTGGCTGTAGATTGTGCTTACCGACTCACGGTGATAAACAGGTTCTTAGTAGGTTAGGAGCTGACATATAGCTGGCAAGGAGCACCCTGATACGTCCTCATTAACCCGAAGTTCACATCGTCAGTAAACCACCCAGAATATAAAAATTAAACTCTCCATGGTGAAATACGTTTAAAAACGAATTTAATAAATAAAGTAATGCACTTACAAAATAAAAGCACTTATATCGCATAAGTATATGTCGCCGGCCGGCATACAAGCATGGAAGCGAAGCTCGTCCTACTTCCTGGTCTCGTGGTAGCGTCGCTGCGTGCGTACCCAGACGCGTTTCGTCATCAAAAGGACGTTCTCAATGGGGACAAGCAACGCAGTGAGCCACCACCAATAAATAGACATCCAAGCCTCGTTCTGAGTTGCGAGGACGCCATCTTAAATGTGGGCAAAAGCCTTAGTACTCCCTGAAGCGTGTGGTTGGCTGATATGCACACAATATCAACAGGAACAGGTTAAACCACCATAATGGGTATGGGCAAGTGCCATTCAAGATGGCGAGAACGCCATCTTAGATGTAGGCAAAAGCCCTAATTGTCCCTGAAGCATGTGATTGGCTGATATGCACACAATGTCAGCAGGAACACGTTGAAACACCATAATGGGTATGGGCAAGTGCCCTAAACATTAGAGAGCGGGCAAAAAACGCACCCTAAATTAGGGCACGCAGAAAACCAACACCGTGCCCAAAAAATATATATTTTTACATAACAATTCTACCAAAATGTGGAAGTTTAATATTATGAAAATATTAAACAAAAATAAAAAATGAAAAAAATGATACCACATACCTAAAAGTGGAAAAGTGACCAAATCCAATCCCAACTATTATATGTAAACCAAAAAAAAAAAATAAAAAAAATCCCCTGTAATAAAGCTCATAGTGGGAGGGAATAAATATTGTAGGGGTATATTCAAACCTCCCAACAATATATAAATAAATGTGAAAAATTAAAAAAATAAATGAATAAAGGAGGAAAAATGTCTATAAGCAAAATACATCAAACAATGAGCATGGCGTCCTCTAGCAAGCATCCCAGAACGGGTACATTTCACATATATAGACATATAAAGGGTATAGTTAAAAAATACAATAAAATCACCTCATGAGTTATCAATAAACGCGTTCACATCCATGTCAATGTTTAGCCCATAGGGTGTATACGTCCTTAACCTATGGATCCAGCTCATCTCAAGCTGAGATATACCCCTAATTAGTGCACTACCCCTCCAATGAGGTCTGAACTTATCTATCCCTAAAAAAAGGGTACCTGAGGGGTCCCTGTTGTGCACCAGTAAGTAGTGCTTAGACACTGAATGATTCCTGAACCCCGTCATAATGTTGGTAATGTGTTCGTTAAGTCGCACCTGGAGAGGGCGCTTAGTTCTGCCCACATATTGAAGGCCACACGGACACTGCAACAAATAAACGACCCTCTCAGTGGTGCAAGTAACGAACGGCTTAATGTTATGCGTTTCTCCTGTACTGGTAGAGGTGAAAAAGGTAGTCCTTCTATGAGAACATGCATTTAGCTTACAAACCCTGCATTTTCTGCATTGATAAAAACCGGTCAGTTGATCAAAAAACGTTGGTTTGGTAATAGGAGGATTTAAAATATTGGGGGCCAACTGATGGCGTACCGAAGGTGCTCCCCTAAAGACGACACGAGGCCCATCTGGCAGGATGTCTTTGAGGGTTATGTCACTCTTAATTACATGCCAATGCTTGTATATTAAATTTTTTATATTATGATGCTGTAAAGAAAAGGACGTGACAAAAGGGACCCCTAAATTGAACTGGCCCCTATCAATAGAACTCCTCTCGACAAGCAGATCATCTCTATTGACAAGTTGTACATTCTCAAGAGTCTTAACAAGAGAATCCTTCGGGTAACCCTTTTCTAAAAATCTCTCGGTAAGGATTCCGGCCTGTGCATCAAAATCTACCTGGCTGGAGCAGTTCCTTTTAATCCGAAGATATTGACTCTTTGGGATCGACTCCAGCCATGGGCGATAATGGCAACTATCAACTGGTATGAACGAATTCCTATCCGTCTCCTTGAAAAAAGTAGAGGTAATCAATCTATCACCATCCACAGAGATTCTGAGGTCCAGAAAGTTAATAGTGGTCTGGCTCCTCTCGTAGTTCAACTTAATCCCAATAGAATTGGCATTAAGGGTGGCCAGAAAGCCATCTAAGGCCGAGAGCTCGCCATTCCAAAGGAGGAGGATGTCATCTATGTATCTAGCCCACAGGACCAACTGGGGAGTGTCCCTGGCATAGATGACATCCTCCTCCCATTTCCCCATAAAGAGGTTGGCGAGACTAGGGGCGTATTTAGCCCCCATAGCCACCCCCACATCCTGTCTATAAAACTTATTGCCAAACCAAAAATAATTATGAGAGGCAGCATACCTCAATAAATCCATCAAGAATGATATTTGAACCTGAGCAAGATTGGAATCTCTAATCAAATAATGTTCAACTGCCTGAAAACCCAATAAATGTGAGATATTAGTATATAATGAGGTCACATCTGCGGTGACCAACCACATTCCTGCGTGGTACTGTACTCCCTTGAGCAGTCGAATAATGTGTCTGGAATCCTTAACGTAAGAGGGCAAACTCTGTACTAAAGGTTGTAAAAAGAAATCAATGTATCTGCCCACCCGGGACGTCAGGGAATCAATCCCACTGACAATGGGGCGTCCCGGGGGGCAGATAGGATCTTTATGTAATTTAGGTAAGTAGTAGATAGTGGGGGTACGTGGGGCCGTAGGTACCAAATATAGGCCTTCCTTCTCCGTCAGGACCCCCATCTGCCTGCCCCTTCCAACCAACGACTTCAAAGTCTTCAGGTATTTCACTTTAGGGTCAGAGGGGAGAGGAGTATACGTGGTGGTATCATTCAGGATTCTATGCATCTCATTGATATAATCCTGTCGATCTAGAACAACAATCCCCCCGCCCTTATCTGCTGGTCTAATGACCAAATCCCTGTTGTTACACAGGGAATTTAAACCCTCCTGCAGGGTTGTGTTGAGTCTGGCCTTTTTAACTTCCAGTTGTTCCAAATCCCTAAGGATACCGTCTCTGAAAACCCGCAAAGCCGGTGCTAATGCGCCCGGGGGATTGAACAAGGAGGCATTTCTCAACCCTGAGTGAGTAATCCCCATATCATGGACCTCAACACTACTGATGGGACGGTTGGCCATGTATCTTTTTATATTTAATTTCCTAACAAATTTGTGAATATCCATAAAAGTTTGGAATTTATTGAGTTTAGTGGGGGGGACAAATTTAAGCCCCTTATCCAGTATTGCTTTTTCAGAGTTAGTTAGTATTTTGGAGCTGAGATTAAAAATCCCAGTACCAACTACATTCTGGGTTTTTTTGGGCTGCTCGTAACCGCCTCCCCCCTCTGACTCCTCTCCTCTTTCTCCCAAC
Source organism: Lithobates clamitans (assembly GCA_037952925.1). NCBI lineage: Eukaryota > Metazoa > Chordata > Amphibia > Anura > Ranidae > Lithobates > Lithobates clamitans. The sequence goes on along the minus strand of JBBGZY010000011.1, from coordinate 5,346,996 downwards.
CTTTTGGTACCTTGAGTTGGTTTTTGAAAACCCCAACAGTTGGAATCCATAGAAGCAGAAGCACCCATAGGGGGCATTTGCCCACCAGGAGTAGGGTATGGCAAAGTGGGGGTGTTACCTCCACTTGGGTTAAAATTCCTATCAGGGCCTTCTCTGTCTTGCAAAGGGAAAAAGGAATTAGAAATGGGTATGTTGGCCTCCCATTCTGTTTGCATCGGAAACTCTGATCCTCCTTGCAAATAATCAGGGTAGCCCCTACCATGAGCCCTCCAATCATCATATTGATTCGTAGGGCGCCCTCTACCCCTCTGATTATAATAAGGGCCCCATCCTCTCCCTCTCTGGGGAGGTGGTGTCCTATATTGGGACCCATACCCCTGCTGGTACATCATGGGGTTATGGTCCAAGGGTTGAGGGAATCTAGGAGGTCCATTATGCCTTTGTTGTCCCCTAAGGGAACCCCTATGATTAATATTGTTTGTTCTATGGGGAGATTGTCTATGTTGTTCATTCCCTACCCTGTGTGTTGGTTTCACATAGGGTGCCCCCCGTTTATTCAGATTGTATGGCACCACTGAAGGGACCCCACCTGGATAGTTGGTTTCCACCGTTATCCCAATCTCCATACCAGTGTCGCTTTGCTTGGCTAAATCCTCCAGGAGTTTTTTCTGCCAATCAAAAACGACCTTACCATGATAATCCGTGAGGTCTCTATTGAATTTTTTCTTTTTCTTAATCCTTTGATCCTTATCTTCCTTTTCAAGAATTTTTAGAAGATTCTGGGATTTGGCCAGATAATCCTCACTCCCCATAAGGGGGTGTTTAAATTCCCTGTGTAACAACAGGGATTTGGTCATTAGACCAGCAGATAAGGGGGGGGGGATTGTTGTTCTAGATCGACAGGATTATATCAATGAGATGCATAGAATCCTGAATGATACCACCACGTATACTCCTCTCCCCTCTGACCCTAAAGTGAAATACCTGAAGACTTTGAAGTCGTTGGTTGGAAGGGGCAGGCAGATGGGGGTCCTGACGGAGAAGGAAGGCCTATATTTGGTACCTACGGCCCCACGTACCCCCACTATCTACTACTTACCTAAATTACATAAAGATCCTATCTGCCCCCCGGGACGCCCCATTGTCAGTGGGATTGATTCCCTGACGTCCCGGGTGGGCAGATACATTGATTTCTTTTTACAACCTTTAGTACAGAGTTTGCCCTCTTACGTTAAGGATTCCAGACACATTATTCGACTGCTCAAGGGAGTACAGTACCACGCAGGAATGTGGTTGGTCACCGCGGATGTGACCTCATTATATACTAATATCTCACATTTATTGGGTTTTCAGGCAGTTGAACATTATTTGATTAGAGATTCCAATCTTGCTCAGGTTCAAATATCATTCTTGATGGATTTATTGAGGTATGCTGCCTCTCATAATTATTTTTGGTTTGGCAATAAGTTTTATAGACAGGATGTGGGGGTGGCTATGGGGGCTAAATACGCCCCTAGTCTCGCCAACCTCTTTATGGGGAAATGGGAGGAGGATGTCATCTATGCCAGGGACACTCCCCAGTTGGTCCTGTGGGCTAGATACATAGATGACATCCTCCTCCTTTGGAACGGCGAGCTCTCGGCCTTAGATGGCTTTCTGGCCACCCTTAATGCCAATTCTATTGGGATTAAGTTGAACTACGAGAGGAGCCAGACCACTATTAACTTTCTGGACCTCAGAATCTCTGTGGATGGTGATAGATTGATTACCTCTACTTTTTTCAAGGAGACGGATAGGAATTCGTTCATACCAGTTGATAGTTGCCATTATCGCCCATGGCTGGAGTCGATCCCAAAGAGTCAACATCTTCGGATTAAAAGGAACTGCTCCAGCCAGGTAGATTTTGATGCACAGACCGGAATCCTTACCGAGAGATTTTTAGAAAAGGGTTACCCGAAGGATTCTCTTGTTAAGACTCTTGAGAATGTACAACTTGTCAATAGAGATGATCTGCTTGTCGAGAGGAGTTCTATTGATAGGGGCCAGTTCAATTTAGGGGTCCCTTTTGTCACGTCCTTTTCTTTACAGCATCATAATATAAAAAATTTAATATACAAGCATTGGCATGTAATTAAGAGTGACATAACCCTCAAAAGACATCCTGCCAGATAGGCCTCGTGTCGTCTTTAGGGGAGCACCTTCGGTACGTCATCAGTTGGCCCCCAATATTTTAAATCCTCCTATTACCAAACCAACGTTTTTTGATCAACTGACCGGTTTTTATCAATGCAGAAAATGCAGGGTTTGTAAGCTAAATGCATGTTCTCATAGAAGGACTACCTTTTTCACCTCTACCAGTACAGGAGAAACGCATAACATTAAGCCGTTCGTTACTTGCACCACTGAGAGGGTCGTTTATTTGTTGCAGTGCCCGTGTGGCCTTCAATATGTGGGCAGAACTAAGCGCCCTCTCCAGGTGCGACTTAACGAACACATTACCAACATTATGACGGGGTTCAGGAATCATTCAGTGTCTAAGCACTACTTACTGGTGCACAACAGGGACCCCTCAGGTACCCTTTTTTTAGGGATAGACAAGTTCAGACCTCATTGGAGGGGTAGTGCACTAATTAGGGGTATATCTCAGCTTGAGATGAGCTGGATCCATAGGTTAAGGACGTATACACCCTATGGGCTAAACATTGACATGGATGTGAACGCGTTTATTGATAACTCATGAGGTGATTTTATTGTATTTTTTATCTATACGCTTTATATGTCTATATATGTGAAATGTACCCGTTCTGGGATGCTTGCTAGAGGACGCCATGCTCATTGTTTGATGTATTTTGCTTATAGACATTTTTCCTCCTTTATTTATTTTTTTTTTTAATTTTTCACATTTATTTATATATTGTTGGGAGGTTTGAATATACCCCTACAATATTTATTCCCTCCCACTATGAGCTTTATTACAGGGGATTTTTTTTATTTTATTTTTTTCGTTTACATATAATAGTTGGGATTGGATTTGGTCACTTTTCCACTTTTAGGTATGTGGTATCATTTTTTTCATTTTTTATTTTTGTTTAATATTTTCATAATATTAAACTTCCACATTTTGGTAGAATTGTTATGTAAAAATATATATTGCCCTAATTTAGGGTGCGTTTTTTGCCCGCTCTCTAATGTTTAGGGCACTTGCCCATACCCATTATGGTGTTTCAACGTGTTCCTGCTGACATTGTGTGCATATCAGCCAATCACATGCTTCAGGGACAATTAGGGCTTTTGCCTACATCTAAGATGGCGTTCTCGCCATCTTGAATGGCACTTGCCCATACCCATTATGGTGGTTTAACCTGTTCCTGTTGATATTGTGTGCATATCAGCCAACCACACGCTTCAGGGAGTACTAAGGCTTTTGCCCACATTTAAGATGGCGTCCTCGCGCTCGCAACTCAGAACGAGGCTTGGATGTCTATTTATTGGTGGTGGCTCACTGCGTTGCTCGTCCCCATTGAGAACGTCCTTTTGATGACGAAACGCGTCTGGGTACGCACGCAGCGACGCTACCACGAGACCAGGAAGTAGGACGAGCTTCGCTTCCATGCTTGTATGCCGGCCGGCGACATATACTTATGCGATATAAGTGCTTTTATTTTGTAAGTGCATTACTTTATTTATTAAATTCGTTTTTAAACGTATTTCACCATGGAGAGTTTAATTTTTATATTCTGGGTGGTTTACTGACGATGTGAACTTCGGGTTAATGAGGATGTATCAGGGTGCTCCTTGGCAACTATATGTCAGCTCCTAACCTACTAAGAACCTGTTTATCACCGTGAGTCGGTAAGCACAATCTACAGCCACGGTGGTGGGGTTTTTTTCACTTCTCTCCCCCCCTTTTTTTGGTTGTTTTTTATGTGCACACCAGGGTGATTGGTATGTTCGTATGTCCATGTCTAGCATTTAACATACTACACTATAGCCATTTTTTCTTGTGTTTGCTTCTCTCCTGCATCCATTGAGGGGATTTTGATCTGACCACGGACGGTGCTGATTGGTCCAATACCCCAGAGGCCCTGGCAAGGGTTTTTTGCCATCCGCTTATTTCTTTGGAGTTCTGGTAAGAGCAATCATAGCTCATTTGGAACAGCATTCACACTTACACTGATTACCTACTACTTTGGGAATTTGGACTTTTATTTACTGGATTTGTTTTCTATATTTTTGTTGGTGTTAGGTCACACTATTAACTCACTCCAACACATATAATTTTTGTTTAGCGCAGTTTATTTAATTTTATCTGTTTTGTTGGTGTTGTCGCACTGTTTACTGCTGCTTATTCTTTTGTATTTCTAGCGCGGAATTTTTTTGCTTTATATTAATGGAGAGTTGAGTGGAAGGAAAAAATGTGGTAAAAAAAGGTGCACAAGCAACAGGGATAACCGCAGCCATGAGAGGATTGTGAAGCAAAGGCCATTCATGAATTTGGGGAAGATTCACAAGAGTGGACTACAACTGGTGACAGTGCTTCAAGAGCCACCACACACAGACATATTCAGGACATGGGCTACAACTGTTGTATTCCTTGTGTCAAGCCACTTCTGAACCAGGAGAAAAAGGACTGGACCTGTTGCTTAGTGGTCCACAGTTCTCTTTTCATCCGAAAGTTAAATTTGGCATTTTATTTGGAAATCAAGGTCCCTGAGTCTGGAGGAAGAGTGGAGAGGCACAGAATTCAAGTTGTATGAGGTACAGTGTTAAGTTTCCACAGTCAGCGATGATTTGGGGAGCCATGTCATCTGCTGGTGTTGGTCCCCTGTTTTATCAAGTCCAAAGTCAGCACAGCCCTCTACCAGGAAATTATAGAGCACTCCATGCTTCCCTCTGCTGACCAGCTTTATGGAGATGCAAATTTCATTTTCCAGCAGGACTTGGCACCTGCAAACAATGCCAAAAGTACCAATACCTGGTTTAATGATCATGGTATCACTGTGCTCGATTGGCCAGCAAACTCGCCTCACCTAAACCCCATAGAGAATCTGTGGGGTATTGCCAAAAGGAAGATGCGAGACACCAGACCCAACAATGCAGACGAGCTGAAGGCCACTATCAAAGCAACCTGTGCTTCCATAACACCTCAGAAGTGCCACAGGCTGATCGCCTCCATGCCACGCCGCATTGATGCAGTAGTTCAAACAAAAGGAGCCCGACCAAGCATGCATTAAGCCAACATTTCTGTATTAAAAATCCTTTTTTTTTTAATTAGTCTTATGTGATATTCAAAATTTTCTGAGATACTGAATTTTTGGTTTTCACTAGCCGTAACCATAATCAGCAAAATTAAAAGAAAGAAATACTTGAAATATATCACTCTGTGTGTAATTAATCTATATAATATACGAGTTTCACTTTTTGAATTACTGAAATAAATGAACTTTTTGATGATATTCTAATTTTTTTGAGATGCACCTGTATTCAAGGTTTTATAACAGCATACGCTCAGACAAGAATGGGACATTCTTTACCCAAAACTCAAGCAATAGGTTTCTCCAGTTTTTAGACGTTTACAGAGTGATAAAAGAGGAGATGCTACACCAAGATAAACATGGCCCTGTCCCAGCTTTTTTGGATATGGGATTGTACTTTGCAAGCTTTGTGTGCCCTGTCCCAACCTTCTTGAGAAATGTTTCTGCCATCAATTTCTAAATTACCTTTCTCCCCCCCCCCCCCCCCCCCCAAATGGTACATTTGTTCAGTTTAACATTTAATATATGTTTTCTATTTTCTATAGTGAATAAAATATGGGTTTATGAGATTTGAAAGTCGTTGCATTCTGTTTTACACAGTGTCTCAACTTGTGAAATTGGGGTTATATATCAGTGTTCTATTCATCCCTGACTCAGTGTCCATGAGTAAGTGAAAGATCTACTATTTCTTCAATAAGCAGCCTGTCAATCCCTGGAGTGAAGAGAGTATAATTTCCACCTACTATTTTGTGCTCAGTGGCTTTACTGAACCTGGACACATAGGGCTATGATTATGTGAGCGTATGTTAGGTTTGTTCTGAAGGAGGTATTTGCGCACGATGATTCGTGATGAGTACAGGAGGCTATTATAACTTTACACATGTACAAGACCAGGACACATACTAGCACATTATGACAGACTACTTACCTATAAAATAGATCCCTCTAGCGGCACGCTGTCACCATCGACAGGGATGCTACCTTCACCAAGTCTTCCTTACAGGTTAGTGGGCTCCGGCCAATTAAAGGGCCGAGCTACAATGACATGTCAATGGTGCATGTGTGCAGAAGTCACAGTCGTGGCACAGCACTATCAATGGATGGCACACTCAATGTGCTGTTTATTCAGAGCCCAGTGCGCATGCACTGGTGACATCACCAGCTGCTACACATCTGAATATCTCCTAAATGGTGCACATTTAGAAGATATTCACTGTACCTACAGGTAAACCTTATTACTAATTATTGGCTTACCTGTAGGCACAAGATACAAGCAGAGTTTACTATCACTTTAAGGTGCACGCTGGGCTTAAAAAAAAAACTTTTTTTCCTGCCTGTGCATGCACATATAGGTGTTTACCGGCAGGAAAAAAAACCCTGTCACTAGCGCGTTCAAGAGAGGAGCTTTCGGGCAGAAAAAAAAAGACGAACGTGTATAAACACTAGACACGTTTAGGCTTTCTAATTGCCAGAATAAATATATAATATTCTGCCCAACAGAATGCATTAATGCCCATAAACGTGTGTGCAATACACATCTTTGAAGCAGTTTTTCTCCTGCCAGGGAAAAAAGCGTCCAGAGAAGCTGAGAAATCTGAGTGTGTATGAGGCCTAGTCACTAACCTAGAAGTTTTCTTCAGATGCATATGAGACAAAATGCAGTCAGGTAACTAGCATTTTAACAACGGCAGCCTATATACATCTCTAAATAAAAGGTTACTTTAAAAACATTTAAAATTGTAAAAACACTTTTTTTCTATAAGTTCGCATTTGCACTTGTGACAGCAAGACATGCTCATTACCTAGAAACGCTCTGTTTCATACTTTACTGTACGATACAGTGACTATTTTCTATGTCCCTTCAATGCAAGTCTATTCAGACTAGTTGAAAACACTATGAGTGCATACACTGCTTCATCTATCAAACACCTAGATGGCCATCCATATTTGTGCTTGTTTGTTCCTAACGGTAAATAAATACGTATAGGGTTAAAAAAAAAAAAAAAAAAAATTTTCAGGATTCAATCCTACCAATTTGAAAGGCAGATGGCAAGTCAGATGAGCTCAGCAACGTGATTTGCAGTAATGACAAAAAGCTTAAACATTCACTCCATAGTCATGTATATAACAGGCTGTCCTTTTGGAACACTCAACTCGCATTTAAATAATCAGACCTATTCAAGAACACTTAAATTAAAAAAAAAGTTACATTTCAGCAGGTAAATCAGTATGTAATCCACTGTATTAAGTCGGTATATATACTAAGTCACCGGAGATAAACTTGAGAACTTAAAGTGGATGTAAACCCCCCCCCAAAAAAATGTAATTGAGGCTTACACCTTGTACAGTATAGGATTTCATGTCATCTGTGCCCAGTCTTGCCATGAAGGGTTAATCCAGCTCTGAGCTGTCCTCTTATTTTTTCAGTGCGATAAAAACTGACACACAGAAAAATAGGAGTCAGTTCTTGTCCGTTGCTGTGAGGGACAGGCGAATTATATATCTCATGCACAAGCCTGAGAGAGGCATATTGTGTACTTCAGATCCCCTCCTCCTTTCTTCTCTAGCTCTCCCAGGATTGGCTGCTCCACACCTCAACATGATTGGGAATGCTGAAGTCATGTGGTGACTTTTCTGGGTTTTTACTGGATGTTGGAAATCATAGCAGAAGTTCAGTGTAAGAAATACAGAGGAGAAAATGCATGTTGACGGGGAGTGTAAAGGTGGGCAAGGAGTCTACTGACATCACGACTCCACTCACCGAGCTCTGGACATCAGATCCACCCACAGAATCTGCAGTTTTTCAGGTCTCATAACAGACAGAGGGAAGACATTTGACAGGTAAGGATACATGCAGGAGGCATGTATATCCTTATAGTTTAACACTATGGCAGTAGTTTAGAAAGGATGAGAGTGTGTTTACATCCACTTTAGTGTAAATGCACAGTGTTACTTTCATTATATGTGTAACCACTGGGTAGTGCTAAAGTGCTACCTATACATTAAACTCATAATACAGTGCCTTGGAAAAGTATTCACACCCCTTGAAATTTTCCACATTTTGTCATGTTACAACCAAATATGTAAATGTATTTTATGTGATAGACCAACACAAAGTGGCGCATAATTGTGAAGTGGAAGGAAAATGATAAATGGTTTTACAAACAAATATGTGACAAGTGTGGCATGCATTTGTTTTCAGCCCCCTTTACTGATACCCCTAACTAAACTCTAGTGGAACCAATTGCCTTTAGAGGTCACCTAATTAGTAAACAGGGTCCACCTGTGTGTAATTTAATCTTAGTATAAATACAGCTCTTCTGTGAAGCCCTCAGGGGTTTGTTAGAGAGACCTTAGTGAACAAACAGCAACATGAAGGCCAAGGAACACACCAAACAGCTAGGGGATAAAGTTGTGGAAAGTTTAAAAAAGGGTTAGGTTATAAAAAAAATATCCCAGGCTCTGAACTTCTCATGAAGCACTTTTTAATCCATCACCCGAAAATGGAAAGAGTATGGCACAACTGCAAACCTACCAAGACATTTCCGTCCACCTAAATGAATAGGCCGGGCAAGGAGAGCATTAATCAAGAGAAGCAGCCAAGAGGCCCATGGTAACTCTGGAAGAGCTTCAGAGATCTACAGCTCAGGTGGGAGAATCTGTCCACAGGACAACTATTAGTCATGCACTCCAAAAATCTGGACTTTATGGAAGAGTGGCAAGAAGAAATCCATTGTTGAAAGAAAGCCATAAGAAGTCCCATTTGCAGTTTGCGAGAAGGCAGGTGGGAGACACTGCAACTGTGTGGAAGAAGGTGCTCTGGTCAGATGAGACCAAAATTGGTCTCATTGGCAAAAACACTGTGTGGTGGAAAACAAACACTGCACATCACCTTAAACACACCATCCCCACCGTGAAACATGGTGGTGGCAGCATCATGCTGTGGAGATGTTTTTCTTCGGCAGGGACAGGGAAGCTGGTCAGAGTTGATGGGAAGATGGATGAAGCCAAATACAGGACACTCTTATAAGAAAACCTCTTAGAGTTAGCAAAATACTTCAGACTGGGGTGGAGGTTCACCTTCCAGCAGGACAATGACCTAAACATACTGCCAAAGCTACAATGGAATGGTTTAGATCAAAGCATATTCATGTGTTAGAATGGCCCAAAGTCCAGATTTAAATCCAATTGAGAATCTGTGGCAAGACTTGAAAATTGCTGCTCACAGACGCTCTCCATCCAATCTGACAAAGTTTGAGCTATTTTGCAAAGAAGAATGGGCAAAAATGTCACACTCTAGATGTGCAAAGCTGGTAGAGACATACCCAAGAAGACTTGCAGCTTTAATTGCAACGAAAGGTGATTCTACAAAGTATTGACTCAGGGGGGCTGAATACAAATGCACGTCACACTTTTCACAGATTTATTTGTAAAAAATTTTGAAAACATTTATCATTTTCCTTCCACTTCACAATTATGTGCCACTTTGTATTGTCCCATCACCTACATCCCAATAAAATACATTTACATTTTCGGTTGTAACATGACAAAATGTGGAAAATTTCAAGGGGTATGAATACTTTAAGGCACTGTATCATGAAGCATTGAAAATCTGAAGTGTAATTCATTGGTAAAACAACTTGCAAAACCTTTGTTCTTAAAGACAGGAGGAAACACCTAAGAAATGTTGAACCACTGCAGCTTTACCACGGCCTCATAGACAGAGCCAGATTTTTCACAATGCAACCTAGACAGAAGTAAAGAATCCAGTGGACGACCTAGGGGCTTTGAAGGTAGTCGATTTCCAAAGGGGTGGGCTATGCCAATACAGACAAAGCAAAAGGCAATGCTTGTCAATGTTAATTGACAACTTAGGGGCCAAAACTGCTTCCTTGCGTATGATGTTACCTTAATTGGTCTTCGGACATAGTATTTATCGCTAACCATTTATTTCTACTATCACTGGTTATGTATCCAATTGCATCCCAATATAAACCCAGTAAATAAGTGAAGGCAGACAAGCCCTAAAAAGGTAGAATTGTTTTTCTCTCATATCCACTGAGGGATGCAGGAATTCAGAAACCGTTTGGCTATATTGCCACCTACCGGAGTTTAGGACACTGGCAAACAAAGATTGTAAGCTAGCTCCTGTATAACCCCTCCTCTACCCAGCACACCTCTGTGTTTAGCCAATTAGCATAGCTATATTTTGCTTGCGACTTTTTGTTGTGAAATTTTTTCCTCTGCTTCGGCTGGTCAGCTATCCAAATTGCCTTTTCCTCAGCCTAGCTTTGAAGGCCATAACTGAGGATTGGAGCTAGCCAGGAATAGGATTTGCATTGAAGCACTTTCCAGTACTAAGTGTACCATTAGACATGGAGTGCTTTTCAGTTTCCAAATTGAGGCACAAGAGAGCCGATAGTTCAAAGACTTGTGTGATAGATGTGATAGCCACTATAAAGCCAACTTTGCAGCAGAGATCATCTAAAGAGGCCCCGATGGGTTCAAAGGGTGGTTTCTGCAGTAAAGAGAACCAAATTAAAGCGGAGTTTCCACTCAAAAGTGGAACGTCCGCTTATTTGTCTCCTCCCCACCCCCCTCCCCTCTGGTGCCACATTTGGCACCTTTCAGGGGAGAGGATCTCTTGCAAGTTTGGCCCCCCTCCTCCTCCCTCCGTTGCCGGGCCAATTAGAAAGCACAGCACGTTTCGCTCATGTGCAGTAGGGAACCGGCTGTGAAGCTGAGAGGCTTCACTGCCAGTTTCCCTTACCAGGAATGGCGGCTGCACCTGACAGCCAATCCAAAGATCAGCTGAGGTGCCGACATCGTGGGCTCCCTGGACAGGTCCATATTTTAGGGGGGCTGGACCTCCTCTAAGATCCCAGAGAAGTAAAGGGTGCTGTAAGGGTGGTCTAATCTGACAAACACCTTGAATAAAGGTTTTTACAACGGAAAACCTTTCCAGAGGTTATTTGAACAAAAAGGGACAAGGACAAAATCTGTTCCCTAAGATTACTTAAGACCAAATTCTGACCAAGTCTTGGTTGTAAGAGGGCCAAAATGTGAACCACAGATTGTCGGTAAAAAGTGGGTGTGCTGCTTTGCATTATGTGTGCAAAGCAAAGGTTCGTTTTCAACAGCTTGAGGGGTGGGAGAAGGGTTTGCCCCTGTAATTAATTTGGTTCTAAAGTCAAATCATTTTTTTACCTTGATTTTCAGGGGAGTAACAGAGTATCCATATCAATGCAGGGTACACAGTGACCCTAGCAGTAGAGAACAAAGGGTATAGCCTAGACAGAGGGTGCAGCAGCAGAGAAGTGAGGCTCAGCTACTTTCCTCCCAGGGTTTCTTCAAGTGTCCCCTACTGCTGCCTCAGAGGCAGTAGAGACAAAGGCAGCAACAAAAAGACGTTAGGAAAAGATAAGTACAGGGATAAAGATCTGTGGGATACTAGGCTGACAAAAGAAGGGCTGGGGAAGACAGTACACACTGCATCTCCCTTGGAGTCTCTTTTTTCCCCAGCAAAGACTTCCTGCTTCAGTTTCTAGCAGACAAAATTGGCCACATAAGGCTCTCTGAGCCCCAGGAAATTAGGGCCTTGTGGCTCACCAGGAGGTAGTGACTGAAAACAACTGATCCAGAAAACTGCACAGATTAAGCAGACTGTTAGCTGTAAGTAGACCCTTATCCATTAAAAGAAGTTTTTTGGTAAACCAGATGAAAATTTGTCTGCAGCAGAGGAGCTAGATTAAAAGAGAAGTATGGCCAAAGCTCTTTTTGGTCATTGTTCTCTTGTGGATCACAGAAGTGAACTTACTTGTGCTCATCTGTGACCTAGATTAGTCACAGAGCCGATCCAGGGCCTGGAAGGATCCTGCCAATCTCAGGATCCACCCAGATGTCTAATCGGCAGCTGGCTCAGCTTCTCAGTGCACAACTGAGAGGCTGAGCCAGCCGTTTATGCCCCCTCTCCTGCCTTGTGCTTCAGTGACTGCTAAAGGGGCACAGCAGAGAGCAGTGACTGGCTCATTGCTCTCTGCTGCGAGTAGACTGAGTGATCAGTAGTCATGTGAACACTCAGTTCTCTGGCTTAGAGCCAGCTGGGGACCACTGCAGCATGAGATACAGCATACGGGTGAGTATGTATGTTTTTTATTTTTCTATTCTAACACTCCTTTAAAGATCTAGTTTCAGGACATGAAGCACACCAACACATCATTTTAGAGAATTATAGGCAACTGGGGAGTTGACTATTAATCATTCTGAAATAAGCTTATGTTTTACTAAACATAAATTGCTCTGCATGTGCACTGTTTCGCCATTTGCAGAGTTTGAGATTCCCAAGTGAAAAATATTTAACACTGTCCATAGAAAAACAAATTTGTATCAGCCAGCTTATTAGACAGAAAAAATATTAAATATCTATAGTATATCTGTCAGCCCCATACTTAGAAAGAACTGGTTTGCCAGTCTGGATTTTCCCAACTGCCTTGTTTATGTCACCATTAAACTAAAAAATGTTTGTAGGTAATGGAATGCTTTAACTTCCATCTCCGCTCTATGGGTATTTTTACCTTGGAAGAGAGGTAAATTCTTTCCAACACATTCAGTAAGACACAGAACAATGCACAAGCAAAATCCTACTGCAATCAGCAATCATCTGGATATATTCTTTGGTTATGATTTGTGTCAACATTTTTATGAATACAGATTGTAACACAAAACAAGGAGCTTTAATATATAAGAAGTGGGGCAACATAAAATGGAAAGTTTATGCATATAGTTTCAGTAAAGGGTTCAAAGGACCCCACTAGCAATTTACTAGGAAGAGCTTTCAGCTTATATGACCCACCTGAGCAGTTTGGTTGTACATAATTCGCCTAATCTATTCCAATTCCATTTCTAGTCAAACTTGCATTATAATAATGACCATAAGGAAACTTGAAACAAATATTTTTCACCAACGTACAGCTACCAACTAGGAGGATGTGCAAATCTATAGAAGACATTCAATCATATAAAACAGTAAGCAGGCAAATGTCATAATTATATTCCAAAAACCTTCACTTCAAATAATTTTACTATTTCTGCAATTCTTCATATTCCAATTATTCCTTTTGGAAAAACAAACGAGATTAATTCCTAAATGTGAAAAATATTTATTTAAATGTGCCATGAAACTGTATTTAAAGGTTCTAATTCTAGAAGATGCAAACGAGGTCCCAAGGGTGACCTACCTCAATTGGTCCTACTGACATCAGCAAGTTTTTCAACTGGCTATTAGTGGTTGATGAAGAAAGCCCTTCAACTGACACTACGCAAGTCTTAGGATTGCACTCTTCCACACGAAGGTTTTGTTTATTTGGCATCAAGCGTCCGCGGCCCATCTGTCCACCAACTCCTCTGCCTCTCCCTCGCATAATGACCTGCCAACAGGAAAATGCACAAAGTTAGTTTGTCCTTTCACAGTATTCATAAAGAGACACTTCAAATCTTGGAGAGTCTAAAAATGGCACTGAAAAAAAAAGGGTTGAAAGTACATACTTAACCTTCCATGTGGTTCACGATTTCTTGCATTTTTCAGAATGCCTTCCTGCCTCTTCTCTTCTGCACCACCACTTTCTGTAAGGGCATATCATGATCCAGGGATGACTTTCTTATTTGCAAAGCTGGCCCCTAAAGATGACCTGCCACCAATTCTGTGCTCCAGCTAAGAAATTTACACGTTGTCGATACTATGTGTACACAATATTATTATTGTTCATAATATGGTGCCCTGGCCAGTGTGCTGAGTACACATGCATGGGACACTAGTCAGGGAATGATATTGCTTACATGTTGCTATGATAGCTGCAATGTTATCGACAATGTCCCCCTATCCCAGGAGTTTGGGCAGACAGATGTGGAAGGGAAGCAAGAAAAATAACAGGATTTTTTTTGTTATTCATGGTAAAATCCCTTTCTCTGAGTTCATTGTTGGATACAAATCCCTTTCTCTGAGTTCATTGTTGGACACAGCCTCTTTTAATCTCAACCACAGGTATATAGCACCACCTACAGGAGCAGGAAACTAGGCAAAAAAAGAAACTCAGCACCACCTATGGGCAGTCCTGGCTGATATAAACCCTGTCTCCCCATAGGCAATCCAGGTAATCATAAGCAGTGTCAAGAGGAAAAAAATTCAATAGATGGGTGGGTGCTGTTCACGTCAATGAACGCAGAGAAAGGGATTTTAGGGTGAGTAACAAAAAAAAAAATCCTGTTATCGCTTTAGTTCATTAACAGACACAGTCTCTACTATTCTCGAACATAGGGACGTTTCAAAGCAGTGCCAAACAAGTGAGGGGTTGGCGAAAAAACAAAGCAAAACACAAAAGGCCAAGCGCCTGTAATCCACCACTGTAAGGTGGGGATCTTTCCCTGTGGGGTATTTACAGAATAGATTTGGTCTGAGAGGGTTCAGTGTGTCCGGTGTGAAGGAATCACACGTGCTAACCCAATTTCTGTGATGTTGTTTCTGGGGTATCAGACAACAGGTCAGACAGCAAACGATCAGCTTGCGTCCTTAGTGGAAAATGGCCTCTGGAAGCGTGTATTTAGGAGTCTTGAGAGTACTACATCACTAGCAAATGCCACAGAGGAACTCTCAGTAGTAAGGTGGAAGAAAAGACCACCAAATAAAAAGGTTAATGGTATAACAACATTGCCTATAGACTGAATAAAATAAAACAATAGCAGTCAAGGTAAAAATGTGAAGTTTATCCCAAAACCTGTGCTTTCAAAACCACCTGTGTGCTTAGCACTGCAGTCTCTTATGTAGGATGAAAGGATAAAATGTAGTGTGTGTACTACAGGTTCAAGACCCAACAAGACATACCAGAAACCGGTATGTAAAAGGTGCAGGGCAACTCTGTCCACGATGCTGGTCCCATCCAGGATCCAAGCCTCTGCTATCAAGGTGGTCATACTCTGCTTAAAAGGGTCTTCAGGGTCTGGCTGCCATTGGAATAGACTAGAGATGCACTGATACGAAAAAGAGTCCTGTGCAATGTCAGTCCAGTTCAGGTGAGATTTCTAATCTCATGCACTACAATTCACATTGAAATCTCTTGAACCGCTTAACAAAATCGCACTGCAAACTGGCCCACACATATGTTAATCGAGTCTGAAGGTATTGACCCAAGTATTGGAGCATTTGCACGATTAGCATCGGCACCGATAACAGTATCGGTGCAGCGCTAGAATAGCCCTGGACCTGTATAGCACCCTGCTGCAAACTCCCTGGTTGTACCATGCACCAAGGCACATGCTGAATGCAGGTTCTCGTGCCCAAAGCAAACACTTCAGGCCAGCCCTACTGCTTTGGGGTCCCGATATGGTTCCCAAGATGGTAACCGATACAAAAAATGCTAGTAAGTCACAAGGCATTTGGCAATCAGATCTTTAAAGAAGTGTCAGTTGAAGAAGGAAAGGAAAACCAGTGATGAGTAGAGGCAGATCAGCTGACAGCTTTAAGATTTACTGCTGCTGAAAAAAGTGAAAGGAATGACACAGACTGCATGGAGGTAACACAGATTAGGAAGAGAATAAGAAACGCAGGAGTGGAGACAGAACACTTCTGCTAGATGGAAGTGACACAAGAAAAACCAGAAAGCGTTCACACACTAATAAATAACAAATGAACCAATGTGAAAAATATATAAAAAGAAAAATAAAGAATATTTCTCTGAAGAAGACACATGACCCTGTGTCAACATGCATAGGGGAGGGGCAAAGGATGGTGATGAGACCTGGAACCAGCGTGTTGCTGGCTGCCAGAGGGCTATCTGTGAGACGTGCAGAGTGAGGGGAGACCTCCACAAAATGGAGTTTTGCTGCCTCTTTTAGTCTGGTACGCTGGAAGCACCAGAGAAATGTGAGTACCCTGGGTATTTTTTGTACCTATTAAACGGCATTTAAAACAATATAAGCACTATCAGTATTTTTCTTTGTATGTATACTTTGGATGTCACTGGCTTTTTGAGAGGAGATAGCGGAGAGGAGGCTTGGAGTGCTCTGTCTGTAGCCCGGGAGAGGCTAAAAAGCTTTTATTGGCCCTACTCAGCTGTAGTTGTCACATTACACCAGGTGAGATAATCCTGGAGGCTTGGGGAGAATGTTTATGGTGACGCTTTGTTTTGGCTATTCGAGCACCAGTAAAGAGTGGAAGGAGTAAATAAACTACTTTCTGGACTATATTCGTTTGGAGTAGGCAGTTTCTGCAATTTTGCATGGACACATTTTTTCTCTTTCTGGACTGCGCTGTATTTATGTAATTTGTCTGATATTTTTCAATGTCAATTTTTGTTTGTGTTATTAATTGTATTCAGTAACGTACTAAACACTATAGCGCTGCACAATCTGTAGAAAATTTGTCCACACACTAATCTCTCCATTCTCGTTAATGACATGGAAGCTCACTACCAGGTCCATGTGTCACTGAGAAGATAATGAAACATGGATCTGCATTCTACTTTGTTCACTGGAGGACAGGTGAGACATTAGACACCCCCCCTCACGGCTCATTAAAGAGAACCTGCCACCAAAAAATCATTACATTAGTGGACTTCTTGTTTCCTATGTGATGAAAAAAAAAAAAAGTGTTTTTTTTAAAATACAAAAAAGTACGGTAATCTCCCCCCACCCCAAAAAAACATACAAGTATAAATGAACGCATCGGGGGTGCCTACGCACAAAAACATCAACTGATGACCTGAAAGGGCTTTTAAACCTTCCCTCATGAAAAATATAAAGATACCAAATTTGTTGCCATTTCATGGGCAAACCTTTTAGTTACAAAGCTGGAGAAAGCGTGAAAGAACTAAGAGCCTGCTGATCAGCACACTCCTATTCCATCGAGAACTACAAGCTTGTCTGCTGTGATTGCAGATGGGACTTGTAATTTCTTCGATCACAAATCCCTGTGAATGAATGACGCAGCTGTGTGGGCAGAGTCCTGTATAGCTGGTCCAAGTTTAAATGTGACAGTGGCTGAGGGGAAAAGAAACCCCACCTGCTGTGACAGTGTGAGGAGGCCTAGGGGGTGAGGTGGGCAGGAGCTGGCAGGTTACATGTTACACCCCAAGTACAGGTGTAACAAGATATATTTCAAAGTTAAACGTATCCTTTAACCACTTACGGACCACCCGCCGTTGTTATATGTCGGTACTTTGAAGAGTAATATCGTTGTTATGGCAGCAGCTAGCTACCATAACCACGGTATCCTCTTCTTCAGCGGGTGGTCCGCCTTTAGATAAAAGTGATCTCTGTAGCGAATTCCCTGTGAGATCACTTTTATTGGTGGTGGAAGAGGGGCCTCCCGCCGCTCTCCAGTTCCCTCCACCACTTACCGGGGCCGTCGGTAGTGGCAGAGGGCGATCGGGTTGTCCTCCCTGTTAGGTATGGAGACAGGAGTGGGGAAGATGGCCCCTACCCTTCTCCATACCATTGCAGGGCGGAAGCAACGTTAAAACGGCTCTTCCACCCATAGCTCTTAAAGACATTTTATTTTTTTTCAAATGACAATTATTTTTTTTTATTTTTTTTGCATTATAGTGTAAATATGAGATCTGAGGACTTTTTGACCCCAGATCTCATATTTAGGAGGTCCTGTCATGCTTTTTTCTATTACAAGGGATGTTTACATTTTATTTTTTTTTTAAAACGGTGTAAAAATAAAAAATAAAAGGTAAAAGAAATGAGAATTTTTTTTAAACGCGCCCGTCCCGCCGAGCTCGCGTGCAGAAGCGAACGCATACATAAGCAGCGCCCGCATATGAAAACCGTGTTCAAACCACATATGTGAGGTATTGCCGCGATCGTTGGAGCGAGAGCAAGAATTCTAGCGCTAGACTTCCTCTAATTCAAAACATGCAACCTGTAGAATTTTTAAAACGTCTCCTATAAGGATTTTTAAGGGTAAAGGATTGTCGCCATTCCACGAGCGGGCGCAATTCTGAAGTGTGACATCTTGGGTATCAATTTACTCTGTATAACATTATCTTTCACAATATCAAAAACAACTGTTGCCTTATTTTTTTAATTAAAAAAAAGTGTATTTTTTCCAAAAAGAGTGCGCTTGTAAGACCGCTGCACAAATACAGTGCGACAGGAAGCATTGCAATGACCGCCATTTTATTCTATAGCGTGTTAGAAAAAAATATAAATATAATGTTTGGGGGTTCTAAATAGGATTTTTATGTCATACTTACCTGTAAAATCCTTTTCTTTGAGTACATCATGGGACACAGTCAGGCTAATATTCATTATCTGCTGGGTTATACTTCATGATTAGATGAATAGACATTGGTAGACCAAAGGTCCTCAGACAGGAAGTGATCCCCTATATAACTCCTCCCATACAGGAAATACACTAAATCCAAAAAAGAGGGGAGGGATCTCTGTGTCTGATGTACTCAAAGAAAAGGATTTTACAGATAAGTATGACGTAAAAATCCTATTTTCTTTTTCATGCATCATGGGACACAGAGTCAGGCTAATATTCATTACCTGCTGGGACGTCCCAGAGCAATAGCATTGAGGGGAGGGAGGCACCCTGCCAAACAATAGCCATCAGAACTTATATGGCAGCCCGCAGTACACACTGCCCAAAAGCAGAATCCTCGGCTGTTCGAACATCCACTTGATAAAATTTTGTGAACGTATGCGCTGAAGACCAGGTAGCAGCCTTACAAATCTGAGCCACAGATACCTGATGGCGAAAAGTCCAGGAGGTTCCTACACGCCTGGTAGAATGAGCTCTCACCCTAAAGGGAGGAGCTTTATGTTTCAGACCGTGGGCCTGAATGACCAAACGACGGACCCAACTGGCAAAGGAAGCTTTGGAAGCTGCCTGCTCATTCTTGGGTCCTTATGGTAAAACAAAAAAGGAGTCTGATCCTTGGATCTCTGCAGATCTAGACAAACCTTGACTGCCTGGACAATGTCCAAAGAATGCAGTCGTCTCTCTTCCACCGAACGAGGCTGAGAGAAAAAAGAAGACAAAATAATGTCCTGATTTAAATGAAAGGCCGACACCACTTTTGGCAAAAAGGATGGAACAGGTCATAACACAACTCTGTCACAGTGAAGGATCAAGTACAGTTCCCTGCATGAAAGGGCCGTCAACTTCGACAACGTTCTAGCCGAGGTGATAGCCACCAGGAAGGCTAGCTTGCATGACAGCAAGTCTAATGGAATTTCTTTAATAGGTTCAAATGGTTGTTTCTGTAACACAGACCGCACCAAGTTAAAGTCCCAAGGACACATAGGTGACCTAACGGGGGAAGCAAGCCAGTTGCCCTTTGCATGAAGGTTTGGATCAGTGAATGGGAGGCTAAAGGCCTTTGGAAGAATACTGATAGGGCCAAAACTTGACCTTTGATTGTACTCAAAGCCAATTTGATTTCCACAGCTGACTGTAGAAAAGAGAATTCTCCCAATCACATATTTCCGAGGATGCCATTTTCTGGCTTCACACCAAATATAAAAGTCTTCCAGACCTTATGATAAATCTTCCTAGTGATAGCTTTTCTAGTATTTACTAGAGTACACCACTGGTCCCAAGATGCCACGGTCCTTTAACACCCTGGCTTCAATAGCCATCCTGTCAAATTTAGAGATGGGATGGAATATGGGACCTTGAGACAGTAGATCGGGGCGACGTGGAAGCATCCATGGCCCGTCTATTGTCAGTCTCACAATCTCCGGGAGCCAGGGTCTTCTGGGCCAAGCTGGTACCACCAGAATGATTGGTATCACCTCTCTCCGAATCTTGCACAACAAATGTGGAAGGAGAGGGATCGGAAGGAAAGCATAAACCAGGGAGTACTGGATCAATTGAACTGCCAGAGAATCTGTTCCAATTGCCAGAGGATCTCTTGTTCAAGACACAAACTGCTGTAGCTTGTTGTTGAACCTGGATGCCAGTAGGTCAATCTCTGGCCATCCCCAACGTTGGAAAATTTCCTGGAACACCTCTGGGTGTAGGGACCATTCCACCGGGCAGATCTGCTGGCGCCTGAGATAATCTGCCTTCGAGTTCCCTACTCCCGGGATATGAACTGCAGATATTATTGGCACATGTCCCTCTGCTCAGGCTAGTATGTAGTTCACCTCCTTCAGAGCTGAACGACTCCTGGTACCGCCTTGGTGGTTCATATAGGCCACTGCCGTGGCATTGTCGGACTGAAACCTGATGGGGCAGTCCTGAAGCTCCACCGTCCAGGAACGTAGGGCCAGACTTACTGCCCGTAATTCTAGGACATTGATGGGCAGGGTCTGCTCTGTCCCTGACCATTTCCCCTGGGCTGTGAGCCCATCTAGGGTCGCTCCCCAGCCTGAGCTACTGGCATCTGTAGTCAGTTCTCCAAGTCCAAGTTACCGGGAGAAAGGATTTTCCCTTTCGTAGGTTCTGATCCTGCAACCACCAGTTTAGGCTTAAGCATGCCTGAGGAGAAGCACATTGGATAATCCAGGGCTTTTCTTCCTCTGTTCCAAGCCAACAAGATGTCTTGTTGTAAAGGCCTGGAAAGGAACTGGGCATAGGGCACTGCCTCAAAGGAGGATACCATCCTCCCTAGAAGACTCACACAGAGCCGAATGGAGGGTTGTCTGGTGGCCCTTATCTGACGCACCTGATCTTTCAGGGCACAGATCCTTACGGGTGGTAAGAATACTCTTGCTTGGACCGTGTTTAGAATCAGACCTAAATATTTTAGACTGTGCTGGTCTCAAGGCTACTTTTCGATAGTTATGATCCAGCCAAAGCTTTTCAAATACCTCACTGTGTATATTATGCACGGTTCTAGAGCCTGTACTGAGTGATCTCTGAGCAGGAAGTCGTCCAGATACCCGAGCACCAGGATCCCTCGGGCCCTTAAAAGATCCAGTACTGGTGCTAGGACCTTTGTGAACACCCGGGGAGCTGTAGCAAGCCCAAAGGGTAGAGCCACAAACTGAAAATGACGTTTCTCTACTGCAAAACGTAGGAATCTCTGATGAGGCTGAAAGATAGGTACGTGCAAGTACGCATTCTTTATATCGATGAAGGCTAAAAAGTTTCCCCTCTGGAGTGAGGTTACTACTGAGCAGACAGACTACATCTGAAAGGATTGTATCAACATATACTTGTTCAGGGACCTTAGGTCCAAAATGGGCCTCATGTTCCCGTTTGGTTTCTGAACCGTAAACAGGTTTGAGTAAAACCCTGTACCCTTTTGGATACCGGAACATCTACAATCACTCCTTGATGCACTAGATGATGTAGTGCCTGAAGCAATAAGTTTCTTTTTGGAGGATCCAAGGGAACACTGGATCTTAGAAACCTCTGAGGGGGCACCCCCCCCCCCCGGGGCACCCCCCCGTAACTCCAACTTGTAACCGCAAGATATAATTGAGGTGAGCTGAATTGTTTTCCAAATGTCCGCAAAGTGCAGCATCCTTCCCCCCCACCCGATGGAGTAGGGGCATCCCCTCAAAAGGAGGGCTTGGTGCTGGGTTTAGAAGAATTTTGGACCCAAAATTTTTCTGGCTCTGGCCTTTGCGGCTTGCCCCTGGCTCTAGCGCCCTGTTGGCGGCGGAACCGCCCTGAAGCTAAGATATTTGCGGAAGCAGTCCCTGGGTTTTTAAACAAGGGACGTTTGGTGCTTTTCTTCACTGAAAAAAGAGATCTCTTCCCTCCGAAAATCTTTTGGATATATTTGTCCAAGTGATCACCAAATAAAACGTTCCCCAAGAAATGGGAAACCTGCGATTTTTTAAAACGAAGCTTGGCTGACCAGTTCTTAAGCCATGAAAGTCTGCGCATAGGTACAGACAAGAGAGTCAGACGAGAAACCTGCAGTATTGAATCCTTTAACCATTTCAATACCAGGCACTTAGACACCTTCCTGCCCAGGCCAATTTTCAGCTTTCAGCGCTGTCGCAATTTAAATGACAATTGCGCGGTCATGCAACACTGTACCCAAACAAATTTTTTATCATTTTGTTCCCACAAATAGAGCTTTTTTTTTTGGTGGTATTTGATCACCTCTGGTTTTTTTTTTTTTTGCGCAATAAATAAAAAAAGACCGAAAATTTTGAAAAAATACAAGTTTTTCTTTGTTTCTGTAAACATTTTTTGTAAATAAGTACATTTTCTTTTTCAATGACGGCACTGATATGGCTGCACTGACAGGCACCAATGAGGTGGCACTGATGGGCACTCATAGGTGGCACTGATGGGCACTCATAGGTGGCACTGATGGGTGGCACCAATGGACACTGATGACACTAATAGGTTGCATTGATGTGCATCACTGAAATATAATGGTGCCAGTCAGTACCCATTTGTGGGCACAGATCTGGCATAATTTGCACATGTGGATGGCCATGGGGTACATACCTGGCCATCCACATGTTGCCCGCTTCCCTGGTGGTCTAGTGTGGGCATCCGAGGGGGGGCAGCGCTGATAAACAATCAGCGCAGACCCCCCCCCCCTGTCAGGAGAGCCGCCGATCGGCTCTCCTCTACTCGCGTCTGTCAGAAGCGAGTGAGGAAAAGCCGATCAACGGCTTTTCCTATTGACATCGTGATCAGCCGTGATTGGACACGGCTGATCACGTGGTAAAGAGCCTCCGCCGAAGGTCATATGACGCCCAGTCAGGATAACTGAACCACCGCCTGGCCGTCAATCTGCTATAGGCCGGGCGGGAAGTGGTTAAAACCGTGATCATCAACCCTGTCCTCAGGGCACGCTAACAGGCCAGGTTTGCAAGATAACTGAAATACATCACAGGTGAGATCATTTGCTGCTCAGTGACTGCAGTATTCTAGTCTGCAGGTGTCCAGGCTTTTGCTAGCTTGACTAATTGTTACAATCACTGGGACACCCCACAATAATAAAATAAAAGGGGTTTCACTTACCCGTCCAGGCGCAGGGCCACTTAGAAGCTAAGGGCCCAATCTTTACCCTTTATGGCGGCTTCCTGTCACTTGGACCTTTAAGGACTGGGTACCCTTTCATGTTTAGGGGTCCACTCCCTTGGACCTGTACAGCACCCTGCAGAAAATGCCTTAGCGCTGTAGTGTCCAGGATTTCCACTCCGCAGGGTCCAGTGCCTGGAGGCAACATTACAGGCAAAACCTCGCAGGATCTTGAGTCTTCTTTGCGAGGCTCGGGTACCATTTATCTAAGCATAAAAGCCCGTGTCAAATGGATCCGATCGGTCAATCCCTTTCATTCATTTTTTGAACCGTTTGTGGGACTAGAGACCTGGAGCTCAGAGAGCTCAAACAAACCGTGCCATCCACCTTGCAGACACTGGTAAAAACTAAAGTACTTCTTGTATGGGAGGGGTAATATAAGGGATCACTTTCTGTCTGAAGACCTTTGGTCTACCAGTGTCCAGTCACCTAATGATGACGTATAACCACGCAGGTAATAAATATTAATTAGCCTGACTTTGTGTCCCATGATGTATGAAAAAGAAAGTCATTTTCTAGCAAAAAAAAAAAAATGTTTTTAACTTGTAAACACCAAATCTCAGAAAGAGGCTCGGTCCTTAAGTGGTTAAGAATGTTCACATTTTAAATTGTCAGTGGGTTCAGTGATGCCGCAGTGATTAAAATATTTGAAAAGCAGGTTGGATGGTTTTTATCGAACAAATTTCTGACAGTGTATGTGGCTTTAATTCCGGAAGTCCATTAATTTCAACACAGATTGTTAAAAGCAAACAACATTTTTATGTAGCTTTGAGAGTCATTTGTCAAAAAAATTGTACTAAAAGTTTTCGCACAAATGTACATATGAACGTTTGTTCGAAAACCTACTGGTGTGTGGCCAGCTTTATGTATTAACCACTATAAACAGGGTAGATAAGCGAGTACAATCATCCAATAAAGGGAATACATTGCGCACAAGCAG
Source organism: Lithobates clamitans (assembly GCA_037952925.1). Lineage (NCBI taxonomy): Eukaryota > Metazoa > Chordata > Amphibia > Anura > Ranidae > Lithobates > Lithobates clamitans. Next base: position 5,322,797 of record JBBGZY010000011.1, on the reverse strand, counting down.
AACCTGTAAAAGTATACTTTTTTTTGCCTAGAGTATTAATAATTTTCATTATCACAAAATCATTCCTCAAATTAATGGTGTCCCCGATTACCGATTCTAGCTAAATAAAAATATTTTTTTTTTAAAACATGAAATGGTGGAAACTAAAAGGGAGATCCAGAATAGAATACATTGCAATGTACCTTATTTGCAGGGTGATATCCTTGGACACTGGTTACAGCCTGAGGATCTGTAGACTCTGAAAGCGGTGTACGAGGCTTTACTTGAAACTGTTGCTGTTGAACACTCGTTTTTCCTAATGTTACTTTCCGCACTGGCCCCGTTCTTTGCTGAGGGCATTGCTGCTGCATCTGTGGTCTCTGCTGCTGCATCTGTGGCTGTTGCATCTCTGGCCGCTGCTGCATCTGTAGCCTCTGCTGCATCGGTGGCCGCTGCTGTTGCATCTGTAGCCTTTGCTGCATTGGTGGCCGCTGCTGCTGTTGCATCTGTGGCCGTTGTTGCTGTTGCATCTGTGGCCGTTGTTGCTGTTGCATCTCTTGCCGCTGCTGCTGTTGCATCTGTGGCCGCTGCTGCTGTTGCATCTGTGTCCTCTGCTGCATCTGTGGCCGCTGCTGCTGTTGCATCTGTAGCCTCTGCTGCATCGGTGGCCGCTGCTGCTGTTGCATCTGTGGCCGCTGCTGCTGTTGCATCTGTGGCCGCTGCTGCATCTGTGGCCGCTGCTGCTGCTGCATCTGTGGCCGCTGCTGCTGCATCTGTGGCCGCTGCTGCTGCTGCATCTGTGGCCGCTGCTGCATCTGTGGCCGCTGCTGCTGCTGCATCTGTGGCCGCTGCATCTGTGGCTGCTGCTGCATCTGAAGCCTTTGCTGGGAGACAATTCTCTGCTGAGGAACCTGTGGCTGGTGATCACCTTCTGCAAGCTCCAGTGCATTCTCAGCCTGTTGAAAACATTTATCAAATCATTACAACACTAGACAATTAACCTAACAGTGTTACTGTGTAAAGCAACTTTATCTGTAATGTAAAGCTTAACTTTCTACCGAAAAAGTACTTTGCCAAGAACTAGTTTCATTAAATGGCCTAGCATATTTTTTTTTTTAATGAACCTTTCTTGTAAAAGACACACCTAATGTTTATTGGGTCTCCGCACAATAACATTAGGGGATCTGTTGGTCCTTCCCTCAGCATTTTAAAGCTGAACAGGTCTTGACCAGAAAAAAAAAAATCTTCCATGATGCAACATGATTTTTTCCATTACTGTGCTTTTGGGGCTATCAATTAGCATGAGGTCACCATTTGAGTGGGAAAAAACACATTCTCTAATACCAGAAAGTGTTTTAAAACAATATGCTGCGGAAGACTGAAGTTTCAACTTCTGTAAAATCTGTGAACCAGTAAACCAGAATGACCAAAGTAAACACTGATGAAAATATTGTGCAAACCATCATATTTTCCTCTTCTCTAAGCAAACTTTTAGTGTATAATTCTACTATCAGTATAATTATAGAGTATGAACAGTAATTTGCACTACACTGGGTTTAATGCTCGAGATGATGTATGGGCCAAACCTAAAGGCATATGAGATGGGATTGGTATACGCTACATTAAAGTGACACTAAACTCTGATTTAACCCTTTCGCTGCCATTTTGAGATACGTTTTTGCATATGTTTGATTCTCACCATTTCGTAAAAAGGCTCAATTTAAAATTTACATCTGACATCCTTCATTTAGGTAGTGCTCCACCGTGACCGTTTTTCTATTACAAGGGATGTTTACATTCCTTGTAAAAGGAATAAAAGTGACAACATTTTATTTTATTTTTTTTAAAATAGTGTAAAAATAAAAAATAAAAAGTAAAATAAATAAGAAAAAAAAAATTTTTTTAATGCGCCAGTCCCAACGAGCTCGCGTGCAGAAGCCAACTCATTCGTGAGTAGCGCCCCATATGAAAACGGTGTTCAAACCACACATGGTATCGCCGCTATCGGTAGAGCGAGAGCAGTAATTCTAGCCCTGGACCTCGTCTGTAACTCAAAACATGGAACCTGTAGAATTTTTTAAACGTTGCCTATGGAGATTTTTAAGGGTAAAAGTTTGTCGCCATTCCACGAGCGGGTGCAATTTTGAAGTGTGACATGTTGGATATCAATTTACTCGGCTTAACATTATCTTTCACAACATAAAAAAAAATTGGGCTAACTTTACTTTTGTTTTTTTTTATAATTCAAAAAAGTGCATTTTTTTCCAAAAAAGTGCGCTTGTAAGACTGCTGCCCAAATATGGTGCGACAGAAAGTATTGCAACGACCGCCATTTTATTCTCTAGGGTGTTAGGAAAAAAAATGTATAATGTTTGGGGGTGGGTCTGAGTAATTTTCTAGCAAGAAAAAACAGTTTTTAACTTGTAAACAACAAATCTCAGAAAGAGACTCAGTCCTTAAAGCGGAGTTCCACACGAAAAATGGAACTTCCGCTTTTCGGAACCCTCCCCCCCTCCGGTGTCACATTTGGCACCTTTCAGGGGGGAGGGGGGTTCAGATACCTGCCTAAGACAGGTATTTGCACCCACTTCCGGCATAGACTCCCATGGGAGTCTATGCCTCTTCCCGTCCCCACCGCGCTGTCTGCTGGGAACACACAGCTCCCAGCAGAGAGCGGGGACCACTTGGCAGTAGGGAACCGGGAAGTGAAGCCGCAACGCTTCACTTCCTGATTCCCTCACCTAGGATGGCGACGGCAGCTGCTGAGAACCGAGCGGGTTCTCGGCGTCCCCTGCCGACATCGCTGGACCCGGGACAAGTAAGTGGCCATGTATTAAAAGTCAGCAGCTGCAGTATTTGTAGCTGCTGGCTTTTAATATTTTTTTTATTTAGCGGTGTGGGTGAACCCCCGCTTTAAGTGGTTAAAAGTATGCCTATGCTGTATGAGACATAACTTGGTAAAATGACAACTTTGTGAAAAGACACCCAAATTGTATTTTTTTACCAAAAAATTACGACAGAAAAATAACTTAAAAAAACTCACCATGCCTCTAACTCCAGTCCTCAAGGCATCCCAACAGGTCATGTTTTCATGCTCTCCATTATTTTGCACAGGTGATTTGATCAGTTTCACTGCCTGTTTCATCTGAGGGAAATCCTGAAAACATGACTTGGGGTGCCTTGAGGACTGGAGTTGAGAAACACTGCTCTAACTAAATACCTTAGACGGTCTACTTTCTAAAAAAAAAAAAAAAAAAAAGGTAATTCTGGGGGGAATTTGTACTGTTCTGGCATTTTAGGGCCGCAATTAAAGGAGATTAGCTATCAGTACATCAAGATTCCATATAGACTAACAGAAACATTAGTTTTTTTTCCTATTTAATTAACCACTTCCGGACTGATATATTCTGTGGCAGGGTGGCCCGGCTGCGCAAAATCGCGTACCTGTACGTCATTTGGTGTGCGCGATGTAGTGGGCGCATGCGCCGCTGGAGCGCAGATTCGGCACTGATGGCACACAGCGAGAGCCAATCAGCAGATCTGGCAGCTACGATGGCCGCCGAGACCCGTTGATCATTTGGAGGAAGGGCAGAACAGCGGTCTGCCTATGTAAATAAGACAGACTGCTGTTCTGTCAGGGAGTAAAAAGAGATCTTGTGTTTCAGGTAAGCTGAAACACAATCTCTTTTCCTCCAGTGCATCCTCTCTCCCCACAGTTAGAAAGCATTCCCTAGGAGCCCACTTAACCCCTTGATCACCCCTGGTGTGTAATTTGCCAGTAATGGTGTGTAATCCCTGGCAGTGTAATTTATACAGTGACAGTGAATTTTTTTTATAGCACTGATCACTGTACTGGTGTCACTGGTCCCCAAAAGTGTCACTTTGTGTCAGATTTGTCCGCTGTAATGTCACAGTCCCGCCAAAAACAATAAAAAAAAAAAATTACATAAATCTATCCCAGTTTGCAGACGCTATAACTTTTGCGCAAACCAATCGCTATACTTATCGGAAGTCTTTTTTTAACAGAAATATGTAGCAGAATACATATTGGCCTAAACTGATGAAGTTAGATTTTTAATTTTTTTAAAATTGGGAATGTTTTATAGCAGAGAGAGAAAAAAAAAAAAAAGTGTTTTCAAAATGGTCAGTCTTTTTGGTTTAAAATAAAAACCACAGAGGTGATCAAATACCACCAAAAGAAAGCTTTATTTGTGGGGGAAAAAAAATCATCAATTTTATTTAGGTACATCGTCGCATGACCGCACAATTGTCAGTTAAATCAACTTCGTGCCATATCGCAAAAAATGGCCTGGTCAGGAAGGGGGTAAAACCTTCCGAAGCTGAAGTGGTTAAAAACCACCAAAAGAAAGCTCTGTCTCAAAGAATAATAAACCTTTCATTTGTTGCATGAATGAGTGATTGTTATTGAAAATGTGACAGAGCTGAAAACGAAAAAATGGCCTGGGCAGGATGGAGATGAAAGTTTCCGGTATTGAGCTGGTTTAATTTCCTAGCAAATTTGGATACATATATTTTTATTTCCCAAAAAACCTTCTGACTTTACAAACCTTTTATGTTTGTGCTGGGATGAAGAGTCTCTATCGCAGTGCAATTTTAAAAATACAGCTGGGGCTCAACTGGTTAAGAGTGTGCAATAATTATAAATGATACTTCATTTGTATACACATAAAACATTTTGACAAGGCCCAATAAATTTGGCTTAAGCAGACCTAGCCCCAGATATTACATACTTTTATTTTTTAATCAGATCATGGTACAGTGTCTGACAAAGCTTTTATCTTCCTCCCTTAAAGCATGATGCCATCTTTGGTCAGGCATCATTCAGGCCCTTCACAAGATCCAGACTGACAGCACAACATATGCAGAAACAGAGCAAAAGAAAGCTCCCAACACAGCATGGAAACCATTTTTGGCCACTGAGCTGCAGAAAAACTTCAAAGTGAGCCACAAGTGGTAAATAGAAACATGCGGAAAAACGAGAACGATAGTTTGGGGAAAGGTGGGCCAAATTATATGCATGTTTTTACTCCACAGCAAGACTTTCCATTTTTTTTTTTCATTATTCTTCAATAAGGAGAATCATGGATTTTGTCATGCGGCTTTGCAAAAAACCCCATTCTTTGGAAGAGGTGGGAAAACTGGCAAAAATATGTTGCCATTGAAGTGGCTGACACATAAGTAACTTTCAAAACAAAGATACCGGCTTTTGGTGGAGCCGACCTTTAAAACTTCATGGTTTTAGGAGGATAAAATTGGATATAGAGTATTGCCGCGTACACAGAGAAGGAGGAGGATAGTGACAGGTACAAGTCATGACCACTGTGGGAAGAGCCGAGGGGGTAGGTTTTGGGGGGGGGGGGGGGTCGGGTGGTCAATAGGTATCACCCGCAGGGGGGGGGGGTAGGGTCTAGGGGTATAAAATCTCTTTATGGGGATATTTGCATTGTATGTTGTTATCATTATTTAATAAATGGAAGATGAAAAAAGAGTAAGCCACTATGATGTGAAATTAAGGGATGAGATTGACTTGAAAGTTGAAACAATACCTCCCAAATGAATACTTCGCTGATGTGGCGGAAAAAAAAAACAAAAAAAAAACAACGTTGTACACACGACCGGACTTTACGGCATACTTTCCCCGGTGGACTTTGACGGACTTTCCGAATGAACGGACTTGCCTACACACGATCAACCAAAGTCCGACGGATTCGTACGTGATGACGTACGACCGGACTAAAACAAAGAAGTTCATAGCCAGTAGCCAATAGCTGCCCTAGCGTCGGTTTTTGTCCGTCGGACTAGCATACAGACGAGCGGACTTTTCGAACGGCCTCGAGTCCGTCGGATAGATTTGAAACATGTTTCAAATCTAAGTCCGTCAAACTTTTGAGAAAACAAAGTCTGCTGGAGCCCACACACGATCGAATTGTCCGACGAAATCCGGTACGCCGGACCAAGTATGCCGTAAAGTCCGATCGTGTGTACGCGGCATATATGGTACTTCATGGAGTATTTTCAATTTGAGATAAAAAAAATATCACAAAAAAAAAGAAGCTAAAAACACCCCCAGTCTGCTCACACCAAAAGAAGAATATGGGAACGACAGGTCAATTTAAAATAAACAGATCAAATGTATGATTGTAAAAGATGAATTGATTTCTGCGGCAGGAAACATTAGCATAGCACTGAATACGGAATTTGTTATTACTGCAGACGAACATGTACAAGAGATGCAGCCTGTCCGTGATAGAGAAAAATAAAGATGTTTTCAATAGCTCATAGCAGAGCATGTTTAGGATGGATGGTGCTTTTCAATGAAGATGAAGAGAGCTGCCAAGCCTTCAGTCAGTGCGTTAACTGTTCACATACAAAGTGTTGCTGCTGTCAGGTTCCTCCAATTTGACAGATCAAATCTTATTTTCCTCCTCAAACCCCAAGAACAGATACTGCCAACGTACATTCGGTGGTGAACAAATTGATTAATCCCGCTCAACAGAAATCACATCTCTTGATTACAACTAGAAGACGTTAAGCGGCATTATTCTGAAGTGACAACACTTGACAAATTCCCAAACCGCCTCACTCTGAAGCCTATTGTCACCAGTATTAACCCAGATGAAAAATTAATTTCCCTTATCTTCTACTAAGCCCCAAAATCCAAATCCTTCAAACAGACTCCTCTTTTCTGTAAAGGTATTATGAAAACCTCAGAAAGATTAATTGCATGTCTTCAGGTGACATTAAATTAATTTTGGTGCTCATGACAGACATTTGATAGTGCATATTGAGAGGACAGATAACATTGTCAGGATACACAGCAGGACACTGAAGCGGTGTCCCAGGGCAGCATCTTATGAATTGTGCTGTGATAAGGCCAGTACCTCACTGTCATTGGCGCTGTTACTGATCTTGGAAAATTTGACGACACAGCTTTCTATGAGGTCTGATAATGCTGTGGCCTTGCAATAAACACGTTCCCTCAACAGTCAGGACAATGCTGCTGGAGATGTTAAACCTTTGCCAACAAGCGGTCTCTGAACAATATAATATAGAAACTGCATCACTTTCAGCAGCCTGGCAGCTTTTAGAGAAACTGCCTTTAATCAGCAAGCTGTACTAAACAGAGATACAATGGAAAATCATCTTCGAGGACCACTACACACAAAAATATTTTTTAAACATATATATGTAGTATATGCATTATGAAAAAGTTAGCCAAGGGCATTCAGTTGAAAAAAAAAAAAACTATACCTGGATCATTGAGATATTCAAGAGACATTGAGATGAAGCCTATCCTTTACAATAGCTTTTATGGCTGGCAACATATAAACTCTGACATTTAATAATGCTGCACATTTAGAATTTAAACTCTTGACCTCCAGAAGATTTTACCCCCTTAATGACCAGGGCATTTTTTTAGCGATTCAGAACTGCGCTACTTTAACTGGCGATTGCTCGGTCATGCAACACTGCATAGAACTGAAATTTATATAATTTTTCTTCCCACAAATAGAGATTTCTTGTGGCTATACTTGATCACCACTGGGTTTTTAGTTTTTGCTATATTATTGAAAAAGACAAAAAAAAAATCATATATCATGTACCGTATATACTCGAGTATAAGTCGAATTTTTCAGCCCTCTTTTTTGGGCTGAAAGTGTCCCCTTCGACTTGTACTCGAGTCACCGAGTGCAGACAGAAGGCGGCCGGCGTGTGATGATACTGTTCGGAGGCTATTCCAGCTTTCAAAAGTTGCGCCTGCTGCTTGTCTGTGATAGGCTGAACAGCTGTCAGTGTACAGCCTATCACGGACATTCTCTCATCCTCGTCCGTGGCATGTCACTGATGGTACTCCGCAGACTGACCAGCATATTGTGGAGTGGGTGGGAGGAGTTGTCCAAGATAGAACGTAACTTGAACAACATTCTCCTCTCCAACACTGTTGTAAAAGACTCCAATTCCAAATCAACACTGGCCTTGCGAATCAGTTTGTTGGGTCTGTTGGTGTCGGACACCCCAAGCTTGATTCCCCTAGCATGCCATTGCATATAGGAGAGCGCTGGCCACCACAGATTCATAAAACATCTTCAGCATCATCTGGCAGATGTTAAAGGACCTCAGCCTCCTCAAAAAGTAGAGGCGGCCCTGGCTCTTTCTATAGAGCACCTCAGTGTTCTTGCTCCATTCCAGCTTATTATCTATGTGTACCCCCAGATACTTGTAACTCTCTACTACCTCCACATCCACTCCTCGGATAGAGATTGGGGTCACTGGTGGCTTCCGCTTTCTGAAATCCACCACCAACCACTTTGTCACATTTAGATACAGATGATTAACCAAAAACCATGTGATAAAGTTCTCCACCACAGTCCTATACTCAGTCTCTTCCCCATGCCTGATACATCCCATTACCGCAGAGTCTTCAGAAAACTTCTGAAGTTGGCAAGACTTTGTTATCTGAAATCAGTGGTGTAGACAGTAAAAAGAAAGGGAAAGAGAACTGACCCTCCCCCCCCCCCCGGAACCCCAATATTGCTGATTACACTATCCGACACAGCGTCTTGCAAAACGCACATACTGCTGCTATCTTCTCTCCTAAATGAGATCCGGCCTGATAGTATCAAAAGCACTGGAGAAGTCAAAAAACATGACCTTCACGGTGCTTGCTGACTTATCCAGGTGTGTATACATGCGATTTACCATGAAAATGATAGCATCCTCAACCCCCAGTCTTGGTTGGTATGCAAACTGCAAAGGGTCTTAACATTTACTAACCATGGGTCGTAACCGATATAAAACAAGTCTCTCCAAGGTCTTCATGATGTGGGAGGTCAAAGCCACTGGTCTATAATCCTTGGAGCCACAAGGACGTGGTATCTTTGGCACAGGGACAAGACAGGATGTCTGCTGGTCTGCACATGCCCTAAGCACCCTGGGGCTAACTCCATCAGGGCCTGTTCATTTTACTGCCCTAAGTCTCCTCAACTGTCTAATTATCTGATCAGCTGTAAGAGACATTAATGCACTTTTCGATAGAGGAGGAGTAGAATTGTTCTTATAAAAAGAACAACCAGTAAAAAGTATCCAATAGTGGTGAATAAGAACCCACATTAAAAAGGAGGAAGGACATCTACTATGTGGAGAGGAAATTACTTTCCGCAACTCTACTCTCCTACAGCTTTGTGTTGAATCTGAGGGAGTTAAGGCCTTTATTGTATAAAATGAGCGCAAATTTTATAAAATAAATCCTACGTATTTCACTATGGGAGGCTCTTTCCTTTCATGCCTTGCTGATGACTGGACATCTGGAGGTTTAACCTACTTACTCTGTCTACTGAACCGCTGCAGCATCTATTGAGAGATCAACCGCTGTATGTGACTCCTGTAAAGGGGGTCATGTAATTCTGGTGAGTAGGCTGTGACAGGTGTTGGTGGAGAAAGATTTATGCCGCGTACACACGGGCGGACTTTGACGGACTAGATCCAGGGACTAAGAAGTTCATAGCCAGTAGCCAATAGCTGCCCTAGCGTCGATTTTTGTCCGTCGGACTAGCATACAGACGAGCGGACTTTTCGACCAGACTCGAGTCCGTTGGAAAGATTTGAAACATGTTTTATTTCTAGGACCGTCGGACTTTTGGGAAAAAAAAGTCGCTGGAGCCCACACACGGTCGAATTGTCCGATGGAGTCTGGTCCGCCAGACCTAGTCCGTTGAAAAGTCCGCTTGTGTGTACGCGGCATTATAGTCACTTTCTGCTGGATAAGGCAACTTATGCACCATTGGAAGTCCCTTTAATGGAAGTTTATGGACATTACACTTTTTTGAGATTGATTTTTTTGGACACTTTATATATGTTTTTTGGACACTATTTATTTCAATTTAGAACCGCTGGAGATATCTGGTGGTAGTCACACTTAATGTGTTTGCACTTATGCACTTTCAAGTGAATATTGTTAAAAGACTTCACATGCCAATTAATCTTTGTCATCCACCGGAAACATCTAGTGGTTGTTCACGATTTTGCATTTATAATTGACGTGTATATAGGGTGCGTGGTTTGTTACAAATTTTTCACACATAAAAGGTTTCACCTTCACAACGTGCAGCCCCTATAAATAACACAGTATAACCATATGCACAGGTAGGGAAAAAATATTGAATTTTCCTTTTTCATTTGCACCATCTATTGTTTACAAAAATAATCCCCTCTCCCTTCCTCCTACCACTCCTTGTGCAGTCCCTGTCCGCTCTAACAATCTGGAAAACACTTATGGTAACATTATGATCAGGAAGATCTCTATGCAGCCATGTTTCTGAAAAACACATAATACTACACTCACGTTGACTCTGAACTAACCCCATTAGCTCATCTACCTTATTCGCCAAGAATCTCACGATAATGGAGGGAATATTTGGTTTAAATCTCCTTCTCTCCCCCCATCCCTCTGTCCTCTGCTGTGGCAGATGGGAGCATTGCTTAAAATAGATACCCCCCTGCTGTGCACCCAATACTGTAGAGGATGATCCTTTCCTCAAAAAAGTTGAGTACTGCAAATCATGCTGAAAATATGATAGGTGACTTTACAAACTGGTGGGGGAACGCAGCTGCTTTTGCCGTACATACTGTAAAAATGATGGAGACTGCTGTTGGTGAATTAAATTGGGCTGTACAGGCTTACTAGAGGACATGGACAGAGAAATCTGATGATGATAGTAAAATTGAGAAGGTATTTGCTGCTGAGTGAGAGAGCCCAGTTGCTGAATATAAGGATAACTAAATCGAAAGCCGTTTTACCTTTTGTGAAATTGTAATAGAAATAAGCATGAAAGGTCCTCTTTATTGGAGGGATCTCCTCTCATTTACCTTAAGCAAAAAAGAAAAAAGTCACTTTTGCCTTAAAGGGGAAAAAAAAAATCATCCATTTAAGGCCGAGAGGCGGAAGCGACATCAAACGTCGCTCCGGTCCTCCAAGGGAAAAGAGCCGAGTGGAGGCTATCTTGCCCTCACTCGGCTTCCTGTCCAGGCACCAGAAGAAACGGATTGGCTCTGGGCATACCGACAGGTCCGGTAAGCTCGTAGATGCCCAGGAAGCAGCGGTAGGGTACACTTCTCCCGCTGCCTACAAAAGTGATCTTGTGGTGAATGCGCCACTGAGACCACCTTTATTTGAATGCCAATCGCCTGCTGTAAATAATGATGCTGGGGTTATGGCAGCTAGCTGCTGCTATAACCCCGGTATTTAACATCAAAGTAATGACATATTTACAGTTAATCGGTCCGGCAAGTGGTTAAAGTGGTTCTAAAGGCTCTTAGATTTAAAAAAAAATTTTTTTATCTTAATGTATTCTCTGCATTAACTTGAAAAAACTTTATAACACAGGACACCCCTCAACACTTACCCGAGCCTGATCTCGATCCAGCACTATACCAGAGAGCAGTGTCCCTCTTCACTCTCCCTCCTTACATGACAGAATAATAGCAGCAGGAGCCATTGGCTCTTGTCAATCAAATCTTGTGAAGGGGGTGGGGTAGAGCTCACACGAGTGTCCCCTCTTTAGGGGGCCACTGGTCAAAAGAGTGGAGCTAGGAGCGCTGGCGGGGGGCCCCAGAAGGGAAGGATTGGGGAAGCTCTGTGCAAAACTACCTCACAGGAGTAGGAAAGTATCACACGTTTATTATTTTACTTAAAGTAGAACTGTTAGGCAAAACGTTTTTTTTCCCCATTTTGCAAAGAGTAAGGGAGGGTTATAACACATCAAATTTTTTTTAGCCATCCGTGTCCCATTTCAGAGAATTACCTTCACTTCCTGTCCTATAGCCAAACATAAAAATGGGAGGAAATCCCTGCAATTTAAGGGAATCTCTTGGGGACCCCCAGGTCATCAGAACTAGTGATCCCAATGCAAGACTTCCCCTCTATTACTTTTCTGGGGACAACCCAAATTTTGGGATTTTCTTTGACTTTGATGAATAAAAACAGCATGTATATAATGTGATGTGATCTCCCGCTCTGTTCGCGGGGAGTGCTCAGTATCTCTAGCTGCGGAGGCTGCCTTAGCTCTGGTCTGCTCTGTGGGTATTGGATGTGTAATGGATGTAAATTAAGGGGGATCAGCACATCTGGACTAAAGGAACCAAGTCAACTTTGTCGCTAACAGTTCTAATGGCTATGTCACAGTGAAAAAGATCAGCGTTGTTGACCAAAAAAGGCGGCGAGAAGTAGAGGTCGACCGATATGGGTTTTTCTCTGGCCGATGCCGATAGTTAGAAATCGCGGTGGCCGATGGCCGATATGTGATGCCGATTTTTTTGGGCCGATATATTTGGCCAATTTTTTTTTTTTCTTTTTTCCCTTCATCTCATAAAATCTAACAGTTAGACCCCTTTCACAATGGGGCGTTTTTCAGGCGCTTTTGGGCTAAAAATAGCGCCTGTAAAGTGCCTGTAAAACGGCTCCCCTGCAGTCTCAGTGTGATATCCCGAGTGCTTTCACACTGAGGTGATGCGCTGGCAGGATGTAAAAAAAAGTCCTGCAAACGGCATCTTTGGAGCGGTGTATAGCGCTCCTCCACCACTCCTGCCCTGCGCATTTAACCCCTTCCTCGGCCGCTAGCTGGGTTATAAGCGCCCCGCTAGCAGCCGAATAGCGCCTCTAAAATGACGGTAAAGCGCCGCTAAAACTAGCAGCGTTTTACCATCAACGCATGCCTGCTCCAGTGTGAAAGCAGCCTTAAGTAATACAGAAATTTTTTTTTCATTTAAACATTAAACAAAACAAACCTCCAATCAGTTCACTTGTATGTATAATTTAGAAAACAAAAAAAAAAAAAACTATCTTAAATATTAAATACACAAAAACAGGTAATCAAAACTTTTGGACGAAAAAAAATGGGCTAACTTTACTGCTTAGGTTTTTTTTAAATTCATTACTGTATTTTTTTTTTTAAAATTGCGTTTGAAAGACCGCTGCGCAAATACCGTGTGACATAAAATATTTCAACAATCACCATTTTATTCCCTAGGGTCTCTGCTAAAAAAATATATATAATGTTTGGGGGTTCTAAGTGATTTTCTAGCAGAAAATACAGGATTTTTACTTGTAAGCAATTTAGTCTTTAAATGGTTAAACTGAGAACTTCTGCATGGAGTTCAGTCTATTGATAAAAAGAACCTGAAAGATACAATGTATCTTCTTATCAGACTTGGCAGGCTGCCCAGAGGAGGAGAGAATCTTCTCCACAGATAACTTAGGGAAACTTGCATTAACTTCTATTACAGAAGTCATTTGCAAGTCACGGCTGAAGTTACAATCGGCCTTATGCCGATTAAGTAAAAAACGCCAAATATCGGCCGATATATCGGCCGGCCGATATATCGGTCGACCTCTAGCGAGAAGTACGCAGTTAGGAATCCTATAAGTACTACATCACTAACCACAGAGGAACTTCCAGTAGAGATGTTGGAAAAAGTCTGCCAACTGCAAATAGGTACATATTATAACATTACTCATTGGGACAATTAGTGAAACAAAGTTAGGGAAAAACAATAGGAGTTCAAGTCCCTCTACACCTGTGTCCTCAGTAGCTGCCTCAATGTGTTTAAGGGAAATGTCACAGAGAGGCTCGTTTAAAAGACATCTTTCCCACATTGGGTCAGTTGTCCAAGCATTAAAGTGGTTCTAAAGACTAAAGATTTTATTTTATTTTTTACTTTAATGTATTCTCTGCATTAATGCAAAAAAATTTTCCAGTGGGAACCACTGGCTCTTGTCAAATTCTGTGAAGGGGGACACAGGGCAGAGTCGTACTGTGTCTATAATGCAGGCAGCACGGCCTCAGGATCAAGCTTATGAGAAGAGGCCACTTGCCGAAAGAGTGGAGCTAGGAGTGCCAGCGGGGGACTGCAGAAGGGAAAGATTGTGGCTGCTCTGTACAAAACCATTGAGTAGGTAAGTATAACATGTTTATTATTTTTGTTATAGTAGAACTATAAGCAAAACTTTTTTTCCCATTTTTAATGGAGTAAGAGTATAACAACATTACCTATTAGAACAAATAGTGAAACAAAGTTATGGAAAAACACCAGAAGTTCAAGTTCCACTACACCTTTGCCCAATGAACCACTTGTGTGCATTGCACTGTGGTATGTCTTGTAGGATAAGGGTGTAATGTATACTATGGAGTCATCAAGACATGCAAGCCAGGAACTGGATTGTACATGGGTACCGGTTAACCTTGCCTTTGGTCCTGTTCAGGGTCCAGGCTTCATCCGTCACACTGGGCATACTTCTGAAAGAGCCTTTAGCGTCTGAGTGCCAAATGGAATGGACAAATGCCCTGGATCTGTATATATAACCCTGTGAATAACTACACTTGCTGCACCACATGCCAAGGTAAGCGCTAAACACAATATCCAGTGCCCGCAGCAAACAAATCACCTGAGGGCTCTAACAAAAAACTGGAGCCTTGCAGAGTGTGCAGGCTTTTTATGTCGACACTAGGGCAGACCAGACAAAGCTGTTGCCAGTCTCCACTAACCCATGGTCTATGAATCGATTCCTGTGCCCTGTTCTGTAATAGAAAAGTCCAAAATGCAGAGCTTGAATTCAAATGAAAGTTCTTTCAAAAAATGGATAGAAGATACGAAGGACCCTTCACCAACTTCTGTGTGTATGGAAAGGCATACCACACCTAAGTGAATCCAATCTGCTTACCAGGTGTCACTCTCCAAATAGTACAGGTAAAACGAAAAAAAGGTCTAATAATCGAATAGCATATGGCCACCAATTCATCGAATTCCAAAGCCAGAGTAGATATGATCACGGTTCACCAGTTTAGACATGATTTGCATTGCAGTCTCTTCCCAAATACAACAGCTAGTTGTAAGATAAGATTGCTAGGGAAAAGGCATCTGAATACTGTCTGCCAGTACAATGCAATATTTGGGAGATTTGTAGATTAATTTAGTGCGCTATTGTTGAATTATTTGTCTCTCTCTTTTTTTTTTAACATTGACATTTGTTTCACCTCATTTGCATGTGTACAGATTATTGGGCAACAAAGCCAATGAGAGTTGACAGCCTTCACATGGCTGAAAACAAAGTCTTGTTCACACGGGGTGCATTAAACCAGCCCTCAAAATCTCCACTCGCCTACTCGCATTTTGTTTGGAAGATGATAGCTGGCGAGTGTGGGGCTGCCTCAGAGGATTGCGGGGGGGATATGCTGGTCGAGCACCACTGGCAGGAGGTGGTGTTGAATGGGAACCGTTTTCCCAGAGATCTCCAAGGGGAATAGAGCCGGCTCTATCATCAGAGAGAGGGGAACATCGCTGTAACAGGTTTCATTTGAATTGACGAGTGTTTCCAGCACTCGCCGTCACATACAGCCCCGCCTCCTGGCCCAGATACTTTGATAGACAGAACACCGTCCCAATGCTGGGACGTGTGACGTATATCAAAGTACCCGGGCCAGGAGGCGGGCTGTATGTGACAACGAGTGCAGGGAACACTCAGCAATTCAAATGAAAGTTGTTACAGAGATGTTCCCCGCTCTCTGATGATCCGGCCAGCAATCCTCTTCCTCTTCTCTCTCTTCCCCCTGCACAGGTGAGGCTGCATTGTTGGGAACAGGTGAGGCTGCATTGATGGGCACTGATAAAGTTGTTAATATTTATTTTTGTAACTTAATTCTGCATAAAACATTTAAGTGTCATGTCATGAGATGAGATAATTTATGAGGGAGTGCTTAGGGGTGGGGCAATTGATGGCGAGTAACCCTTAAGACCTGGCTAGTAGCTCAGGATTTGAAATTTTGAGCCCTGCTTTAAACCACCACCAGTGAGCAGTACTAAATGCATGAAGGCTGGTGTGCTCAGAGTGAACGTGCCAATGCACCGATCCTGACCCATCGCAGTGTTTATTTTTTCCGCAGATTAATAAAATGCCACGTGTCTCGTATCATTATAGTTCTACCGCAGCAAAGTTGCAATGTGGTGGTTTGTGATACAACATGCTGAAAGTAGTACTTTTGGGAACTGTCAGTATAGGAAAAAATAAGAATCTTGCCTTGTCTATATGTTGGGTTTGCAATGGAAATAGCTGCCAGCGTAGCCCCAACAGATCTGGTATGAATGAGCCCTTAATCTTATAAATCAAACCTTGGGGAAATTTAGTTGATGGTTTATTTTATAAGCTGAGAAAATAAAACAAAAATCTGAAACTTTTACTTTTGAGATTTTTTAAAGAAAAAAAAAAAAACAACACCTGGGAATTAAAGGAGATACTGGTGGAAACGCATCCCACAAACCCTAATGCAATCATCTGACCAAACATACAACATCTATCCAACCCAGCTAACACTGTAAACAGATGGACAATGTGGAATGGCAATTTTCATTAAATAAGAAAATTAATATTAAACAGAAAAATGCCTCCCAAAAACGAGGAGACAACATAATGTAGAAAGTGGCCTTCACATTCAGAGAATATGTCTATTCAAGCAAAGGTAATGTATTAATCAAAAGAACAGATTTATGCCCAGTGGCCTTAAGGAAGAAACTCTGTAGGGGTTTCCTTTTGTCAGCAGCACAATTTTCTGCAATAATAAACAGCCACAAAGATTTAACTTTATGGACAGAAGAAGGAAAGTGAATTAATAGATCCTCGATATAGAATGGATAATTTATACATAAATTCCACTTGGCGATTTACCTTCTCTAGTTCTCCTGTGGGGCCAAGTATCTTTGAAAACATATGGGTGATCAATCTAAAATGTTTGGAGAGCAGTGACATCCTCATGTGGGGAGCACAATTAAAACACAATCTGTCTGTCAGTAAGGCTTTCCTCTACACTCTTCAGATTTGAGTCTCACTCTCTCTTGCAATCACTTGGCTGCTGATCTTCGCAGGTCCCCCCTCTAACAGACATTCACCAAATATTGTCACATCTGTGTGCTTTTTTTTTCTGCTGATAAGCCAACAGAAAACAAAAACCAAAAAGATGGCATGGGAAAACAAAAAAAGAAAGCTTTCCATGTCAGAAATCAGTAAAGCTCAATGATGTATTTTACTGACCCTTAGCTAAACTAGTAACCTTTTAAATGAACAAGAGATTAAAATGGACAAAAAGACAAGCACAACTAGAAACAGGAACAAAGACGAAATCTGAACTGGGGACTCAGCTAAAAAGAAGAAAAGTATAAGGCTAGCCATACACACATAGATTTCTCTGTCTCGGTCCTAAAGGACTGAACCAGAGAAATAATTTGATTAGCACAAATAGAGGAATCTCCTCTGTCAGCTTTCGCTCTGGCAGCTGTCAAAATACCTGGCACAGTGATTGCATCTGAATTTTTTACCGGATTCCTCAATCACATAAAAGTTTGTCCACCCGGGTGGTGCCAACAGGGCCAGATGGCTCAAATTTTGTCTGAGTTAGCAGGAATAGGTCAAAAATTTGAGCAGAGTATGGACATTCTCCCATGGGAAGGTGTGTTTAAAAGGGGAGATGATCCCTTTGTGTTGATAAATGGTCCATATTGTGAACTTTAAAGTGTATTTCCACCTTTGCAGTCACATATGAACCACCGCCCCTCGACATGTTACAATATGTTTATTATGCATTACCATTCACACAGCATAACAAACTTTTTTATTTTAGCATTCTTCTGTTTTTTTTTTTTTTTTGGTGAAGGGTTATGCATAGGACTCTATAGGCAACCTCTAATATTTAGAATAGCTTGCAATATGCAAGCAAAGTATAGATTGAGGGACAGTACAATGCTAACACCCTTTGTTAGGGCAGACAGTGTGTACATCTAGTACACAGTACAGACAGGGATATTTATGATAAACAGAAATCCCCAGTCCCTTCCTAAACATATAGAAAAAGCACATCAAAGTAAAAAGATGTCCAGCTCTCAGCACTTTACCATCCAACCTGACAGAACTGGAGAGGATCTGCAAGGAGGAATGGCAGAGGATCCCCAAATCCAGGTGTGAAAAACTTGTTGCGTCTTTTCCAAAAAGACTCATGGCTGTATTAGAGCAAAAGGGTGCTTCTACTAAATACTATATAAAAAGTGAATTTTTTCCAAAAAAAGTGCACTTGTAAGACCACTGCGCAAATACGATGTAAAACAAAGGATTGCAATAACCGCCATTTTATTCTCTAGGATGTTAGAAATAAAAAACTATATTATATATATATATATATATATATATATATATATATATGTATATATATATATATATATTTTCTATTAAAAAAAAACTGTTTTAAACATGTAAACACCTAAATTCCAAAACGAGGCTGGTCTTTAGGTGGTTAACAAGGAATTCCAGATAGCAAGCAAGCAAACTCAACCCCACTCAAGTTTCTTCAGACCAACTAGAGGCAGCCTGACTATCCCTAAATTTTGCCTTAACCACAGAAGCTTAAAAATGCCTCATGATCAGGGGACAGGTTTTATTCCCAAAAGGACAAGATAGGATCTAAACTGGCGGCCAAACTATCCCCCAAACCCTGCTCTCTAACCTTTCCCAAAATCTGCTCACCCCTTGGGACTAACGCAAAACCCTCAACGAATTATGGCATGCTTTCATGAGTTTTATGCAAACCTTTATAAAGAAAAAAACTCATGCTCTCAAGCACAACTGGAAGACTTCCTTAATAGAGCACCTCTACCAAAACTATCAGCAAATCATACTGCCATCTTATAAAAACCTATCACCAATATCGAGGTCTTGGATGTCATTAAACAAGGTTCCACCCCTGGCCCGAATCGGTTTTCAGTAGGCTACTACAAAAAGTTTGACCTCATCTGGTCCGGTTCTTCAACTCTCTTAAACCGGGCCACCCCTTCGAAAAATACTTAAACTTGGCTTAAGTTTCAGTCCTTCCTAAGCCAAGCAAGGATGCAAGCAAAGTTAGCAATTACCGCCCAATTTCCTTGATCAATAATGATCTCAAACTTCTAACAAAAATACTAGCCAACAGATTAACATTCTTCATGGCTTATTACGTCCATAAAGATCAAGCAGGCTTTATCCCAGGGAGGCAGGGACTGGACCAGATAAGGAGAGCCATTGACATTGTCACCTTATTTAAAATCACAATGCGATGGAGGCGCTCCCCAAGAATGATTTTTGCTTTCCATAGACCTCCAAATAGCTTTTGACACATTGACATGGTAGTATATTTTTGAGGTTCTAGAGAGGTGGGGTTTTGGCCCCAACTTTTTAGGTATACTACATTCCCTCTACTCTAACCCTAGCACTCAAGTGTGACTGCAGGGCAGATACTCGGATCCTTTTATAATTGAGACGGGCACCAGACAAGGCTGCCCACTCTCACTCCTAATATTCGCTATAGTCATAGAAACCTTGGCTGTAGCTATCAGAAACCACCCAGATAATAAGGGAGTTACGTGCCATCCCCAAAAGCAAAAATACGCTCTTTTTGCAGATGATCACCTCCTTGTCACATCCCCCCTTATCTCAACCCCAAACATTTTTAAACTCCTTCATCGTTTTTGAAAAGCTTTGGGTCTCCAAGTAAATGTATCTAAAGCCGCAGCTTTGAATATCTAAGTACCTCTCAATTTGCGGGAGAGCTTGCAGGCACACTTCCCATTTTCCTGGAGTGCTTCATCTATCCCTTACTTAGGAATTAACTTAGCCTCTAACTTTGACCTTTTATACTCCAACATTTACCCTCCCACGTTTAAAAAATTATTAGCAGACCTATCAATGTTGTCTAAACATGATCTATCCTGGCTCGGTCGGGTTAATGCCGTTAAAATTACGCTTCTGCCACGCCTCCTTTACGTCTTTAGATCACTTCTGATCTCGATTAGGAAAACACAATTATCATGATTTCATCCTTACATTTTGAACTTTATCTGGGGGTCCAAAAGGTAGATGTTGCTCTAAAGCAGGGGTCTCAAACTGGCGGCCCTCCAGCTGTTGCGAAACTACAAGTCCCACAAGGCATTGCAAGGCTGACAGTTACAAGCATGACTCCCACAGACAGAGGCATGATGGGACTTGTAGTTTCACAACAGCTGGAGGGCCACCAGTTTGAGGCCCCTGCTCTAAAGACATACTTTTTAGACTCAAAACACAAGGTGGCCTGGCCCTACCCAACATATGGTGGTACTTTCAGGCAGCACAATTAGCCCAGGTCTCGATTGTATACTATCGAGGCCCTAAGCCGGACAGGCTCCTAATGGAACGACAGGCAGTTCCCCATCCACAACACACTATCTACTCTGGATCCCTTCCAGGCTTAGACCAGCGATACTAGCTCCCACCCTTTCCTATTCTCTAGCCTTCTGGGATCGCTTACAGAAACACTCCTCATTGACATCAGATTTCCGACCTCTAGTGCACCTATTCCACAACCCAGATTTTCCCCGGGTCAAAACATTCTTGCTTTTAAATGGTGGCTTAATAAAGGTCTATTCAGAATAGGACATTAATTCAATGGGGCCTCTTACGGTCAGATACTGTGTAAGCAAAGTAGACACGCCCTCCTCAGGGCGGTATAGAGTGGCCTAAATATCACACTTCCTTCAGTCCATTTGGCCTAAAAAACCCGAACCCCCAAACTATTCGTATATGAAACATGGTGCTCCAATATCATGGATCAGAAGGGGGGTATATCCATTATCTACTCTCTGGCAAGGGCTACAAATAATCCCCTCTATGCCTAACTCTGGGAAAAGAATCTGGAGGCAGAGTGGGATCTCAAAAAAATGGTGTCATTGCTTTCAAAGATTCTTCAAGGGCATTCTGAACATTTCTTTGATGAGGCGAACGTCAAAATCTTTACACGTTGGTTTCCACCCTGCTAGCTAAAATCTACCTGGACTCTTCTCCAATGTGCTTTAGGGGCTGTAATCACTTGGGCTCTTTGTTCCACACTTGGTGGTCTTGCCCATGAATCCGAAGCTTTTGGAACAGACTTTTCCACTTAATACGGAAGGTCATGGGGGTGTCTGTTCCTCAGAACCCTGGAGTAGCGCTCCTCAACCACAAGGTGGAGAAGATACCCAAACATACTCAAGTATTGAACTTTTACATACTCCTAGGTGCTAAAATCGCCATTGCAAGACACTGGAAAAGACCATCAGTCACACTCCCCACAGGAAAATGTAAGATCTCCTGGATCATGGCCCAGGAGAAAATAGTAAGCATATTCCAAGACAGCGTTCATAAGTTTGAATCAATATGGGAACCCTGGGCAGACTACACCCACACGCCTCTTTCCCCTGGAGCCTTTACCACACAAGTGTCATAACTCTAGGGGACCATCCTCTTCCCTTTTTCCTCTTTGTACCTTCTCTTCCCTCTACTTCACCTCTCAAGACAACCTGTCTCTCGCTTGCTCTTTTCATTCTTGGTTGGCCTTAATTGACGGTAATTGTAAAGATTTCTCATGTCAAGGTGCAGGGCATTGGTTATCAATAGATGTTTAGTTGCTGTTATCGCCTACACTGCCCTGGATACCTAAACATACTAGTCACAATGCTCTAATCTGCTCGATATATGGAAACGGATGTGACTATCGATTTACAATATCACCAGACCCACACCAACTTATAATTTGTTTGATTTTTTACTATGCCATTTTCCCTCACTAGGTTTGAGTGAAATTTGTTCTCACAAAACGTTAGAGTTTTAGGGTTTCTCTACAAAGTACTGAAGAAGCCTTTCATTTTGCGGTGCATCCAGATCTTTCGATCTGGCTCACTCATTATCAAGGACTTGACTCATCGGCTTGAGAAGCCCATCTTTTCACAACAGCTGGATCCATTTGTCAGGGCCACCCTGTCCACAGAGAGATCCCTTTGGAGTGGCAGGACTGGCTCTCGACAACTCTGTTTCCTGCTATATTGTTTCTTAATCTCTTGGCTGATCTACCAATGTTTCTTATCCTCCTCTAAAGTCTAAAAAGACCTAAGGCATCTGGTCAGTCATTCACTTGTCAGATGAAAGTGAACCTCAGGCCTGCAATGGGTTTCCACTTCCAGTACACACATTTCTGAAGTAAGGGATATTTGTTCTTCATATGTACATGACTGTTTTTAGTTATACCATCTCTGTTATTGCTTTAACATGTAATCGATATCATTGTAAACTCACAAATACTGCAAGAGGAAAAAAAAAGAAAAAAGACAAAGGTCTCTTAAGGACTCAATTCTAGACTCCCCCCCCCCATGTGTTTCTGGGTGGGAGGAGCCCATCTTTTGGGTAGCTGTCCTGAAAGATGACTTGGGAAAAACAAATTATGGGCATCAGTACAGTAAGGAATGTCTCTAATGGGTTTCTTTAGTACAGAGATAACCATATTCAGATCTGTGGAGTCAGGTCTGTGACGTCATCTGACGACACTGAAGCTGCTTGAATAATACCGCGTCTGGAGTTCATGTAAATGCATCACTATTCTAATAAATAATTACCAGTCGTGTTGCGCTATGAGATCCTTTTTTTTATGCTCACCATTCTGAGTGTCGGAGTCCATCTGGAAGGTGTGATGAGGCTTACTAGATGCTGGATACTGGGCTGTCGGGTTATCTGCAGGCGCAATTGATTTAACAGCTGTGGGCTATGAGCGTTGGCAACCTAGGTAAACTCAAGCATTAATGATCTCTATAATTTGAGATCATTTTGGTCAGGTAAGAGGCTGAATTACCTCACAGCACTTTTGCAGCATGTTTCTCAATTGTTGTTTACAGAAAAGCACAAGAGCATTTTTTCCAGCAATTTTATATATGGACTTTATTTTTTTACATATGCTAAAATTAATTTTTTCACAAGCATATTGATTTATTTATTAACGATTTTCATGTGTTATGATTTATGAATTTTAGCTTTAATTACCTATTTTGCACTTAGGATGTACATTTATTAGTTTATGGAATATTTTTGTAGGAGTAAATTTTTTTCATGTTGTAGATGCGATTTTTTCATTCAGCAATGTATTGCACAGAGTTGTTTTTCCATTAGGATTGCTATTTAATTAGACATCGCACCTTTTCTTATTTATGGTCACTTTAAACCTGGCATTCAGGTGTACTTGAGTGCAGCAGTTCCAACTCTCTTTGCATTACTAAGCATGAAATTTCATTGTTAATTTAAAGTGGATGTAAACCCTCACATATACTCAGTGAAGTGAACAACCTCAGATGATACACAGAAATGAAACAAATCTCCCTACATAAGCGTTACATGTACATCAGCTGTCTTCAGCTTTATATACTGTTTAGAAAGTGCACATCGTGTTCGATTTTTTCTTCCTGGCTAGCACTGCAGTGAAGCCTGGGCGAACAGCCAAGACAGCTGAGGAAAGGCACACACTCCCCTCTCCTTATAGGTAGAGGCTTTCAGCTCTGATCTTTGAATAGTTCAGGGCTTTGCTAATTTATAGCATCCTCCCCAACACAAAACTCAGGCTCTGCTTTTATCATATGTGACGGAGAACTTGTCAGGAGCTCAATCAAGCTGATAGAAGAATGGAGCAGGAGACAGCCATGGGACATAGTGCTTTGAAGAGAGATAACAAAACACTGCAGATATATACGTGCCCAGCTCAAATTTCATGAATCGGGTTAACATCCACTTTAACCATATTCAGATGCCAAATAGTCAGAGGTAAAAACAGAGCTCCACTGGAAACTTCATGCACAATGGTATTAATCAAGAAATATGAGGTCTCTGAAAAACTAAAGTGCCCAAATCTGCACCCCGATAGTGCTGAGAGCCATATGCTAGTCAAGGCCCAGCTGTAGGAAGGAGAGGATTTGTCCCAACAGAAATTCCTAGGGTGGAAGCTCCAAGACTCACGGCAAGCGAATAACTCACTCAATTCAACGATTGAGGATAGACCTTGCGGAAGTAGACTTCCTAGCTTTAAGCATAATAGGAACCTTGGCTTCAATAAAGTCAGTGACTGAAGCAGGATGAAAAGTTAGTCCTTAAGACAAAAGATCCCGACGATCTAGAAAAGTCTATAGAGCATCCACCAGGAGTGTTACCAGGTTGGCATACTGCATCCAATTATACCAGTCTGGAGCAATGAGGATGACAAGAATGGCCCCCATCTGAAACCTGTGTAACAATTGAGGAAGAGGTTCCAAGGGAGAAAGAGCAGTGCTCATTTTGTACTGATCTCAGAGAGCCACTAGAGAATCCCTGTACCTACAGACACAACTGTGCAGTCTGTTAGCTGTACCAG
Source organism: Lithobates clamitans (assembly GCA_037952925.1). NCBI lineage: Eukaryota > Metazoa > Chordata > Amphibia > Anura > Ranidae > Lithobates > Lithobates clamitans. The sequence goes on along the minus strand of JBBGZY010000011.1, from coordinate 5,298,555 downwards.
CAACATGCACACAGAGGTGCAAAATATTCTTCCTTTAATCAGCCAGTAGGAACAAGTTCTATTGCGACATGTTTTGTGTCATCCACAACATTTTTTCAAAAAATTACAATGCCACATGGGCATTCTTTGAGAAAACTTTGTGCCTAGCATGGAGCAGGTCACAATAGAACAAGTTGCTGCTGGCTATTTTAAGGAACAATGTTTTGCTTCTCGTTGTTGAGACCAATTTCGCCTGGAGTGGCTTGTGAAATATTTGATGGATTTGCTGTTTAGTCTGTTATTGTACCTGGAGGCCAGGAGCTACCAGCTAGGCATCACCCATCTGCAACACAGGTCATAGAATATCTTTGGGTGTAGAACCATTCATCCAGGCACAAGTGCTGAAACCGAGGAAGTCTGGCAGGACTGGATTTGATATACTTCTCTTGCAAGCATTCTGGTTTCTCCCTAATGGTTAATGTATGCCATTGCCATAGCACTGCTTGAGTGAATCCAGACCAGAATCCAGCAGAATGGTCAAACACTGCAGAGAAAGCCAAATTGAAAGAAGATCCATGATGTTGATAGGGGAGACGAGACTCTTCTGACAACCAAGTCCCCTGCACTGACAGGGTGTCCAGAACCCCTCTCCTGCCTAAAAGGCTAGCAACCTTTGTGAGGATCTTCCAAAAGACAGAGAAAGGTCTTCCCTGACCGCAGATTTGGATTCCTGAGTCACCAAGCTAGGGGCAATCTTCTTCTCGGTACCAAGAGAACCATTAAGTCCAGGTGTTTGGCTTCTCCCACAGTGACAGAATGTTATAATATAGATGTACTGAGTGAACCTTGACAAACAGAACTACCCTGAAGGAGGCCTGAAGCAAAAATGAAAGTTGGACTATTCTTGGACTAGGAAGTCTTACGTTTCTCTTGGGGAAGAAACTCTGGAATAACCGTGTCTAGTTCTGGACACAGCTCAAGCCAAAGTTGTGTGCCTGTTCTGGCTATGATTTCTGAAGGTTCAGGATCAATCTGAACTGCTGTAACACCTGCACAGTCAAAGCCATGCTGTCCAACAGAGCCACGCCAACTGTTACCTTAACATGGCCATCTATACCACAATGGGGGTGCCAAAAGAGTACAACAGTATAATACTGGGACCAGCACCCAAGGTGTAGATGAGAGGACAAAGGGTAGGGCCAGGAACTGGTAGGTTAGAAGCCACAAAGCAAAATGAAGGAACCACTGACGCACTGGAAAGATGAGCACAAGCATGTGAATGCCCTTTATATCAACAGAAAATAGAAAGTCTCCCTGATGAAAAGAGATGACAGACCTGGTGGATTCCATGCGATATCTTTGGGCTTGAATAAACACATTTATATCTCTGAGGTCAAAAGATAGGGTACAAGCCCATTTTGGGTTTGGAGACTGAACAGGTTGGAATAATATCCTTGAAATGTCACAGGAACTAGGGAACTGACACCGTGGTCCACAAGAACCATGACCACTCGATTGAGATTTGTAATTTGTGCAGTGAAACAAATGTTTAGAGTGAGAAACTGAGAAGGGGGCATGTAGAAAAACTGCAGTATATATCCCTGGTTATATCACTTTTTGCACCCAAGCAGCAGAAATTAAAGCAGTCTAAGGCTCTGCAATGGTTAGTGTGGAAAAGTGGGGGGGGGGGGGGGCATCTTCCTTTCAGGATAGGCATGTCTAAAGATTTGGCAGCTGCTGACTTGATACTATGTTGGCAGACTGAGAGCCAAGCTTTTTGGATGGGGAGGGGTAGGTCTTAACAAGAAGAGCATGGAAGTGGAAAAACAAATGGGATGGACAAAAAGGACAAGAATTTACAGTCTATCCCTTAAGCTTATTCCACTGAGAAAGGAGGATAACCGCTTAGGGACAGCAAAGAGCTCCGTAAAAAAAGACGGAACAGCGGATGCAATGGTAATGGTAAAGTCTTTGTGGCCCTTAGGCGCTTTAAAGAATCCAAGACCGAAAGCATTACTGATAGATGCAACAGGCTTAGGTAAATCAGACACAGAATCTGTGGGACAATATTGATGCTAACCCTACTGCCATTGAGGTTCAAATGGCATCTGGATGTACCAGAATTACAACTGAACAATGGACTTGGGGCACACACTACGATGAGGCCATAATACTCATGTTGAACATTGGAAGGATTAACAAAGTTCCAAGTTCAGATGTGCAAGTTTAACATTATTATTGTACATGTATTAACATGTGTCCTTCAGTAGTAGGATCCAATGTTTATATTTGTGTATGATTTGCAAAATAGAATTGCATTTAAATTCATGTGTGTCATCTTCGTTGGGGAGGTGGTTTAGGTGCCTTGTGGGAACATATTGACAATGCTGCCATTTATGGTAAACAAGGAGTATTTTTAGGAGTTTGGGTGGGTTTTATTGTGGATAAGTATACCTGTATTTTTATTTTGTAAAATAAATGGTCTTTTTGAGGACATAGCTGATGCTAGTGTTTTATGTTGTTTTATACAGTGTATTTTATACACTTTGTATAGCATCTATCTGTAGAAGTCCATCACCGTAGTTTGTTGGTTTTAGAATCAGACATGTGACTGTGTGGAGTTAGGGCAAAGTAAAGGTCAGGCTAAGAGACAAAGCCTCAGGTATTCACAAAACCAATGCAGGTGGTAACAGGTGAGGGTCATTTTAACTTGTTAATGTTGTGTGTTGGATTTTAAACATGTCACTTTTTCTTCATCCCTGTTAATATGGTCATATGTCTGTTTTATTAGCTTAGATGTGGCTCCATACTGAACTGACAGACTCATTTTTAAATTACGTCTGTATACCCCATAACCAACTATGACTAAGGCCCTGGAGGACTGAAAAACACCAGTGGGTTCCACTGTATGATTTTTATGCCTATTTATTAAAAGATGATTTGTGAAAAAGCTTCTAGTGCTGAATATCTGATTGCATTTACCCTTTGGAAGGATACTGACACTTTCAGTGCACTAGGAGGAGGAAGTACAAGTAGGGGTGAGCTGCATACTTTTGTCTATTCACAAAACCAAAGAAGATGGTAGCAGCTGAAGGTCCAATGGCCAGAGATGGCCAAAGTCACTGTAGGTGGGCAGGAACGGATCAAAGCAAACAGCATGAGTGATACACTACCCAGCTGATGTCCATGCTCAGTACCACAACATTAAAAGGGTTGTAAAGTCAGTTTATTAAAGTTTATGTAAAGTCATTCTATGCATTAAGCAAAAAAGCCTTCTGTGTGGAGCAGCCCCCCTAATACTTACCTGAGCCCATCTCTATCCAGCAATGTCCACGAGCGTCTCGGTCGTCCGAGACTCTTCCTTCCTCCGGGCTGCGGCTCCATGTCTGAATGGACACAGGGAGCTGTGACTTGGCTCAGGCACCCCCATAGCAAGCTGCTTGCTGTGGGGGCAATTGACAGGAGGGAGGGGCCAGGATCACAGAAGAGGGCCACGAGAAGAGGAGGATCGTGGCTGCTCTGTGCAAATCCACTACACAGAGCAGGTAAGTATAACATGTAAGTATAACATGTTTGTTATTTTTATAGAAGAAAAAAAAAAAAAAAAAACAAGACTTTACAATCACTTTAAATTCTTCTATGGTGCAAAGTCCAGTGGGGTCCATCCATGGTACTCCAAAAGCCAGGCCAAGGATGACTTCTAAGAGCTCGTTCACACATCTGTTAAGAACGAAGCAATGCTCATTAACGTGCCTATAGCATTTACAATGAGTTTTTGTTGTGTTGCATAATAAATGACATTGTGGATTTGAGCGGTGATATTTGAATGATGCCTGCAGCTACAGGCATCACTCAGATATCGTATTTTAGAGCCGGTGATTCCCTTCACTATAAGAATGATCATAGCGGCTGTTCAGCCTCTTGTTCGTTCCTGCAGGTAACGTCCCGCCACCCTCCTGTGCTTCTCCCAGCTCACCCCTACCATCGGCGAACTGGAGAAGCAATTGACCGGCCCCAGATGCTGATCATAGAGATTTCCGGTGGGCCAGATGGTCCCCGGAGTCTCTATGATCGTTCGAAGTTCGGGCGTGATGTTATGACTTCATGCCCGACCTCTGTATTTAAAAAATGGGAAGCTGAGATTTTTTTTTTATTTCAGGCTTTCCAGACTAGAGGTGAGATCTGACTTATTGACCCCAGATCTCACTGTAAAGAGGACCTGTCAAGCACAATTCCTATTACAAGGGATGTTTACATTCCTTAAAATAATGCAAAAAGAAAGTGTCAAAATCGAAAAATAAAAGTAAAATTAACAATAAAGGAAAAAAAAAAAAAAAAAATTAAAAGTGCCCCTGTTCCCGCTCGCAGAAGCGAACGCATACGTAAGTCACGTCCACATATGTAAACAGCGTTCAAACCACACATGAGGTATCACCGCGAACATTAGCGCAAGAGCAATAATTCTAGCACTAGACCTCCTCTGTAACTTAAAACATGTAACCTGTAAAAAATGTTAAAACGTGGCCTATGGGCTTTTTTAAGTACCGAAGTTTGGTGCCATTCCACGAGTGTGTGCAATTTTGAAGCGTGACAGGTTAGGTATCCATTTACTCAGCATAACATCTTTCACATTAGACAAAAAAATTGGGCTAACATTACTGTTTTTTTTTTTTTTTTTTCTTAATGCATGAAACTGCTTTTTTTTTCCCCCAAAAAAACGCATTTTTAAAATTGCTGCGCAAATACCATGCGAGATAAAAAGTTGCAACGACCACTATCTTATTCTCTAAGGGTCTCTCCTAAAAAAAAAAACACATATAATTTTTGTGTCATTTTCTAGCAAAAAAATTGATGATTTATACATGTAGGAGAGAAATGTCAGAAATGGCCTGGGTGGCAAGTGGTTAATTAGGGGGAAATGACGTTGAGACAAATAACTGTCTTGAGGCATTTTAGGCTAGGGTGTAATAGCAGGCATTTTTGTTAATTCTCTGCAAAACTGATTTGCATGCTTTGGTCTCTGACACTGAGGCCTGGTAGTGGAAGGGGTTATCCTGGACTGGCCTACAGTTTGTGTCTGCGCCAGTCCAATCCTCCTGTATGTGGTGGCATAACCCAAAGGTTAAAGCGATATTAAACCCATTTGTGCAAGCTTTGACATACACATATTGAAAACTAGCATAAACATCATGGTCCACATAAAACATAATTTGAATTATTCTAAATACATTTTTTCTTAGATGTTCTGTAATCCAGCCACATGATAATTTTCAAGTTTCTATGCAACTCATGGGCAATATTTGGGCAGAGCTCTCCATTTGTGACGCATCCTGCATGACCCTGTCCTTTGCCTGGGGTCGCACAGAGCTGAATGGCACTATGGCAGACACATACTATTTGGGGGACAAAAAAAAAAGGGTCTAAAAACCAATACCATTCTCAATAAAAAGCTATACATGTAACCCTTGCTTAGTTTAACCACCATTCATTCACATGAAAACGAAATTCTTTGCTATGTTCTCAGGCGCCCCATGTGACACATCTTTAGAACTTTCAGACAGTGGCGTCTACTCGTCAGCTGCTCCAGGGGACACTCCGGAATGTGCACGTGTCATGTGGAGCAGATGGAAAGATAATTAAGAATTTTGTTTTCATGTGAATGAATGGTAGATAAACTAAGCAAGCATGATGTAGGTTTTTTTTTTTTTTTTAAAGAATGTTAATATTTAGATCGATTTTATTCTCAACAACAGTCATATGACTGGCTGAAGAGAGCTTGGCTGTCAGCTACAATGTAGGAGCCACTTTGCATGACATGCAGTAATGTCATTAAGGGGCGGCTGGGGGAAGAAAAAGCACAAGGCTTCCCAACACTGAAAATTAACCATGCAGAGATGGAGTGGCAGCCCAGAAGACAGAGGACTGGCTGGCATAGTGTTGCCATGCTGAATAAACAAGCAGAATATCCAGGCAGTTACTCTCTATTAATCTATTTTTTTTTGCTTAACACACACAGGAAAAATTATGGAGCCAAAATGGGAAAAATACATTTTAAGAGTTTAAGCAACAACTCCAGCCATGGCATTATACATGGTTACACCAAGGACCAGTATAACAGTGTATATATCCATACCTGGCCACTGCCCCTGCAAATTTTGAAAACGCTGAAGTAGACACTACTACTTCAGTGATCTCCATCTGCTTTCGGGTCCCCATGTCAAGTAGCTGCACTCCTACTTATGGTACACACAGGAGGCTGCCCGTTTGGCACAGCCGCCATTCAGAGAATGATTTGCATCGTTTGAAGAAATGTAAAGCGTTCGCTAATTGGACATGGAGAGACGGGGCAAATACACTAGTGGCCGAACTGTTGTGTTCACAATGCATCAGGCCAGCCTCTGAGCACAGGACCCAGTGTCTACTTCAGTGGTTTTCAGCTTCCCAGGGCATCGGTTAGCTATGGTTTATACATAGCTATATTGGTCCAAGCTGGAGCAATGTAACAGTGTGATAGAGCCGTATCAGGATTTTTTTCTTTAATTACACTTTTTAATCATTTTCTGCACACAAATATAGCTTTCTTTTGGTGGTATTTAATCACTGCTGTATTTTTAATTTTTTACAAAAAAAAAAAATCTGAAGGATAAAAAAAAGTTTTAGTTTGTCAGTAAATTTTGTAAAAAAGTAATTTTTCTCATTCACTGATGTGCGCTGATGAGGCGGCACCGATAGGCTGCACTGATGAGATGGCACTTATGGGCACTGCTTAGGTGGCACTAATTTACCGCACTGATAGATAACACTGGAGGGCACAGATATGTGGCACTGATGAGCAGGCACGAATGGGCACCGAAAGGCAGTGCCCAATACTGACTGGTGTCAGTAATGGGCACTGATTGGTAGCAGGACACGGCGTGGCTGTGGTTATTTGACATCCACCCAGAATGAGAGCCGCACTGCTCTTCCATCATTTGATGGTGGGCAGGTGGCAAGTGGTTAAAAATGTTTTTATTTTATTACTTTTTTTATTTTAACACTGTCCCTTTAAAACATTTGTTTTAAAACACTTTTATTGCTATTGCAAGGAATGTAATGTAAACATCCCTTGTGATAACAATACAGCATGACAGGTTCTAAAAGACCCCAAATCTCATCTCTACTCCTAAAAGCAAAAGATCAAAACATTATTTTTCTCATCTTTTGCTTTAAGAAAAAGAAAGAAACAAACAAAAAACACGTTACATGGCCCGAGAACCCAGAAGTAACGTCGCTCCGGTCCTCCATTTGAATGGGAAAACATTACCAACGCCAGATGGTTCCCCGGCTCATCGATCGCTAACGTAAGCTCTGGAGAAGTGCCTCCTCCGTCACTTCTAAAAGTGATCCCGTGGCGAATCCGCTGCTGGGATCACTTATCTGGAAGCCAGCTGCCTGGGAGAAAAGAAAATACCAGGGTCATGGCATCTAGCTGCAGCCATAAACCCGGTAATTAACATCAAATGAATGGCGTAATCTGCCAGTTAGGCGGCTGGCAAGTGGTCAATGAATTTTTAAGACTTCCTGTGTAGCTCAATGAAGAAAAGAAAAAACCCAACATGGACAGGACTGCATTTATCTGGCTAAACCCCAAATTGCCAAGATAAGCAAAAACAGGATATGGGCCCTGCTGTTTACTAAGAGGCTATAAGCCATATGGACTTTGCTTCAATATGTAGAGGTCCAAACTTTTGGGGAAATTTCCTTGAAGTAAACAATCTCTCACTAAACTCTGAAGGCACTGGCACTGTTAAAGCGTTTGTTAATTCCCCCCCCCCCCCCAAAAAAAAAACAAAAAAATGAATAAATTGGATAATAATAATAAAAATGGATCCTGCTCCTTTAAAGCATTTTATACAGCACAGTGCTTGTGCTGTGTAATTTGGACCCCTGTAACACCTAAAAAACCTGGCTGATCCAGCCAGTTTCTCTCCTTACTTCTGCAAACAGACCACGATAATCATGGCTGCTGAGACCCTGACATTGCAGTCTGTTTGCGTACCTCCGTCACCCGCAGTCTTCTCTCCAGTGTCTATCTCCTCTGGCCCCCCGCCTTCCCTCTCTTCGTGCAGTGCCGCCCCCTCCTGCTGCAGGAACATACATTATATTTTAATACTATCCATTTTGTATCCAAATACTGTGCCCCGCTGTCTGTGTTTTATGAAAAAACAAAAACAAACCTCTTTTACTGTATCGCACGGCAGCTCCCTTTGGTCAAGTGACCGGCCGTGTCTCCTCTCCTCCCGCTGACGTCAGCTGAGAAACCTCGGCCCCGCCCCCTGCTTCTGCAAGACGGGCAGACAGGAGACACAACTGGTAAAATGAGATTCGGGAGCCGCCGTGAAATACAGTAAAGGAGGACTTTTTAGAATAAAACACAGACAGGGGGGCACAGTATTAGGAAACAATACATATTATTAAAATGGGAAAGTGGGTTAAAAACTACTTTAGGTAATTCAAACCTCAAAGAAAACAGACTCTGAAGTGGAGCTGCGTTCCACATTAGAAGGTGTAAAATACAAAGTTTTGCAAAACGAACAGCAGTTTTGTCAATCTTTTACTTGTGTGTAAAAGACATATGTTTAAAGAGCTCTTTTCTTTGCCATGTCAATATGAAAGGGAAGGTGGCTCAAACGATTTCCAATGAAAAGGACTTGCTTCTGAATCGGATGCCAGATTCCACAACCCCCCCCCCCCCCGTTTCTCTTACATTTTTTCCTGCCTCTCTGTGAAAAGGGCTTGGGATATTTTACACGATGAATGTATGTTTTGTAAATGAAATGATATTGTAACAATCGTAAAATTTTTCTAACATATATAGATTATATATTTTTTGATACTGTTCTAGTGACTTTCTCCCAAAACGTGCCAACCTATATGAGTGATCTCTGAGGTCTCTACAACTCAAGTTCTCTTACCACACAAATAAGCAACAGCACTAACGTCTATTTATATATATTTTATGCTTGTGTGATATAGATTTTTTTTTTTTTCAAAAAGATTTATTTTAAACTATCTTTGTATCATTAACCCTTGGAAAAAATAACCCACAGCAGAAAAAAAAAAAAAAAAAGGTGATAAAAAAATCATCCAGATTTGATCAAACTGAAAATGTAAACCTTGCTATAGGTTAGTCTTTTACCTGCCATACTTAATAAAACTTATGTTGCAACTGCTGATGTCAATCCCAGCTTACATACCCACCTAGCTAATATGCTTTCCTAGGTTACAAAATAGGCTGACTTATCAAACTCGCCAGCACTTTGAAATAACTCAAGACACCCTCGTGCAAAACACCCTCATGCAAGACTAATAAAAACCTCAATCACACCATGAAAATATTTGTTAAACTGGGCTAAAAAGTGTTTACAATTGCCTACCACTATTGTCTTTAATGGACAAGATGATCATAAAAAAAAAAGAAACAGACAGCAAGACTACAATGTTACATTTATAAAAAAAAATTTAAAAAAAGGCATTTTTGTATTCAATGTATAAATGATTAAAGATATTCCAGGGTCAGTCGGCAACAGTGAAGAAACATACATTTCAGCATCAGAAGTGGTTAAGTGCAGTGTCACGTGTCATGTGGACTTACCACTGTGGATAACTTAATCACACGGACTTTTGGTGCTATATGAGCTGCTTCTCCAGAGCTGCTGTTTGACCTCTGCATAACAGTTCTCTTTGTGCCAGCAAGTCTCTGCTCTATTGGCTTGCCCTGGACTGGAGCTACTGTAACAGCATGCTGTGAGGTCAGCGATGGGGCTGACCTTGCAGGTCGGACCTGTTGAACCTTCGGAACAGGACTCTCTGACACTTTGTTTTGCACTGCCTGCTTAATGATCTTCTTTTGTTGTCCCTGAAATGTTACATTGGTTACAGAAGTTTGTAGAGGGGGGATATTCTGTGGAGGGTTTGCTGCCTCAGACTTCTTAGGAGTCAGTCTATTTTTCACATTTGGCTGCGCCTGCGCAGTGGCGGGAGGCAGAATCTGGCTGCCGTTATTTTCTGACTTTACAGTCTGTTTGTCCATCTCAGGCTGGCTTTGCTGTGCAATGCTAGCCTGCTGTTGCTGCTGCTGTTGACTGAGTCTCTGCAGAAGCTCCTTTTTCCTGGCACCAGCCTGCTGTTGGCGACGCAGTTCCTTCTGCTTTAAAATTTCCTCTCTCAAACGCTTCTGTTCTTCGATTTTTAAGCGGTATTTCCTGGTCTCCTCGTCCTCATCAGGGAACTTTAACGGAAAGAAAACATATGCCTTTATACCTCAGTAATAATAGCTCATTTCTGCAATCACTGGCTACGCTACTACCATTTCTCTCTCGACACAAATGGGCTGATTAGTAGTAAAGACACGCACAGAAACAGTTTTTAGCCCTTCATAAACACAGGATGAAACAACTATGGGGATAACAGAGAGCCTTTCTGTCAGATCGCTTTATCTCGTTCTCTGCTGACAAACTAACAAAAGGTAGAGGTAAATGACCTGAAAAGGTTTCATTAGAACTATTGATTTTTCTTACACAATTTTAAAGCTTGATCTCAAACTCATTTGTCACACAATAATTGCTTATAATGAACACCACAAGCCAAGTGGCTGACCTTGAACTTGAGCACCCTCTCAAGAATCGAAATGTCGTCAACTGCAAAGCTGGAATATTAATGGTAAACTGCAAAGACTTATTATTCTGTGCTCATGTCTCCTCTGGATGAAAATAATAAGCATCAAATAACCTTTTTTTCGGTCTGGGAACTCTAATAAGCAACCATCTCAACTCTACAGTAATACAGTTTATTAATAGGAGGCCAGAGTGACTGATGGCTAATGATGAAAGCACACCACATTCTTGCATTTGTGAGCTAATCAACTCTGTACATACTTGCCTTTTTATAGTGCCCAAGGTACTATGAAGAAGGGCAAAAGTAAAGGTGTAATAGCTAAACTCTGTTATTGTATCACTACTAACAGAATTGTCAAGAACTTTCCCCATTAATCTGAGATTCCCCCACATATTGCATGCCTCACTGATCACTAGGTTTTCTTTTTAAATCAATTATACTTTATCAGGGGTTGACAATTTTATTTGATTTCAACAAAATGTCAATTGAAAAAAAAAAAGGGCAATAAACATTAGGAGAACGTGTACTGGCTATAACACAAAAGCTGAAAAAGAATGAGGTTCCAACTGCAAATATTTAGACTCCCTAGTCTTATGGTTCCTGGGTTTTATCCAGCTGCATTACAAAAAAAGGCAAGCTTTAGGAGTGAAATTTGATTCACCTTGCAAAAGCCTCAATGGTGACTTCCCAATCTAAAATCCTAAACAAGATCTCCAGAGCACTCAAGCCATTGTGTTCTCTAAAACCTCTTCATTTTGGGTGGACATATTCTTTAAACCCACCCAATTTAGAAGTTTACAAACATACAGCGCCTTGAAAAAGTATTCACACCCCTTGAAATTTTCCACATTTTGTCATTTTACAACCAAAAACGTAATTGTTTTTTATTGGGATTTTATGTGATAGACCAACACAAAGTGGCACAAAATTGTAAAGTGGAAGGAAAATGATAAATGATTTTCATATTTTTTTTACAAATAAATGTGTGAAAAGTGTGGTGTGCATTTGTATTCAGCCCCCCTGAGTCAATACTTTGTAGAACCACCTTTCGCTGCAATTACAGCTGCAAGTCTTTTTGGGGATGTCTCTACCAGCTTTGCACATCTGGAGCAGCGTTTCTCAACTCCAGTCCTCAAGGCGCCCCAACAGGTCATGTTTTCAGGCTCTCCATTATTTTGCACAGGTGATTTGATCAGTTTAACTGCTTTGGTAATTACCCCAGCTGTTTCATCTGAGGGAAATCTTGAAAACATGACCTGTTGGGGCGCCTTGAGGACTGGAGTTGAGAAACACTGATCTAGAGAGTGACATTTTTGCCCATTCTTCTTTGCAAAATAGATCAAGATCTGTCAGATTGGATGGAGAGCATCTGAACAGCAATTTTCAAGTCTTGCCACAGATGATCAATTGGATTTAGTTCTGGATTTTGGGCCATTCTAACACATGAATATGGTTTGATCTAAGCCATTCCATTGTAGCTCTGGCTGTATGTTTAGGGTTGTTGTCCTGCTGGAAGGTGAACCTCCGCCCCAGTCTTATGTCTTTTGCAGACTCTAACAGGTTTTCTTCTAAGATTGCCCTGTATTTGGCTCCATCCATCTTCCCATTAACTCTGACCAGCTTCCCTGTCCCCGCTGAAGAAAAGCATCCCCACAAAAGGATGCTGTCACTACCATGTTTCATGGTGGGAATGGTGTGTTCAGGGCGATGTGCAGTGTTGGTTTTCCGCCACACATAGTGTTTTGCTTTTAGGCCAAAAAGTTCAATTTTGGTCTTAACTGACCAGAGCCTATTCTTCCACATGGCTTCTCGCAAACTGTAAAAGGGACTTCTTATGCTTTTCTTCTTGCCACTCTTCCATAAAGTCCAGATTTGTGGAGAGCACGACTAATAGTTGTCCTGTGGCCATATTCTCCCACCTGAGCTGTGGATCTGTGCAGCTCCTCCAGAGTTACCATGGGCCTCTTGGCTGCTTCTCTGATAAATGCTCTCCTTTCCCGGCCTGTCAGTTTAGGTGGATGGGCATGTCTTGCTAGGTTTGCAGTTGTGCCATACTCTTTTTCCATTTTTGGATGATGGATTGAACAGTGCTCTGTGAGATTTTAAAGGTTGGGCTATTTTTTTATAACCTAACCCTCCTTTAAACTTCTCCACAAATTTATCCCCGACCTGTCTGGTGTGTTCCTTGGCCTTTATAATGCTGTTAGTGCACTAAGGTTCTCTAACAAACCTCTGAGGGCTGCACAGAACAGCCATATTTATACGGAGAAGAAATTACACATAGGTGGGCTCTATTAACTAATTATGTGACTTCTAAGGGCAATTGGTTCCATTAAATTTTAGTTAGGGGCATCAGATTAACGGAGGTTGAATACAAATGCACGCCACACTTTCCAGATAATTACACATTCTGGCTGGTGGCTAAGCTGCAGTAAAAATGTTATAATTGTCTTTACTAAAGATATACTATTTTCCCTTTCATTGTAATGCACTCTTTATCCATGTTAAATTTCGACATGACATGGTAAAATACAACTAAAGAGTAGACAGTGGGCTACAATTTGGTGGTAACAAAGGTAAACCTGCGTCCTTAAAAGTGTATGTCACAACAAAAAGGGGAATTCTGACTTACCTGGAGTACAGTACAAGACACAGGGCTTATATTCATGGACCACTAGGATAAAAAAAAAAAAAAAACTTTGCTAGGATTGCCCCGACTGCACTCATTTAACCCCACCTACTCCATGAGACACTAGGTTTTATGCAAGCAATAAGGAGTGACCACAGAAGACAAAGCAGAGGGGCCTGCATCAAGATAGGGGCCTGTATGCCAAGAAAAGGAATTTACAGAAAAGTCAAAATTAACATTATTTTAAAGTGATTATAAAGCTTGGCTTTTTTAAATTTTATTTTATTAATTAAATAATCATATATATGTAATACTGGTAATGGTTTTGCACAGAGCAACCCTGATCCTTCTCTCCTGGGGTCCCCCGCTGGTGCTCTTGTCTCCACTCTCCTGCCAAAGGCCCCACAGCAAGCCACTTGCTATGGGGGCACTCATATATGCTCGGTCCAGAGCCCTGCTCTTTGTGTTCATGGGTATCCTGTTCTCTATTGGTTCCTTTGTGATCAGACTTGTCCTGACACCCCTCCCCCCCTCACACACATGGTGTTTCACTGGAAAGTTCAGTGCACTGCTGTTTCTCCTCCCTAGCTCCTATGCAGCTGAGAGCAGAGCGAATGTGATCACTTCATAAAAATAAAAAAAATACGAAAAAGGGAAAAAAAGGCATTTAGAATGTTTTTTATATCTATACACAAATGTTTTCATTTAATTTCTACTTTAAACTGAATGGGTTGCTTTACAAGGTGATCGTTTACAAATCACTTTAAGGTGGTTGTAAACCTCAGATATGTAAAATGAACAAAGCTCATACCCACCATACTAACCTAAACCCAAAGCACCAAGTCTGGTTGCTCTCTGATCTATCCCCTCTCTGCTATTTGCATGACTTACACCTAATATATGAAGCCAACACCTAAGCATCCCACCACCCTCTCCCAACAGCACACAGCAGATGACTCAAACTCAGTTCTGTCTCTCTAACCTGTGAAGAGGGGGGGGGGGGGGTGTCGCTTCCTGAAATCAGCTCTCAGATTTCACTGAACTGTGTGCTCTAGCTCTACAGCATTAGTGACCTCAGATACATAGATAGTTACGTTTTGCTGCTGAGAGATGCGGTTTAAAACGTGTTTTGGAAGACTGTAGAGAGAGGGCTGTAGATAAACAAGTACATCCTATATAGGAGGATTTGTTTCATCTTTGTTAATCACCTTGAGGCCAGCCACTCACTGGGTATCTGTTAGGCCTGGTTCACACTGCCACAACTTGGGATCCGACTTGTGAGACATTAAGTCGCGTGACATGTGAAATCCCATGCTAGTCAATAAGAGCCGTTTTAATTGGCACTACTGAAGTCGCTCTGACATCACAAAAAGATTCCTGTACTACTACCGCTGGAGATATTTCCCCAAACCCTGGGCCTCCCTTATTTAACTGTACCCAACACACCCATCACCATCACCCTACACCCTCTGGCAGTAGTCACAATCTATGCAATTTAGTCTCCATTCCTCTTCTTCCCAACGCCAGCCTCCCCTTCTCCTATGCCCTCTGGAACGCCTGCTCTGTCTGCAACAAACTCAACGCTATTCATGACCTCTTTGTCACCAATTCCTTTAATCTACTTGCGCTCACCGAACCTGGCTCCGCAAATCTGACACCCCTTCTCCTGCTTCCCTATCCCAGGGTGGCCTTCACTGAACTCACTCCCCTAGGCCTAATGGACGCAAGGGAGGTGGAGTGGGATTCCTCCTATCCCCCCAGAGCACCTTCCAGGTTATTCACTCTCCTCCCTCTTTTTCCCTCTCATCGTTTGAAGCCCACTGTATAAGTCTATTCTCTCCAACTTCCCTAAGAATTGCTGTGATCTACCGGCCCACTGGACCATTATCGACTTTCCTTGAGTTTTCTGCCTGGCTACCCTACTTTCTCTCTTCGGAAATTCCCACAATCCTTCCCCAGTGATTTCAACATCCCTGCTAATACAAACACTCCTGCTACTTCTAAACTTCTTAGTCTAACCTCTTAATTTGACCTGAAGCAATGGGTACAGGCTTCTACTCACTCTGATAGCAACACCCTTGACCTTGTATTCTCCTACCTATGCACTCCATGCAACTTCTCAAACAATCCTTTTCCCCTCTCCGACCACCACCCTGGACAAGCTCGCTCCCCTCACTAAATGCAGAATCAGGCCCCCTACTCCTCCCGACAAACAGATGACACTAAAATTCTCAAAAAACGTAGTCGCGCTCTTGAGCGTCTGTGGCACAAGACTAAGTCTCTCAAAGACTTCAACCAATACAAATCTGCCCTCCAAAAATACGATTTTTTGACACAATTTTGCTGCAATTTTGATACAACTTGAAACCATGTCTGTGTATTCTTCAGGTCTATGGACCTCAAGTCGCATCAAAGTGGGACCAAAGTAAAGCAGTGACCACTTTGAAGTCGCACAGATATGAACAATACTCAATGAAAGTCACGGGTATGGCTTATCATGCGACTTTGCAGTCCTAAGGGCGGAATAGTGGTGTAGTGGGTAGCACTCTCGTCTAGCAGTAAAAAGGGTCGCTGGTTTGAATAACGACCACAACACTACCTGCCTGGAGTTTGCATGTTCTCCCTGTGCCTGCGTGGGTTTCCTCCGGGTACTTCGGTTTCCCCCCACACTCCAAAGACATGCTGGTAGGTTAATTGGCTTCTGTCCAAAATTGGCCCTAGTGTGAGTTGGGGACCTTGGATTGTGGGCTCCTTGAGGGTAGGGACCAATGTGAGTGTGCAATGTACGTGTGGAGTGCTGCGTAAATTGATGGCGCTATATGGGTACCTTAAATAAAAGAATAGGGATAATTGTAGACACGCACCCACACTCTCTCAGGTTGAATTGGATTGACTGGTGTCTTTATTCAACCTTACGAACTATGCAACTATGACATATCGCACTAGATGAGACCGAGCCTTAGAAGATTATCCGTGACTTCTGAGGGAAATAGGGTGCCCTCTGATGCCGAGTTTTGTTCGGAGTTATCCAAATCGATTGCCTGTTCTGCCTCTTCCCTGCTATCCGAGGGGATATACACATTGCTGGTAGATGGGGTACTGGTTTGGCTAGAGCTTGCTGGCACCTCCAGCTTCTCTACTGCTGAGCGTATTGGCCCAATAGTGCTATTTATTTCCTTTTTGAAGAAGTTAAGCATGTCCTTAACCACTTAAGGACCGCCTCACGCCGATGTACGTCGGCAAGGCGGCACGGGCAGGCAAAATCACGTACATGTACGTGATTTGCCTCCCGCGGGTGGGGGGTCCGATCGGACCCCCCCCCGCCGCCCGAGGCGGTCCCGTTTTGTCCCCCGGCGATCGGAGACGAGGGGGAGGCCATCCGATCGTGGCCCCCCCCTCGCGATCGCCGCCGGCCAATAGGAACACTCCTTTGCTGCTGTATGCTAAACAGCAGCAAAGGAAGTGATGTCATCTCCCCTCGGGTCGGTATTTTCCGTTCCGGCCCGAGGAGAGACGACATGTGAGTGAGTGCACCAACACTACACACACAGTAGAACATGCCAGGCACACTAAACACCCCGATCCCCCCCCCGATCGCCCCCCGATCCCCCCCGATCACCCCCCCCCCCCTGTCACAAACTGACACCAGCCGTTTTTTTTTTTTTTTTTTTTGTTTTTTTTTTCTGATTACTGCTGCTGTCAGTTTGTGACAGTTACTGTGTTAGCACAGTTACTGTTACCCCCCTGTAGGTCTAGGGTACCCCCCTAACCCCCCCTAATAAAGTTTTAACCCCTTGATCACCCCCTGTCACCAGTGTCGCTAAGCGATCATTTTTCTGATCGCTGTATTAGTGTCGCTGGTGACGCTAGTTAGTGAGGTAAATATTTAGGTTCGCCGTCAGCGTTTTATAGCGTCAGGGACCCCCCTATACTACCTAATAAATGTTTTAACCCCTTGATTGCCCCCTAGTTAACCCTTTCACCACTGATCACCGTATAACCGATACGGTTGACGCTGGTTAGTTTGTTTATTTTTTATAGTGTCAGGGCACCCGCCGTTTATTACCGAATAAAGGTTTAGCCCCCCGATCGCCCGGCGGTGATATGCGTCGCCCCAGGCAGCGTCAGATTAGCGCCAGTACCGCTAACACCCACGCACGCAGCATACACCTCCCTTAGTGGTATAGTATCTGATCGGATCAATATCTGATCCGATCAAATCTATACTAGCGTCCCCAGCAGTTTAGGGTTCCCAAAAACGCAGTGTTAGCGGGATCAGCCCAGATACCTGCTAGCACCTGCGTTTTGCGCCTCCGCCCAGCCCACCCAAGTGCAGTATCGATCGATCACTGACACAAAACACTAAACGCATAACTGCAGCGTTCGCAGCGTCAGGCCTGATCCCTGCGATTGCTAACAGTTTTTTTGGTAGCATTTTGGTGAACTGGCAAGCACCAGCCCCAGGCAGTGTCAGGTTAGCGCCAGTACCGCTAACACCCACGCACGCACCGTACACCTCCCTTAGTGGTATAGTATCTGAACGGATCAATATCTGATCCGATCAGATCTATACTAGCATCACCAGCAGTTTAGGGTTCCCAAAAAACGCAGTGTTAGCGGGATCAGCCCAGATACCTGCTAGCACCTGCGTTTTGCCCCTCCGCCCAGCCCGGCCCAGCCCAGCCCATCTAAGTGCAGTATCGATCGATCACTGTCACTTACAGAACACTAAACGCATAACTGCAGCGTTTGCAGAGTGAAGCCTGATCCCTGTGATCGCTAACAGTTTTTTTGGTAGCGTTTTGGTGAACTGGCAAGCACCAGCCCCAGGCAGCGTCAGGTTAGCGCCAGTATCGCTAACACCCACGCACGCACCGTACACCTCCCTTAGTGGTATAGTATCTGAACGGATCAATATCTGATCCGATCAGATCTATACTAGTGTCACCAGCAGTTTAGGGTTCCCAAAAACGCAGTGTTAGCGGGATCAGCCCAGATACCTGCTAGCACCTGCGTTTTGCCCCTCCGCCCGGCCCGGCCCAGCCCACCCAAGTGCAGTATCGATCGATCACTGTCACTTACAAAAGACTAAACGCATAACTGCAGCGTTCGCAGAGTCAGGCCTGATCCCTGCGATCGCTAACAGTTTTTTTGGTAGCGTTTTGGGGAACTGGCAAGCACCAGCGGCGTAGTACACCCCGGTCGTAGTCAAACCAGCACTGCAGTAACACGTGGTGACGTGGCGAGTCCCATAAGTGCAGTTCAAGCTGGTGAGGTGGCAAGCACTAGTAGTGTCCCGCTGCCACCAAGAAGACAAACACAGGCCCGTCGTGCCCATAGTGCCCTTCCTGCTGCATTCGCCAATCCTAATTGGGAACCCACCGCTTCTGCAGCGCCCGTACTTCCCCCATTCACATCCCCAACCAAATGCAGTCGGCTGCATGAGAGGCATTTATATATCCTCCCGAGTACCCCTACCCAGCGAACCCCCCAAAAAAAGATGTCGTGTCTGCAGCAAGCGCGGATATAGGCGTGACACCCGCTATTATTGTCCCTCCTGTCCTGATAATCCTGGCCTTTGCATTGGTGAATGTTTTGAACGCTACCATTCACTAGTTGAGTAATAGCGTAGGGTACAGCATTGCACAGACTAGGCACACTTTCACAGGGTCTCCCAAGATGCCATCGCATTTTGAGAGACCCGAACCTGGAACCGGTTACCGTTATAAAAGTTAGTTACAAAAAAAGTGTAAAAAAAAAAAATATATAAAATAAAAAAAAATAGTTGTCGTTTTATTGTTCTCTCTCTCTCTATTCTCTCTCTCTATTGTTCTGCTCTTTTTTTACTGTATTCTATTCTGCAATGTTTTATTGTTATTGTTATTGTTATTGATTGTTATTGTTATTGTTATTATGTTTTATCATGTTTGTTTTTCAGGTGTGTAATTATTTATACTTTACTGTTTACTGTGCTTTATTGTTAACCATTGTTAACCATTTTTTTGTCTTCAGGTACGCCATTCACGACTTTGAGTGGTTATACCAGAATGATGCCTGCAGGTTTAGGTATCATCTTGGTATCATTCTTTTCAGCCAGCGGTCGGCTTTCATGTAAAAGCAATCCTAGCGGCTAATTAGCCTCTAGACTGCTTTTACAAGCCGTGGGAGGGAATGCCCCCCCCCCCCCACCGTCTTTCGTGTTTTTCTCTGGCTCTCCTGTCTCAACAGGGAACCTGAGAATGCAGCCGGTGATTCAGCCAGCTGACCATAGAGCTGATCAGAGACCAGAGTGGCTCCAAACATCTCTATGGCCTAAGAAACCGGAAGCTACGAGCATTTCATGACTTCGATTTCGCCGGATGTAAATAGCGCCATTGGGAAATTGGGGAAGCATTTTATCACACCGATCTTGGTGTGGTCAGATGCTTTGAGGGCAGAGGAGAGATCTAGGGTCTAATAGACCCCAATTTTTTCAAAAAAGAGTACCTGTCACTACCTATTGCTATCATAGGGGATATTTACATTCCCCGAGATAACAAAAAAAATGATTAAAAAAAAAAAATATGAAAGGAACAGTTTAAAAGTAAGATTAAAAAAGCAAAAAAATAATAAAGAAAAAAAAAAAAAAAAAAAAAAGCACCCCTGTCGCCCCCTGCTCTCGCGCTAAGGCGAGCGCAAGCGGCGGTCTGTCGTCAAACGTAAACAGCAATTGCACCATGCATGTGAGGTATCACCGCGAAGGCCAGATCGAGTGCAGTAATTTTTCCAGTAGACCTCCTCTGTAAATCTAAAGTGGTAACCTGTAAAGGCTTTTAAAGGCTTTTAAACATGTATTTATTTTGTTGCCACTGCACGTTTGTGCGCAATTTTAAAGCATGTCATGTTTGGTATCCATGTACTCGGCCTAAGATCATCTTTTTTATTTCATCAAACATTTGGGCAATATAGCGTGTTTTAGTGCATTAAAATTTAAAAAAGTGTGTTTTTTCCCCAAAAAATGCGTTTGAAAAATCGCTGCGCAATTACTGTGTGAAAAAAAAAAATGAAACACCCACCATTTTAATCTGTAGGGCATTTGCTTTAAAAAAATATATAATGTTTGGGGGTTCAAAGTAATTTTTTTGCAAAAAAAAATAACTTTTTCATGTAAACAATAAGTGTCAGAAAGGGCTTTGTCTTCAAGTGGTTAGAAGAGTGGGTGATGTGTGACATAAGCTTCTAAATGTTGTGCATAAAATGCCAGGACAGTTCAAAACCCCCCCAAATGACCCCATTTTGGAAAGTAGACACCCCAATCTATTTGCTGAGAGGCATGTCGAGTCCATGGAATATTTTATATTGCGACACAAGTTGCGGGAAAGAGACAAATTTTTTTTTTTTTTTTTTTTTTTGCACAAAGTTGTCACTAAATGATATATTGCTCAAACATGCCATGGAAATATGTGAAATTACACCCCAAAATACATTCTGCTGCTTCTCCTGAGTACGGGGATACCACATGTGTGAGACTTTTTGGGAGCCTAGCCGCGTACGGGACCCCGAAAACCAATCACCGCCTTCAGGCTTTCTAAGGGCGTGAATTTTTGATTTCACTCTTCACTGCCTATCACAGTTTCGGAGGCCATAGAATGCCCAGGTGGCACAAAACCCCCCCAAATGACCCCATTTTGGAAAGTAGACACCCCAAGCTATTTGCTGAGAGGTATAGTGAGTATTTTGCAGACCTCACTTTTTGTCACAAAGTTTTGAAAATTGAAAAAAGAAAAAAAAAAAATGTTTTTTCTTGTCTTTCTTCATTTTCAAAAACAAATGAGAGCTGCAAAATACTCACCATGCCTCTCAGCAAATAGCTTGGAGTGTCTACTTTCCAAAATGGGGTCATTTGGGGGGGGTTTGTGCCACCTGGGCATTCCATGGCCTCCGAAACTGTGATAGGCATTAAAGAGTGAAATCAAAAATTTTCACCCTTAGAAATCCTGAAGGCAGTGATTGGTTTTCGGGGTCCCGTACGCGGCTAGGCTCCCAAAAAGTCCCACACATGTGGTATCCCCATACTCAGGAGAAGCAGCTAAATGTATTTTGGGGTGCAATTCCACATAGGCCCATGGCCTGTGTGAGCAATATATCATTTAGTGACAACTTTATGAAAAAAAAAAAAATAAAAAAAAAAAAGTGTCACTTTCCCGCAACTTGTGTCAAAATATAAAATATTCCATGGACTCAATATGCCTCTCAGCAAATAGCTTGGGGTGTCTACTTTCCAAAATGGGGTCATTTTGGGGGGTTTTGTGCCACCTGGGCATTCCATGGCCTCCGAAACTGTGATAGGCAGTAAAGAGTGAAATCAAAAATTTACACCCTTAGAAATCCTGAAGGCGGTGATTGGTTTTCGGGGCCCCGTACGCGGCTAGGCTCCCAAAAAGTCCCACACATGTGGTATCCCCATACTCAGGAGAAGCAGCTGAATGTATTTTGGGGTGCAATTCCACATAGGCCCATGGCCTGTGTGAGCAATATATCATTTAGTGACAACTTTTTGTAAATATTTTTTTTTTTTTTTTTTTTGTCATTTTTCAATCACTTGGGACAAAAAAAATAAATATTCAATGGGTTCAACATGCCTCTCAGCAATTTCCTTGGGGTGTCTACTTTCCAAAATGGGGTCATTTGGGGGGGTTTTGTACTGCCCTGCCATTTTAGCACCTCAAGAAATGACATAGGCAGTCATAAACTAAAAGCTGTGTAAATTACAGAAAATGTACCCTAGTTTGTAGACGCTATAACTTTTGCGCAAACCAATAAATATACGCTTATTGACATTTTTTTTACCAAAGACATGTGGCCGAATACATTTTGGCCTAAATGTATGACTAAAATTTAGTTTATTGGATTTTTTTTATAACAAAAAGTAGAAAATATCATTTTTTTTCAAAATTTTCGGTCTTTTTCCGCTTATAGCGCAAAAAATAAAAACCGCAGAGGTGATCAAATACCATCAAAAGAAAGCTCTATTTGTGGGAAGAAAAGGACGCAAATTTCGTTAGGGTACAGCATTGCATGACCGCGCAATTAGCAGTTAAAGCGACGCAGTGCCAAATTGGAAAAAGACCTCTGGTCCTTAGGCAGCATAATGGTCCGGGGCTCAAGTGGTTAAGGAAGCCTTTCAACTCCTTAGCCACCATTTTGTTTATGCATTTTTGGCATAGTGGCTTTTTCCACTAAAGGGAAAAACCGGTGACTGCAAGAGGCGCATGCTTTGCTCTAGTCTAGTCTTTTTTTTCCCTCTGGGGCCTTTGCCTGCAAGTAAGCACAAAGGGCCTGAGTGAGGTTGGCGGTGTACAATGCAATTGTACGGTTTGTAGGGCGGTAAAGACAGAGGTGACTCCAGAGTGCTCTGGCTTACCTTGGAGCTGTCCTGACATGCAGGATTCTGCAGGGCAGGGTGGAGAAGCATCCGACCTGGCCAGCCACCAGGATCCTCTGCATTCTGTGGGTTGCCAGCAGAATGCGATCAGCGGGCAGGAGGGTCGGCGGCCAGGTCGCCTGCACAGCGAGGGAACCTCTAAAGCACATGGAGTGCGGGGTTCGGCTGGATGGCCCTCCACCATCGAGGAGCAGTAGCTGTGGGGAAAAATGCCGGCGGCATGTAGTGCAGCTGGGGGGATAGTTGCATACCCCTCTGTAGGGGACAAACATCAGGCAGAGCCTTGAGGCGCAGATGGCTGCCTCTGCTCGCCCTCCCAAGGCCCCCTGGGCTGAATGGGATGCTGGTCAGGGAGTCCCCTGCAGAAAGCACAGAGACTGGATAAAATAACAAACGTTTGCAGCTCCCGTGGGTCCGGAGGAAACAAAACTGAGGCACACAGGTGAAACTAACAAATTTATAAAGGTGGACTAATGAGTTTCCTGTTGCAGGATGGTAGAGCCCATCTCTCGGATGCTGCCCTGGAAGTCGATTGGAGAAAATTAAAAAAAAAAAAATTTTTTTTTTTACTTTCTACTTGGTTTATTGTGCATTCTTGGAGAACCCATCGAAGCAGTCACTGGGATAATTTAGGGCACAGTATACAGTGAGGGGAAAAAAGTATTTGATCCCCTGCTGATTTTGTACTTTTGCCCACTGACAAAGAAATGATCAGTCTATAACTTTAATGATAGGTTTATTTTAATAGTAAGACAGAATAACAAAACAAAATTCCGAAAAACACATTTCAAAAAAAGTTATAAACTGATTAGCATTTTTATGAGTGAAAGAAGTATTGGACCCCTTCGCAAAACATGACTTAGTACTTGGCAGCAAAACCCTCGTTGGCAATCACGGAGGTCAGACGTTTCTTCTGGTTGTCCACCAGGTTTGCACGCATCTCAGGAGGGATTTTGTCCCACTCCTCTTTGCAGATCCTCTCCAAGTCATCGAGGTTTCAAGGCTGATGTTAGGCAACTTGAATCTACAGCTCCCTCCATAGATTTTCTATGGGGTTAATGTCTGGAGTCTGGCTAGGCCACTCCAAGACCTTTATGTGCTTCTTCTCGAGACACTCCTTTGCTGCCCTGGCCGTGTGTTTTGGGTCATTGTCATGCTGGAATACCCAGCTACGACCCATTTTCAATGCCCTGGCTAAGGGAAGGAGGTTCGCACCCAAGATTTGACGGTGCATGGGCCCGTCCATCGTCTCTTTGATGCGGTAAAGTTGTCCAGTCCCCTTAGCAGAAACACACCCCCAAAGCATAATTCTTCCTCCTCTATGTTTGACGGTGGGAATGGTGTTCTTGGGGGTCATAGGCAGCATTCCTCCTCCTACAAACACAGCGAGTTGAGTTGATGCCATAGAGCTCGATGCTGGTCTCATCTGACCACAACACTTTCACTAAGTTCTCCTCCCAATCAGTCAGAAGTTAATCAGCAAACTTAAGACGGACCTGTAACATGTGCTTTCTTGAGCAGGGTGACCTTGGGGGCGCTGCAGGATTTCAGTCCTACACGGCGTAGTGTGTTAACAATTGTATTCTCGGTGACTATGGTGCCAGCTACCTTGAGATCATTGACAAGATTCTCCTGTGTAGTTCTGGGCTGATTCCTCACCATCCTCATGATCATTGAAACTCCACGAGGTGAGATCTTGCATGGAGCCCCAGACCGAGGGAGATTGACAGTTTTGTGTTTCTTCCATTTGCGAATAATCGCACCAACTGTTGTCACCCTCTCACCAAGCTGCTTGGCGATGGTCTTGTAGCCCATTCCAGCCTTGTGTTAGGTCTACAATCTTGTCCCAGACATCCTCGGACTGTTTGTTGGTCTTGGCCATGGTGCAGAGATTGGAATCTGATTGATTGCTTCTGAGGACAGGTGTCTTCTATACAGGTAACTAGCTGAGATAAGGAGCACTTCTTTTAAGAGAGTGCTCCTAATTTTCAGCTCGTTACCAGTATAGAGGACACTTGGGAGCCAGAAATCTTGCTGATTGATAGGGGGATCAAATACCTATTTCACTAAAATGCAGATCAGTTTATAACTTTTTTGAAATGCGTTTTTCTGGTCATTTTTGTTATTCTGTCTCTCACTGTCAGTGGGCAAACGTACAAAATCAGTACGGGGTCAAAAACTTTTTTCCCTCACTGTACTTATTTTTTTCTACAGCACAGGTAATGGCAAATTATTTTGTGGAGAGTATCTGTCAAGAAGACACAGCTTGTGGCTCATAAAATGCAAGGGCTGCAAAATCCTCTGCAGGTTCTGCTATAATACCTGCATTAAACTTGTTTCTTCCATTTTACACCTAAAACAAGTTTGGATGCTCCAAAAGTGCCAAGTTTTCCAAAGAACTTAAAGTGGAATAAAAATATGCTTTTGGCAGATAGGCTGAGCCTGAGAGGGAATACGAATCTGAGGAGGGGAGCGGTATCATATAAGGACTCAGCGCAAGAAACAAAGTTATCAGCCTAATCGGTGTTCTTAGTTTCCTGTAGGCCAATAGAAGAACATGTGCTATTCCACCCTTTTGTCCCAGTTCCATTGCATGTTGTCATCTGCCCAATGCTTAAGTGAGGGGATCTCAGTGGGGTACTCACAGAACGGATGTGGAAAAAAATGGGGTTTTGCATGTCTGGAATGCAGGAGTCTACATTACACATGCACTGACCAAGTGCCTGTGACTGTGTTTATGTAGCAGAAGGCAGCAATAAAACATGCTGTGCACTTTTTTCAGCAGATACAGCGGGCAGAAGAATGTCAGACATGAGGCATGTCGTGACATCATCCTGAGACTGGCTGGTGGGATAAAACAAAAAAGAAGCAGCCAAAGTTTAATGCAGATGGACACTGTTCTTCATGCCAAAGTGATTGCCAATGCAGGATCCAGCTCTCAAAGTAAACATCACAGGCCGGCCCCACGCAGTAGGGTCCAGGTATGGAGCCCATGGCACCGAGGGGTACGGATTAACAAACTGCTAGACAGCCCTATTGCCCCTAATAAGCAGTCAGAAGAAAAAAAAAGGTTCGACTTGCTTGTAAATTGCAGTCTTGCAGTACAACACAGGACACAGGCTGGATATTCATAGACTCTGGATTATAGGCTGGTACCTTCAGGTGCTTTGATACTGACAAATCTTTTTAGTTAACGCCCCCTAGGTGCACCTCT
Source organism: Lithobates clamitans (assembly GCA_037952925.1). Classification (NCBI taxonomy): domain Eukaryota; kingdom Metazoa; phylum Chordata; class Amphibia; order Anura; family Ranidae; genus Lithobates; species Lithobates clamitans. Next base: position 5,272,653 of record JBBGZY010000011.1, on the reverse strand, counting down.
ATAAACCTTCCCCCATCTCCATGAGTCCTCCGTTTTCAAGCAATGCAGAGGAACACAGGAAGAGATGGGAAAGAGGTCTGTGTTTAGTACTATACGGCAGGATATAGAATTTACAGGTGATACAAAATTCCTTTGATTTTAATAGTACAGGACAGGACACAGGCTTGATATTCAGGGATCCTAAAATGTACCCAAGCAGTGAATAAAAAGGGTGGGCAACAACAAGGCAAATAAAACTGTGCTAACAAACCTAACAACAAGGACCAATGAACCCAACTCAGATGGCTGCAAGAACCTTGTGGCTGAAAGCTGCATCTGTGGAGGATAAGATGTAAACCTGATAGAACTTGTAAAAGGTATAATCAGAAACTCATATAGCGGCCTTACAAAGCTGGGCAACAAGGTCTTGATGCAAATGCCCATTAAACCCCTACCAACCTTGTGGAGTGAGCAGGTATTAGTGTAGGATGTGCTTTATCCTGTAGGGTGAAAGCTCTTGAGGCGAGTTGTCTTATCTGCCTAGCAACAGTAGATCTTGAAGCAGGATGTCCCTTTGTGAGGTCCTGAGGGATAGACAAATAGGTAGTCGGGCTACCTGACAAATTGATGCTTTGAGGTATACTCTTATAGCTCTGACCATGTCCAGACAGCATAGAACAAATTCCTTTGGGTGTTTAGGAGCAGGCCACAAGGGTTACATCTTCTTAGGAAGAAAGGAGGGTATTGGGAACAAGACTACTTTATCCTTGTGAAAAATGAGAAATGGCTGCATACAAGAAAGCCTCTAGCTCAGATGTACTCCTGAGGTGACAGCTACCTTGCAGGAGAAATCATCCAAGGGGAATTCCCTGATGGTTCAAAGGACGGTTTCCGTATGACATAAAGAACCAATATTAGGTCCCAAGGAAGCACAAAGTGCTGTAAGTCAGTTTTGATCCTAGAAACACTTTGAATAAAGGCTTTTACAAGGAAAGATGAAGCCAAAAATTTGGAAAAGAATGGAAAAGGTCGAAACCTGTCCCTTAAAGAGTATTTAAGGCCAGAATGTTTGGCACAAAGTAATCTCTGGGGTTGAAGTGCAGGCGCAGGAGAATATTCAAGTACAAAAGCAGATCTTTCTGGATTTGGCTTTTCTTGCTTTTAGCATTGTGGGGATGCAGTCCCGCAAGACATGGGCTTCAACATTCATGCTGTTAAAGCCAAAGACTGAGAAGCCGGATAGAACAGCGAACCTGCAATAGCAGGTCTGGCCTGTTTGGAAGAGGCCAGCGGTCACCTCAAAGAAGTCTGAGTATGTCTGAGTGTCAGCTTGGTTTAAGAAGGACCACTTGTTTCACTTTTATCTTCCTATATTTTGCTGAGCAGTAAAGGCAATATTTGCACTGGAGGAGAAGCATAAATTAGCCTGAAGTGAGCTCACGAGAGCATCCAATGCCAGTATTAGGTGGTTTCTGGTCATGGCCATAGACAGAGGTTAACTTGTAGCTGAACATGTAAGCCAAGATATACAAAGCTAGATTCACCCTGACACATCAGGTTAAAAATGTCAGGGTGAAAAGCCCATTCCCCTCAGGCTTGCTTCTTTCATGGCTGCTTGACTCATAGTACCCTCTGTGATGAATGTAAGCCACAATTGGGCAAATGGAACAGCCTCGAAGTATCTCATCATAAGGCCCAATACTCTCATGAAGAAGCTCACAGAGGGATTTCTCTTTGACCTTAAGCCCCAAGAGTGAGATTCAAGAGAGACCAGGTCTGTTTTCTGGAAGAGAACCTTTGCTTGGGCTTTGTCTAGAATGAGGCCCAAGTAATCTAGCCTAAGGGAAGATTGGAGAGTGTATTTTTGAAAGTGTATTACCCAACCGAGAGCCTGAATAGTCTCGGGAACATTTGCAGATGGGTGCGCGCCCACAAATCACAGCGTGCGAGCCGACATACAATGATGGCGATTCGCGGGAAGCAGCCACATTGCCGCAGTACAACTGCGGTGGCTGGTCCTTAAGTAGTTAAAGGGCTGACAACTTGAATTTACCAATCGGCTTCAGAAATTAGGGAGCTTTTCATTTTTTCCTGGCGTCACCCTCTACGATGGCCTTACCCCCACACAGGGGTCTTCAGGGACTGGGCTCTGCAGACTGTAGTTCTGGACCTATATAGTACCCTGTAGCCAATGTTGCACCACATGCAAAAAGCAGCAGGCCCAGTGCCTAAGGACAAAAAACGGAGGCTAGCTGGGAGTGGAAGGGTTATATGGGGATGTCCATGCAGTATTTTTGCCAGTGTCCAATCACTTGAAGGTAGCTGTAAGAATGAAAGAAGCCTGGGTCCTGTACTGCACAGTGAGAAAAAAAAAAAAAAAGCTTAATTTTTAGACCCAGTGACAGTAATAACTGTCACTGGGTCAGGGGCTTCTTTTGCTTATTTTTTCAGTGACAAAAGTTAAAAGAAAAAAAAAAAAAAATCTGCAACGGGGACAAAAATACAAATGTGACGGGTTCTAACCTTCCCCTACTCTACTACAAAGACATCTTTATTCCTGCTTGGTAAAAAAAAAAAAATGAATAAAAAAAAAAAAGATAATTTTCAATAGACTGGACGAGGATTAAAACTTAAAGTTTTAGATAGACACACACTTTAATTCCATGTACCTGTTCTTCACTCTTAACTTCCACATTTATTGGGCTGGTGGTGTTTACTGGCTTGGCTGCTTGTGCACTTTCAGCACTCACTGATCTGGGCTGCGGTGCTGTGGCGGCCACAGGAATGACATGTGCAGCAGGAGCCGACGTTGCTTTCCTCATAGTCAGGTCTACAGAGTGAGACGGCGCTATAGGCAGCTCTCGCAAGTTGCTGTTTCTTGGATTGTGAGCCTTGGCCATGTTCTGACCTGGTGTACCCTGGAAAAAAAAACAAAACAAAAACAACATTTATCACTTTTCTTTTTAAACAACATTAGACAATCTTCGGGAGTTATGGATAAAATTATCCATCACTACTCAGGGATTTTGAAAAGCACACAAAACACTATAAATTGCATATTAACAACCTCATACCTGTCTTTGTTTGAGAGCAGGGTGTCGAGGCCCTGGCATTCTATGTGATGGGTTCTGAGAATTTTGTAAATGTGCTCTAAACGAGGGTGTCTGTGGCATAGGCATTGGGGGCTTTTGTTGTCCTCCTGGTGGAGGATGCTGATGCAAAGGCTGAATGGGAGGTTGCATGGGTCCCTGTGAAAAGATAAATAGGCATCACATCACAGTCACTAGAATTACAAGATTCAATTCAGCAGTTTCTGGTCACGTCTTGGTCTAAAAAAATTGCTAGCTACTTGGTAATTATGCTATTCCAGTGCCTATAATACTTCGGGCCTGTAACAGGTATACAGTGAGAAAGGGTCCTGACTTGTATGCTTGTTCTAGTTCAACATTACAAAGAATTCAAGACAAAGGCAACCAGGTAAATATTTTTCTTCAAATGTCGTCTACAATAGGAATTCCCTCTCACTACTGTTTTTCTTTAACCAGTTGCCGACCAGCCACCGTCATTATGCGGCGGCAGGTTGGCTCCCCTGCGCAAATCGCCATAGCTGTACAGCGGCCGCTTTAAAAGGTATGAAGGACGCGCGTGCACGCGCCACATCAATTACGAGCCGATGCGTGTGCCCAGCTGCCGCAATTTCCTCCGGGCTCCCCCGATCGCTCCTGACAGAGCCAGAATGGTGATCTGTGTGTGTAAACTCACAAATCCCAGTTCTGTCAGGGGAGTAGAGACAGATCGTGTGTGCCTAGTATTAAGGAACAGCGATCAGTCTCCTCCCCCAGTCAGTCCTATCCCCCACAGTTAGAACACACACTGAGGGAACACATTTAACCCCTTAAATGCCCCCTAGTGTTAACCCCTTCCCTGCCAGTGACATTTACACAGTATCCCGTACATTTTTATAGCACTGCTGGCTGTATAAATGTTAATGGTCCCAAAATAGTGTCAAAAGCTTCTGATCTGTCCACCGTAATGGCGTAGTCCCGCAAAAGTAAATAAGAAAATAAATCGCAGATCGCCGCCATTACTAGTAAAAAAAAATATGTATTAGAATACATATTGGCCTAAACTGAGGAAGAAATTTGTTTCTTTTTTTATTTTATTTTTGGATATTTATTATAGCAAAAAGTACTAAATATTGTGTTTTTTTTCAAAATTGTTGCTCTTTTTTTGATTATAGTGAAAAAAATAAAAACCGCAGAGGTGATCAAATACCACCAAAAGAAAACTATTTGTGGGAAAAAAAAGACACAAATTTTGTTTGGGTACCACGCCACACGAACGCGCTTTTGTCAGTTAATGAAACGCAGTGCCGTATTGCAAAAAAATGGCTTGGTCAGGAAGGGGGCAAATTCTTCTGGGGCTGAAGTGGTTAAGGGGTCATGACAAGAGGCATTCATGGATCTAATGAACTCTATATTAGCATCAATACATATCAAGTACAGTTCAAGCACTTTTTGCTAATGTTTACTACCTACCCACAAGCACTATACCTAAAATGTGAAGACAATGGAGACTGAAGGCAGATGGGATGCGGTTTTACCTTGCACTTAAATTCTTAATGTGGTTGTAAAGTGACTGGCCTCAGGTGATACACAGATGAAACAAATCCTCCTACATAAGTTTTACCTGCTTTATCTGCACCCCATTCTTCTCTACAGCTGTTCAAGTTCTGTGCAGAACTTATACAGCTTGTCTGAGATATCAGGAAAAAGAGGGTAGAGAGCTGAAATTAGTGAGGGGGGCTCTGGGAGCTGATTGGAGGGGAGGGGAGGGAAGGGAAGGGACCCCCCCAACCGCCTATTACATAGCACACAGGAACAGAGCTGAGGCTGTCAATCTGCTGAAGGTCAATCCCGTTACCTTTTTTTCTCTTGGTGTCAGGAAAACTTGTCAGGAGTGACCCATGCTGATAGCAGAGGAATGAAGCAGCAGCCAGAAATTACACTTGATGCTCTTAATTGAGACAAGTGCACACTATATAAGATTTACAACTTCTTAAGTGATAAGCTATCACTTTGATATAGCCAATCAGCTAAACAGATTTTTAAACACTGTCACATGAAAAGACACCAATTGATCACAAAGAAGTTTGGTGGTGGCTTCAACAGAAAAAGGTGTGGCAGGGAAAATAATGAAAAAAGTGAAAAGCACATTTAACTGAAGGCACAAGAGTGCTCCTGAATAACTGCTAAATTAGAACCCTCTCAGGATTGCTTAACCACTTCAGCCCCAGAAGAATTTACCCCCTTCCTGACCAGAGCGTTTTGTTGCGATTTGGCACTGTCGCTTTAACTGACAATTGCGCGGTCGTGCGACGTTGCACCCAAACAAAATTTACGTCCTTTTTTCCCCACAAATAGAGCTTTCTTTTGGCGGTATTTGATCACCTCTGTGGTTTTTATTTTTTGCGCTATAAAACAAAAATAGAGCGACAATTTTGAAAAAAACGCATTTTTTATTTTTTGCTATAATAAATATCCCCCAAAAATATATATAAAAAAAATTTTTTTCCTCAGTTCAGGCCGATACGTATACTTCTACATATTTTTGGTAAAAAAAAAAAAAAAAAAAAAAAAAATCGCAATAAGCGATTATTGACCGGTTTGCGTAAAAGTTATAGCGTTTACAAAATAGGGGATAGTTTTTTGGCATTTTTAATAATATATATATATATATTTTTTTTTTAAATGGCAGCAATCAGCGATTTTTATCGTGACTGCGACATTATGGCGGACACATCGGACATTTTTGGGACCATTGTCATTTATACAGCAATCAGTGCTATAAAAATGCACCGATTTATGTGTAAATGACACTGGCAGTGAAGGGGTTAACCACTAGGGGGCGGGGAGGGGTTAAATCAGTACTAGGGAGTGATTACTGTGAGGGGGATGGGCTGTGAGTGTGACGTCACTGATCTCTGCTCCGATGACAGGGAGCAGAGATCGAGTGACACTGTCACTAAGCAGAACGGGGAGATGCTGTTTACATCAGCATCTCCCCGTTCTTCCTCCCCGTGAGGCGTTCGCGGGTATCCCCGCGGCAATCGAGTTCGCGCGACCCGACTCACGGAGCTTGCCGCCGGCTGTGTGCGTGCACCCACTGGCCGCCTCTTAAAGGGCAACGTACAGGTACGTGATTTTGCCTATACGAGCCCTTCTGCCGCAGTATATGTGCGTGAGGCGGTCGGCAAGCGGTTAAACAAGGTAGATTTTCATTGCATCTTGACAGACTTGGACTTTTTTTTTTTAATTTTTCCATTTAAATGTCATTTGACCTTGTAACTTGACTTATATTAGTTAAGACAATACTAACATATGGAACAAACCTGCATATTCGACTGACTGTGAAGCATGAAGGGTTGTCCAGGAGGGGGTGGAAACTGTTGCCTTGGTGGAGGAAAATGCCTTATATTTGTAGATGGTTGACTGAATGGTGGAATTCCCATTGGCCCTGGAGATGGCAGGTTAATCCGAACAGGTCGCTCTCTTGTAAATCCTGGGTTATTAAATCCTTGCTGGGGTCCAGGGACAGGCTGTGGGAAATTTGGCTGTGGAGCAATTCCTGGTTGGTTGAATCTTGGCTGAGGCCCAGGGTTTGGCTGGTTAAAACCAGGCTGGTTTATTCCTGGTGGATTAAATGGTGGCTGTGGGGCAGACTGATTGAACCCAGGAGGGGGACCTGATTGGTTAAAATTCGGCTGATTAAAACTTGGTTGACTGCCGGGTGGGTTAAAACCAGCCTGTGGGCCCGGTGGATTAAAGCTGGGCTGAGGACCAGATGGATTAAATCCTGGCTGGTTGAATCCAGGTTGAGTAAAGCCTGTCTGTGGCCCAGGGGGATTAAAGCCTGTTTGTTGACCAGGTCCAGGAGGATTAAAGTTAGACGGGGGCTGATTAAATCTCTGTTGTTGGCCTGGCTGGTTAAAGCCCTGCCCTGGTGGACTGAAAGGTGGTGGTGGTGCGTTCTGATTGGGAACAGGGAGGTTATTGTTAAGAAGTGGAGGTGGAGGAATTGGAGGAGGATTTCTCTGATCAAACATAGGATGGTTAGGAAACCGTGGCTCTGCAAGCAATGGAAAACATATTTGTTAATTCAACATTTAACAAAATTGACTAAAGTTATAACAATTAAAATTTTAAACTGAATATACAAAAACACAACAGTATAAAGCACATGCACAACACTAACAAGAGAACAAATAAAATTTCATGCTACTATTACTTCATTCAGAATGTCAGGAAACCTAATTTATAAACAGGGGGTGATGAGCAGGATCAGCCTTAACCACTTGCTTACTGGGCACTTAAACCCCCCTCCTGTCCAGACCAATTTTCAGCTTTCAGCGCTGACGCACTTTGAATGACAATTGCGCAGTCATACAACACTGTACCCAAATGAAATTTTTATAATTTTTTTCCCACAAATAGAGCTTTATTTTGGTGGTATTTAATCACAGCTGGGATTTTTGTTTTTTGCTAAACAAACAAAAAAAGATGGAAAATGTTTAAAAAAAAAAAAAAATCATGTTTCATGGTTTGTTATAAAATTTTGCAAAAAGGTAATTTTTCTCCTTCATTGATACGCTGATGAGTGTGCACTAGTGAGCACTGATAGGCTGCACTGATGGGCACAGATAAGGCGGTACTGATGGGCCCTGATGGGTACCACTGATAGATGGCACTGATGGGCACTACTGTTGAGGCACTAAATGTGGGCACTGATAGGTGGCACTGTTGCCTGCTAGGTGGCACTGGCAGGGGGCACAGGTGGGCACTGAGGAGCTGGCAGCAGCTCGCCGTAATCGGGCTATTTGGCTATAGCATGGATCTGAAGAAGTTAAGCAATACAGGTATGTCTGACAACTAGTTTTATCCACGGCTCACTCTCAAATAAATGTTATAGTATTAGGTGACGTTCAACTCTACTCTACTTTTATGTTTGGTCCTGTCAAAATATCTGACATCTCATATCTCCTAAGGGCTGCAGTGAAAAGATACTTAATCATATCACTTATTTGCCTCATACATTACACAGGGTATTGCCCTGTGGTTTGACCTCATTTGAACTATTCAAGTTGTCAAAAGAGGGTTCATGACTGACCGTCGTTTATAAAACGATTAACCTACTGACGCACCTCCCTCTTACAATATGCCACACTACAACCACTGCCAGCCTCTTTATTTACACTTCTCACAAGTATTGCTTTAATTGGTATCAGACCTATTAAAGAGGAGTTCCGCCTGGGGAAAAAAAAAAAGTGAGCAGCTACAAATACACTTACCTGTCCGGGGAGCCCAAGATGTCGGCACCCCAGCCGATTTTATCGTAAGGAAAACTGGCAGTGAAGCCTTTCGACTTTACAGCTAGTTCCCTACTGGGCAAGTTGTGAAGCGTGCTGCGCTTTATAACTGGCCTGGCAGCGGAGGATGGAGGCCGAACTTTTGAGAGACGGTGCCGCAGAGCTGTCTCTCGGAAGTAGGGAAGGCTACCTGTCAAAAATAGGTACCCGTTCCAACCCCCTCCTATGAAAGGTGCCAAATGTGGCACCGGAGAGGAGCAGATAAGCAGTGGTTTTTGGTGGAAGTTCGCTTTAAATATCATTCAGCTAGGTAAATGCATTTGAATTACATATGTGCTAAAATATATGTAGTGGCACAACTTTCTTCTTAAGCAGCTACCACCCCGACTGATGAGCTAACAAATGCTTTGGGAGTTCAATTGGCTTTGCCACCCATCCACAAAAAAATGCCCTGTTGCAGATGGTTACCCATGGTTGCCCCATCATTTATTATCTACAGCAAGAAATATTTATTCCAGGAGTGGGGGCCACTGCCCAGGCTCAAGACGCTGCCAGCTGAGACATTCCACCTGGCAAGTGTCTACCTAGAATGTACGTGATGGAAAGAGCTGGAAAATGAAGTTCTGGACAGGTGCGGCTTTACCTCTTTTTTCACAGCAAGACTTCTGGTTCCTCCCTGATGGCCCATGTACTCCACTGCATTGTCCGACTGAATCTGCTTTTGGGAGATTAGCTTTTCCCAACATTAGTGGGACAGCCAAAATGTCCAAAGCTCCAGGAAGTTTATCGGGGGAACAAAGATTCCCCTACACTGACAAGGTGCCCCAGGACTCCCCTTCAGCCCAATAGGCTGGCAGCCATTTTAATATTCTTCCAAAAGGCCGGAAGAAAGCACTTCTACTATTCCAGAGCTAGATAGCTGAGCAACTGACCCAATGATAGTCTGGTCTTTAACATTAATGGATGATAACAGAATGTTGCATTGCAGATATTTGGAGTGAAAGTAGGTCCATCAACAAAGATCAACAGGCCCAACTCAGAAGTGCTTTTGCAGGAACCATGCAACCAAAAGCTGTATCCGTAGGGGCCTGGACGTCCACCTGGTAGAACTTGGAGAAGGTGTGAATTGAAGACCAGGAGGTGGCCTTCCAAAGCTGGGCAATACAGACTTGATATCCGAATTCCCAGGAAACACCCACTGATCTGGTGAATGAGCATGTAAGTGCAGAAACTTAGAACTCCAGCTCCCGAGCTGAGTGCCATTTTCTACCTGGCAATTGTATATTTTGCAAGGCTACTTAGTCTTTGTGCTACTTAGACTTGGGATCGCCGCTGATCTGTTTCATAAAAAGGACACCTCAGTGCTGTCACACTTTGAATGACAATTACTTAGGCATGCAACACTGTATCCAAAAGAAATCTTTACCATTTTTAGAGACAAATATCACTTTCTTTTGGTGGTATTTGATCATCACTGGGGTTTTTTATTTTTTGTAATACAAGCAAAAAACACTGAAAATTGTGCCAAAAAAAAAAACCAAACAAAAACAAAACATGTTTTTCTTAGTTTCTGTAATCAAATTAAGCAAATAAATAATGCGTCTTCAAGAAATTAGGACAAAATGTATTCTGCTACATTTCTTTTGTAAAAATAACCCAAATCTGTGTATATTTTTTTTAGTCAGTGTGAAGCTTAGAGAGTCTGCAAATTATAGTATATACAGCTGTGCTCATAAGTTTACATACCCTGATAGAATTTATGATTTCTTGGCCATTTTTCAGAGAAAATGAATTAACAAAAAACCTTTTCTTTCACTCATGGTTAGTGTTTGGCTGAAGCCATTTATTACTAATCAACTGTGTTTACCCTTTTTAAATCATAATGGCAACAGAAACTACCCAAATAACCCTGAACAAAAGTTTACATACCCCAGGTCTTAATACCGTGTATTGCCCCCTTTAACATCAATGACAGCTTATAGTCTTTTGTGGTATTTGTGGATGAGACCATCTTCTCAGATGGTAAAGCTGCTTATTCCACTTGGCAAAAAACCTCCAGTTCCTGTAAATTCTTGGGCTTTCTTGCATGAACTGCACGTTTGAGATTTCCCCAGAGTGGCTCAATGATATTGAGGTCAGGTAACGGAGATGGCCACTGCAGAACCTTCACTTTATTCTGCTGTAGCCAATGACAGGTCGACTTGGCCTTGTGTTTTGGATCATTGTCATGTTGGAATGTCCAAGTACGTCCCATGCGCAGCTTCCTGCTCCTCCAGTATTTTTTGATAACATACTGCATTCATCTTGCCATTAATTTTGACCAAATTTCATGCGTCTTTGAAGCTCACAAATCTCCAAAACATCAGCGATCCACCTCCATACCTTTCATTATAGGCCTTGTTGACTCCTCTATAAATGTCACATTTATGGTTGTGGCCAAAAAGCTACATTTTGGTCTCATCGCTCCAAATGACTTTGTGCCAGAAAGTTTGAGGCTCGTCTCTGTGTATGGCATATTGTAAGCAAGGTACTTTGTTGCATTTGCATGGTAATGGCTTTCTTCTGGCGACTCGACCATGCAGCCCATCTTTCTTCAAGTGCCTCCTTATTGTGCATCTTGAAACAGCCACACCACATGTTTTCAGAGAGTCCTGTATTTCACCTGAAGTTATTTATGGGTTTTTCTATGTAAACCAAACAATTTTCCTGGCAGTTGTGGCCGAAACCCTAATTGGTCTACCTGACCGTGGTTTGGTTTCAGCAAAACCCCTCTTTTCCACTTCTTGATTAGAGTTTGACCACTGCTGATTGGCATTCTCAATTCCTTGGATATCTTTTTATATCCCTTTCCTGTACAGATCAACTACCTTTTCCCGCAGATCCTTTGACAATTCTTTAGCTTTCCCCATGACTCAGAATCCAGAAACGTCAGTGCAGCACTGGATGAAGGATGCAAGGGTATGTCAGGAGTCCAGAAACTCATTGACCTTTTATACACACACACTAAATTACAAGCAAACAGATCACAGGTAATGGTTACTTTTAATAGCCATTCAAACCCCTTTGTGTCAACTTGTGTGCATGTTATCAGACCAAAATCACCAGGGTATGTAAACATTTGATCAGGGTCATTTGGGTAGTTTCTGTTGCCATTATGATTTAAAAAGAGTAAACAGTTGATTGATAATAAATGGCCTCGGCCAAACACTAACCATAAGTGAAAGAAAAGTTTGTGTTATTCATATTCTCTGAAAAATGGCCAAGAAATCATAAATTCTGCCAGGGTATGTAAACTTATGAGCACAACTGTATATCTGAAAATTGATCAGTCCTGATGTACTGACTGCCTATCTGGTTTCGTTAGGTCCTAAAATGGCAGGACAGTACAAAATAGATTTCTCACACAGAACATAGGCACACTTATACACCTTGAAACAGATTCTGCTATGTCTCCTGAGTATGGGGATACCACATGTGAGACTTCCACAGCCTAGATGCATAGAGGGACCAAACATCCAAGGAACACCTTTGGGATTTCAAGTAACAAATTACGCATCTAATTTCCTGACTACCCAACACATTTCTGGAGGCCCTGTAGCACCAGGACGTTTAAAACACCTACAAAATGACCCAATTTTGGAAAGCAAACACTCCAAGGTATTTTGTTTAAAAGGCATAGTGAGTCTTTTGAAGACTTCATTTTTTTTTGCCTTAGGTTAATGGAAGATGCAGGAAAAAAAATAACACACAAATTAAAATTTTCTAAACAAAGTTGTCAAATTTAATAAGATTTTTCTCATACACAACATAGGCGTACTTGTAACCCAAACACATTCTACTACTGCTAGTATGGCGATAACATACGTGTGAGACTTTTCCACTTTTTGGACTAATTATATACCAGACATTGTATCTTGCGTATCACAGAAATCAACAAGTTGTATCAACACCAATGCACTGTAATGGACGCCTCTATACGAGTGGTCAGGGAATATAGCTTAGTGTAGCATCACCTATCACAGTCCCAGTTCGTATAAGCCAAGCAAGCCTAGACGACTGGTACATGGCTACCCCCAGGATTGTCAAGTTCACTGACCAGGAAATAAAAGGAGGCTAAAGAAAGGAAGAACAAAAGGGCTGCTGTGGTTCCTGGAGTGCAGTTGTCTGCAGGGGATGACTGGGATTTTTGTGGACAATGAATACACGTGGGGTAATTCTTCATACAGAAGTGTATAATTATCGAGGTGTCTGCTATTGTAAATTTTGTGCTTTCAAGAAAACACCCATGGGGGATTTACTACAATTAGCGTAAACAGAATCTAAATCAGCTGTGCATAGCAATCAATAAGCTTCCAACTTGAGCCTTAGCTTCTAACTTTGAAAATTGACGGTTGCCATGCACAACAGCTACAGATTCTGGGTGCTCAAGTCTTGGTAAATTACTCTGATGGTGTATATCAGTGGTTCTCAACTCCAGTCCTCGGGACCCACCAACAGACCAGGTTTTTAGTATTACCTTGGGGAGATGCAAACTAGAATACTGCAATCACTGAGCAGCAAATGATGTCACCTGTGATGTATTTCAGTTATCTTGCAAACCTGGCCTGTTAGTGGGCCCTGAGGACCGGAGTTGAGAACCACTGGTGTATATGGAATGCAGAAATATAAAATTCAAAATGTGAACACCAAATTTAAGTTGGTAGCCATTAAGCAGTTCCTTCATACATATGCAGAAATCCTATATCTGTTAATCTCTCTTTTCTGACTACTATAGTGCCGCCCCTTGTCAGGGCTGATATGGCACCGGCTGCACCAAGACTTTATTCACAAAGACAAAATGGTACGAGGAAAGAAACAGTTCATTCCCGATACCTGTTCCTAATTCGCAATGGGCTCCCTTTCCATTATCCCTCACTACACCCTTTTGTCCATGACTAGTTTCTGCTCTGCATACTCTCCCAAACGAACACAATTTAGCTTACTTGAAAGTAGAGTTTGAATAAAGCCATTCACCTAAAATATTGATTTGGACAGAGTAAGAAAAAGATAAAAGCTATACCAGCTCTGTCTCTGTTGTGACTTCCCCTAACAATTGTTTTTTGGGGACTGGGTCAGAGGGACAGAAGTGATAAGAAATCTCCCATATATGGACTGGTTTGGGAACATAATGAAAAAAATGTTTTTCTTGAGCTCTACCAAACACATAAGACAAGAGAGCAATAAAACCATGTACCTCCAATGAAGAACGGCTCACGCTCAGGCTGGAGTGGTGGTGGGTTCCTCCAAGGTTCTTGAATTCTTGGAGGTGGATTGAAATTGCCAGGCACAGGACCCGAAACATGCTGAAAGTCTGGCATGCCCTATTTAAACACAATAGCATGGTTATGAAAGGGTAAAAGCATAGTGGTATACAGTGAAGAAGTAAACACTGAAAAGGTAAGCAACTCCTACACGAAAGAATTAAGGTGAGCATATACTATACAATTTCCATTAGGATTTACCATCGGCGGAGTGCAAGGGGCTGCCAGAATTTTCACACTAATGTGACTTTATTCAAGGCTATCACCTACTGCAGAGTTTGGTTTATTGAATCAAAAGAAAAGCATTATAAGAAGCCGAGTCTTAAATGAACTACAAATTCCTCATTAAGCTCCGCTTTTCCATTCATTATACTCCATCCAGCCCACCTCCTCAACAAAAGATAAGGTGGCCCTAATCCTTTTACAGAATTATACCCTATTTTTCAGCTTCTTTATCCCCTTAAATATCCATCTAGTTAAGAAATTAACATTCTCTTGCACACAATCACTACACAAATTATACTTTACATTTCCACATATCTTGTTAATTACATGATGCTATCTGCAGTAATCTATTCAAGGACTGCAGATAACTTGGCCTACTGGTGAAAAGAAATGAAACTTGGCATAAATTGCTTAGCACAAAGTTAATCTTAAAGAGAAAACAGAATAAAGGATATCTAACAGCTATTGTATGACTTACAGAAAGGGTCACTCATACTTTCAGAAGACTAATTAAATATGTTAAAGTCTTTGTAACTTAATGAATCTTTCAATAAATTACTTCCAACATCTACAACATGTTTTCATTAATTTCATTTCATATGCAAGTGTTCTATTAGAATTCTAATGATGGTTAAGCAGGGTCAGGCAGACAATTGAGAACAGAGCTTAGAGATTAATGACCAATATAGCCCTGTACGCACATTCTATTCACCAGCATTAGTATTAAATTTCAAAGTATTTGCACTTTAACTTTTTACCAATGCCAATTTTTCTCTTGAATGAATTAACAGGAACTGTCTTTTGAAAAGCAATAATGTTACATCAAAAACAATAACTCTTGGAAAATTAACTTTTAAGCCTCGCTACTGACCACGAGATCCTACACTGATAAACATGGTTGATGGCAAATTATAGGAGAAGCCCTATCATATGCACGTAACTTTGTTGACCAACAGGCCACAGAAGCAGGATGAGACTCCTGTATGTACAAGACGACTGGAAGCTGTATTGAAAGCAGTATTAAACCTAAAACCAAAAATGTAATTTTGATGCATTAGTTTACCATATGTTAAAACTTTTTTTCCCCTCCGTTTTCAGCCAGTGAGCTGGTCAGTAACACACCTCCTGTATTAGGGTGCCCCCACTCTGGATGAAGCAAAGGGGCACCATTCTACAGCAGCACTGTTAATCTGGGGGGGAGGGGAGTTTTAGATGTACTAGCAGATTTACACACTAACTTTTTTTCTTCTGGGATAAAGGTTTTATATGAATAAATAAAAGCTGACCATTGTAAGTGTGCCTGTATCTCAACACTGATCAAATGCAGGAGAGCGTGCTCTGTTGAAAAACAAGAAACTTAGCGGCTGGATCACCAGACGAAAAAAACATAAAGCTTAAAAAAAAGAAAAACTATTGTGCCCATCACATCCAAGAATCGGTAAACTGCAATATAATACATATTTGCTTTTGTGTTTAATATCACTTGAATTATCAGTAACTTGCACCTGGAATAACAGAAAATCTAATGATGTGAGTGCAGATTATCTGACACATACTGCAAGACTGGGAACCTGGTTGAGGTGAAATCTTCATGTGTCAGCAACACGAACACAAATTACTGCTAAATTAAAAACGGAACTCCATGCAAACAACCAAATATTCAGGAGCAGTTTTAACTGCCAAAGGATTTGTAATTCTGTCTATCCAGTTTTAAAATTTAAACAGCAATAACACACAGCAGAGGCAGTAAGGTGATAATGATATTTAAATCAGATTTTTTTTTAATTTAAAATCGTTTTTTCTGATTTTTATCACATTTATTTTAATAAAATGCTTTTGGAGTAAAAATCTGAAGATAGTTTTCTATTTAAGATACATTAATAATTTAGTTTATTCAGCATGAAATGGAGCTTAGTTATATAGCAGGAGGCTGTATATTCTGCAATATTTACATTTTTGGTAAACTCATTCAATGAATCCAAGCTCTGCAAGCTGAGATAACAAGCTGAGATAACACGCACTGCATTCACACAATTTCACAGTAACCATGAGATAAAACAAAGTTCAGAAATATTCCTTTATCGAATATTTATTGAAACAATAGATGAAAATAAGCAGTACAGTTTACAAAATCTTGTACATATTAAGCTTACACCTTCAAAACTTTGGTATGCAGCAACAAATAATTTCTACACAGTACAGCATCACACTTCTTGGATCAGACAATAATAAACCATTCAAACAGAGGCCTGCTATGAGGAGTGGATATCCCGGGTGCAATACTCCCTACAGTGGGGATACTAAATAAGGTAGTACTGAGCATTACCAGAGAGGTGGACTTTTTAGGCTAAGAAACAGTGGAGAAGATATAGCAGTATAAAAAATATAAATTTATTGAAAAATACAAATATCTAAAAAAACAAAATGACAGTGATATGATTATTGAGCAGTGCTACAACTGTCATTTTGTTTTTTAGATATTTGTATTTTTCAATAAATTTATATTTTTTACTGCTATATCTTCTCCACTGTTTCTTAGCCTAAAAAGTCCGCCTCTCTGTACTACCTTATTTTGTATCCTCAATGTTTTATGGACGTGGCTCATCTCTGGTGCCCTTACCTCCCCTTGTTTTGACTCCCTACAGTGCCCATCACCTCCCCTCTAGAGAAGTATTCGATCCATAATTAGATCAACCGGAGCCAATCTAGCCATTGTGCCCAGATTTTGTTGTATTTTTTTACACTCCCCCTGTGTTGATAAATGTACTTTTCCAGCCTAATAGTGTCACCCACTTGATTCAGCCACTCCTTTACCGTGGGGGGGGGTTCTACTGATTTCCAGTATCTCAAGATTAATTTCCTACCCTGGAAGAGAGCCCTAGATGTCGCTAGTCTAGAGGGTTCCTCCTCAGGGATATTGTCGAATTCCCAGCAAGCACAGTTTAGGTTGTCCAATAAGCTGGACCTGAAATACCCGGTTAATGGTTTCCAGCACCTTCTTCCAATAGATATAAAATTTAGGGCACCTCCATAGCATGTAGATCAAGTCACCGTGTTTCCTCATACACCTTGTACAGGAAGGATCATCTCGCACACCCATTCTCACCAGTCTACATGGCATGTAATTGACTCACAAGGAGTATATATAACTGGGACAACCTTTGGCCCACATTTAAGGAGTATATGGGAATTGCCGAAAGAGCCTCCTCCCATTGGTCCTCCTCAAAGGCTTCTACATTGCCACTTGGATATGATCCCTGCTGTACTGTCAGGAAGGAATTTGTTAAGCAGTATAGAGTAGCTGCACGAAATGAAGCCTTTGTATGAGGTTACTTCCCTCATGTAATTGAAAATGGGTGTGGGGCTGAGTCCCCACCTCACTGTCCAATTGGGCGTTAACCGCGCGTTGGAGTTAGAAATAATAGAACTGCAGGGAGTCTAAAGGCAGGGAGTCTAAATTCCGACTGTAAAGCAGTGAACGGGCGAAACGCAGCCACCTGTGCCCATTAAATGCAGCCATCACTACTACCTGTGCCCCCGCTGTATGTGCTTTTGAAAAAAGTCTGTCACTTCATACCGAATTTCGCCATAGTACGATCATGTGACTCCCGGCTTGTCCTGCCCCTCTCCGCTCTCCTCTCACGTGTCTCCTGAGTCCTGACGTCAGGGGGGAATTCTCAGTCCCGCCCGCTGACTATAGTTATCTTATCAGAAGAGAGGCAGGCGGGACTGAGAATTTCCCCGCTGACGTCAGGACTCAGGAGACGGAAGAGGAGAGCGGAAAGTAGAGGTCGACCGATATGGGTTTTTCCCTGGCCGATGCCGATGCCGATATTTAGAAATCGCAGTGGCCGATGGCCGATATATGATGCCGATTTTTTTGGGCCGATATATTGGGCCGATTTTTTTTTCTCTTCATCTCATAAAATCTAACAGTTAGACCCCTTTCACACTGGGGCGTTTTTCAGGTGCTTTTGGGCTAAAAATAGCGCCTGTAAAGTGCCTGTAAAACGGCTCCCCTGCAGTCTCAGTGTGAAAGCTCGAGTGCTTTCACACTGAGGCGATGCGATGGCAGGATAATAAAAAAAAGTCCTGCAAGCAGCATCTTTGGAGCGGTGTATACCACTCCTCCACCACTCCTGCCCATTGAAACGAATGCGCACCGCTGCCGAAGCGCCTGCAAAGTGTTTCGGCAGCAGCGCTTCACGGGCGCATTTAACTCCTTCCTCGGCCGCTAGCTCGGTTTTAAGCGCCCCGCTAGCAGCCGAATAGCGCCGCTAAAATGACGGTAAAGCGCCGCTAAAACTAACAGTGTTTTACCGTCAACGCATGCCCGCTCCAGTGTGAAAGCAACCTTAAGTAATAAGTGATACAGAAAATTTTTTATAATTAAACATTTATTAAACAAAACAAACCTCCAATCAGTTCACTTGTATGTATAATTTAGATGAAAAAAAAAAATAACTATATCTTAAATATTAAATACACAAAAACAGGTAATCAAAACTTTTGGACGAAAAAAAATGGGCTAACTTTACTGCTTATTTATTTTATTAATTTTTTTAAAAAAAAATGCGTTTGAAAGACCGCTGCGCAAATACCGTGTGACATAAAATATTGCAACAACCGCTATTTTATTCCCTAGAGCAGTGGTTCTCAACTCCAGTCCTCGGGACCCACCAACAGGCCAGATTTTAAGTATTACCTTGGGGAGTTGCAGACTAGAATACTGCAATCACTGAGCAGCAAGTGATATCACCTGTGATGTATTTCAGCTATCTTGCAAACCTGGCCTGTTGGTGGGTCCTGAGGACTGGAGTTGAGAACCACTGCCCTAGAGTCTCTGCTAAAAAAAATATATATAATGTTTGGGGGTTCCAAGTGATTTTCTAGCAGAAAATACAGGATTTTTACTTGTAAGCAACAAATGTCAAAAAAGATTTAGTCTTTAAATGGTTAAACTGAAAACTTCTCCACGGAGTTCAGTCTATTGATAAAAAGAACCAAAAGATACAAATGTATCTTCTTATCAGACTTGGCAGGCTGCCCAGAGGAGGAGAGAAGACAAACTATAGACAACTTGCACTGACTTATATTACAGAAGTCATTTGCAAGTCCCGCTGAAGCTATTATCGGCTTTTTTTATCAGCACAATCGGCCGATGCCGATTAAGTAAAAAAAGCCAAATATCGGCCGATATATCGGCCGGCCGATATATCGGTCGACCTCTAGCGGAAAGGGTCGGGACGGGAGTCACATGATCGTACTACGGCGAAATTCGGTATGAAGTGACATTGTTTTTTTAAAAAGCACATACAGCTGGGGCACAGCATCCATTGTAATAAAACATTAATTATAATAAAGTCATTTTAAAAATACGCTCGGAGCGCTTTCCTGGGAGGGGCGGGGCTAGTAATAATGACGTCACCGGACATCGATTTTCCGGTCCTTATGCATCGATGCTGCATCGGGGACACCCGAATCGCGATGCATCGATGAAACAATTAATTTCAGCACCCCTAGTGGAAACCATTGTGCGCTTGAGGGAGTCGCCAAGCCCCCTAAGATACCACGATATCACAGTTAGCACATTCAACCCCCCCCCCCCCCCCGCCATGGTAGATACATATCAGAGCATTTAAAATATGGCACATTCCTCATTAAAATATGGCACATTCCTCATTAATCCAGATCCCTTCCCCCCACTCCAAGCCCAGTGAGGGTAGCCAGCACAGGTACTGTATGAACAGTTACAACCAATATGAACCACTGAGTACAACGGCACTCTAAACTCTGTATACAATCTGTAGAATTGCGGTCTTAAATATGATCGCAAGCAGATGTTGTAATGCTCTGGGTCTTTGCTTCGCACATGCTCTCCGTAGGGAGAGCAAAAACAAAACAAAAAAAATCAGCACATCAGATATCTGTTGCACATTAACCTGGAACCAAAAAAAAGAAGAGGCAGCAATTAAACAGGGGACTGCCCTGGCACTTGTGAGCCGGTACCACCTGGGAGGCCCAGAGCAGGTCAAATATTAAAGATCCTAACTACCAGCAAGAATAAGTCTTTACATTTAAAGAGCACCTGCCATTTCAGATCCATCATGGCAGCGCCTGATAGCGTGCATCCATTTACTTGCTACCGCCACGTCCCTCACCTTGTTGTATCACTGCCGCATCACAAGCTGTCCCATTAAAGTGAATGGGACTATCGGTGAGCCAACAGCGGGTCAGAGGAGGAGCCGCTGCGGGACAGAGATGACAGTTGCTCTTTAAAAATTGGATTTCAATCAAGTTGATTTAAATCAAGACTTTTTACTAGTGATGTAAATCGTGATATAAATCTACTTAATTTAAATCAAATACACCCTGGCTGTCGCACTTTGAAAGACAATTGTGCGGTCATACAACATTGTACTCAAAGAACATTTAAAATTTTGTTCACACAACTAGAGCTTTCCTTTGGTTGGTTTAATCACCACTGGGATTATTTTATTTTTTGCTAAACAAAAAAATAAATAAATAAAAGCCTGAAAATTTTTTTTGGGGAAAAAAAAAAGCGTTTGTTATAAAATTGTGCAAATAGTTGTTCTTCCTAAATTTAGCCCAAAATGTATTCTGCTACTTTTAACTTGGTGAAAATAACCACAAATCAGTGTATATTAATTAGTCTGTAGGAAAGTTAGAGTCCCCACAAACAATAGGCTATATACATCTGAAAATTGATCAATCCTGATGTACTGACAGCCTATCATTTCTTGAGGCCAGAAAATGCCAGGACAGTACAAATATCCCCAAAATTACCCCTTTTTGGAAAGTAGACCTTGCAAGGTATATGGTAAGAGGCTTGGCAGGTTTTTTGAAGTTGTAATTTTTTGGAAAATGAAAAAAAAATTTTTTAGATACTGTCACCAGAGCAGTACAGCGTCATCATACAACTGGTGTGGCGGTGATCAGGGACACCGACTGGTGACAGTGCGTAAAAAAAAATATATATATATATATTTTTTTTTTCTTTTTTAAAACATTGACTAGAGCAATATAATGTTACCATAGTAACATTGTACCACTCTGCGGAAGTGATCTGGATTTTTTTTTTCTTCTTTTTACACACATTGTTTGCTTATAGCAGTGAATTACATTGCTATAAGCAAGCATTTTACCGAATGAAACTGATTCAGTTTGTTTTTCTGTGATTAGCCGTGATCGGTCAAAGCTAAATCACACGGTACAGATGGGCCCAGTCTGTACCATGTGATCAAATTGACCAATCGCAGCTAGCAACACAATTGTACACAATGGCTGGCATGAAAGGAAGCCATCCATAGTATACAACTGTCATGTGACCTGCTGTGATTAGTCACGGCGGTCACATGTTACCAGCAGCGAGCTGATACACTGATCAGTCACCGACTGCGTCCCGTGGACGCAGCCGGTCACCGATCATGCAGCTGCATGGTCCCGCGAGTGGTGCTTCCTGAAGTGATGTCAAATGACGTCCAGTCAGGATGGGAAAGAGATGTCCGGCCGTCATTCTGCTATTGGCCAGGCGGGAACGTGTTAAAGCATATGTAAAACAAAACATTTCTCTCATTTGCTACCTTTTGGTCTGTTAAAGATACCACTGATGGTGTTTTATTATATCTGTCTGACCAGTGGAAGAGAAAAAAATAATCATTCATCCATGCAGAATTCTTGTAAACTGATAACATAAAAAAAAAAAAAAGACTCTGGCCTGAGCTGTGTCTAGAACTAGACTAAGATATTTCAAGCAAAATGTCTATTCCAGCACTGATTTATGAAGGTTCAGGATTCATCCAAACCTCGGTAAGGTCTAGACAGTCAAACCTGCATTTTCTGCCAGAACATGGAACCTGTGCCGAGTGAAGATTAAAGCAGGATTAGGTTATAAAAAAAAAATATACCAAGCTTTGAACATCTCACGGAGCACTGTTAAATCCATCATTTGAAAATGGAAAGAGTATGTCACAACTGCAAACCTACCAAGACATGACCCTCCATCTAAATTGACAGGCCGGGCAAGGAGGGCATTAATCAGAGAAGTAGCCAAGAGGCCCATGGTAACTCTGGAGGAGCTGCAGAGATCCACAGCTCAGGTGGGAGAATCTGTAAACAGGACAACTATTAGTCGTGCACACCACAAATGTGGCCTTTATGGAAGAGTGGCAAGAAGAAAGCCATTGTTGATAGAAAGCCATAAGAAGTCCTGATTGCAGTTTGCGAGAAGCCAGGTGGGGGACACAGCAAACATGTGGAAGAAGGTGCTCTGGTTAGATGAGACCAAAATCAAACTTTCTGGCCTAAAAGCAAAAAAGCTATGTGTTGCAGAAAAGTAACACTGCACATCAACCTGAATACACCATCCTCACCATGAAACATGGTGGTGGCCAGACCATGTTGTGGGGATGCTTTTCTTCAGCAGGGACAGGGAAGCTGGTCAGAGTTAATGGGAAGATGGATGGAGCCAAAATACAGGGCAATCTTAGAAGAAAACCTATTAAGAGTCTTCAACAGACTTGAGACTGGGGTGGAGTTTCACCTTCCAGCGGGACGACCCTAAACTAACAGCCAAAGCTACAATGGAATGGTTTAGACCAAAGCATATTCATATATGCTATAATGGACCGGTCAAAGTCCAGACCTAAATCCTATTCAGAATCTGTGGCAAGACTTGAAATTTGCTGTTCACAGACACTTTACATCCAATCTGACAGAGCTTGAGCGATTTTGCAAAGAAGAATGGGCAAACATGTCACTCTAGATGTGCAGAGCTGGTAGAGACATACCCAAAAAGACTTCCAGCTGTAATTGCAGCAAAAAGTGGTTCTACAAAGTATTTCAAGGGAGCTGAATACAAATGCACGCCACACTTTTCAGATATTTGTAAAAAAATTCAAAACCATTTATCATTTTCCTTCCACTTCACAATTATGTGCCACCCGGTGTTGGTCTATCACAAAATGCCAATAAAATACAATTACGTTTTTGGTTGTAACGTGACAAAATGTATAAACACTTTAAGGCACTGTATGGGATTGCCCCAAAAGCATAGCGGGACCATTCCTGGGGTCAGAACCTTGGTGAATACCCAAGGCACAGAAGAAAGCTCAGATGGTAGGTAGCACCAGAAACCTAAAAAGTAGGGGAATCAATGGCAAAGTTTAGGAAAGGAGGATACACTCTTGCCACCTGTGGCGTCCTTGATGACATCCGGAGTAGATCCCAAGAGATACTGTTCCTATAAAGCCATGCAGGATAAACATTTCTTGGGGGCAGACTCTGCAAACCAACACTTTACCCAAAGTGTTCTACACATGTGAATGAACAGGAGATGAGATCAGAAACTTGTGGGGTGATCTGAAGAGGGCTGTGCACAGGAGATGCCCTCGCAATCTGACAGATTTGGAGTGTTTTTGCAAAAAAGAGTGGACAAATATTGACAAGTCAAGATGTGCTATGCTGATAGACTCATACCCAAAACGACTGAGTGCTTCAAAAAAGTATTAGTTTAAAGGTGTGCACACTTATGTGACCATATTTTAGTTTTTTTAATTTTACTTCCCACCTTCTAAAAGATTTCAGTTTGTTCAACTGAGGTGTACAGTTTATAGGTCACATTAAAAGGTGGAAAGTCCTGAAATGACTTATCATTTGTCTCATTTTTTTACATCCCAGAAAACTGAAATTTTAACAGGGGTGTGTAGACTTTTTATATCCACTGCACAAGGTTTTAATGAAAGAGGACCACTATACCAAGCTACTTTAATTATGGAATCGTATACCTATACTAGCAATTAGGGTTGGTGCTATAGATTAAGAGATGCAAAGAGACAGCTATAAACAGAAAAAATGATGAAACCATCATAAAGGAAAGGCTGATTTAAATAACAAGAGCATAAGCCTGACCAAGACATTGCTTTCTTAAACCCTTAATGATGTCAAAGCACCATCTGTTCCATTTTTGCACGGTAATGCTATAACACTACTTCCCATTTACCTGAAAAGCCCACCATTACGAATACTGCAAACAGTCAATTTAAAACCTCTTCATTACTAAAGTCACAGAAGTGTCATTTCTTAATCAAGGTGCAGTCAAGATTTACAAAGAAAAAAAAGTCTTGCTCTAAATAGCATGGTGTAGGCAGTCATATTAAGATCAGCCAAGAGCAGCGGGGAATTTTCTGATATGATCAAATGTGATGGTATGATAATGTATGGTAATTGAAATTAATCAGTGGCTCACTAGCAAATGGAAAATGTTCAATATTGTGTAAGCTGAAATTTAAACTGCATTCCCTCTGTACTAGCTTGACAAGATGTGACAGCTGGACGAATCTCATGTTGCATCTGTTCACTACTACTTACACATCAGATAAGAAAAAACACCACCAAGCACTACTTTACTACCTCAAACAGCAGCATCACCATTACACTTTGTGTTACTGCTGTAGGTGCTTTGTGGTAAATAGGGCAGAAGCCCAGCTTCATGTCTGCACGGTCCTTTATCTGCACATATCACAATAGCAGCTTCATTCAGGCATAATTTCCATGAAATGCCATGTAACGCATTGAGAAGGAAATGTCACTCAATCCCACCTGATACCATGGCCCCAGTTCAATATGTTGCAAGTCATTCATTAGGGATCTTATTGGACTTTAAAAAAAAAATCTCACATGAAATATAAAAAATAGAGAAAAGGCAAGTATATTTTCCCACAGCTGATAGAAGAAATATAACAACCCAATAGATTTTTTTTTTTAAAGAAGCCCTGCTACCAAACCATAATTTCTACAAACATTTTAATTTCTATGCATTTAGTTATGTGTATTAGTAATACATTATACATGTTGCCAAGTTGTAAAATCCTCCTTTGGAGACATCCAAAAGTCTGAGACTACTGCTGGGCACCGTCATCTTGGATGCGACATCAGCAGCTCCAGCGGTCACTCAGGTGACACTATAGTTTACCCTTCGCTCTTCCCCTAGCAGCTACATATAAGCTTATGTATAGAGGTTCAAGAAGGGGCTGAGTAGCTGGGCCAATACGGTGCAGAAGAGAACACTATGACGTGAAATGAGCGAGGGGGCTGTAGTAGGGAATTGATTTTCTAAAGAAGTCAAATTTTCCAGTAAGTTCAGAGATATGTTGCAAGTGCATAAAAATAATTTATAGAAAGGAAAAAGCACTGCAAAGTAAGCTTTAAAGATTGGATTTTTGTACTTACTGTGAAATCTTTACCTTGAAGTTCATTGCGAGATACAGGAATATTAGACATTCCTGAACAGTCAGGGTTTATACTGCCGACCTACAGAAGGTTTGGACAGTGGTAACCCCGCCTCCTCCCACTATGCTTCAGTTTTGTGAGAAAACAGTACAAGAATTGACAGCACACTAAAAAAAGATCCAAATGTAAAGATTATACTACAAAGAGTATTTGAAGGAAATCGTGACCAAATTAAGCCTAAACAAAAAAAAAAAAAGGGGGGGGGGGGTGCACTAGAGTGCATCACTAAAAAAAATGATTGATTGGAAAATAAATACTCCAATATGCTCACAAAAGAATAAAACTTCAGACACAAAGAATTAATCCAGTACAGATACTAGAATGATGCCCATTTGCAGGGCTGTAGGTTCAGGGCTGTACCCAGTTCATCAGAGCCTGAACCCTAATGGCATAGGCCAGAACAACTGCTAAGCCAACAAGAAAAAGTAGCCACCAACCCAACGCTGACCAGGGCAGACAACTTTGTGAAGAAGTGATAAACACCAAAAAAATGACCTTGGGAGAGTCACCACCAAAGGAAGAGCGCACCAAAAAGTACTAAAGGTGGCCCCCGAAGGGCTGACAAACTAGGCCCAAGTGTCACAGCAGCATGGAAGAAAGACACTGGAAGAGTTACATGTCAAACCCCTGACAGAAGAAACAAGCCAAGGAATGTACAAGCCAGAGGGCCCTGAAGAAAAAAATGCAAGGGATTGAAAGCCTAGCCCACAATGGCACTGAAGCCGGATACAGACCAAACGCCCCATTTTCGAAGGCCAAAATCCAAATCACAGAGGTGGTGTGTGGAGGGAACCCCAAAGACATGAACCACACAAAGTAGATGTCACGGTAACCACTGTGGCTTTTGGAGGGGAATAGCCTAACCACTGGGGATTTTGTCTGCTTCTCCCGGTCAGAGCATGGAAAAAGAGCTCAGCCACTGATCCCATGGAGAGAGCAGATCATTCTCCAACGATGGACAACAATGTGATCAATGCTGAGAATGAAGCTTGAATTAATTCTGAGAATAATGACAATAAAGAGTCCCTTCTGGAGTGGATGGAAAGGCGTCATTATCAATCTTGTATAGGTTAATGGTCAGAGGAAATATAATGGCCCTCCTGAAGACTGGGATGGAGAAGCTCCTCCACTTGGGACAGAAATACTTCTGCAGAAGTCAAGTGTGGAAGTGTGGAAACTGCGCATATGGGACTGCCTCAAATGTGGAAACCATGAGACCCAAAATCTGCATGCAGAAATGCAGAGGACCATCTACAGGACAGGAACAACTAAACGGAGGACAGAGCTCTAGATCTTGTCCTTCAAGAGAAAAAGTGTGGCCTGTGCCAATTTAGAATCAGACTCAGATACTCCGACCATATGGGTGAAGCCAGAGAGGGCACGTGGAAGTGCAAGATTTAGCTGAAACCATCAGAGTGTGCAAGCAAGTACCAGGGTGTTCAGGAAGGACAGAGTAGGATTCAGCCCAGTAAAGAGGTTATCCAGGAAATCCACCATGGAATCCCCTGCAGTCTCACTAATATCAGATCAGAGCAAAAACTATGGCAAATATCATCGGGGAGTGCTTAAAAAACGCTGGTGCCTCACACAATATAGGAATGCCCTATCCAAGATTTTTGGGCCTTACCAAAGCAATGAGGGCTCAGAGGACCAGAGAGGTTGCACCCAGCCTGCCTATTGTACCGTAAACAGGATGGAGTAGAGAACCCTGAACCTCCAAGGACCAAGTGCGATCACCCCCACAAGAATTAAGCCCCTCGACTGCTAAGAAAAAGGTCACCTAACCAAGATTGGGAAGCCAGAGACCGGAAGAAAAAAAAAATCTGTTAATTTGATAAGAAAGGTGGTGGTCGAGGCTACATCAGTCGCTTCATTCTAATGCAGGGTGAACACTAACTATCTCAGTAATGATCTGAACTCTACTGAGTGTCCTCAGTCCCCACAGGGAAGAGCCCAATGGAACCAGATCACGAACCCATGAATCAGAATAGAAAGAATTCAAGGGTCTTTGAACCAGCAAAGACTACCCCAACGCCAAGGTGTGAACAGGTAAGGTCAACCTCCAGGCCATGGAGGACCCGTCCGCAGGCTTAAAGGATGGCTGTTTAGAAATGCCAGCGTTTGTCACAGGCGACTTGGATCTTAAGTACTAGGGCATGAAAAGAACCGCATATGTACAGAAAAAAGGTCCTTGCTTGGGGGTCCTAGCTCCTTGCCCTCCCAAAATTGTGGGAGGAAAGGCATTGCCACCTCCTCAGGGACACTAGACAGGGTCTGCAAGGTACAGAAAGGAACCCGGTCCCTATATTGCCCCAGACTCAACTTCCAGCCCTCCCAGAGCCAAAGGGATCATGCAAGGGGAAGGCTGCCAACTCACAGCACACCCTGGGTAACACACCTGGCCAACAGAGAGCACCATCATCTGTTGATCACTGGTGGAATGCTCTAAAGGCTGCAAGGTAAAAATAAATGCACATTTTACCTGGAAGAGGATATCCATTTATTTACTGTATTTATCGGCATATAACACGCATCCCAATTTAGGAGGGAATTTTAAGGAAAAAAAAAAACTTTTAGGAGGGAAGTTGAAGGGAAAAAAACTTACATTTAAATGCCCATCATTGCAGCCTTGCCCCAGTGCAGCCTTCGATCCTCTGTCCCTGCCATCCTGGGCTTCAAAATCGCTGACCGCGATTTGAAAATGGCGCCGCCGGCGCCGAAATACACAGAGCCGGTCCTCGGCTCTTCCCGGCGGCTCTCCTTCACTCTCGGCTCCACTCGTAGTCCCGAGCGGAGCTATCCGAACCTAGCCGAGTAGGTTCGGATAGCTCCGCTCGGGACTACGAGTAGAGCCGAAAGTGAACAAGAGCCGCCGGGAAGAGCCGAGGACCGGCTCTGTGTATTTCGGCGCCAGCGGCGCCATTTTCAAATCACGGTCGGCGATTTTGAAGTTGTGACAGCTCGGGATCGCAGGGGATCGGCGTATAACACGCACCTGCGATTTTCCCCTGATTTTAAGGGGAAAAAAGTGCGTGTTATACGCCGATAAATACGGTATATTTTTTTACAAAAGGGAAAACTTATCCTTTAACCCTATCACAGCCAGAGCCAAGTTTGTTGTTTTGCACATGTTCAAACAATCATTGTAGGCCTAAAGGTTGCATAAGCCCCCAAAACTTTATAAATTTTCTAAAAGCAGACAGCCTGGAGAGTAAAATAGTGGCAATTTTTTTTTACCACAAAGGTCTAGGAAACGCAAAATTTCAGTAACAAATACACTAAAGTTAATTTTAGGGCACAAAAATGGAATAAATTACCCAATTTTTTGGTAAACTATAAAACATGTAGTTGCACCGAGTAAACAAATACCAAACATGTGCCCGTGAAATGGCAACAAACTTCAGTACCCTATATTTTATATAGGCAATGCTTTAAAAGCCACAGGTCATCAGTTTAGCATTAGAGGAGGTCTGGTGCTAGAAATATTGCTCTCACTCCGGGTGTACAGCAATATGTAACATGAGTATCGCAAACCATGCTTAGGTGCATTTACATTCATACATGCGTGTGTGTGTGTGTGTGTGGTTATCAAATAACTAATTTTTTACAATTTAAAACATTTGTTTACACTACATAGAGCAGGGATATGCAATGAGCGGACCTCCAGCTACAAGTCCCATTATGCCTCTGGGTGTCATGATTGTGGCTGTAGAGTCTTGCTATGCCTCATGGGACTTATAGTTCTGCAACAGCTGGAGGTCCGCTAATTGCATATCCCTGTAAAACCTCCATGTGATGATATTTTGGTGACAGGTTCTCTTTAGTGAGACATAAATGGTCTAAAAGACACCAGATGTCTCCCCAGTACTAGAATAAAATGAATGCAGTGCATATCGCTCTGCAATAGATTTTTTTTCCTGGTCGTGCTGGCCGGGGAAAGGGACATGGGGACCTGGAAGAAACGTTTTATGCGTTGCTTCCTGGTCAGCAAGAAGGGTAGAAAAGCACATGCATGTCCGGAGGGTGATCAGGGATCAATGTATTAGCAAAGTTTTCAACTGTCATGAATGGGTTAAACATTCATGACAGTTGTGATAATTAGTGATCTGTCATTGGCTACAGCTAATCACATGGTACAGAGTGATAGCTGTGGGACAATCACAGCATAGGAAACAGATGTTATGAATGAAGCCCTAAACAGGCACATGACATACAAGTACATTATTGTGCTGCCCCTCCACAACATATGTACTGTTGTGGGTTAGCAAGTGGTTGATGAGTCCTTTGATTATTAAATAATCATTAGTATCCAGAAGGTCTATGTGCAAAGGGTGAAGTTTGCTCAGAGTAGATCAAATCACATCAATATCCAAGAAATCTATGTGCACAAGATTAAAATCGACTCAAAACAGATCCAAAATTGACATAAAGACCGCCATCAGAACCCCCAAGGGTGTACACTCACCTCACAGATGGGAAACAGAGGTTACAGGGGTTAATGAAGCCTTTAACCAATGAGCCAAAGATTTGTAATGGCAGCTGCAGGTGGATATCCCATGGACATAAATGCACACTTTGTGGATAACCACAGTATAAACAGTAGCTCACCCAGCAAAAATGCTTCATGGTGTATACAGTATAAAAAATTGCATTGCTAAAGAGACATATGCACTCACTTTTTAAACAGGAATAGCAGGTATGAAAAAGTACTGAGCCGCCACCTCCCCTTACAGCCCAATCAAGTGTGCAGGCAAGCCACACTGTTAAATAGATCAGTGGGAGCTAGCAGCAGTTAGCAGCCCGCCGTGTACCTGTTTATCTCTCCTGAATTGATTAGGCTTCGCCCAACAGGTGTAGTCACCATGACCATCATCAGGGGCACATTGTTTGGAGGCTATACTGGCCCATCTGTGAGGTAAGCATACACCCTTGGGGGTTCCAGTGGTGGACTCCATGTCAAATTTTGATCCATTTTGAGTGGATTTTCGCCCTGCGCACATAGATTTCTTGGATACTAAAGCGAAACGGGCTTGTCGGATTTGCACACATACCAGTGTATGTAAGCCCCCCACCGGCATTGGCTGTACTTCAGTAGCAGTAAAAGAGTTAAACAAAAAAAGTACAACATTAACGCACATATCCTTATGTTCAAGGGTCATAACCAAAACGAACAAATCCCCATATTCATTTTGTCCAAATGGATTGAGGAAAAAAAAGATGCTGCAAGTACAGTGTTGACTCTGAAACGTCTTTACAGCAAAATCTACACTTTGGCTACAGACTATTAATACTCACTGGAAACCTTGGTGACCCCATTGTTGGACGAGGCTGATTTGGGACTGGTAACAGTGGCACTGAAATGAAAAGAAAAAGCATTAATTCAAGACAATTTTAATTTTTACAATGGTCATAAAAAAAAAAAAATCATATTTACAATGACCTAATTACACTGGCTCAGTGAGGGCAGTACTAATTAGGCGGTCAATTTCATTAATGCCACATATTTTTTTAAATATTTCATCTTAAAGTCACCCCTCACCCTGTCAGAAGTCATTCTTTCATGACAGGTTTTCATATTTGGCACAATAACAGGCTTGCTTTACAGGAGGTGGTGTCAGCAGCAGTTACCTACCCCATGATTATCAGTGATTTTAACCGCTGTATTCTGTGCACAGAACACCTCCAGGTAGCCAAATTGCATTTTACAGTAAAAATACAGTGCTGCAGATTGAAAAGGAGAGGTAATAGCAATTGCATATTTTACAATGCCATTCTCTCCCCCCCTCCACGAAAGTGGAGTTACCCTTTAACCACTTGGTGCCCACATGATAGCCGAAAGACTACTACAGCATGGGCTTAAAATGCTGTGAGGGTGTCAATGTACGTCCTCCGGTTCTCATGCTGCCAGCACGCACAGTGATGACTGAGTCCTTGGGATCAAGGTAAAGGGCCCTTTACCACGTAATCAGCTGTCAGCCAATGACAGATGTTCACAGAAGTAAACAGAAGCCAGTTATTGGCTTTTTTTTCCCTTCACGCCATCAGCGCGAAGAAAAGAAAGCCGTTAATCGGCTTCTATTAGAGGGACATCGGTCCCCTTAGTGCACACCAATGCTGCCAAAAGGTGCCCAGTGTTGCTAATCAGTGCCCACCAGTGTCATCTATCAGTGCCCACCAGTACTGCTAATCAGTGCCCAACAGTGTCATCTTTCAGTGCCCACCAGTACTGCTAATCAGTGCCCACCAGTGTCATCTATCAGTGCACACCAGTGCCACCAATCAGTGGCCATCACTGCCTCATCAGTATCACTTATTAGTGCCACCTCTCGATGCCCATCAGTGCAGCCTATCAGTGCCCATCAGTGAAGGAGAAAAAAAAAAAAATCACCTGTTTACACAATTTTATAACAAAATAAGAAAAAACTTTGTTTTTTCATTTTTTTTTTTTTTTTGTTAATAAAAAAACCCAGTGGTGATCAAATACTACCAAAAGAAAGCTCTATTTGTGTGAAAGAAATGATAAAAATGTCATATGGGTACAGTGTTGCATGACCTCGCAATTGTCAAAGTGTGACAGCGCTGAAAGCTGAAAATTGGCCTAGGCGTATAAGTGCCCAGTAAACAAGTGGTTAAATGGAAATTTGAATCTTATACAGGCTATACAGAACCCCCCTGCTCCCAATCTCCATGTGGTTCTGGACATTTGCTGCTTAGGCTTGAAGCGCTGCATCTTGTAGAGGCAGAAGGATCCAGTGTAATCAGGTAACTATATATTCATTTGCCCCTTGTCAGTGTTACCCCCACACCCATAAGTACATGTATTTTTCTAGACTGCCCAACATTCTCCATAAAGAGGACCTGTCACGCATCATTCCTATTACAAGTATGTTTACATTCCTTGTAATAGTAATAAAAGAGATCAGAAAAAAAAATTAAAGATAAAGTGTATAAATAGAAAAACTATTAGTAAAATAAACATTAAAAAAAAAAAGCAAAGTGCCCCCCGTCCCTGTGTGCTCACGCACAGAAGCGAAAACAAATGCAATTCCCGCCCACATATGTAAACACCGTTCAAACCACACGTTAGAGCGAGAACAATAATTTTAGCAGGAGACCCTCCTCTAACGTTAAACTGGTAACCTGTAAAAAAAATTTAAAGCGTCGCCTATGGAGAT
Source organism: Lithobates clamitans (assembly GCA_037952925.1). NCBI lineage: Eukaryota > Metazoa > Chordata > Amphibia > Anura > Ranidae > Lithobates > Lithobates clamitans. Next base: position 5,240,299 of record JBBGZY010000011.1, on the reverse strand, counting down.
TTTTAAGTACCAAAGTTTGCTTAATTTTACAGCGCGACATGTTGGGTATATATTTACTCCGCGTAACATCTTTCACATTATACAAAAAAAATTCGGCTAACTTTACTCTTTTGTTATTTTTTAATTCACAAAACTTTTTTTTTTTTTAAACGTTTAAAAAAAAATTGTTGCGCATAAACTGCGCAACATAAAAAGTTGCAACGACTGCTATTTTATTCCCTAGGGCATCTAGGTATATAATGTTTGGGGGTTCTGAGTAATTTTGTAGCAAAAAAATGATTTTTTTTTTTTTTTTTTACATGTAGGAGAGTGCCAGAATAGGCCCGGTATGGAAGTGGTTAAAGGCTCCACTGGCCCCTCTTTACACAGACTATTTGGATACCTTTTTTTTTTGTTAATAATCACAGGTCTCATTGGTTTGTGTGTTTATTTATCTTTATTTAACCGCTTGCCAACCAGCCGCCGCAGTTGTACTACGGCAACATAGCTCAGCTGCGAGAATCGCCGTCATGTTATGTCAGTAACATACGGCCACTGGGGGGGGGGCGCGTGCCCCCTTCTCGCTCACAGAGCCGATGCGAGTGCCCAGTGGTCGCGATCACCGCCGGGCTCCCGCGATCGCTTGGGGCACACCGAGAACCAGGATCTGTGTACAAACGCACACAGTTTCCAGTTCTCTGAGGGGAGAACAGACAGATCGTATGTTCATACAGAGTATGAACAGCAATCTGTCATCTCCCCTGCACAGTCCCCTCCCCCCTTCAGTTAGAACACACAATAGGGAACACATAAACCCCTTGATCGCCCCCTAGTGGTTAACCCCTTCACGGCCAGTGACATTTTTACAATAATCAATGCATTTTTATCGCACTGATCGCTGTAAAAATGCCAATGGTCCCAAAAACGTGTCAAAATTGTCCGAAGTGTCCGCCATAATGTCGCAGATCGCCATTACTAGTAAAAAAAATAAAATAATAAAAAACACGTCATAAAACTATCCCCCATTTTGTAGACGCTATAACTTTTGCGCAAACCAATCAATATTGTGATTTTTTACCAAAAATCGGTAGAATACATATCGGCCTAAACTGAGGGAAAAAATTGTTTTTTTTAATATATTTTTTGGGGGATATTTAATATAGCAAAAAGTAAAAAAATATTGCGGTTTTTTCAAAATTGACGCTCTTATTTTGTTTATAGTTCAAAAAATAAAAACCGCAGAGGTGAGCAAATACCACCAAAAGAAAGCTCTATTTGTGGGGAAAAAAGCGACGTCACTTTTGTTTGGGAGCAACGGCGCACGACCGCACAATTGTCAGTTAAAGCGCCGCAGTGCCGAATCGCAAAAAGGGCTCTGGTCAGGAAGGGGGTAAAATCTTCCGGGGCTGAAGCGGTTAAAATAGTTGTGTTTCTTTACCCCTGTATAACTCATTAGTAAGACCTCATCTAGAATATGCAGTTCAGTTTTGGGCACCAGTTCTCAAAAAGGATATCGGAGAATGGAGAAAGCGGTGTATACTTCACCTTTTTTTTTTTTTTTTTTTAACGTCCTGCCAGCGCAGTGCCCCAGTGTGAAAGCACTCTGGCTTTCACACTGGGACTGCAGGGGATGCGTTTTTCAGGCACTATTTTTAGCCCAAAAGCGCCTGAAATACACCCCAATGTGAAAGTGGTCTCAAAAAAGCACCAATGAAGCACCAAAAACACATCAAAGAAGCAGGTTGAAGTGGTAGGCGCTTTAATGTGTGTTGAAGTCAAAGCAAATGTAAAGGAGCCCTTAGGGGGGATATGATCAACATGTACAAATTCATCAGTGGTCCATATAGTGAACTTTGTGTTGAGTTATTCACTTGGAGTTCATCACACAGGACAAGGGGGCACTCTTTACATTCAGTAAAAGCTGTGAAAATGTGGAGCAGATTCCCTCAAGAGCTGGTTTGGGTCAGCTCAGTACATTTTTTTTTAAAGCAAAGGCCTGTATTCTTTCCTAAATGAACATAATATAACTGGATACTAACATTTATAGGTAAAGTTGATCCAGGGAATATCCAATTGCCTCTGTGAAACAAAGCACTTCTGGAACAGTATGACACAAAGTATACTGAGGCTTTCCTTACCATCATGGCATCTTTAACCACTTGCGAAACGGCGTACCCGTACGTCAGTACTTTGACGTTAAATACCGGGGATTACGGCAGCAGCTAGCTGCCATAACCCCAGCATTTTCAGGAACACCGTGCGTTCCTCTTTAAGATAAAAGTGGCCTCCTCAGCGGATTCACCACAAGATCACTTTTATCGGCAGCGGGAGAGGTGCCCGGCCCCCTCCCGCTGAGCTCCGGACCTCCATCCTCCTTTTTCTAAGTGACTTTTTTTTTTTTTTTTTAAATGCATTTTAGAGTAAATATGAGATCTGAGGTCTTTTTGACCCCAGATCTCATATTTAAGAGGTCCTGTCATCCTTTTTTTCTATTATAAGGGATGTTTACATTCCTTGTAATAGGAATAAAAGTGACCTATTTTTTTTTTTAAACAGTGTCAAAATAAAAAAAATAAATAAAAGTAAAATAAATAAGAATAAATAAAACATTTTTTTTTTTAAAGCGCCCTGTCCTGACGAGCTCGCGTGCAAAAGCGGACACATACGTAAGTAGTGCCGCATATGAAAACGGTGTTCAAACCACATAGGTTACATAGTTACATAGTTACATAGTTAGTAAGGTTGAATAAAGACACCAGTCCATCCAGTTCAACCTGAGTGAGTGTGGGTCTACAACCCTGACCCTTGTCCCTAACCCTGTACATCGCACACTCACATCAATCCCTACCCTCAATCCAAGGTCCCCATTCATATACTAGGGCCAATTTTGGACAGAAGCCAATTAACCTACCAGCATGTCTTTGGAGTGTGGGAGGAAACCGGAGTACCCGGAGGAAACCCACGCAGGCACAGGGAGAACATGCAAACTCCAGGCAGGTAGTGTCGTGGTTGGGATACGAACCAGTGACCCTTTCTTACTGCTAGGTGAGAGTGCTAACCACTGCACCACTGTGCCGCCCATAAACCACACATGAGGTATCGCCGCGATCGCTAGAGCGAGAGAAATAATTCTAGCCATAGACCTCCTCTGTAACTCAAAACTGGTAACCTGTGAAAAATTTTAAACATCGCCTATTGAGATTTTTAAGGGTAAAAGTTTGTCGCCATTCCACGAGCGGGCACAATTTTGAAGCATGACATGTTGGGTATCAATTTATTCTGCGTAACATTATCTTTCACAATATAAAACATTGGGCTAACTTTACTGTTGTATTATTCTTTAATTCAAAAAAGTGTATTTTTTCCAAAAAAAAAAGTGCACTTGTAGGACTGCTGCGCAAATATGGTGTGACAAAGTATTCCAACGGCCGCCATTTTATTCTCTAGGGTGTTAGAAAAAAAAATATATGTTTGGGGGTTCTAAGTAATTTTCTAGCAGATAAAAATGATTTTAACTTGTAAACAACAAGTGTAAAAAAAGAGGCTCAGTCTCGCTTCCAAAAGAGAAAAAAAATTAATGAAATACTAATGTTCTACAGCACATTTTTGCAGCTGTACTAGTCAGAAAATCCACTCCATTTACCATAATGTAAACTGTCAGAAATATATATAGTTGCCTTTACTAAACACCTCTTAAAAAGCTAGCTGCCTAGTTATGCTGACACAGGGGTTGATTTACTAAAGGCAAATCCACTTTGCTCTACAAGTGCAGTCGCTGTAGATCTGAAATGAGGGGAAGCGCTGCTGATTTTATCATCCAATCATGTGCAAGCTAAAATGCTGTTTTTTTATTTTCCTTATTTCCTTTATTTTCCTTATTTTCCCCGCTGTTCCAACAAAAGTCATTACTTCTTCATTCGTGTTCTAGGTCATTCAAGCAAAGTAATGAGGAAAAACAGTATTAGAGCCAGTATTTAGGAGAGGTCAGCAATGGCAACCACCTTTTTTCTCAAATAGCATAAATAACAAAATATCTATAACTCTCCAGCCCTGTAATGTTGCTCCTCTAAACAAGTTTATGGGATGCTAGAGTGCAGGCAGGGGGTGAGGTGGTGGTTAGACTAGTTTAGGTGACTTTTATATCATTTGTGGGCTTGTCCTGTAAGGATGAATTCCAGGTATGAATATTTAAAACATAGTTACATTAATCCAGCTTGGACCAATGAAATTATGCCTATACCACACATGGCCGATGCCCCCCGAAAATCACTGAAGTAGGCACCGCTACTCCAGTGATCGCCAGTTGCTTCAGGGCCTAAACTGAGTGGCTGCCCTGCCGCATTCCGAACACAGGAGATCAGCCTCTCAGCACAAGCTTTGTTTGCCACTGTAGTGGAGCAAGGTAGACTGCTGCAATCATGGGATATTGTTGAATAGTTACTACTCTGGCAGTATGGAAAGCTCTGGCTTTTCTTATGGTTTTTTTTTTAACATTAGCTTATGGCAGAAGGGAATGCCAAGAGCAAAAGGCTCACCGAGCTGGCCAGCTGGAAGAATTCCTGTTCTAGTGTAAGCCTCATGTCCTAGGCAGCAAAAGAGTTAAGGCTATGTTCTCAATCTAAGCTACTTTTTAATTAATCTACTACAACTGTGAGAATGCATTGCTCCATAAAAGATCAGTGAAAATTTACTTCCAGAAGCCTGAGCAACTACATTTACATTTTCTGCAACATGACAAAATTGAGAGCTTCATTGGCAAGCTTAAATCTGATCATTAGCTGTGAAACAACCTAGTAGTGGCATGCTGAGTACATTGAGGCAGCAGGAGGCTGCACTCAATGTTTTAGAATCATGAGATTACCGACAAAAGGAAAAACGAGGTGGACTGGCACAACAGCAATGCCTCGATTGAAAACAGAAGTGCTAAGCAGGTAGGCTAAAATGCTCTTTATGCATTCCAAAGTTTAATCTGCACCTAGAACACCAGCAGGGGACCCCAGAAGAGGAGGTCTGGGGCCAATAACATGTTTATTATTTTATTTAAAAATAATTGCTTTAACCATTTTCTGCAAACTGTACTGTTGTAGCCACAGTTGGGAATATTCTGTTGTTTAGTGTTTGTGCAAATATAAAATAATTATCATATTTATTGGCGTATAACAGGCACTTTTTCCCCCTTAAAATAGGGGGAAAATCATGTGTACATGTTATATGCCGATATCGGCTGCCACCAAGGGGAGGGAGGGGACGAGCACTGACGAAATAGAGCCGGATCTCCTGTGTACTTGGCTCTTCTCGCAGTCACGCTCAGTCCCGCCCCCTGGACAGCTCCTATCGTTGATGTCCCGGCATTGGACCGGCGTTATGTCCATCATAGGATCCGGGCCAAGGGGCGGGACTGGGTGTGACGCAGAGTCGAGTACACAGGAGATCCAGCTCGGTCTATTTCGGCAAGGCTGCAGTGAGGAGGAATGTTGCAGATGGGCACTGCTAGGCTGGCTGTTCTTTGCATTTCTTGTCTTCTCACCCCCTCTGCCTCAGCCCTGTGATGTTTCTAATACTTTCCTCTAGAGAAGCATATGTTCTTGCTTGCAGCAAAATGTCACTCAATAAATCACACCTATCTGAGCTATGTGTGCATACTGATCCACAGCTTCTACAAGTAGGATCAGAAGGACAAAATACAGAATACATGCTGGTAATAATATCTCAACTAATACCGAATTCAGACAATAATGTCTCTCTATGCTGCAGATAGGCACTAATCAGGCTGCCGTGAGGAGCAAGGCTGCAGATGGGCACAGATCAGGCTGCATTGTTGCTCACTGATCACTATTTTGCTTCAAAGTGGTTTATTTAAAAATAAAAGTTTTTTTTCCTGAAATTTCCCTCTTAAATTAGGGTGCGTGTTATACACCGATAAATACAGTACATATAGTTAAAAAAAAAAAATGTTTGCATACAGAGTTCAGCTCAAATTCAGATGAATATAAACAATCGAAAGAGACAAAGAAATAACCCCCCCCCATAGCCTCACTGTGTTCAAATGGGGACATGTGGAGATTCAATCAGATATAGAATCTGAAAGCAAACAAATGCTGCTGTGCTTTTTCTACTAAAAAAAAAAAAAAAAAACACACACACGACAATCCTCCACATTCCCTATTGAAACCCATAAATAAGAGATGAAATGTTTATGCTGGGATGATGCCTGCAGCTACAGACATCATCCCGGTTACAACATTTTCAGACATCGATTCCCTTTTTTGGAGAAGTGATTAAAGTGGCTATATAGCCGCACAAATCACATCGACAGGCAGCGGGGGGGGGGGTGTTGTCTGCAAAAAACAGGTCACAGGAGTGCAAAACAAATTGCACTCCTGTGATCCATAGGAGAAGCTCAGCCAAACTAGCTTTGGCTGTACTTCTCCTTTAAGACACCACCAGGATCACCATGTTCACTAAATTCTTGTCAAACTTGATATGGAATTTGTAATAGCTTGTTTGGTGCCAATATTGGACCTCACACATAACACATTGCTGTGCTGTAATTTTCAGGTGGTTGTTCTATTTTTATTTTTTACTGTACTCTTGCATGGTTTTGAAAATTTCAGTAAAAGATTGAAACTAGCATGAAAAGCCACTGTGCTAATAGTGTGACATAAATTGCAACACCCACCATTTAATTCTCTAGGGCCTCTGCTTAAAAAATATATACATTTTTGGGTGTTCTAAGTAAGCTTCTAGCAAAAAAAAAGAGATCTTTACATGTGAGAGAAAAATGTCAAAATTGGCAAAATGTGTTTACGAGCCCTTACAGTCACTTAAAGGGTCATTGCAATAATGGGTTTCTCGTAAACAAAATAGTGGACTCCCACCCTACAAAGATGACTAACAGTAAAGGGTATAATATATATGACAAAAAAGTTAAAGTACTGAAATAAGAAGTAACCTTGAACAGATGTCACATTCCCCTTAAAATGAGGATTAATGTGGATATTTTTTGGTTGATGAGGTGGCGTTGATGCAAGTGTGGACTGTTGTCTAGTCTTCTCCTGTTGCAATGAGGAGCCATCAGTCGGAGGATGCTGGGGTCTCTGCATAGGCAGGAGAGGCTGAATATGCTGTTGCTGCTGCTGGAATAAAGTTCGAATGGGCTGCTGGGGGAAAAAAAAATACCTATATTTATTAACTGTTTCAAGTGGACCCACAGCATAAAAATACAACAACCCTCCACCTTACAGACAATCCTACTTCTTGTTATAATAGAGGTCTGGCTTTGCCTGAACATCACTTTCTAAAACTCACCATTATTTGCAACAATGGTGGAAATTAAAAGGCTTTAAATCACTTATTATAGCTAGAAGCAGGGGTGTCCAAAAGATGTGGGGGGGGGGGGGGGGTTGCTGCATGCTTACTATAAGTCTGCTTTATTAAAACCTACTTCAAAGGCAAATAATAACCCTTAAAGTATAAAATAAAGAGATACCATCCAATATAATCTCTCCCAAATTAACAAGCTGTTATTTTCATTTGGTTCCTGTATTACATGGAAGATAGATAATAACTAGTATAAACTAGTTTTTAAAAACGTTGAGGGAGTACAAAACAGCATATGGACCCATTTTTCTTGTGTTTATTAATAGTGCCATTTCTTTTGTAGTATGGAACTCTGTAGGCTTTTTATTATACAAGTGTTCTTAAATGCATTGCATAATTTTTTTAAATACAAACTCTTATCACACATAAACCTTACAAATCTAATCTTAGAAACATTTTATTTGCCATTTGTGCCCTTACAAAAAAGAGATTTCTCTAATGTTTGAAAACCATCACCTATACAGGAACCCAGCACAAATTTTTTAATTCACGGTGAAATGGACAGCAATAAAATCCTGACAAAGGTTGTAACGCCTCACTTTGTAAAAAAAAAAAACTATAACGTTTTGGCTGGAGTTTACTGTCACCACTAGGCCTTAGGCATGACTTAAAAATAGGATTTTTATTACAGCTTACCCATAAAATCCTTTTCTTGGAGTACATCATGGGACACAGAGTCTTAAGTAATTACTTAATGGGTTATAGGCCACCTTCAGGTGTTGACACTGGTATACCCAATCAAAGGAAGTTCACTCCCTATATAACCCCTCCTCCCTTCAGGAGCACATCCGTTTTTGTAGCAAAGCAATATACTTAAATCCCAAAAAAGAGGGGAGGGACCTCTGTGTCCCATGATGTACTCCAAGAAGAGGATTTTATAGGTAAGCTGTAATAAAAATCCTATTTGCTTTATCATACATCATGGGACACAGAGCCTTAATTACTTACTTAATGGGACGTCCCATAGCAATGCTACATGAGGGGTGGGAGAAAACAACCCGCAGGGTACTCACAGACTTGAGGATTTATACTGCTGCCTGCAGCACACTGTGCCTTAAGGCGATATCCTCAAACCTCCTTACATCCACCTGATAAAACTTGGTGAATGTATGCACTGAAGACCAAGTTGCGGCCTTACAAATCTTAGCCATGGAGGCCTGATGACGCCCTGCCCAAGAAGCACTAACCGACCTGGTAGAGTGCGCCTTAACTTGAAACGGGGGAATCTCACCCTTTAAATCATAAGTTTGAATTATCACTTGCCGAATCCACTTAGCGACAGTGGATTTCGACGCTGCCTGTCCTTTCTTAGGACCCCCTGGCAGAATAAATAAGACATCAGTCTTATGAATCTGAGCAGTTTTCTTTAAATAGATTTTCACTGCTCTCTCCACATCAAGACAATGTAGTGACTTTTCTTCCTTGGAACATGGTTTTGGAAAAAATTATGGCAGGACAATATCTTGGTTCAGGTGAAAACCTGAAATTACTTTTGGCAAAAAAACCTGGACGAGGGCGTAACACCACTCTGTCCTCATGAAAAATCAAATATGGCTCTTTACAAGAAAGAGCAGCCAATTCTGAAATCCTCCTTGCTGAGGATATAGCAACCAAAAATACCAACTTCCTTGTCAGTAGGACTAGGGGAATATGTTGTATCGGTTCAAATGGCTGTTTTTGTAAAACAGACAAAACTAAGTTCAAGTCCCAAGGGTTCAAGAGAGGTTTGACAGGCGGATTAAGCCGCGTCACCCCTTGTATATAGCCCCGGACCAAAGAATGAGTAGCAAGTGGTCTTTGAAATAAGACAGATAAAGCTGAGACTTGGCCTTTAATAATACTTGAGGCCAATTTCATTTCTACCCCTAATTGTACAAAGGCAAGAATTCTGCCTATGATATATCTCTGAGGGTGCCAACCCTTGGATTCACACCAGGAAACATAAGCCCTCCAGACTCTAATATATAGTTCTGGAAGCTGGCTTCCTAGCATTAATCAGGGTAGAGATAACTGCCCACGTTTTTTTAGAATGTGGATTTCAATAGCCAAGCTGTTAAATTTAGAGACCGTAAAGAAGGATGGAATATCGGTCCCTGAGAGAGCAGATCTGGCCGTAGTAGGAGGGACCATGGGCCCTCCACTGCCATCTTTATGATTTCTGCGTACCATGACCTTCTGGGCCATGCTGGTGGCACCAGAATTATCGTCTTTCTTTCCAGCTTGATCCTGCAAAGAAGTCAAGGCAGCAACTGAATAGGGGGGGAAATGCATAGATCAGTGAGAACTGATCCTATGGGGTCACCAACGCATCCGTTCCACATGCGAATGGATCCTTTGTTCTAGCCACAAAGTGGACAAACTTCATTTTGAACCTGGACGCTAGAAGATCTACGCCCGGAGTCCCCCATCTTTGGCAAACAGCTGGAAATATATCGGGGTGAAGAGACCGTTCCGCTGGGAATAACTGCTGGCGACTCAAGTAGTCCGCCTGCCAATTCTCTACTCCCGGAATGAAGACTGCCGAAAGGCATGGAACATTCCTTTCTGCCCAAGTTAGAATATGGTTCACCTCTCTCTGCTGAGAGACTTTTGGTGCCCCCTTGAGGATTGATTTGGGCCACAGCTGTGGCATTGTCGGATTGAATCCTGACAGGACAATTCCTGTCCAGGCTTATTAGAACCGGATGTACTGCCCGAATCTCTAGGATATTGATGGGCAAGGTTCTTGACTACTGTCCTTGGACAGTTGTTCTTTCTAGTACTGCTCCCCAGCCTGAAAGGCTGGCATCCTTTGTTACCATTTTCCAGATAACTGGTCTGAAGGTTTTTCCTTTCAGAAGATTCTGGGTTAGTAACTACCAAGTAAAGCTTTGGGACACTCTTGGTGACAGCTGCATTGGCCAAATCTAAAGCTTGAATTGTTTTGTTCCAAGCAGACAGGATACTGTTTTGCAACAGTCTTGAATGAAACTCGGCATAGGGAACTGCTTTGAATGAAGCCATAGTGCTAAGCACAAAGGCAGAGGCACTCTAGTAATATGTATTACTTGCTGAGCAATAGTATAGCAAAACAATGCCCCATAAAGATCAGCAGATGCTGAGTAAAAAGCATTTCCTGTACTGGAAATGTCTTTCTATACCCCTTCCTGGGCTGTGTCTATGATCAGACCCAAGTACTCCAGCTTTTTTTAGTGGTATTAAGGAAGATTTCTCTAGGTTGAGAATCCAACCCAACTTTCTCAGGTAGTTGGTTGTAGAGCATACGCTTTGCTCCAAAACGAGCCGATTGATCTATAAGCAATAGATAGTCTAGGTATGCTACGACTGTTATGCCCTGTACCCTTCACCTGGCTAGAGGTGGGGCCAGCACTTTGGTGAACACCCTCAAGGCCCCTCACAGGGGGCACAGACTGGGGACCCACACACTCTGCCGGTGGGCCGCAAAGCCGCGCCCTAAAATTTTACCCGCCGGCCGCGAGTGGGGGGACCGACCGATCCCAGCTGGCAGGCTGCAAAGCTGCGGCCCAAATTAGTCCCAGGACCCCAATTACTTTCCTTCCAGGCCTCACCCCCAGATACACCCCCCCTCCAATACCAACCCTGAGAGTGGAAAAAAAGGGCCATCCAGAAAGGGGAACTGAAGCACTCTGCTGCTAGGCAGCTACAGGTTTGAAGCCTGCACCCCAGACCACTGAGGGTCCTCTGGGCCCTCACCTGGGAAAGAGGGGGGATTGGGGGGGGTGGTGGCGAACTCCAGAGGGACCGACTACCCCAGGGAGTACCCACGTCCCACACCACTCCACGGAAGGAGAGGAGGGAACCCCTTACCTCTCCAGCGAACTGCGTGGGTAATGCTCCCGACAGATCCTCCTCGCCACCAAAGTGGGGGGCTGTCGGCCAAGAGGAATGCTGCGACACAGGCTGAGACCCGGTCATATGCGACCTCGCGAGAAGTCTAGCCAGGCCACCGCGTAGTGTAGCAAAGCTCCGCCACCTCCTCGTCCGTGGTGATGGAGCACTGACTCAGTTTCCCAGCAGTGAGTCAGTGTTCAGCCTATCACAGACGAGGACAAGGAGAAGGCGGGGCTTTGCTACACTACACGGCAGCTGACTAGACTGTATGTCACAGCGCAGGAGATCATAAGACTGCAGATGAACACAGTGAGGCACGGGACTCGAGTATAAGCCAAGGGGGGCATTTTCCGCACAAAAAAATGTGCTAAAAACTCGGCTTATAAGCGAGTATATACGGTAACCCTATCCTTAAGAAGGCTTTGACTGTCAATGAACGAATGAGAAAACAGCATGGAAATGCAGCTCGAGATCCTAATGCCTGGGGGTGAAACCTTTGCTTTTTTGGTTTTTGTGGTGTCTTTCTTGGTAGGCATAGTCCTAAGTACAAAAACAGAGGCGCTATACAAATTGCACTAAATCGCTGAAAATAGTCATGACTTTTAAAGCCACTATAAAGTTCAGCCTAGTGCTGGAAAAAGAGTGTCCTTCCTGAATCAGGAATGCCCGTTTTGCAACCCATATGTGCCCCACAGCTAGTGTGTCCTTGTGTTGCAGGCAGCTTGTTTCCTCCTCATCAGCAGAGGAGAAACTGCTAAAGCTGTAGTATCTATCTGCTTTTAGTCTGGCGTGCAATTTCTTGGACGTTCACGGCACCTGTGTTTAGGCCCCGCCCCCTCCGAAAAAATTCCATCCCCTTTTTTTAATTTGAAATGTTTCCTGTGCAGGGGGGGGGGGGGGGGGGGGGGGACAGACTCATGTAGTAGAGGCACAGACCTGAGAAAATACAGCCACAGTAAAACAAACTTTTAGCGGTAAATAGCGGGACCTCCACATCCCCCGGGCGGGGGGGATGTACGGTGTCACCCTAACCCTCATGTCCCATCAGGGAGAGAAAAAAGACATTTTTTGCAGATTTCTTTTTTACCTTGCAAGTCTCCCTCCACACGCTGTGCAACCAGACATGGACTGAGCTAACAGTGAAAACAACAGAGTAAGGCAGTGTTTCTCAACTCCAGTCCTCAAGGCGCCCCAACAGGTCATGTTTTCAGGCTGACCATTATTTTGCACAGGTGATTTGATCAGTTTCAATGCCTTAGTAATTACCACAGCCATTTCATCTGAGGGAAATCCTGAAAACATGACCGGTTGGGGCGCCTTGAGGACTGGAGTTGAAAAACACTGGAGTAAGGTATGTGCATAGACTCAATCTAGTGGAGATTTTAAAGGCATGACAACATTTTTTCCTTTAATGGAAGAAATACATAGTTGTTTTTAATACCCAGATTTTTCCCTTGCCTTATCCTCGCCGCAGGATTTTGCTGAATAAAAAATCCAACCTTCTCCCATCACGGAGGGCTGCGTTTAGCAAACCTTCAAGGGCCGGGTCCCTAAAAAGGGGTTCCACTCCCTTGGGCCCTGTACAATGCACCCAATCAGGAAGCTTTAGGTAATGTAGCAAGACCTAAGCCCTGGGTTCCTGGGGTACAGCCCTACAAAGAGGAGTTACAGGCAAAATCTCGTGCTTCGGATACGAGGTCCCAGGTACCATCCATTTTAGCCTCAGTGGCACTTTGGATGGATCTGGTTTCTTTCTATGGAGGCTATTTAAATCCGGCATGAATCCCTCCTGGAGCTACTCAGAGCACTTCTTCACTCATGACCAACCCTTTAGACACTGGCGAAAAAACTGATGTGCTCCTGGAAGGAGGAGGGGTTATATAGGGAGTGAACTTCCTTTGATTGGGTATACCAGTGTCAATACCTGAAGGTGGCCTATAACCTTTTAGGAATTACTTAAGGCTCTGTGTCCCATGATGTACAATAAAGAAAAGGAAAATATTGAAAATAAGAAAAAAAAAAGCGAAGTCACCTCTTGATTTGATCTTTGCTCTCTAGGGTTTCTCCTGTCATTCTGATTATGCCTATGATCAACCATTCCACGGTGCATTGAGTTGTTGCCTCCCCTCCTGCCACCTCTTCTAGTGCCATATCGCCCTAATTTGCGTTGACGCTCCATTTCTTCAAATTCCATTAAAGATGCCTTTGCTTCAGCAGAGAGCTCTGAAATGAAAAGGGAAACCAGATAGTAAACAAATCTATACATGGCTTAAAAGATATCTGTTGTTGAGACTAACGCTGGCCAAAGACGGATTGTAATTTGGCCCATTCAACAAGGACCGCCTGAATTTCGATCCATCTGTGGCCAATCGGGCTGCAGTGCTGATCAATGTATTCACTATAAGAATACAATAGAGTTTCCAATTTGACAACTGGCAATAGGACATAGCAAAGTCTAATGAAAACGTACAATACACAGTAACTGCAACCAGACTTCCAAGTTATTGAAATGAGAACAGTAAGAAAGGTGTTCTAAATAGTTGCTACGTGTTGGTATATGTTCAATCAATTGCCACATCAATGGAAAACAGGCAACTGCAGGAAAGTCTGTGACAGAAACAGTTTCTTGAGAAACACTGATAATACAAAATAGGATGCAAATATGGAAACATTGGTTGTTTAGAGGATGCATCACACAATGCCAAAAAAAGTTCCTACGATGCAACAATCTAAATGAAACTAGATGTCAAACTCTAAAGTCTGGTGGTTTTTGGTTTGCTCCCAATCGTTCACTGCTGACAAGTCTTCATTCATTCTACAGTACACTCGTAATAGGGAGATCACCTAACATCAGGAGAGAAATGTACTGTATACATGAATAATTAGATCCATCAGTGCATGGACCAGTTTACACATTCAGTGAAGCCAAAACCTATTCAAGGTTTTGGTAGATACCTATGTACAATACAGTGGGGATCGAAAGTTTGGGCTCCCCAGGTAAATATGTGTATTAATGTGCATAACGAAGCCAAGGAAAGATGGAAAAATCTCCAAATGGCATCAAATTACAGATTAGACATTCTTATAATATGTCAAAAAAAGTTTGATTTTATTTCCATCATTTACACTTTCAAAATTACAGAAAACAAAAAAATGGCGTCTGCAAAAGTTTGGGCATCCTGCAGAATTTATAGCATGCACTGCCCCCTTTGCAAAGCCGAGACCTGCCAGTGTCATGGATTGTTCTCAATCATCATCTGGGAAGACCAGGTGATGTCAATCTCAAAGATATTAAATGGCCAGACTCATCTGACCTTGCCCCAACAATCAGCACCATGGGTTCTTCTGAGGCTCGATTCACACAGGGGCAACACGATTTCAGCGCGACTCTGCAAGGCGACTTCAACGCGACTTTTAAACAAATTACAACGCGACTTCAAGTCGCCTCCAGGACAGGCGACTTTGGCTGTGGCTAATCACAGGATAATCAGCTCTCTGGGAGGGAGGGGTTTGGCTGGGCAAACTAAATTTTTTCCCTGTAAAGTCGCTTCAATGTAGATGGAGATCCGACTTGGAGGCGACTCCCATTGATTTCTATGGTACAGATCGCCTTGAAGTCGGATCGAAGTAGTACAGGGAGTACGCTCTGAAGTCGGAGCGACTTCAGTAGTGTCAATTAAGATGCTCTGATTCCCTGTAATGTAAATCTCTTCTTGGGGCGACTTGAGGGCTTACAAGTCGGATCTTAAGTTGTCCTAGTGTCAACTGAGCCTAAGCAGTTGTCTAGAAAACTGAAACTGAAAATAGTTGACGCTCACAAAGCTGGAGAAGACTATAAGAAGATAGCAAAGCGTTTTCAGATGTCAATATCCTCTGTTCGGAATGTAATTAAGAAAAGGCAGTCATCAGGAACAGTGGAAGTTAAAGCAAGATCTGGAAGACCAAGAAAAATATCAGACAGAACAGCTCACAGGCTTTTGAAAAAAGCAATTCAAAACCCCCGTTTGACTGCACGTTCCCTCCAGAAAGATCTGGCAGACACTGGAGTTGTGGTACACTATTCCACTATAAAGAGATGCTTGTACAAATACGTCACCACAAAAATCAGCGTTTGAACTTTGCAAATGAACATATAGACAAGCCTGAGTCATTTTGGAAACAAGTTCTGTGGACCGAGGAGGTTAAAATAGAACTTTTTGGCCGGAATGAGCAAAGGTATGTTTGGAGAAGAAAGGGCACAGAATTTATTGAAAAGAACCTCTGTCCAACTGTTAAGCATGGGGGTGGATCAATCAAGCTTTGGGGTTGTATTGCAGCCAGTGGCACAGGGAACATTTCACGAGTAGAAGGAAAAATGGATTCAATAAAATTTCAGCAAATTTTGGATGGTAACTTGATGTCATCTGTGAAAAAGCTGAAGATAAAGAGAGGATGGCTTCTACAAATGGATAATGATCCTAAACACACCTCAAAATCCACGGGGGATTACATTAAGAGGCGTAAACTGAAGGTTTCACAATCTCCTGACCTCAACATTATTGAAAATCTATGAATAGACCTTAAAAAAGCAGTGCGTGACAGACAGCCCAGAAATCTCAAAGAACTGGAAAACTTTTGTAAGGAAGAATGGGCAAAGATACCTCAAACAAGAATTGAAAGACTCTTGACTGGCTACAAAAAGCATTTACAAGCTGTGATACTTGCCAAAGGGGGCAGTACAAGATATTAACTCTGCAGGGTGCCCAAACTTTTGCAGACGCCATTTTTTTGTTTTCTGTAATTTTGAAAGTGTAAATGATGGAAATAAAATCAAACTTTTTTTGACATATTATAAGAATGTCTAATCTGTAATTTGATGCCATTTGGAGATTTTTCCATCTTTCCTTGGCTTCGTTATGCACATTAATACACATTTTTACCTGGGGTGCCCAAACTTTCGATCCCCACTGTATATAAACGCTCCTTAATGTGCTTCTAGAATTAAGTGAAAGATTTGAGATGTCCACTCTGTGCTCCTTAGACAAAACACTCAGTGCCGCTTACCAGAGATGTTGGATCTCAAATTATAGAGATCATACATGCTCATACGAAAAAAATGACCAGCAAGCGATGCCCTTTTCAGGCAACTCCAATCAATGACTGCTGCTTCACGTCACCACACACCAGATGGCTGGCTTGACCTGCGCCAGTGTTTTTTTAATTTGATTCCGTATTTGGATTTAAGTGTCCACATTGTTTTTTCAATAAATCTATTGAGATACTGCACCATAAAGCCTCTCTTTCTTATACTCTATAAAATATCACATCATCGGAAAATACTGGGAGAAGCCTCCTTCATGTCTATAAGAATTATCAGAGTTTCCTCAGCCCACAGCAGGAGATAGGATTCATGATTGGAGTTGCCTGTAAAAGGACATTGCTTGCTGGTCATTTTTCCGTATGAGCATGTATGATCTCCATAATTTGAGATCCAAGCATCTCTGTTAAGCGGCGCTGAGTGTTTTGTCTAAGAAGCACCGAGTGGACATCACAAATGTTTCACTTACTTACTATAAGCACATTAAAAAGCACTTATGGACCATTTGTATAAGATATGTGAATTTTTTACCCAAATGTCACAGATTTCACCTTTTTTTGCAGTAAGGTAAATCTTTTTCTGAGATGCGCGCTTAAATATTGTGAATTTCTATGAGCTGAATATTTAGGCTTTTCTAAGCAGCAGCATTATTTTTTCATTTTCAAGTTTTTTGGGTTAGCGCTGATAATTTCACTTTACACATACTTTGGTAGATACCCATCGGGTTAAAATCATAAGGACTGATGAGGAAGAGATCTCTGAACATAGAATTCCAAGTGATGAATGCTGCAAAAGATCTTACTCTACTAACCACTAAGAATATTTAGTTTGTAGCAAAAATAAGTAAAAAAACAACCTTTGAGGGAAATTACAAAAAAAGCTTAATTTCTATGTCTCTCTAAAGCTGGCCATAGATGGACTGAAATTCGGATGATTCAACAGGGACCAGCTGAATTTTGATCCATGTACAGGCTGGCTGGTTGTATATAATTCAATCTCTCGATCAACTTCAGTACAACCAGTAAGAAAATTTTCACTCATTCAGTGCCGCCAATGGTGCCTATGAGTATTCTAAAGGCAGGAAACTCTCCCTTCTATCAGAATACAGAAGAGTAGTGGGAGGGAAATCACTTAATTTTCCTTTGTTCAAGCCGCTGGTTGAACGAAAGAAAACTAATCATGAATGGGCTGCCTTACACATAATAAAAGAAACAAGAAATGTGTGGGCACTTCTCTTTATCATATAATAGTTGTCAGCTCTGACAGCAGGGACCAGTCCAGTATAGTTCACACCGACTCCAAGAGATTATAGTGCACATAACCACTTAATGCAAGTGTCTGGTTTTGGAAATGTGCAGAATAGCAACTCTATCATCTTTAGAAATCAGAACAAACATTGTAAGCAAGTTATATTTACAGCTCTTAAGAGCTCTGTCTGTAAAAACAGTAGGCTGTTGACAAGAGTCCTTCTTTAATCACTTAAACAGATTAGTGGATGCAAAAAAACCCACATCCATGGTCAGTGCATCCTTTAAATGCTTGTGAACCATTTTTAGACAGCGTAAAAAGAAGTCAAAATGAGAAGAGCCACTCAAAGTGGCTTGGTACACAGCAGTCACAAGTGTAAATGCTGGCTATGCATTTACACTAGCCAGCTCTCACCTTCCTCATAAAAACAAGTAAATAGTGTCCATTTACTTTATTTACAATCACTGCCATTAACTGAATGGTAAGGGGGGGGGGGGATTAGAGGGGAATGTTACACAACTGGGCAACTGACTGCCAATTATTTGGGATATGGGGCATTTGCGGTTACTAACCAAAAGTGACCAAAACACAGCACTGCGCGTTGCCAAAAAAAACCCCAAAAATACACAACTAGAGTTTTATTTTGCTGTAAATTCTATATCTTGAAGTACAGTACACAGGTTTGACATTCATATATGGTTATAGGCTGGTACCTTCAGGTGGTAGGACTTTTGGCAAAATGCCCTCTGGGCATTCCCTTATAACAGCACCCCACTCCGTGAGACCTCAGTTTTATAGCAAGCAATGTAGAGTAACACAAGAACAGAGGGGAGGGTGGCTTCCAAGATACAAATGTACAGGCAAATAAAAATTCCTTTTATCTTAAAAACGTACAGTACAGGACACAGGCTGGATATTCATAATTCCTGGGATGTCCCCAAGCAATGAAGGGTGGGCAACAAGGAGGCAAAAGAACTGTGCCAAAAGGCCCAACAATAACAAGTGTCAACAGACCCAACTCAGAGTGCGTTTCAAGAACCTTGGAGCAGAAGACTGGACTTCTAACTGGTAGAACTTTTGAAAAAGGTATGAGCAGAAGACCAGATAACAGCCAACAGCAGTGTGATCATGCAATACCCAGGAAACTCCTACTGATCTGGTACAGCGGACATGCATTAGTGCAAGTGTGTAGCTTTGTCCTTTAGGGTGTAAGCTCTTGAGATCAGTCGTCTTATTCACCTAGCAATGGTGGATCTTGAAGCAGGATGTCCCTTGCAAGGTCCTGTGAGGACAAAATTTGTCTTCCTAATGGAAGCTGTAACTTTAAAGGTAAACTGTGATGGCTCTGAATATGTCCATACAGTGGAGAGCAATCTTCTTTGGGTGCTTTGGAGTGGGCCACAAAGGAAGGACTATGCCTTCATTATGGCGGAAGGTGGGTCTTGATCGAAAGGCTAATTTGTCTTTGTGGTGACCACCAAGGCAGCAACCTTGAAGGAGAGAGCATCCAAAGAACTCTCTGATGGGTTCAAAGGATACTTTATGCAGAGCAGAGAACCAAATTAAAGTTCCAACAAAGCACAGGGTGCTGTAAGGGTGGTCTAATCCTAGACATACTTTGAAACAAGGTCTTTACAAAACGAAAGCAAATCCAGATGTTTTTCTAAAGGAACAGACAAGGTCAAGTCCCAACATTAGTAAGCTCAGAATGCAAGGCCTAGAGTAATCTCCGAGATAAAAACTCCTTTGTTAACACCAGGCAAAAAAGGATTTCTAGATTAGATATTAGACTTTTCTTGAAGTGGCCTTCCTTGTTTTTAGCAATGTATGAGGGCGACAAGGGGTACAAGTACTTTTTTAAATACTCTGGTAGCAGAGGTTAGGCCAAATTGCAGTGTGAAAAACTGGAAAAGTTTCTCTCCCACTGCAAAACAAAAGTGGCGATGAGGTGGGTAAATGCAGAGATTTATCTTGAATGAATACAGAATCAAGGTATTGACCTTGTCTCAAAAATACAATAGCTGACCTTGCGGGGGTTGCATGCAAAACTAGGGCACACTTGTTTAGGCATTTTAGGTGCAGCATAGGACAAATACACTCCTTGGGTTTGGCACATACAAGTTTGAACAGAATCTTTTAAACCTGTCTACAGGAGGCAATGGAACACAACTATTGCATGGAACAAGATATGATTTAGAGCATTGCAAATCTGATTGTCCTTGAGCATATTTTAGTTGATTTGAGAGAAGAAAGCAAAGAGGGGGAAGAGTTTAGAACTCTACTTACAGCTCTTTTGAAACCACAGACTTACCCACAGGTCCTGGACCTCTGTAAGCAAGTGCGGCCCTTTATTGGAAAGATGGCTTTGGGGCATGATACATTTGGAGTTTCAAGTCTCGCGCCAAAAGGAAGGACTAACATTTGGCTTAGCAGTTGAAGCCTAGGTAGAGCTTTGGGGGGCTATGCATTTTGAGGAGGTAGAACCCCCTTGCCGTGGAAGTAGGTCCTTTCTTCTTGTGACACCTCTGATGAATTTGTCAAGTACCTCACAAAAAGAGACGTTATCCTTTGAACGCATACATATGAGGGTTTATGGGAATGGGAACCATAAGGATGGACCATGGTCCTTGGCCTGCATAGCACCCTGCAGATAACCACAAGTTGCACTAAGTGCTGATGTGAGCGCCCATGCAGGATCCAGTGCCTGAAGCAACATTACAGGATGTCCCCATGGCATGGGGTTCAAGTACGACTCCCTAGATTTTACAGAGGTTGCACTGATCCAGATGCACTGCTTCTATTGTTGTATTAGAAGACAGAGGAAGTAAAATATAAACTAGTTAAGCCAAGAGTTATTTATCCATAAGAGAGAAGAGGTCCATCACCTCAGGACACAAACAAAATAACAAAAGACTCGGAGTAGGCTAGGGTTATACGGGGACACCCAGGAGCCTTGTTCTCAAAAGCATTGCCAGTGTCCAACCACCTGAATGTACCAGCTTATAACCCAGGGTGTATGAACATCAAGCCTTCATCTTGTACTGTAGAATTAAATTAAATGTATTCAACTACAGACATGCATGACCAATTGTCAAACTATCGAATTACAGAAAGATTGCCTGGTAATGAAGGGGTTTTATACGGGCATGTACTCAAGTGGATAGCCTTACACCAGTGAAACTACTGTGGAATGAGGAGACCACTCTTACAGCAATCACTAGAGTCCCCAAGAGGTAATTCAACTGAGTCACCTGTAATTAAAGTTTTCATACTAGATGGGATGACCCTTTACATGATTTTAATAAATAAAGTGTTGTTATTAAAATGTTAAAAAAATTTAAAAAAACAAACAGTTCAGATAAAATGAAGAAATGTTTCAGAAAATTTTTAAAGGACAAATCTATTTTTTTCTGCCTTAGACGAGGATGAATGTATAATTTAGCTTCTGTGGACCAGATGCAGTAAATGTCATTATATAGAAAAGGGGTTAATTAGAAATCAAACACAAAAACATGGTAAATTTGATCTTTACCTCATCCAACACCTTCCCATCCCCCTCTTGCTTCTGCTTACACTGGACTCCCATTCACACTTAATGCCGTGAATCAGCAATTATTTTTCATCTGGCTCTAAGTGTCAAGATTAATTTCACCATCCCTAGTAATAAAATGGTTTCAAATGACATCTTTAATCAGCACATAAAAATACTTCCCTCCAATAGAGACAAGCTGTCACAAAAGGTCACCGATATGTGACAGGACGAAAATTATGTTTGTTACTTCAACTGAAATGTTAATTCATTCTTTAAGTGTTTCTTTAGAGCACTCCGCAAGAGAAGTAGAGGATAAAACGTAAAATGAATTATTTTAAAATCGTGATCTAGATACAGAATTCCAACCAATGATTAAAGGAGAAGTTCACCTTTAAAAAAAAGAAATGCACATGATTTTGTAGAGAAAAAAAAAATTTGCATTCATTTATTTTTTACAGAAGCCTGCAAAGTATTACACCGGCGATCAGTCAATCGCAGGTGAAATGTCAGGCTCCTGTATGTTGTTCCTTTAGATTTCTGCCTGTATTTCTAACAACTTTGTTGGAAAACTGGAGAAAGAATTAATGAACTATGCGCAGGCTGATCAGTGCGCTTGCAGTCCACTGAAAACTACAAGTCTGTCTGCTGCAGTGGGAGACAGGACTTGTAGTTTATACATTTACAAATCTGTGAATGAGTAACATAGCTGTGTGGGCAAAGCCCCGTCAGGCTTTTGAACGGAGCACTGATAACAAGCCGGTCTCTCCCCTCCAGTCTGGAGGATGCAGTGCCCATAGTTGACAAAAAAAAAAAAAAAAGTCAAATTACGATTCGTCTGACAACAGAACAGTTTTCCACTTTGCAACAGGCTAAAATGAGCTTTGGCCCAAAGAAGACAGCTGCAATTACTGAATTATGTTTAGCTAAGGCTTCTTCTTTGCATTTAGCTTTACCTTGCATTTTTAAATGGAACAGCAAACTGTGTTCACAGACAGTGATTTTTGGAAGTATTCCTGAGCCCATGCAATGATGTTCATCACAGAACCATGCCCGTTCAATGCCGTGCCGTCTGAGGGCCAGATCAAGAGAATCCAATATTGTGCATCAGGTTTGTCCCTTGCGCACAGAGATTTCCCCAGATGCTCAGAATCTTGTGATATTATGTACTGTAGATGGGGATATATTTAACGTTTTTGCAACTTGATGCTGAGGAACATTATTCTGAAATGGTTTGACAGTTTTTAGACACTCTTTACAGATTGATGGACCTCTGCCAATCTTGAATTCTAGCGGACCTCTGCCCATCCAGACTTCAGAGACACCGACATTCTTAATCTTAAGATGCTCTTTTTATATCCAATCATGTTACTGACCTGTTGCCAATTAGCCGAATTTGTTGCATAATGTTCTTCCAGTGCTTCCTTGTTAGTATAGCTCTGCCAGCTGTTGCCCTATTCCAACTTTTGAGAACGGTTGATTCCATCAATTTCAAAATGACTATTTTTTCTGGATCATTTTCTCAGTTTAAATATTTGATATGGTTTCTATTGTGAATAAAATATGGGTTTATGAGATTTGCAAAACCGAGCATTCTGTTTTTATCTGAATTTTACACAGCGTCCCAACCCTTTTTGAATTGAGGTTGTACAATGTGTAAACAGAGGACCAGGATGCGGTCTTGCAAATTTGAGAAATAGATGTCTGAAGCTGAAAAGCCTAAGAGGTATCAACAAAACAAGTTGAGTGAACCTTAATGCCATACACAAGACTCCAAGGAATCACCTTCCACTCTTGACAGAAGGCTACTGAATATAACCTGGTGAAGGCTGAGATAGAGACCTGGGCCACAATCCAAAGCAGGGTAACCAGCTGAAGCTTAAGGCTGGGTTCACGCCTCTATGGAGCTAGTTCACACATCTCCACAGCGGCTCTGGTGCGAATTGCACAGGAGCCCTGTGCATCTTTTGGTCCATATTCAGCCCAAAATTCGGGCTGAACTCGGACCTAAAACGGTGAATGGAGAGCCTCAAACAAAAGGAAAGGGGCAAAGCCCTTGACTAATCAAACCAGGGTGATGGCTCCTTCCAAGGAGAACCCAGCAGGTGGGGTCTCTTTACTTCAGGAGGGCATGAACCTCCTGCTTCATGAAGGGGGTTCTTCAGAGACTGGGTCACAGCTGTGTGGATCTGCCCTGGGCTTTTAGAGTACCATGCAGCTAACTGTACCATACTGCACTGCTGCACCAAGAGTGAGTGTCAAACCCAGAACCCAGTGCCAAAGCCAATGGTACAGGCCGGATCAAGAAACTGCAACCATTTTGCTGCAGCGGCTATATTTGTAGCTGGAAGAAGAAAGGACCTCTCCTTGTTTAGAACCAAGCGTACTCTTCTCAATCGGCAAGATGAAAATTGGAATTAGAAGCTATAAACGTTCATTAAAAACATGAGAATTGCTAGGGGCAAGATGGTTATAAAGGAGGCCGTAACAACTTTAACTGCCAGCAGCTTTACTCCGAGAAAGGTGACTCAGAAGGTAAACATACCAGTGTGGAAAAGCAAGCTGATTTGACAGAAGCTCCGGGATGTAGATTGGCAACTTCCACTCTTCTGATGACCACATTCCCTGAATCGAGAGGTACTCCAAAACACCTCCCAGCTCAACAGGTTGGCATAAGTCCTCAAAACTTTCCAATTCGCTGGAAGGAAGTATTTCCTGGTATCTGCAAGAACATCCCTATTCCAGAGCTGACTGGGTCTTGGGGATCAGATGCACTGGCAGATCAAATGATTCCTGACATTTGTCCTATACCAACAAGATATTGAGATGAAAAGCTCTGGGAGTGAAACTGAGCATAGGGAGGGCAAAGGCAGCTACCATCATCCCCAGAACCTTCATGCAGGCCAAAATCAAGGGACTTTCCAATGATCTCAGAGACTTTATCTAAGATCAGACAGGAATCTCTCATAGACTGGTAGTGGGAATACTCTATTGTAAATAGCAGAAATCATTGGGTGAGGCCAAAAAAAAAAAAAATCAGGATGTGTATGTTGGCATCCTTGATATCCACCGATGCCAGGAAATCCCCCTGATGAAGCAGAGAAACCAACAATCAAGGTGGATGCCACCTTGAACTTTTGTACATTCAGAAACTTGAGATCCCAGTGTTACCTCTGCCTCCAGTTGGGGCGCGATAACCCCAAAGTCAGCAGCCTTTCCAGAGCTGAAAATAAAACTGCTCTTTTTTTGGAGGCTCTGAAGATACCCCCTTGAAAGCATAGTGTAGAGGGGAAAGCAGCAAAACTCCAGCTTGTAACCCATGGCTTGCTGAGGGTTTGTAGCCTATAAAGAGGGCACCTGAGAGGAATAGGGTAAAAAAATTAAAATAAAATAAAAACCTGGCAGACTGCACTTTGTCACCCCTCCTCATTATGAGGGGAGTGGGCTGATCAAACACTCACTGAAAAATGCAGCGCTTGGCGAAGTGAAGAAGTCTGCTTATAGATATTCACTTTAGCTCACTACTGATTTGTTGTAATTACATTTTGCTGCCCTGGTTAATATCTTAACCCTGAAATAAAAATTACATTTTAATGATTTTAAAACAGCTCTGAAATTAAACAATGCTGAATGGATAACACAAAGAAATTACAGCTAGGGAATAAAGATAATCCAACTAGCTTTGTTACTTATATGTTACTAAAGAAAAATATTTACAAGTCTGCAAATTTGGGATACAACTGAATAATTTCTGAAGTTGAAAAGTATTTTTCCTTAATTTTTTACGCATAGCATCAATATTTGTCCACTCCTGAACCGTTTCAGCAGCCTAGGCTGATCTCTGCATCTAAAACAATCAAGACAAAGATTCTAATAGCTCACTAACCCTCTTTATCTAAACCTGTGGTTTCAAAGTTGTCAATTTCAACATTTCACATCCACACACTGCTTCTTCTCAATGAGCAACTAAATTTATATCGCCATGTTAATGAATAGAAAAAATTACAAGGCAAATTAAAATGGGTATGCACAAAGTACACTTTTTGATTTTCAAAAACCTGAAATGCATCCACTATTGCACTATCCAATCCCTGATCTTCACCATTCACTCATTATATTGGCACATTTCCAGTATACATGCAATGACCTAATTAATCAGTAATGTAAGCAGTTTGACTCTGCAAAATAACAAAGCCCAAAAAACAGTGTCTACAAGTGAAAAAACAAGAAGATGGCAACAAATGCTCCACAACTACAGAAATGCTACAATTGCAAACTTCAGGTAGTAACAATGCATTGAAATACATGAAATGACAGACATTTTGACAAATGTGATTTAAAATAAAAGTCTTTATCTGTCAATTTTATGACCCATCCTACTGATTAACTGTGGAGATCCTGGGTCATTAAATCAAAAGAAATGTTGCATCAGATCACAAATCTCACTTGGTATAACTTTATCAAAAAACAAACAAAAAAATAAAAAACAAAACACAAGGATCCTAATCAAGCAACAAGGAGGTTTACCCACTGCTGTTGGTAATGGAACAATATGCAAAAAATAAGGGGAAAACACACCAAGGTTTGAAACAAGAGAATCTGTACAGAGACACCCATTCTAAGGCTTCAAAGAGAACTAAAAAGAATAATAAACTGACGAGCGGGACAACCTTGTGGACCATACCTCTACCTTTCAACCCTTTTTCTTCTTTCTCTTTCCTTTTCTCCACCTTACGATTAAAGCTCATTATCAGAATTTATTTGACCTATATACACCCTACTTGTAAACAATATGTATAGTAGGTATAAATCATTTAAATACCTACAAAAGTAACTAAGGAAATGATATATCTTTAATTTAGGTTTACGTGAACCCAATGTTTAATATTTGAAATTTCATGATATTTACCTATATAAACCCTACTGTAAAACAATGAGCTTACTTTATAGATCCTTGTAAACTTACTTTATGTATCTTTATAACATTGTATACTCAATAAACTTCTTTTGACAAGGAAACAAGAGAATCTGGATGCCGCACACTGGATAAAGTTGAAAATTCTTCTTTATTGTAAAATCAGGATCATCAAAGATACAGGACAATCAGGCAGATGGTACAGACACAGTTGACGCGTTTCGCACTCTAAACTAGAGTGCGAAACGCGTCCGCTGTGTCTGTACCATCTGCCTGATTGTCCTGTATCTTTGATGATCCTGATTTTACAATAAAGAAGAATTTTCAACTTTATCCAGTGTGCGGCATCCAGATTCTCTTGTTTCAAACCTTGCTTCAATTTGCATTTAGCCAGCACCTGGGACTCCCCTCCTTTGAAGGATCTACTTAACACACACCTGGGAGCAAGTCTACCTGAGCGGTGAATCACCTTCCCTGCTTTGTCTGCATCAAGGGAAAACACACCACATGAACAAAAAAAACAAAAAAAAGGCATTTACCCAAAGTATCTGGAATGTTGCGCCTTTCACGGTGAGTATCTGATAGCCGGATAATGGTCCCTTCCTTTCGTTCTGTTTTAAAACGGATACGGCCACCACCTTCTTCTTCTTCATCCTCATCATCTGACTCCTCCTTAGCATCTGGGGGAAATTCTTGAGATTCAATGAAAGCCTATGAAGAAAAATACAAAAGAGGGATTCTGTTTGAAAACCAGGAAATATAGGACTTTTTGCAGAAAACCCTACAAGTCGAAAAATAGGATTTTGGACTTACCATAAAATCAGTTTCTCTGAGTTTATTGACAGATACAGCACTCCATTATTCAGAACCATAGGGTTATATTGCCCCCTACAGGAGTAAAACACTAGGCAGAAAAAAAGACTTGGCTATGCCTATGGGCAGTCTTAGGTGATATACACCCCCCCTCTTTGCTATAGGCCTTCAGTTTAGTAACAAGCAGTGTCAGAAGCATCCAAACTCCTTAGAGGGATGGGTGCTGTGTCTGTCAATTAACTCAGAGAAACAAATTTTACGGCAAGTCAAAAATCCTGTTTTCTCATTCCTTCATTGACAGACACAGCGCTCCATTATTCAGAACCATAGGGACATCCCAAAGCAGTGCCAAACATGAGGGGTGGGACAACGAAAAATCCCAAGGCTAACACAAGAGCCAACCAGGCAACAGGAGCTCAATAGAAATAGGAATAGACCCTCTAAACAGCAGCCAGCCACACCTTGCAGCCAAAAGAAGCATTCCCAGATGCCAGCACATCCACGTTGTAGAATTGTGTGAAAGTGTACACCGACGACCAAGTGGCCGCCTTGCAAACCAGCACAGCCGACACCTGATGATGGAAGGCCCAAGAAGCAACATATTTTAATGTAAAAAGACTTATAAGCTGTGGGCACTGTGGGGGGGTTGCTGGGTTTAGTAACACTTTAAGGAGAATGGGTGGGTACCTGTGTCCTATAACATACTCCAAGAAAAGGATTTTAAAGGTAAACCAAAAATACAATTTTTTTCATCATACAACCCAGGTCATGAGGCATCTTTATATCCATGACAGGAACATCCAAAGCACCGATTAGGTGGGAAAGGAAACACGAAAACAAGCCCACAGGCCACAAACAACCAAACCAGAACTGGTTAGAATCTCACGCAGCAGCCTGCAATACCCACAGGCCAAAGGTCATTATCGCAAAGGCTCAAACGTTCAGCTGTTAAAACTTCATAAGGGAATGAACTAAAGACCAGGTAAGCAGCCTTCGCCTTCCAAACCCTAGCTGCCAAAGCTTTACGTTGAAAAGCCCAGGAAGCACCAAACACTCCTGGTAGTATGAGCAGTCACTGAGAATGGAGGAATTTTGCCTTTCAGACCCTGACTTAAAGCGGAGTTCCGCCTAATTATTTTTTTTAAAGTCAGCAGCTACAAATACTGCAGCTGCTGACTTTTAAAATAAGGACACTTACCTGTCCAGGGCACCCGCGATGTCGGCACCTGAAGCCGACCCGTCCCTCGGCTCGAGGGTGGAAGCGTCGCCATCTTCAGCCTTGTGGCTTCATTTCCTGGTTCCCTACTGCGCATGCACAACTTGCATTTCCATTGGTCCCTGCTGTCTTTTGGGACCTGTGTGTCTCCCAGAAGACAGTGGAGGGGGGAAGGCAAAGGCGTCGGAAGTGGTATAGATACCCGCGGGTGGCTCGGCTATCTATGTCCGGAAGTGGGAGCAAAATACCTGTATTAGACAGGTATCTGCTCCCCCCTAAAAGGTGTCAAATGTGACACCGGAGGGGGGGAGGATTCCGAAAAGCAGAAGTTCCATTTTTGGGTGGAACACTGCTTCAAGAAAACCTGCTGGCTCTACTGAGAGATGGTAAATCTCTAAGCTGTGCGTGTAACCGTTCCGTGCAACATCAGGAAGCACAAAGGAGGGAGTCAGACTGATGAATAGCTGCTGTCAGCCTAGGGTAAACCTTGACTGCACAAATCACATCCACAGTATGAAGAACCCTCATAGGCTTACAACAGAAGGAAGACCAACACAATTTCCTGGTTCAAGTAAAACAGCCATGCTGCTAAATACAGTGACCATAAAGCAGTGGTCATCAACCCTGTCCTCAGGGCCCATTAACAGGCCAGGTTTTCAAGATAACTGAAATACATCACAAGTGATATAATTTGCTGCTCAGCGATTGCAGTATACTAGTCTGCATCTCCCCAAGATAATACGTAAAAAATGGGCCCCGAGGACAGGGTTGATGACCACTGCTGTAAAGGATGGGAGACCAGACCTTGTGACAGAAGGTTGGGTCAATTTGACAGGATCCATGGTTTGCGCCCCCCCCCCCTAATAAGTCTGCAAATAACACATCCTTTAAATAACGTACAAGGAAAGCTTGTTGGATGCCATGATCCCAATCCTATAATCTTTGGGACAGAGGACTCTTAAATTGGTCTGGACCACTTATGCAAGAAACCCCACAAAGGCTATTCGGTCAATAAGCCTGTAAAGCACAATAATTTTCTGGTTCATAGATCCTTTTTGTACTAGGTAAAGACCAATAGTATACCAACGATTTTTAAGAGGCACACCTGCTGAGACTTGTACTTCCCCTTATGTCTGCCACCTATTGCTGCTGATTGTATGAAACTGTAGCATTTGTGTGGCAGAGGGTCCATTGTGATGAGCGCCAGTAGGCTTTGACGTCAGGGGCTGTCATGAGAATGGGTATAAGGCCTTCCCCCGCACAGAATGGCACTGGCCATTGAACAACTCATACCCCAAAAGGGGTCCAAACGCTGCATGTCTCGGCAGACCAATGCCAAAAAGCCCTTTATTGCACAGGGTTCTGTTACCCAATGTTAAGCGCCAAGCAGAAACATTACAGATTGACGCACCATGTCCAACTATCTACAAGGTTGAAAGTGAGAGCACACCTTCATGTATGGGAACACTTGTCTGAGTATTTGGCCAAGTCAAGTGCCAGGACATGTGGGTGACTGGGGAGCCAAGCTTGGGCAGTCTCAACATAGAGGTTCAGGGAGTGAAGAATGAAAAGTATATTCCTTGACAGAGGGAGAAGAATTTACAGCCTGTTCCTTAGGTTTTTTTTCCACCGAGTAAGATGGGTGCCCTTGCCAATAATATCATCCATGATAATGTTGGCAAGAGCTGGACCAAAGCAATGTTGCCCATCGAAGGCGACTTCGGTTGGGTTCCTAAAGATAGGTGCATCCACTTTCTCTAACAAAATCTTAAGTGTCTTAAGGCAGAACGCTGCCAAGTCAGTAGGAATGGACCACTTTTGCACAAAATCTTCACTAATCAAATGTATGGTTAATAAGCAGAGCCTTACAGAAAGAGTATGGCGTATTGCAATGCTTGCAACTTCCATAAGGAAATGGTTGGAAAAGCAGTCGCAAAAGGAGTTTTTGCAGCCCAGGGAAATAACTAAGGCCACACACAAATCAAATACAGGTGAAGGTGGGAAAGCTTTTGGAGGCCTGTCCGATCAAAGTCAACAAATAATGGGTTGATATGGGTCATAAAGCCTTGCATGGCCAAGGTAAAATCCTCAGCTGAGAAGGAAGAAGGTCCAACCACATCTGAGTCAAAGAGGGCTCCAAGAACAGAAAGTACAGTAGGAGCAGAGGATAACATGATTAAAGGCTGCAGACAACATAACAATCAGTAGGCATGCTGCCAACAGCCCCATAACCTTTGGCAGAATGTGAACTGGGGGCACTCAGTATAGCTGGACTGTTTCCCTACCCCTGCCTCTAGAATCAGACATGTTGCAACAGCAGAGCGGCGACCCAACGTGTAGGTTCAGGGTAAGAGGCCAGGCCTTAGGTATTACTGAAACCCAGAAAACTGTCAGCAGGTGAGAGGGTCAGATGACCAGAGGGGACCAAAGTAATTGTAGTCTTGTAGCAGGAATGGGTTGCAGATCAAGGACCCAAGCATGTCTTTAGCAAGCAGCAGTGGGGAGATACTCTCAAAATTCTGGAAAGTCTTAAAAGGGAACACAGAGTACACATGCAAAACTCAGCACTCCGTCCCACAGTGTTAACCTTTTCTGCAACAAAATGAGCAGGAAAAAGGTAATAAAGATGTTCAATGACCCAAGTACCTGAGGTAGGTTTGGGTGCTTGGCACAACAGGCCTACTCACAGAGTTAGTCTTCAGAGACAGTACAAAACACAAAGGCAATGTCAAGAGCTCTGGATCTGGAAAATGCTCCACAGCTAAAGTTGGCCATAGACAGATCGAAATTCAGCAGGAACTGGCCGAATTTCAATCCATCTATGGGCAGGCTGGTTGCACTGAAGTCGATCAAATTCAATACATTCAGCCTGTCTTTTTTTCCCGTCAGCAGTAATCATCGTATTCTGATGGCAGGGAAACCTCTCACTGTCAGAATGCAATAGTGCAGCAAGAGAGATTCCCCCCTTCCAACAGAGTCAAAACGATCCATTGTCTTTCCTTTAAACTGTGGGGTTTGCTGTAATGCTTTCTTGATGCGTTTTGATGATTTCCAATACAGTTCTGTGCAAAGAAAATAAAAAACGCTAAACTGATGACCTGGTAAGGGTTTTTAAAGCATCGCTGATAGAAAATATAGGGTATTGACATCTTTTCACTGTTTACGGGTGCCCGCAATTTTAATGTTTGACATGTTGGGTATCTTTTTACTCGGTGCAACTTCATCTTTTAGGTTACCAAAAAATTGGTAAATTGGGGAGGTACCCAGCTCCCACTTCCTCTCCTGGTGCAGCGGCAGAGGTCCCAGAAGATTGCCCGCCCATTCAAGACAACGCAGTGCGCGTCCAGCTGTGAAGCCACAAGCTGTCACAGCCAGGTACCCACACTTACAATGCCAGCGCCGTAGAGAGGAGCGAGGCTTCGGTTGGCCGCATCACTGGACCGTGGGACAGGTGAGTGTCTGTTTATTAACTTTTTGTAGCTGCTGACTTTTAAATGGGTTGAACTCCGCTTTAAGTAATCTTCAGGCCTAAAATTATTATTTTAATCACGTAATCCAAAATTTTAAAAGAAACTGATTGAGGACTCCAGCTAGTGGCTATTAAAAACTGAGGTAAACGGATGAAAAAAAAACAAAACAAAAACGAAAAAAAAAAAAAAAAAAACAAACAATGTAAACTGAAGAAAAACAGTTAGTTTATTCTTTGAAAAAAAAAATGTGACTGAACTGTTAATGGAACTCTAGTGTGAAAGGGGCATTTCTGTTCGCTTCATCAGTTCGGTCACGTTTTTCCGAAGAAAAAAAACGGATGACGTTTTTCATCCTTTTTTTTTTAAATCCGCCAGCTAAAGTCCTTAAAGTGGGGTTCCACCCAAAAAACAAAAATACCTGGAAAAATTCTAAAAAAAAAAAAAAAAACAAACAAAAAAACATTTGGATATTTTTTTTTTTTCACTTACCTCTAAATGCCTGTTGCTAGGTGGTCCCTCGTAGTCTGCCTGTTCCTGTGCCTGGGCTGGTGACATCACTTCCCCCTCAGCACAGGAAGGGCTCCGCTCCCTCCCTCCTGTCAATCATCTGGGACCCATTACAGGTCCCAGGTGATTGAGCGGCCAATCACGGCGCGCAGCGCCGCTCGCGCATGCGCAGTGGGTGCCAGGCTGTGAAACCACAGCCCGGTGCCCACAGTTGAAATGCCGGCGCCGATGAGCGGAGGGACGAGCGGGGCTTCGATCCCCCGCATCGCTGGACCCAGGGACAGGTAAGTGTCCAATTAAAAGTCAGCAGCTGCAGTATTTGTAGCTGCTGACTTTTAATTTTTTTTTTTTTTGACGGCCCCCCTGGGTGGAACTCATCTTTAAAGAGGAACTGCAGTCTGCTCGTATAATTTGTAATAAAAACATCTTTGCCATTCTGAAGCTTCCCTCCAACCACTTTGCATATTACTTTATATATACTGTGATTCTGTACTTACCAAATATGCTGCAAAAATCTCACTTCATTGAGTTTGGCTGTAGCCATTTTACCTGTGGGCGGCTGAAGCTGCTGCCTCTGTTCACTTCCTGGATTTACAGACACACAGATGCACACCTCTAGCTCTGCAGCTCTCATTGGCCCTCATGACCCATCCCCCCACCCTCTTCCTGGCAAACTCTCACAAGAGTGAGAGAGCGAGCTATGCATGATGTCATAAGCCTAGGCTTTTTACCAGACAAGAAACAGGAAGTGGCCTTGTATAAGGTATTTACTGGCAGAAAAAAAAAATGTTTTACTATCCAATGTTAAAACAACAAGGGCATAAGATTTAATAGATGGAAAGTTAAAAAAAAACAAAAAAAAAAAACACTTGAGTGCCGAAGCCATTTTTTCATGCAAAGACAGACCGTTTTTTGCCCGATTCTTTTTTTAAACAGAAGAAATATAGGGCTTTGATTAGTTAAAAAAAAAATGTATTGATGTCTGTTTTTCGTCCGTCGATGGATAAAAAAAAAAAACAGACAAATGGTCAGCATGTTTGAATGAGGCCTATGCCAGGAGTCGCAAGAACAGAATTCCAAAAAAAAAAATCTTCAAAGAGACAAGTAGTAGGTACATCCATCACCTTCCAATACTGGCACAAAACAGACCTAGCTGAGCTGGGAGGGAATATGGACAGAGATTTCTGCCTTTTTCTCTTTTGGCCCATGTCCATTTACCTGAAGGTAGCATAATCAAAGTAGATACATATATAAAATCCTCTGTGACCTGTCATGTATGTAAGAAATATTTCAAGGTATTTGCTTAAAATAGAAAGAAAAGTGTATTACTTCTTCAGTATTGTTGGCAGGATCTTGTTGTTCTTCTACTTCCTCGGGTGCTTCTTCTGGTTCTTCCACTACATCTTCCACATACTGCTCATTACTCAGTTTCTGCCTTTTGGATGCCTGTGAGACGTCTTCCTCCTTGGCAGACAAAGTAGAAAAACAATTAAAAGTAGAGCACATAAAATGTACAATTTTGCAGCTATAAAGCAGGTGGTCTTTTAGTCTGATGCATAAAACATATCAATACCTAAAGAATATCAGACTTAAAGTGTTTGTTAACCCCAAAAAAAGAAAAGAAAATATAGATTCTGGTCCCTTAAAGCGGATTACAAAGCACAGCGCTTGTGCTGTGTAATCTGCCTCCCTCTAACCACTTGCTGACTGCCTCAGACGATATACGTTGGCAGAGTGGCACGGACAGGCAGAGTAACATACCTGTACATTACGCCCCCAGCCCCCCCCCCCCCGCGCGGGCGAGATCGGGCCCCCACCCCCCGGTGACCGAGGCGGTAATCATCGCTCCAGGAGCGATCTCGTCCTGAGGGGGAGGCCACTGATTCATGGCCTCTCCCTCACGATCACTCCTGACTAAGGATGGGCTTTATGTTCGGGTTGAACATGAGTTTGACTCGAACACTGGCTGTTCGCCCGTTCGCCAAATAGCGAACAATTTGGGGTGTTCCCGGCAAATTCGAAAGCCGCGGAACACCCTTTAAAAGTCTATGGGAGAAATCAAAAGTGCTAATTTTAAAGGTTAATATGCAGGTTATTGTCATAAAAAGTGTTTGGGGACCCAGGTCCTGCCCCAGGGGACACGTATCAATACAAAAAAAAGTTTAAAGAAACGGCCGTTTTTTCGGGGGCAGTGATTTTAATAATGCTTAAAGTGAAACAGTAAAAGTGTAATATTCCTTTAAATTTCATACCTGGGGGGTGTCTACAGCAGTGTTTCTCAACTCCAGTCCTCAAGGCGCACCAACAGGTCATGTTTTCAGGTTTTCCCTCAGATGAAACGACTGTGGTAAATTACTAAGGCAGTGAAAACTGATCAAATCACCTGTGCAAAATAGTGGGAATCCTGAAAACATGACCTGTTGGTGCGCCTTGAGGACTGGAGTTGAGAAACACTAGTCTATAGTATGCCTGTAAAGTGGCGCATGTTTCCCGTGTTTAGAACAGTCTGACAGCAAAATGATATTTCTAAAGGAAAAAAAAGTCATTCAAAACTACTCGCGGTTATAATGAATTGTCGGTCCCGGCAATACACATAAAAGTTCATTGATAAAAACAGCATGGGATTCCCCCTACAGGGGAACCCCTAACCCAACCCTAACAAATGTACCCCTACCATTTCACAAAAAAAAAGACAATAGATGGTTTTTGACAATTCCTTTATTAATGTCTTCTTCTTTCCCCGCTTCTTCTTCCATCCTCTTCTGGTCTTCCTTCGGTGGTGTTGTTCTTCCTCCATCTTGTTCTTCCCCCGCTTCTTCCTCTATCTTCCTCCGGTCTTCTCGTCCGGCATCTTCTTCTCCGCTTCGACCTCAGATCCGCCTCAATGGGAAGTCTCCCGCCGGTGACCCCGCCCCCTCTGATGCACGGGGACCTCCCTATGGCTTTCCCTGTGTTGTTAGAGGGGGACGGGGTCACCCGTTTACGTAAACGGGTGACCCCGCCTCCCTCTGACGCCACGGGGAAAGCCACCGGCTGGCCCCACCCTCCGTTATATAAGAGATGTCACCTGAACAGAAGTGTCACACAGCGGAAGACTCCCATTGAGGCGGATTGGAGGACGAAGCGGAGAAGAAGAAGCCGGAGGAAGATGCAGGACGAGAAGGCCGGAGGAAGAAACGGAGGAAGAAGCGGGGGAAGAACAAGATGGAGGAAGAAGAACACTGAAGGAAGACCACAAGAAGATAGAAGAAGCGGGGGACCCCCACGCATTTTTTTTTTTTAAATTTTGATTCAGAATTCCCCTGTGGGGGAATCCCATGCCATTTTTATTAATGAACTTTTAGGTGTATTGCCGGACCGACAATTCATTATAGCTGCGAGTAGTTTTATATGACTTTTCCTTTCGAAATGTCATTTTGCTGTCAAACTGTTCTAAACACGGGAAACATGCGCCACTTTACAGACATACTATAGACACCCCCCAGGTACCAAACTTAAAGGAATATTACACTTTTGTTTCACTTTAAGTATTTTTAAAATCCCTGCTCCCGAAAAAATGACTGTTTGAGACTTTGCATTGATACATGTCCCCTGGGGCAGGACCCAAGTCCCCAAGTCCCCAAACACTTAAGACAATACCATGCATATAAGCCTTTAAAATTGATTTTTCATGTTCGTGTCCCATAGACTTTAACGGCGTTCGCGTTTCCGAACAAATTTTTTGCCTGTTCACATGTTCTGGTGCGAACCGAACGGAGGGGGGGGGGGGGGGGGGTTTGGCCTATCCCTACTACTGACGAATGAGAAGCTTCCTCTGCTTCTGAAACTGTAAACAGAAGCAGAGGAAGTGATGTCATCTCTCCTCGTGAAGCCTTTTAGTTCACAGTGAGCAGTGAGTTGCAAAAATAGCACACTAACACCAGTACACGTAGGCACACAAATTACCCCCCAATCACCCCCCCCGCACCTCCTGTCACAGTGACAATAGCAGTTTTCATTTTTTTACTGATCACTGCATTGGTGTCATTTTGTGACTGTTATAAGTGTTAGGGCAATTAGTGGTAGGCCCCTTTAGGTATAGGGTACCCCCCTAACAAAGGTATAGAGTGGATAGAGTAAGGGAGGGTTATAACTAGGGATCGACCAATTATCAGTGCGGCTGATTATCAGCGTCCGATATTCACTTTTTTAGAAGTATCGGTCAAAAAAACTGACCGATATTACCAATATGGCTTCAAGGGGTTTTACCGGGGTGATGCATCCCGGTACCGTTTTTTTAGAGCGGACGGTCGGCTTTATTGTAATAACAACCGATGCAGCTCGGCTGCTATTACAAGCAGCGGGAGGGGACATTCTCCCACCGTCTTCCGCTGCTCGCCCAGGCTCTCCTGTCCCACCGGGAGGTCCGAGCAACCAGCCAGCACATCAGCCGGCAGGCTGAAGACCCGAACAAAGTAGATGTTTCGTTCGTGTCTCGGATCTAGTAATCCGGAAGCGATCTCATGACATCACTTCCCGGATTACTGGCATCTTAAAAGGCGCCCATTTTAAAAAATAAAGTATTCAAAAACGCTGATCTTGACGTTTTGAATACTTTGACGTGCAGAGGAGGGAATTGGGGTCTTATAGAGCCCCGATCACTCCATAAAGTGTACCTCTTACATGCCTATTACTGTCACAAGGGATGTTTACATTCCTTGTGACAGCAATAACAGTGATAAAAAAAAAGAATTGTAAAATGAGTGTAGAAATTTCTTTTTTTTTAAATGTACAACATATTGGCAAAAAATATCGGCCATCGACAAAAGAGGTGGCTGAAATGTCGGCATCGGCACCGAAAAAACAATATCGGTCGATTTCTAGTTATAACCCATCAGATTTTTTTTTTTTTGCCATCTTTGGAGATATATACCTTCACTTCCTGTCCCATAGCCAAAACAGGAAGTTAACAAAAATCCCTCCAAATTAAGGGAATCCCATAGAGCCCCCCCAGGTCTCCAGAACTACTGTCCTCATTGGAAGATTTCCCCTCAATTACTTTTCTAGGGACAACCCAAAATTTGGGATTTTCTTTTACTTTCAGGGCCAGTTCACACCGTAGAAATGTAGTCTGGATGTGTTTCAGATGCTTTTCTGCATGCACGTTTTTGATGCAGTCCAATGCTTTTTGTTCCTTAACATTTAAGAACATGTGTGTTCCTGTGTATTTTTTATGCGTTTTAGAGCGTTCCAGTACAGTCCAGTGCAGGAAAAATGCAGCACGTTCTACTTTTTTTACTGGAACTGCAAGCACTGGTGTGAACTATGCCACTGAAAACCATATAACCTACTTTCAATGCGTTTTTGATGCAGAAAAAAAAAACAAAAAAACACTGGGCTGCATGTGTTGCGAACTGGCCTTCAATGATAATGGTAAACAGGATAAATAGGAGGAGGATGAATCTCCCTAACGGAGTACACAGACTGTGATAAAAACTGACTGGTGTTTTTATCCCTCTCTCCACCATCCATCCAAAAAAAATAAAATAAAAAATTTAGTTCTGCTTTAAGCCAATGCTAAAAATATAAATACCAATGCATATATTGTCAAACTGGATGTCACTAGCCTCTGCAAAAGAATTTGCCGTCTTTTGCTGAGGCTAACAAAAGAGGGCATGATTGAAACCCTTAAATACACAGAGGCTGGATTAACACTGTTGCATGTATGTTGCAGCATTTGTGGTAATGCATACATGTAGGTGGGAATGAGCGGTTTCTCTTTCCGAAACCCAAACTGCAGCACACAGCCGTGCACCAACCACAAAAGAATGAATGGGAATTATGCATGAAATGCATTTTCATGCAGTAAACTGCATAACTTTGCAGCATGAAAATGGACAGTTGGGAATAGGACTTAAGCTGGGTACACACTAATAGTTTTTTTTCGTTCAACCCCATGGGTTAAAAACGGGAAAAAAATAAATAAAATAAAACACGGTCAGCTCAGGACGGAGCCGCTGTACTGACCATGCGAGGTTAGTGCAGTGATCTCCCCCGCTGAGCTGTTGTGTTCTGACAGGAGGACACCCAGAGACGGGGGATACACACACACACACAAACACACACACACACACACCACTTCCATCAGCGCTCTTTGTCATTGGCTAAGAGCGCTGATCGGGAGTCGGTTGGCTGCTTGTTTTCCGGACAGACCGGCATACACATGGGCCGTTTTTTTGTTGTTGCCCGTCATCTCCCCACATTCGGCTTGTGTGTACGGGGGTTTAAAATGCTAGTAAGATTTAGGCTGGGTTCACACTGCAGCATGCTCCGGCTCACAGCAGGAGTCCGGTGCGTCCCCATTCACCCTTTCAGGTCCGATTTCAGCCTGAATTTTAGGCTGAAACAGACCAAGAGACGCACAGGACTCCTGTGCAATTTGCACCGGGACCGCTGCGGAGATGTGTGAACCGGCTCCATAGAAAGCAGGTCACAATCTCCTGCTATGTGAATTGGATGCAGGGAAAGCTGAATCCAATTCACAATAGTGTGAACCCAGCCTAAAAATGGAGATTAGGAACAAGGGGGCACGACCTCAAAAGTAGTAGGGGAAGTTCAAGGGTATTATTTTTATTTTACCATAAAAGAAAAAGTAGATGTTTGGAAACGACTTCCAACAGAGAAGCGAGTCAACAGAAAACCAAGGTAATTGGAAAAGGGGAAAAAAAAAAAAAAGGCAACTCTAATGGACCTTTTGGTCTTCATCAATTTGTCATAGTTCTATGATTCTACCCATCAACACATGCATACAGAAAAAAAAAATATAAAAATAAATTATATATATATATATATATATATATATATATATATATATATATATATATATATATATATATATATATATATATATATATATTTTACACACGATTATGATTTTAGATTCCTTTTTGTAATTACATGTTTAATTTCTGCATTTCAGATCAAATTTAAGTAAAGGTATTCTATATTTAAGTGATCCTTTTTATTAATCTATTATCTCTGCAGGCAAACACTGTCCCTTCAATCTCTTCATTCAGACTTGGACAGCTATTAGTTACAAAGATGACTGGCGAAAGCAATCAATCATTCCTTTAGCGTAAGCACCTTAAAGATGTCTTTAGGAAGTCAATAATCTTTTAGCTTTAGATGACTTTATCAGATCTTGCTCAAAAGCATGGATAATAGCTTTTGCATTAAACAGTATGAACAATTGCCAGTGGACCCAAGACACAAAGCATTTTCTAGCCACGAGGATACAATCCTCAAGGTCATGATTCTGTTTTACCATCGATCATGACAAAGAGTGTTACTTGCCAACAAACAAGCTGTCAACACAAAGTTTGTCACAATCTAGATAAAGAAACTGGCAGACACTGATAATAGGTCTAATTTTAATCTCTCCTCCAGAAGGAGAATAGATTTCAAACCATTCTTAAACTCCAGGCAGATGAAGCGACACAATCAGATAGAAAGGACAACTTACTTGAAATTCATCCAGGGGCTCAGTGATCTCAAGGTCTAAAACCTCATCGGTGGTTTCGTCATCCTGATATTCTATCTGCTCATCAGGTACTTCGTAATTGTCTTCATAGGACTCCACAAAGTCCTCTGCACCAGCTTCCATGTCTTCCACTTCCTCATATACCTCCTCATTCTCAGGTTCTTGAAGATCAGCTTCTACAGCTGGAGCCTCCTCTTCTTCCTCTTTTATGCTTTGAGAGAGGTCAAATGATGACATGCCCCCTGTAGTTGCATTCAGACTAACAGTGACTCCCTGGGTACTATATGAAAAAAAAAAAAAAAAAAAGGAAATGTAAAAATCTCTGGAGAATGCAACATGGAAAATTATGGTTTACATGTAAAGTCTTTCTTAAGCAGCCCATACACTGAGCAAATTCATTTTCTGCAAATCCAACAGGCTGGTTGTACCCAAGTTGATCGAACAACTTAGTACATTCAGCTTGTCCATATACATGATTCGAATGTCGGGAGGTTCAGCAGGAACAGTCTATGGCCAGCGTTAGCATACACCACACAATGCACCTCATTCAGGACTACCTCGTCTATAGTGCCACCTTCCAGTGAATGAACACTGGGCAAAAGAAAAAATTAGGAAATCCCACACCCAGGAATAACCCCCTCCCAGCCATGCTAAGCCTCAATCTAGTAACAAGCAGTGGGGAACAGACAAAGAGGGGAGTGATCTCTGTGCCCTGTGATGTACTCCAAGAAAAGGATTTTACAGGTAAACCAAAGATCTCAATTCCTTAAATCGTACATAACAGGGCACTTCATTTTAATGAAAACTAAGGATGTTCCAAATCAGTTCGAACATGAGGGGTAGGCAACACAACTTGGCCAACATGCCCAAAACAGAAAAGGGGAAACCCCACTCAAAGCCACCTACAAGACATTTCGCCCAGAACTGGTGTCCATAGAGGTGTGAACACCTACCTGGTAGAACATCATAAACATGAAAAGCAGCCTTGAAAACCTAAACAGAAGCTTGATGGTGAAATTGCTCAGGAAGCGCTGACATTCATGGTGCAACGGAACCTGATCTTTAATACCCGAGAAATAATTTGACGAAACCACCTAGTAACCAAGTATTGAAAGAGAAACAAGGTTTAAATACCATGTTATCCCGATGAAGAACCAGGAAAGTGTAGCTAGCTCTGACATCCTGCAAGTAATTGTAACAAAAAAAAAACACCTTCCAGGTTAGGAGAGACTAGCGAATCTCCTGAGGAACCTCAAATAGATGTCTGCAAAACAGTCAAAACCAAATTAAGGTCCACCAAAAACAAAGGGGTCCCCCTGGAGCGGACAAACCAATCTGTGTGACACACGGTTGTGGAGAGTCAGTCTGGGGCAGGGTATAGAAGGGGTTAATGGAAGAGGACAGGTACTTCCCCTTCAGACATGTTGAGCTATCAAAGCTGAGAGGAGCTTGAAGCCCCCCTGTTACCTATGACTTGACCTGCTGGGTGAGCTTTCCTGAACTGGGACTTTGCTATATTATATGCTGTGGCTGGGATGCTGAGCATTACTTAAAAGGAACTGTCTTATACTGCCAAGAAGAGTTTTTGTGTTGTTTGAACTGCCTATAAAGACAAAGCTTGTCAATTTTCTGTTGCTTTTTGCTGAATAAAGCCTTTTAAGTGGACTGAACTGTCTGAGCCGACTTGTCACCCCCTGATCCCTTACAAATTGGTGGAGCTATGCATTGGGCAGTTTGAGGGGTACAAGCCAATCCCATGTCCTGGCTGAAAGTTGCACAGGCTGTGAAATCTTCAGCCATGGAGGAGCTAATTAAACAATTGGCAATGGTTAATGCCCAGGCAATCGCTGTGCAATGGGAAACAAACCGCTTAATGGTTGAACAGCTAGCAGGACTGCAAAAGGCGAAGACCCAGCAGGCTGAAATAATGAAAGCTCACCCAGCAGGATGAAGTCATATGTAACAGGGGTACTTCCAGCTTTAAGCTCTTCTCAGCTTTGATAGCTCAACAGATATCTCTGTCCAAATACACTTCTCTCTTACATTTTCAACTCAGTTGGCAATAAGTAGGTCTGAGTGGGAAGTACCTGCCCCCTTCAATTAACCCCTCTTCCAAACCCTGCCCCAGGCTGACTCTTCACATTGTACAAAGGCTTTTACCAAAGAATGAGAAGCAATAGGTCTTTAAAACGGAATGGCCACCTTCCCCTTGATGGTAATTTAAGCCAGACACTTCCCCAACAAGGCCAAAGTGCACCCCATGACATACTGTTGGATTTGAAACTTACAAGCCTCACACCAAACAAAGAAAGCCTTCCATGAACAATAGACACCCTTTCTGATCATCAGCTGTCTTGTCTTCAGGAGGAAGGATTACTGACTAAAAACATCCCTCTGCCTCAGGACTTTCAACAGCCACGCCATCAAAGCATGCGACCAAAAGCAGGATGGAAAATTAGACCTTGTGACAGCAAATTTGGCCAATCCAGAAGAGCCCACGGCTTGTCTACCAAGAGGTTCCAGATATCCGCATAAAAATAAAAGCATAGGAAGCACCACCATCTAAGTGTAGATTGCTGGATGGAAATCAAACGAAATATAAAAATTGCTCTCACATTTATTAGGAAATTAAAAGCATAAAAAAGAAACTGAAGTGGAGAAACTGAAGCGCTCGGCAGGGCTAGGCTTGGAAGCGACTGGAAGGTGGATGTCAATTAGGCTGTGGAGGCACCACTGATGGCGGCGGATCAGTCCCGAGGCAGCCGAGGATTGCGGCAGTGAGCTGAAGCAGTGTGGAGGGCAACACCGATAGTAGGGCGTAGCCAAGGCGGAGATGCAGAGAGGATCCAGAGGATAACGTAGAGAGTGTGGTTACATGTTTCGGGGCAACAAGGACCACCCCTTTGTCAAACTATGTAGGAGGATTGGAGGGAGTGCTCATAAGGACAAGGGGGGAGGGAACTGGCAGGAATTATGCAAGATAGTTTGCTAGATCACCAAGAACTGTTGTCAAACAGAATCAGAAAGCCACTCAGTTTTCACTGTGTCCCACACACTCGGCATAACATATGAAATAGGACACTCTATACAGGAAATGCCAAACATCATGTACAAATTATTACAGGGAATGGAGAAACACACAGAATGCAGGAAAGGGAGGAGTACATATCCAGCATCTGCCCAAAACACGGCAGCCACGCACATCCACAATCCTGCATAGACAGACAAAATGCAAAACTAATAAAGGAAAATCAGAAGTATCTAGGTACAAATGCTTGTGTACATATTAATGTGCAAATCCAATAACTGTACAGATGGACATTGTATACGTGGATAAAAATGATAAATGTGTATTTATTCACCCCGCGGGGTGCCGCACATATGTCATCCTGGAGCGCCCCTGTCAGAGTCCTCCCCTCCCTCCTCGCAAGTGTCAGATGCGGCCTCACCAGTGCCTGGTAGCGCAATCTCATGCTGCATCACGGAGCTAGATTGAATCGCCGGCAGAGCTGTAACAATGTCCTAGACAAAGCACTGGAACAATGTCCTAGACCGGCTCTTGTGATAGATGGCACACTGATCCAATTATAGGAATCATTGTGCCGTGTGTCATAGGAGGTGGGACATTGTTATAGTGGCTGTCCGGCCATTCAAATCCAGCTCTGTGACACAGAGTTAGATCGCACTACCATGCTGCAGCTCATGGGCACCGGCAGGCAGGCTG
The DNA here is from genome assembly GCA_037952925.1 of Lithobates clamitans. NCBI lineage: Eukaryota > Metazoa > Chordata > Amphibia > Anura > Ranidae > Lithobates > Lithobates clamitans. The sequence continues at coordinate 5,197,070 of JBBGZY010000011.1, read as the reverse complement.
CAGCTCATGGGCACTGGGAAGGCTGCATCGATCTCTTGTATCATGTCTGCAGTTTCTGATCATCTCTTGTAGAATGTCTGCAGTCTCTGATCATCTCCTGTAGAATGTCTGCAGTCTCTGATCATCTCTTGTATCATGTCTGCTAGAGGTGCACTGAATGAAAATGTTGCCAATACTATTAGCAATGTGTAAGTTTAAGTAAGAGATTGCAGACATGATACAAGAAATGGTCAGAGACTGCATTTTGCTTGAGCTTTTCTTGCACTAAAAAGGTGCCAATAATGGCCAACAATAAACTCATTAATTTAAATTGATGATATTAATTAAAAGTGGAATATAATACAATTACATAATAAAAAATAAAATAAATTGAAAAATTGTCATTTTCGGTTTTCGGCACCAAAATTTCCATTTGGTGCACCCCTAATAAATTATATGAAATATTGTCTAAGTGTGCCCATATACAGATGTACAGCGAAAAGTACAGACGGATGAAGTATGTATTAAGGATAATTAAAAGTTATTGTAATGTCTTGTTTTTTTGTTTTGTTTAAAACAACAAACATGTTATACTTGCGAGCTTTGTGTAGTGGTTTTGCACAGAACAACCCAGATACTCCTCTTCTCGGGTCCCATAACGGCACTCATGGCCCCTCCCTTGCAATGGGGGCACCCAAGCAGGCGTGCTCCTGATCAGCAGCTGTGTCCACACACACACAGCGCTGCACCACCCCCTTTGTCTCTTGATTGGCTCATTGGCTGTGATTGACAGCGGCGGGAGCCAATGGCTTCCGCTGCTGACAAAAGCCACTAAGGAGGAGTGAGAGTCCAGGGAGAGGCAAGGCTTTCGTGGACATCGCTGGATGAAGAGGGGGCTCAGGTAAGTATTAAGGGGGGCTGCTGCACACCGAGAATGCTTGAAGGTAAAAAACCTTGTGCCTTTGCAACCACTTTAAGATAACTATAATTGAAAAACAAATTAAAATTGATTTTACATCCTAGCGTTTAAAAAGACAAAAAAAAAAAAATAAAAATATGTATCCATAGCATAGTGTTCATAATGATAAAAAAAATGGGTTTAAATTAAATAGGGGACAATGAATACCCATAATGGAATACGAAAAATACAGAAAGGTGTGTAAATGTACCCATGTAGAGATGGACAAAGACAAAAATGTACAGATGGATAAATGTGTATTTAGGTAAAATGATTATTATTAAAACATGATTGAGCTGGAAAACAAACAACAGTTTTAGAATAAGTTATTGGGGAAAAAAGGGGAGAGAAAAATAGCGTGTTCATATTATAGTGTTAGTCCAAATTAAGCAAGTGTGTTTATAGTAAATATCAAGTACCGGTAAGTTTCTTGTTCACATAATTTTTTGAACCTCTCCGCCCTGGAAAAAAAATATTGGAAATGTGGTCTATCATCCATACTATAAGAACGCTTTTAGATTTCTTGTGGACAGCTTTAAAGTGTCTGGGCACCCTATACTTGCATCCTTCTTGCTGAATGGCACGTCTGTGCTCACCAAATCTTAACCTTAGGATCTGAATGGTTCTGCCTATAAGAAGCCACAAGGGCACGTAAAAGCATAGATCACAAAACCAGTGGAGCATGTATACAATTTGGAGATAGGGCAGGGCTCAACAAACCCCAGGCGCCAGGTTGCATTGGCAACTAGAATTAGTGGCCTGGCTCCTGGGCTACACTGCGGCAGGTATCTTGTCCCCATGCAGCCCCCGCCTGCGCGGACTAAGATGCCGTGGATTTGCAGCCTGCAGGAGAGAGAGGCTTACATCGGGGAACTGGTACTAAGGTTTACCCCTACCTGTTCTCACTGCCCGCCCATCTCCTTTCCAAGAGAAGAGGTTTGAAGGGCTTGATCTGACACCTTGTCGATAAAAGAGAAGTAAAGTCAAGGCTTGTTTGGCTGTACTTCTTCTATGGATCACAGGAATGCAATTAGTTTTGCACTCCTGTGACTTGTTTTCAACGAGCGGACTAAAGTACGCTTTCTGCTGACGTCACCAATGTCAGTCCAGGTACCGCGTCATCCCGACCATGGAGTCTGGATCTGCCAGGTGCCTGGACTGACACCCAGCTCAGCTTCTCAGCGATCCGCCCCCTCCACAGCCCATCGCTCCAATGAGCGAGGAGGGAGAACAAAGAGCTAAGACTGACCGTCTGTAGCTCTCTGCTCACAGAACTCTGAAAACCGAGTGATCAGTGGTGTTCGATCGCTCAGTTCTCACTGCAGAGGCGCCGGGGGACAAATGCAGCATTGGATCCATGCTGCATCCACCTAGGTAAGTTTAAAACCTGCAAAAAAATTAATTCCTTTACGTCTCTTAAAACGGTGAGTGGGGCAGCTGGTTGGAACGGCTTCAGTTTCATTTACACCTCCACAAAGATGGAAACAGTTTTTTCATTATTATTTTTTTTTTTTATTTCAAATAAATGTTTTATTATTTTTCATTCTTTCCCTGTCATGCCACAGCCACAGAGCCGAAGGCCCCTTTCACATGGACTTTCCGATCAGGTTTGCCTGTTAGTTTTTCAGGCGGACCTGATCGGACCCTCCAGTTTCCCTTATGGAGCAGCGGACATGTGTCCGCTGACACCCACCGCCATCCGATCCTGTCCGCCAAAAACAGACAGATGGTGGTCCTATTTTCCATCTGTCTCACGGATTGGATGGAAATGGACAGGCGGTCTATTTCTATCAGATTGCTCCATAGAGGAGAGCCGGACTGTGTCAGTTTTCACTCTGCATAGCGGAGCGGACAGGACCTGTCATCCGCCTGCTCAGCAGGGATAAGAGGAAAAATCCCAGCTGAGCAAGCGGATTCTGCTTAGCGGAGGTGCCCGTTTAAAAGGGGCCTAAAGGTGGCATGAGTTACTGGATCTCCTATTTCCCCCACCTTGCTGCACTGTACTTCCCTATTGAGCCGCTGCCCATCGCACCATCAAGCCCAGTACACACGGGCCAAATGCCAGGCCACATCGGCCAGTTCAATAAAATCTGTCCGCCATTAGGCCCATGGGTATGGCAGTCGGTCCGACAGAAGCCGGCCATTCCGCATACTTGCAAAAAAAAAAAAAAACTGGCTCCTAGATTCCAAGCAAATTTGTCAAGCCTTGAGATAGGGTATTCTTTTCCATTGGTCTTAAAAGACATTTGACCATTTTGTACAAATGGACATTTTAGGCATTGCGTCTTATAACATTTATACATGCCTGTCAGATTGGGAAAGAGATCCCCTGATGTACTGGGGTACACCCTCTCTGAGTTTACCAGGAGCCATCTTGCTTTTAACGTTACGGGCTTGACGGAAAGTGAACCTAGATTGGAATGTTATTATGGTTCCAAGTTTGGGATCCTGTAGTAATATTCCCCAGTATTTAACTTTTTCCGTTCTTTTATATGTGCCCTTGTGGATTATTACTGTACATATAGGCAGAACCATTCAACCCTTAAGAAGGGTAAGATTTGGTGAACACAGACATGCCATTGAGCAAGAAGGGAGAATAGTGTGCCCAGACACTTTAAAGCTGCTCACAACAAATCCAACAAGTGGCCTTCAGGTATGGATAATAGACCACATTCCCAATATTTTTTCCAGGGTGGAGAGGTTCAAAACAATTAAGCGAACTAGGAACTAAAGCCTAGTACACACTGGCCGAAATTTCAGGCGGCATCGGCCAGTTTAATAGAAACCAGCCTGACATTCTGCCCGCGTGTACTGTCGGTCCGGCAATTCGGCTTGGTTTATCGAAGGGGCATGACCAAAAAGGTCTGCTGATCAGCTCTCTCAGTAAATGGCTGAAAGCGCTGACAGGAGGCTGTCCCCCTGTAAGAACACAATAGAACAGCAGGGGAGATCACTGTAGTAACGTCAGATAGATAGTACATCGGCTCCTCCTGAGCTGTCAGATTTGTTTAGCCCTGCTGGGTTGAATGATGAAAAACCTACTAGTGTCTCTACAAGGTTTTACTGGATATTTAACTCTAAATACCCTTGCTCGATTTGGACTAAATTAAGAAATTAAGACTTAGGCCTCATGCACACTGGACGTTTTTACAGCATAAACTCCTCATCATGTTATCTTATGTGTCCATGCACACATAGGCTGTTATCAGCAGTTATTGGCTGGAGCGTTTTTTGGCTTTAAAAAAAAACAAAAAACAAAACTAGTGGGTTCTGAGAGGAGTTTTTCAGCTGTAAAAACGCTCTAACATAAAAAACGCTGATAAACGCAGCTCACAGTCTGTTTTCCAGCTCAATCAGGTTTAATAATAATCATTTTACCCAAATAAACAAATGTATCCATCTGTAAATTTTTGTCGTTTTGTCCATCTGTACATAGGTACATTTACACATATTTTTGTATCATTTGCCATTTATCCATCCAGCACGCATTCCATTATGGGTATTCATTGTTCCCTATTATTCTTAACCCCTTTTTCATCATGATTACTAGAATATGTATACTATCTCTCTCCCCCCACTTTTGTCACAATAAAAACTCTCTTTGCCTTTAAAGGGTTATTAAAAAGTTTTTTTTTTTTTTTTTAAATAACATACATATCATAATTGCCTCCACTGTGCAGTTGGTTAAGCACAGAGTGGCCCCCGATCCTCTTCTTCTGGGGTCCCTCAGCGGCGTCAGTAGCTCCTCCTTCGGGAAACCTGTGCGGGCGCGCTCCCGAGTCCTGCTTCTGCGTCTATTGACACAGAAAGCAGGACTCGGCCCTGCGTCATTCGATTTGATTGACAGCAGCAGGAGCCAATGGCTGCGCTGCTATCAGTCTATCCAATCAGGACACGAGAAACCATCTTGTCACCATGGAGAAAAAGACCGGGTTCAGGTAAGTAAAATTGGGCACCGGGGGGCTGCAGCATGAAAGAAGGTTTTTCACCTTAATGCATAGCATGCATTAAGGTGAAAAACCCTTGAGGGTTTACAACCACTTTAAAAACATTAGGATGTAAATTCAAATCTAATTTGTTTTTCAATTACACTTATCCTAAATACATACTTCATCCACCTGTACTTCTCATTGTCCATCTGTACATGGACACACTTACACAATATTCCATATAATTTATTTACTAGCCAATTATGTACTTTGTGTAGTATATGTGCTCCATTTATTCAACCTATCATTTTTATGTGTATATTGTCCACCAAAAATTATTCATCATTATTATAATTTTTATCCATTTATACAATGTCCATCTATACATAGTTATTGGATTTTCACATTAATGAATACGTACACAGGCATTTATACACAAAAGATACTTCTAATTTTTCTTTCGTAGTTTTGCATTTTGCCCGTCTGTTTGTCCATCTGTGCAGGATGTAGATGTGCACGACTGCCGCTTTTTGAACAGATGCTGGCCATGCACTCTTCTTCCCTTTTTTGCGTTCTGTATGTTTCTCCATTCCCTGTAGTCATTTTCACATAATGTTTGGCATTTCCTGTATAGAGTATGTCCGATTTCATATGTTATGTTGAGTGTGTGGGACACAGATAAAACAGAGTGGCTTTCTGATTCTGTTTGACAGCAGTTCTCGGTGATCTGTCAAACTCTTTTACATATAGCCCACATAATTCCCTCCCCCTTGTCCTTAAAAGCTCTCCATCCAATCCTCCTACATGGTTTGACAAAGGGGCTTCGAGTGCCCCAAAATGCATAACCACGCCCCCAAGATCTCCACAGCCTCTGGATCCTCTCCGGTGTTGGCCTACACACCGCCGCTAATCTCGGCTGTCTCGGGACTGATCCATCCACTTCAGCAGTGCCTCCACAGCCTGATTGACAACATGCTTCCAAGCCTAGCTCTGCCGACCCAGAAGTGATCCTGCTGAGCTCTGCAGTTTCTACACGTGGAAGTATGCTTTTAATTTCTCAATAAATAGGAGTGCAATTTTTATATTTGGTTTGATCCTCATCTAACAATCTACACTTAGATTGTGGTGCTTCCTATGCTTTCTTTTTACACAGATTCAAGAGTGCAATCCAATCCTCTTTTAGGAGAGCAGCAACCATGTTTTAATTGAACATCATTTCCTTAGCAATGACTATTAAGGACCAATTTATGTAACTCTTAAGGGACTTTAATCTAACTGACTTTTATTGATACCTTTACCCTAGCGCCATATAACTCACCCCGTCCAGATATCCGCATACCATGTTCTTCTTAGCCAGGCAGGTGCGATCAGGACCACTAGAATGTCCTACACCTTTAGGTCTCATACACACTGCACTGGTAAAACAGGCGTTTGACTTTTTTTTCTGCTCCTGAACTCCCCTCTATGTTAGCCTATGTGTCCATACGCACATAGGCATTTAGAGGCAGAGGCACTTAGGGGCAAAAATATGAAAGCATCAAAATGACATTCAGGAAAGGAGCTTTTGGGGGGGGGGTGCTTAGTCTGCAAAAGACTTGACTGGGGCAGAGGTTCACCTTCCGGCAGGACAACGACCCTAACCATATAGCCAGAGCTACAATGGAATGGTTTAGATCAAAGCATATTCATGCGTTAGAATGGCCCAGTCAAAGTCCAGACCTAAATCCATTTGAGAATCTGTGGAAAGACTCTCCATCCAATCTGACAGAGCTTGAGCTATTTTGCAAAGAAGAATGGGCAAAATTGTAACTCTCTAGATGTGCAAAGCTGGTAGAGACATCCCCAAAAAGACTTGCAGCTGTAATTGCAGCGAAAGGAGGTTCTACAAAGTATTGACTCAGGGGGGCTGAATACAAATACACACCACAATTGAGATTTTTATTTGTAAAAAAAAAAATTTGAAAGCATTTATAATTTTCCTTCCACTTCACAAAATATGTGTCACTTTATGTTGGTCCATCACATAAAATCCCAACAAAACAGATTTACGTTTTTGGTTTTAACATGACAAAATGGAGAAAAATTCAAGGGGTATGAATACTTTTTCAAGGCACTGTACTTATCAATTTTTGTACAAGAATATTCCTGCGAAATTCTTTGTACATTTGATGAACGGATGAATGTGGTTCGAACATTTCACTTGCTTTTAACAAATAATTCTAAAATGAATGCAATTTCTGAATGAAAACCACATACACAGTCTGAAAATTCATTCATTAAAATCGAGAAGTTGCCTATTCTGCTCCTTCGAATTTTCCGGTCACTGTGGTCCAAAACGAACGTCAATTTGACTTCACTCACAATTAGAAAATCGAACGAACGTTCTTAAGACAAAAAATTTTGTGCATGGCCAGCATAAGAGACATCAGGCAGAGGTCATTTGTATCAAGCTACTTGCCTATGACAAGGCAGTCTGTCATATATATTATATTAGTCCTGTACGAAAATCAGCGAAACCGTGTTTTAGGTCTTTTTTTTTTTCTTCTTTAAATTGGGATCTCAGAGTCTGATGATATGTACCAGATTCAACCTCTAATAGTGTAATATATCGATCTGTTATTCTCAGAGTGGATTCGATATTTTGTTCCCCAAACAATATAGCTGCTTATTTATATTTACCAATGCATACAGATATTCAAGAATAAATGGTCTTTTTTTTAATTTTCCATATTAACTAAAAACACATTTTTTTAGGTTTTTATCTGATTAATCAAAACAATAGTCTGCCATCTAATCGATTATGAAAATAATCGTTAGTTGCAGCCTTACTGAGAACACCCCTAGTGCACCCTCATATAACCCTACCCACTCTGTAAATTGAAGGGTGAGCAACAACAACAAACCGCTGCAACAGGTCCACAGAAACCAAGGGTCACTGGATCCAAAACACTCGGAGGTCTCAAGATCTGAAGAGCATTTTTAACTGCTCTATGCCTTGTCTCTGCCATCACTAGGTAAGGGAATCCCTTGTGGGGTACACATAAAATGGATGTGGAATTAGAGTGTGTGTGAGAAAGGAGCTGCAATAACCAAGGCACTATACTGTGGCTATGACTCTGGAAAAGCAGACAGCCGGGGACAACAGCAGACATGTGGAGGGCAGGTGCAACTACACCACCATTCAGGCAGCAACCTGTCAAGTTTAAAAATGCAAACGTTATAATAATGTTACCTACCGCCAGTAGAATAGAGACACTGACAGAAGGAGATCACACAAAGTGAATAACATACCGCATCTAAAAGAACAGGCCGGTCGCAAATACAGGGAAATCCTCTCCTACCTTATCCAATCTGCAAGTTCCTGTAGGGGGGGGGGGGGGGGGGGGGCAAACTTCACCTATTAAAAGGTGGGCATACCCTAAAAGGGGTCTGGGTCCCACAGGAATGGATCACAGCCATATCTGGACCTGTATTGGCACCTTGCAGCTAACCGCGCGTATCGCATATGCCAAGGTGAGCGCCGAACGCAGGATCCAGTGCCCAAAGCAAACATTACAGTCTGGCCCTGCTGCTGCAGGGTTCAGGTACAGTTCTGAAGATGTATGTTGAGGGTCTCCCATAAATGGTTAGTGAGACCTGAGGTATCTAGCATTTGAATCCTGATAGAAGCATCAGTCAAAGTAGTAAAACAAAATATGTATTTGGAGAAAAGGTCCATCGCCAAGGAATTTAACGGAGTGGTTTGGGTTATATGAGGGTGCACTAGGGGCGTTCCCAGCAAAGCTTTTGCCACTGTCCAATCACCTGAACATAGCAACATACAGTATAACCCATGGTCTAGGACTTCCTGTTCTGTACTGTATGGTTAAGGTAATTGATTTGGCTGGAGTTGGGCTTTATAGAAAAAAAACTGAGAAGTTAACATCCACACAGAAGGTTACTCAACTTGCACTGTGAAATACAACCATTTGTAGCACTGCAAAAAGAGCAAAATGAGTCTGCAAATGTGTACCCAAGTTACACAAAAAAAAAAAAAACGCACTCCGATTTAAACTGAACTCTTCAACAGGTTTACTCGATTTGATTTTTTACCAGATAATATTACTCCTCTGTGCCTTTCTGAATCTAAAATAATTCTGTTACATGGGCCCAGTGTTCCTCAAAGTTAAGTCTGCCATTTCCTTGGTCGGTTCTCATCAGTCAATGTCCAAACATGTTAAGTATTATTTTTTTCTAATTATTTTATATTAAAATTATGGCTTGGCATCCATCCAGGTTTATGGGGAAACTCAAATTTTGTATATGGTACATGCTCCTAGTCTTACTATACAGTGTTCACACTCTCTACTAGGCACATAATTGGGTTTACTACTTAAGCATGAGCTGTAATTGGGAGAAAGCTAAACATCTGATAGGTCGTCCTCATCTAACTGACAAGTTGCTTAATAGTTGCAGGACTTCAAGCCCCTGTGCCCCTGTAAGTAAGGTAAAGGATCCCGAGATTCTGTGCTTACTCCTCTGTATACAAAAGGTAGCATCTATTAAAACACTCTGACATAGTTACCTTAATAACAGACATTAGGTTTGCAAACTTTGAAAATTTAGTTTTTTGTTAAAAAGCAATAAAAACAACAACAAAAAAAAATGCAGTTTGACGTTTAGAGGCTTATGCATACCGGCAAAAACCAAAGAAAACAAAAAAACCTCTGCATGCATTTTATTTTGGATCTGAAGGCAGCCATATTATATCCTATGTGCCCATACACAAAGCTGCATCCATGACCTTTTGTATTTTATGCTGTATGCATATAAACATTTGAGCTAATGTTTAGGTGTCCAGCATACAGGGATCCTATTGGACGCTACTGCTCAGGCCAACATGTCAATAGTCAGCTGCACCTAAGCTGCTGATTACACACTACTGATGTTTGCATGTCAGTCCTAAATGAGTCATTCATGCGACAGTAGTAAATGCGGAAATTGACTAAAGGCATAGTGTGCAATCAGCAGCAGTGCATTTCAGCTCTTGGACATACCGTATATACTCGAGTATAAGTCGAATTTTTCAGCACATTTTTTGGTGCTGAAAGTGCCCCCCTCGACTTATACTCGAGTCAAGCACTTTTCTGCAGCAAAAAATTTCATTTTCCGAACCGAGTTTAGGGCCCCGTATCTCAGGGCCACTTGGTGCTAGGAACTCCAAATTTGGTGTGCAAACCCAGTGGACCTGGTACCACAACATATCCAAAGCTGAAGTTCCTAGCACTAAGTGGCCCCGAAATACGGGGCCCCAAAATCGGTTCGGAAAATGTCATTCTCTGCTGCAGAAAAGTGCTTGACATTTTCTGAACCGATTTTGGGGCCCCATATCTCAGGGCCACTTGATGCTAGGAACCCCAAATTTGGTGTGCAAACCCAGTGGAACTGGTACCACAACATATCCAAAACTTAGTGCTAGAAACCCCAGCTTTGGAAATTTTATGGTGCTAGTTCCACTAGGTTTGCACACCAAATTTGGGGTTCTTAGCACTAAGTGGCCCTGAGATACAGGGCCCCAAATTCAGTCAACTGTGTCCATCTGCAGCAATGTCATTTCGGGACCCTTTGGGTTCAGAGACCCCAAATTTTGGCTGCAGCTAGGGGGCATCTAGGAATCCTTAACTACCGAGTTTGAAGTTCAGGGGACCTATGGCTGCAAATGGGCACAGTGATACTGCAAATGGGCATTGTTGACCCTCTTTTCCACTTACAGTAGCTGTGCATTTCTCACCCTCGTCTTATACTCGGATCAATAAGTTTTTCCCATTTTTTTGTGGTAAATTAGGGCCTCGACTTACACTCGGAACGACTTATACTCGAGTATATACGGTATATGGGGTGAATGTCCAAATGAGTACAGACACAGCACAGATAACTTGTTATAAAGGATCCTGCTGCCTGACACAATTTGGCTCCTATCAATCAAGCTGTGATTGCAGATGGTAGAACAGCCAATGGTCTGGGGAGGGATTCAAGAAAATATACCCCACCCACTGAGTACTAACTGAGATGTGGGTGTACTGTATAGTAGCCATCATCTGTGCAGATCAACAAAGGACAGCAGTGATCTTGCCCTCACGGGGCCCGTAGGATACAGAAAAGTATAGTGAAACATACCTATAGTGGCTTGTCTCCTGTTCCTCCTCGTCACTCTGGAGAAGGTCATCATTAAGTTCTTCATCAGAAAGATCTGGTGAAGTCTGATAACACAAGGAAAAAATAAAAATTTATTTTTTTTCCCTAGATGTTTCTGAGCTATACAAAAATACTGGAGACATCTTTATTGAAATACCTTTTTTCCAGGCAAGTAGTCTTCTTCAAGCAGATCATCCTCCAGCTCACTGAAAGCAAACGCATACAATTCACATCATTACTGGCATATTGTAACTAACAAACAACCTCAATCTGCCATGTTAACTAAAATATCACAGGAGGAAACAACCTGGTTTCACATCCCTGTAAAGAAAAAAAAATAACTGAGCAAGATCACAGGCATTTAGAACACAAAGTGTAAAATCCTTTTAGACAATTCAGAGCAACCAGACCACAACTTTCATTCTCTCATTTTCCTGCATAGGTCGGAATTTCACTGTTTGCTATGAGCTGCTACCTTCCATGAGAAATTCTCAATGCCAATATGAAAAATAAAACAGGGATTTTTAGTTTTAACTGACTCAGGGTTGATTGGCTGAATAACTCTTCCAAACATGAAATGCAATAGAAAAACACTCAAATATTTTTTTTGTATTGTTATTAAATATTAACAACATTGGGTTGCAGGAAAGAAAAAAAAATGCTCAATTCCTTCACACTAACTGAAAGCTCTCCTGCATTGCTATTGTGGCTCACTGCCGGCAGAACACAAGGATTACTACTGCTGGCCGTAGTCGGCAGTAAGCACAAGCAAAAAAAAAAAAAAAATATCGGACAGGCTGGTTGTACTGAAGTCAATCGATGGATTGACTTCAGTACAATGAACTTCCCCATAGGATGGATCGAATCCCACCTGGTCCCTGCTAAAACTGTGGAGATTTGATCTATGGCTGGCTTAACACTTAACAACCAAACTTCAGGTTAATACAAGATTCTATCACAGTAGCAGGCCCGATAATTCCAGCCTACAATCTGAAATACTTGATCCGCTTTCATTTACATGTGTCTGCACTGGAGCTGAGCACCACTAGGACTGTTTAACCCAGGAATCTGCAAACTACGGCTCTCCAGCTGTTGCGGAACTACACATCCCATGAGGCATTGTAAAACACTGACATTCACAGACATGACTAGACATGATGGGAATTGTACTTCCTGAACAACTGGAGGGCCTTAGTTTGAAGACCCCTGGTTTAACCACTTGCCTACTGGGCACTTTCATCCCCTTCCTGTCCAGGCCAATTTTTCTTTCAGTGTTGTTGCATTTTAAATGACAATTACGCAGTCATGCAATATTGCACCCAAATAACAGTTTTATAATTTTTTGAGACAGATAGAGCTTTCTTTTGGTGGTATTTAATCACCGCTGGGTTTTTTATTTTTTCCTAAACAAACGAAAACGTTGAAAAGACGAAAAAAAAAAAAAGAAGTTCGTTTTTAAAATACATTTTTTTTTTTTTCACTGAAGTGAACTGATGGGCACTGATTAATCAGGGCACTGATTAACAGTGTAATTGTCCCCTGTCACAGGATATCCGGTTATTGGCTTTCCTTTCCAGACACCGCTGAGGAATGGAAATGCAGATAACTAGCATTTGTTTACATGTGATGAGCTGGGATTGATTGGACACAGCTGATCACATGGTAAACGGCAGCTGTGATTGGCCCTTTACCTCAAACTGTGATCAGCTGTGTCCGGGGGCGCACAGGGGGGCGGGGGATCTGGTATGACGTCAATAGACGCCCTCCCAGAACCGGACAACCATGCTGTAGCCGTCTTTCGGCTATAGCGCAGTCGGCAAGTGGTTAAAAAAAAAATGTTTTTAGTGGCCAAGATGGTCATTAAAAACTAAGAGAATAAAATCCAGACCTGAGGGCCAAAACAAGCGTGTATTATCACTGCCCTCTTTTCTGCTTTAACAACTTAACCACTTAAGGACCGAGTCTCTTTCTGAGATTTGTTGTTTACAAGTCAAAAACTGTTTTTTTGCTAGAAAATTACTTAGAACCCCCAAACATTATACATTTTTTCCCCCCTAACACCCTAGAGAATAAAATGGCCTTCGTTACAACACTTTGTCACACCGTATTTGCGCAGCGGTCTTACAAGCGCACTTTTTTTTGGAAAAAATACACTTTTTTAAAATTAAAAAATAAAACAGTAAAGTTAGCCCAATTTTTTTCTATATTGCGAAAGATAATGTTACGCCGAGTAAATACCCAACATGTCATGCTTCAAAGTTGCGTCCGCTCGTGGAATGGCGACAAATTTTTACCCTTTTTTAAAAAATTCTACAGGTTGCATGTTTTAAGTTACAGAGGAGGTCTAGGCCTAGAATTGTTGCTCTCGCTCTACCGATCGGAGCCATACCTCACGTGTGTGGTTTTTACACCGTTCTCATATGCGGGCGCTACTCACGTTCGCGTCTGTGTGGGAGCTCGTCGGGACGGGTCGCGTTTAAATTTTTTTTTTTTCTTATTTATTTTACCTTTAAAATTTTACATTTTTACACTTTAAAAAAAAAATAAATAAATAAAAAAATTGTCACTTTTATTCCTATTACAAGGAATGTAAACATCCCTTGTAATGGAAAAAAGCATGACAGGACCTCTTAAATATGAGATCTGGGGTCAAATAGACCTCAGATCTCATATTTACACTAAAATGCAATTAAAAAAAAAATTGTCATTTAAAATTTTTTTTTTGAAAATGGCCCTTTAAGAGCTATTTGCGGAAATGACGTTTTGACGTTGCTTCCACCCAGCAATTGTATGGAGACAGGTGGGGGGCAGAGGGCACAGAATCGCAGCGGGAGGGGCTCTCTCCCGCCGCCAATAAAAGTGATCTTGCGGCGAATCTACTGCAGAGACCACTTTTATCTTGAAGAAGGGGATACCAGAGTTATGGCAGCTAGCTGCTGCCATAATAACGATATCCTCCTTTTAACAGCCGACCTAAAACTGCAGCGGGCGGTCCGTAAGTGGTTAAGGACCAAGCCTCTCTGAGACTTGTTGTTTACAAGTTAAAATCGTGTTTTTTTGCTAGAAAATTACTTAGAACCCTCAAACATTATATATTTTTTTTCAGACACCATAAAGAATAAAATGGCGGTCATAGCAATACATTATGTCACATCGTATTTGCGCAGTGATCTTACAAGCGCAATTTTTTTTTGAAAAATACACACTTTGAGTTAAAAAAAAAATAAGACAACAGTAAAGTTAGTCCAATTTTTTTCTATATTGTGAAAGATAAAGTTACACCGAGTAAATTGATACCAAAACATGTCACGCTTCAAAATTGCGCCCGCTCGTGGAATGGCGGCAAAACTTTGGCACTTAAAAATCTCCATTGGCGGCGTTTAAAAATTTCTACAGGTTACCAGTTTTGAGTTACAGAGGAGGTATAGTGCTAGAATTAATGCTCTCAGTCTAACGATCGCAGCGATAACGCACATGTGCGTTTTCATATGCGGGCGCGACCTACGAATGCGTTTGCTTCTGAGCGTGAGCTCAACGGGATGGGGTTTTTTAAAAAAAAGTATATATATATATATATATATATATATATATATATATATATATATATATATATATATATATATATATATATATATATATATATATATATATTTTTTTTTTTTTTTTTTTTTTTTTACACTGTCCTTTATAAAAAAAAAAAAAATTGTCATTTAAAAAAATTATGGAGCCGAGCGGGGGCCATCTTTTCCTTACTCTGCTTCCAGGCAGTGAGGGTAGCCGCCGCAATCGTCTCCGCCGCTACCGGCGGGTCTAGTAAGCGGCGGAGACAACGGAGCGCGTCGGGAGAGAGGGGGGGCCCCCTTCCTAAAAGCGATCTCGCTGCGAATCCGCCGCAGAGACCACTTTTATCCTAAAGAGAACCGCACCCAGTTCCTGAAAATACCGGGATTATGGCAGCTAGCTGCTGCCATAACCCCGGTATTTAACCTGAAAGTACCGACGTACAGGTACGTTAATTTGCGTGAAGTGGCTGATTCAATGTTCATTAGCCAACATTGAAGGTGAAACAGCTAACAAAATGATCATGTTAAGAGTGCTAGCTTTTAAATTTATGGTAAGGGTATTTCTTTCCTGTAGTTGAAAAGGAAATGTTTGTGGGGCTTTTACATTTAGATCATATAAAAGTGCTCTTGTGGGTCTCCAGGCAAAACATGTGTCTCCTAAGCATGACGACACATGCACAGCGACATCTTCATCAGATTCAGAATTTAACCAAAAACCAAGATGAATACAAAATGATATCAAATAGAGAGATATTAATCCTTGTACAGAATTTCAGAGATGTGTAAATACCTGTCCCAGTCATCATCTGTAGGTCGTCTTCTTCGAGATCTTTCTGCGCCAGGCTTATCAAATTGATCAAAGTCATCATCTGTGAAAAGAAATATCTTGTTAACTCAAATATTAATAATGCAATTCAAAACCATTTTCAGATAGAATCCACTTCAAAATATTAATCATGAAACAGTTAAAGTAAAATAAAGTGAAATCTTTCCAACCCTAAACTCAAAATTATTGGCCGAAAATTGTAGAAAAAAAAAAAATGCCGATAATGGTCCTCCCCGGGTGCCACCCACTACAGGGGTGTCATCCTGGCGCACCCCAGTCTTCTTCCTCACGCAGAGCGGCGATCTTCGTGTGTCACAAAGCTGAATTGTCTAGGCCGCAGCAGTAACAATGTCCCACCTATCTTCTATCAGTGTCGGGTAAAAGCTTGTAGGAGGAGTTGCAGGACCCCTGACCCTCTGCCTGGACAGTGCTGATCACATGCACTTTCCCAAGAAAAAAAAAACTCTAGCAATACACACCAAACTGAGCATGTGCAGAGTGACTCCAGTCACTCGGTCTTATCCAGATATGTTTTTGAGTCAGTGGAAGAAGGGGAGTTTCAGAGAAGACAACATCAAACTACCTTTTTACACAATGTGGAGGATTAACCCCTTGGGTTCCACAGAGAGTATAACAAGCATGCTTTACTGCATATATAGACTGATTTTACTGTTGTGGGTTTAGTAACACTTTAAAGTCCAAGGAAAGCCTAAATGGTCATCAGGTTTTTTTATCTTCATGCATTCTATGTGTTAAGATAAAAACCTTCTATGTGCAGCATCCCCACCTCAGCCCCCTATACTTGCCTAAGCCCAACTTGATCCAGCGATGTTACAGGAGAGTCTCAGCTGGCTGGGACTCTCCCTCCTCATTGGCTGAGATAACAGCATGGCGCCATTGGCTCCCACTGCTGTCAAAGTCAGTGAGCCAATGAGGAGAGGAGGCAGCGCCAAACCGCAGCTCCGTGTCTGAATGGACACAGAGTGGTGGCTCGCCTGCTCCCATAGCAAGTTGCTTGCTGTGGGGGGCACTCGACAGGAGGGAGGGGCCAGGAGTGACGGCGAGGGACCCGAGAAGAGGATCTGGGCTGCTCTGTGCAAAACCACTTTAAGGAGCAAGGAAGTATAAAATGTTTGTTGAGTATCACTTTAAATTCTCCCCTGCAATCATTAAATGTAAGCTAAGTTGAGCCTTATGCCTCAAAATGAAGAAAAAAAAAATCCAAGTTTTTCTACCTTTATTTTGCAGTATCCAGTGCCTGTCACATGACTTTTATCCCTCTCCCTTCTGAGTCTACAAGCAGCCAGTGGGCATGGTTACTGAAGGCTAATGACATCACTTCCAGGAAGTGACCCTGTTCCTGCATAGCCAATGGGCGTAAACAGTATGCGAGGAGCTGATCATAGGTTCCTGCTCAGTGCTTTTCATCAATAAGGATGCTTTGTGCATCTTAATGTGAAAATGAATAAAAAAAGTATCATTCACACAGGAGGTCCAGTGCACATATACAGTATAGCTGTGCAGGGCTTTGATTTAAGACTACAACAGGACAAGGGAGCTGGATGCAGGGGGAACGGTTGGTGTAACTGAAGGTGCTCTGGGGTCTCATCTCAGCTCAGAGTCTACAATGAATACTATTCATGCAACACAATACCACATTGTAGTGCGAGTGTAACAAATGACAAGCAGAGAACTCCACATGGTCCAACATTGTATTGTAAAACACAAGGGCTGCAGTATAATGCACTGGATATCTCCTTGGGGTGTGTGTGTGTGTGTGTGTGTTGTGTGTGTGTGTCTCATGTGTTGGTGTATGCACTGCAATGAGCATTACAACCTTACAGCGACTGCTCTCTCTCCGCTCTAAGCCAAAACTGCAGAAAGCTGGGAGGGATGGGGGTGGGGGTGGTGCTGGGCAGGGGCGGGTTTACTAAAGCTAGGCTGGATTTCTCACACAGTGACAAACAACCTTTTCAGGAAGTGCCTGAGAGTTGCCAAATTCAGCTCAGCGGGCAAACTGTTGTTGGTGAAGAACAGGAAGCAGCTGATTGTCTGGCTCAGATTAGACTTTCTTATGCCTTGTTTCCACTGAGCGGATCGGTTCGGTACGGTACGCTATTTTGAGTGTTTCCATTATGAAAGCGGCCCATACAACCGAACCGCACCATTCTGGGTCCTGCTTCAGATGTGGGGCCATAGAAAATGGTATGGTTCGGTTAGGGCGGAGCCACGATACATTCCACTGATTGGCGGACGTGCAACGCCATGCTAGGCATTTTTTCTAAACCCACGTATGGCCCAAGGCGGTCCGACTTGCAGTGGAAACGCTCGCCTGAATAGGCCGGACCATTCTAGGCCTTCCAAACTGTACCAACCTAACCGATCCGCTCAGTGGAAACGAGGCATTAGCTACACAATCAGCATCAGCAATCACAATACTGATTGGCAATTTTTCAATTTTGACTGGATTTCAACTTCAACAATAAACTTATTGTTCATCCTTTATTATTTTCTCCCTTTTGGATTGTAAAATATAAAATTGAAAAAGTATTTCTCCAAAAGATATGCTGGTAGGTTAATTGGCTTCTGCCCAAAACTGGCTCTAGTATATGAATGCGAGTTGGGGACCTTGGATTGTGGGCTCCTTGAGGGTAAGGACCGATGTGAGTGTGCGATGTATGTGTGGAGTGCTGCGTAAAATGAACGGTGCTATATGGGTACCTTAAATAAATAATAATATAATAGACAAGCATCTTAATGATACACAATGTACAGGGATAGAGAAAATTGTAGACACACACTCACTCAGGTTGAACTGGATGGACTGGTGTCTTTATTCAACCTTACTATCTATCCATTTGTTCAATAGGTGGTAGAGCTGCACGATTAATCATTAAGAATCGAGATTCTACCCTCCTCGCGATCTTAACGAAGCATATTCCCGATTCTATGCAGAGTTCTCTGCTTAAGCACACAAACAAACAAAAAAACAAAAAAACAGGCAGTCTGCCAAGTTTCTCAACATTCCTCAGCTGCTGATAGAACTATAAGCAATAAGCGTATATTGATTGGTTTGCGCAAAAGTTATAGCGTCTACAAAATAGGGGATAGATTTATAGCATTTTTATTATTTTTTTTTTTTTTACTAGTAATGGTGGCGATCTGCAATTTTTATCCTGAACGCGACATTATGGCAGACACATCGAACAATTTTGACACATTTTTGGAACCATTGGCATTTATACAGCGATCAATGCTATACAAATGTATCGATTACTGTAAAAATGTCACTGGCAGTGAAAGGGTTAACACTAGGGGGCGATCGAGGGGTTAACTGTTCCCTGGGAGGTGATTCTAACTGATGATCTTTATTCTAAGCAAAAAATGAGTGATTCTCATTTTTACCAGAATCATGCAGCTCTAGTAGGTGGGTTAAAGCGGTAGTAAACCGGAGTTTAAAAAAAAAAAAAAAACCTTCCCCTTCAAGCCAATGTTATCATGTGGATATTAATCTGGGCTGCCCTTCACCAATTTGGTAAGACAGCGGCACCTAAAATCTTTGAATACCAGGATATTAGTGAATAAAAGAAAAAGTGAAGGTGTGCTGTCTCAATACAAAGAGTGAAAGACATTTGCAAAACTCTCAAATGTGTAAAGTGATGATTGCCTGTGGAACACTTCATATCACTCTAAGGTGGTCCATTACAACATATGTAACGTGCAAGTGCAATACATGTGTTATATCATAGAACTATAAACAAAAAAAATAATCCAAAAAACGTTAATAACAACCAAAGTATTATTCATAAAAGTCCGCTGTTCATCAGCAAGAAATATTTATGCAAGTGAAAGAAACCAAATGTCTCGCATCCACTTTAAGGCCTCATGTACACTGCTGCTGGCAAACGGACATTTAGGAGCAGTTGGGCATTTTTGCAACTGCTCCTGAACTACATGTACACAGAGTCGTTTATAGGCCTTTCTAGGCAGTTGAGTTTTGCGGCTTTTTTTGGAACACAAAAAAAAAATGGGTTCAGAAGCTGAGTTTAGAGGCACTTCAAGCGCCAAATGCATTTTGTTTACAGGCGTTTTTCATTTTTGGCTATTTTGACGTTTTTAAACGCTTCTAAAATGCAAATGCGGCATGTAAACGCGGCAAAACAGACGTTTTTAACGTGGGTTACTATCTGTCAAGTTAAAGCGGAGTTCCACCCTAAAGTGGAACTTCCGCTCATCGGATTCCTCCCCCCCTCTGGTGCCTCAATTGGCACCTTTCAGGGGGGGAGCAGATACCTGTATTATACAGGTATCTGCCCCCACTTCCTGAAATAGCTAGCCGCAAATGCGGGCCCCCCCCCCCGTTGTGTTGTGGGAAACACACAGTTCCCACAACACAACGGGGACCAATGTAGACACGCAGCGCGACTCGCGCATGCACAGTAGGGAACCAGGCAGTGAAGCCGCAACGCTTCACTTCCTGATTCCCTGACCGAGGATGGCGATGGGGGCAGCCGAGAGACGAGTGATCGATCGGCTGCTGACATCGCTGGACCCTGGGACAGGTAAGTGTCCATTTATTAAAAGTCAGCAGCTGCAGTATTTGTAGCTTCTGGCTTTTAATATTTTTTATTTAAGTGGCGCTCCGCTTTAAATCGTTCAGGAGTAAAAACGCTCCGTGTACATGAAGCCTAAAAAGGTACCAGTACATGAAGTGCAGAGCCTTCAATAATCAGAGGCCTCCGGCTACATGAGTATAAATACCTTTTTTCTAAGTGACCACATTCCCTCTGTTCTCAGCTGCATAAGAGCTGGGGGGAGAAGAAGCAGCAGCACACCACTGAGCTTCCCAGTGAATGGCTGTGCGGTGGGGGGGGGGGTGTCAGGACAAGTCTGATATTTGAAGGAGAGTACACAGAGTTTCCACCATAGCAAGAGAACTGACTATGGTGAGCTCTCCTGCTTAGTGTGATCAATTTTTTAATAGGAAGGCAAGGGGACTAGCAGGTTCACCAGGGATTTCACATACAGGAAGCCATACAAAGAGAACAGGACACTTTATCATGCAAGTACATGGTACAGCAGCCACATATCAGGAATACGAAGTGTAGGGCAACAAAAACTTAAAATTTGTTGCAGCATATGTATTTTCCCTCCGGCTGCCTTGTTAGCCTTTCGGCGGGCGCCAGAAACACACAGGAACCACCCATTTTTTAACGCTTGTGTGAAACAAGCATTAAATATACATAAGCAACAGTTGATCTTTTTTCAAAATGTATCTGAATATGCAAGAAAAAAAATATTTAAAAATTGACAGCATGGGAATCAAATGGGCATGACAAGCAGATGTATGCAATGTCATAAATTGCACAGTCAATCGATTTAAGCCTTTATTCATAATTTGCCCTAACATCAGTTGAAAATGTTTAATGCAGATCTTTATTCCCAGATCTCTTGACCTTCAGCTGTGAAGCTGGGAACTCCCAGTTCTCAGACCCCCTACTCCCCTGGAAGCAAAGATAACACTAGATGGGGAAAAAAAGTCATGAAAGAAAAGCAGGAGAAATCAGGACCCCAAGGATTACTCGAACGCAGGTATCGGCTTGTTTTCAGTCAATCAACAGGGTTAGTTTACATAATCAATAACACAGAATCATCATGATAGTATCTGATTGTGTACAAGCACATATGGAACGAATAGTTTTCCTGCTCTTTTCACCAGACAATTACAATTCATCATATATGCATCTTCTCCTATTGACTGGTTGTCAGGTTCTTAGAAGATGTTTATATGAAGTTACATTTTGGGGACTTGGGGAAATATCAGCACTGCACTAATACAACCTTTATCAACAGATTCACAATGACAAAGTGTGCGTAACATATTGCAGCTTTACCCATAGATATGGCGTTTTTTGTTTTTTTTTGTTTGTTTTTTAAGGCTTTTTAGGCTTTTTTCCTTTTTAACCCAATGATGCCATCAGCAAAACACTTTCTGTCCTAGGATGATAACACACGCTCACCATACTGATACTTTGTTTTTGTAGGAATAGTGCTGTCACCCTAGGGCAGTGGTTCTCAACCTGGGGGTCGAATAATGATTTGCCAGGGGTCCCCGAATCCTGAGCTGTTCCTGAAGTACGCACTGCTCTCCCAGCCTTTTTGCGGCCACCCAGCAGGGCTGTCCCTGGAGCCTGCAGCCGCCCAGCCAGCCTCTTCGCAGCCGCCCAGCCAGCCTCTTCGCAGCCGCCCAGCCAGCCTCTTCGCAGCCGCCCAGCCAGCCTCTTCGCAGCCGCCCAGCCAGCCTCTTCGCAGCCGCCCAGCCAGCCTCTTCGCAGCCGCCCAGCCAGCCTCTTCGCAGCCACCCACCCAGCCTCTTCGCAGCCGCCCAGCCAGCCTCTTCGCAGCCACACATTCAGTTCACGGCATGGCTGGGGGGCAGAGACTAGAGGTCAGCTGACTGGAGAGGAATGTGAAGTGGGAGGGGCTGAAGGAGACCCTATTTCCTGATTTCGGCATAGGTGTCACTGCTACGAGACACCACAAAGCCGGAGACACAGTGAGTAACACTACCTGTGATTAGAGTTGCCATTAAAAGTCCCCACTACAGTTCTTAGATCAGCAGATGACCTTGATCAAGAGCACCAAAGTTGTCTGATCAGAATTACCCCCAGCACTGCCACTCATCCCAACCCCCCCACCAAGGAGTAACAGAAGGAATAAAAATAGAGAATACTTGAAAGGGAGAGGAAAAGAGGGGTTGGAACAAAGAAAAGGGGAGAGAAAGAACAATGCCGCGTACACGCTGTCGGATTTTCCAACGGGAAATGTTGGATGTGAGCTTGTCGTCAGAAAGTCCGACCGTATTTATGCTCCAAACATTTGCAGTCGGAATTTCTGCCAACAAAATGTTTCTTAGCAGGTTCTCAAATTTTCCACCAAGAAAACCTTGTTGTCAGAAAGTCCAATCGCGTGTACACAAGTCCGTCGCACAAAAGTTCACGCATGCTTAGAATCGAGCAGAAGAAGCTGCACTGCTTATTGAACTTCCTTTTTTTTTGGCTCGTCATGCGTCTGGTACGTCACTGCGTTCCCACGTTTGGAATTGTTGGCCAACATTTGTGTGACCGTGTGTATGCAAGACACATTTGAGCCAACATCCTTCAGAAAAAAATTCAGGATTTTGTTGGCGGAAAGTCCGATCGTGTATACGGGGCATAAGAAAAATGGCTAGAAAGAGGGATGGGAACAGGAAATTAGGATAGAGGGAGATAAAAGGGAAATAAAGGAGGAGAACAAAGAGAGAGTGGTACATCCTAAAATTGTACCATAAGGAGTTTTAATACTGTACTAGTGGAAGGGATCAGGGAGCGCTATATATCCGTGGGCTAGGGGTGCAAATTACTTGTCTTGCCTTGGGTGCTGACAACCCACGCTATCAAAATAATTACTGTTGGGGTCCCCACAACTTGGGAAATGTTATCAAGGGGTCACTGCACTAGAGAGGTTGAGAACCACTGCCCTAGGGCAAGACGTGTATGAAGATTATAAAACACCTCCCTATCTGCAAAACATAGGTGTGAGGTGTTCTATAGTACAGGACAATGCTAACTGATAACAGTGCAGCGGAGAGCACAGGAAGTTATCAGCTCACTGGATTTGTGGAAGAACCAAAACAGGTACAGGCAGTCCCCGAGTTACAAACATCCGTCTTGCATTACGACTCCTACTTACAAATGAAGGGAGACAACAGGAAGTAAGAGGAAATCTACCCCTAGGAAGGGAAATTTACTCTGGTAGGAGTTATCATGGGGAAAAAGGTGTCTTCACTGAAACCATCACCAATCCTTGTTTCCACAACAACCCAAAATTTTCAAAATCCAATTGTCATAGGGACAGAAAGCGAGGTGAAATCTTCTGAACAGAGACAGCAAAACAAACCTTACAGGGGTGTTAACCCTTCTCTATGCTACCCAAAAAACTAAAATTATTTTTATGTCTGAAGTTACCCTTAAAAAAAAAAAAAAAAAAAAGTACCTGTTTCGACTTGCATGCAAATTCAATATAAAGAGAAAATCTACAGGAACCCATCTAAATTGTAACCCCGGGACTTCCTATATATAAAAACACTTTCAGATCTGAAGGGAGCAAATAAGAGAATTCAAAGCGAGATGAAAGTTTAACACTAATTATTCCTAAAAATGTTCTCTACTCCCTTCTTTTACCTATCCAGCATTGCAAGAGTAAAAAAAGATCTGCTTATTTACTATTTTTAATCGGGTCCAGTCAAGTGATCCTGTAGCTCTGGTGCCCCTGTGTAAGGCAGGCAATACATGAAACTATTTTTTTCATTTAATCAGCGGGTTGAATGGAAAAAAAAAAAAAAAAGGCAGATTCCCTCATCCACACATTCAAGGTGGATGGGAGAATTACTCCTGTTGGGCTATTGTGTTCTCATGGTGGAGAGTCTTCCCCACTCACTGTCAGAACACAAGGATCAGTGTTACCGGCCCTGATTGTTCCTAAAAAAAAAAAAAAAAAAAAACACAGACATCGATTGTATAGAAGTTGATTGATATATTGACCTTTGACTTCGGGACCACCAGGGTGCCCGTTCATTAATCGAAATTTGTCCGGTCCCTGCTGAATTTCAATCCATGTATGGCCGGCTTTAGGGAGCGCTTCACAACGGCAGTGAATTCTGGGGGCTGAGATGTCACCCATAGGCTTATTTGCCCGCCCATTATCGGTGCTCCCTCTTCTCCCCTGCAGCATCTACTCACTGATACAGGTGAGCCGAAGCTGCAGAATCACGACCTGACTAAAGCGGATTAAAAAAAAAAAAATAGGCAAGTACACAAATCTTTTTTACACAAGTATGCAGGATAGGTAGGAGGGGAAAAAAAGGGAACATTTTTAAGAATAGGGTGTATAATGCAGGCCATACATTAACAAAATATTCTTTCCTTCAAATCATAGGTTGAAGGAAAGAAAATTGCTCGATTCCCCCATCAACACCGTCAGTGTTGATGGGGAAATCCCTCCCACAGAACTATTGTATTTTGAAAGTGGGAGGTTTCCCAGCTGTCAGAATACAATGATTACTGTTAATAGGTTTCGCCGGCAGCAGTGATTGCATGAAAAAAATCCAACAGGCTGGTCAGCCAAATAGGTCCTTCGGTCTATGCTGCCACAATACATAACAGAACATATCCATCTGCAGATTTTGCAGAATACTACTGATGCGATTTGAGCCCATTCAAAATGAATGGGCTTAAATCACAGTGCACTAAATCACATGCGAATTGAACAGGAATGTGGTGCGGTTCCTGTGCTATCCACATGCAGTTCCTAGTGTGAACCGAGCCTTAGGTCAAGCAAACCACTGCAACTGCAAGGTAAATAAAGCTAACATTTTAACAAAAAAATTCATTTTCAGAACCTATTACACAACAGCAGGGGCTCATCCTATAACAGGCAGCAAGTTAAAAAAAAAAAATAAAAAAAGGTGAAATGAACCGTCTTTCAGCCCTGGTTCACATTGATGCTACTTTTAAAATCGCACTTGAAGTAGCGCTATTACAAAGTAGCAAGGTCAGCGCGATTTCAGGTGCTACTTGATAGACATCTGGGTGGCTTCCTGCACAGATGTCTATTGAAGTCGTACCTGAAAATGCCAAAAGTAGTACAGGAACTACTTTTGCAAATCGGTGCGGCACCACAAAATTGGTGTCGCACCGACTGGAACAGTACCATCGCCGCCAATAGTCATGAGATTCTTAAATCGCATGATAAATCACTCCAATGTGAATCTAGGCTAAACACAAGAGTTATCAGTCCTGATCCGGTCACTATGGGCTACACACATTTTCAAACACTTATAAAATTTGTCATTATGAAATAATATTGACTTGCTTGACTGCTAAATAGCTGCAGAATTCTCTTCTACCAAGAGCACAAAATTAGATGTGCACCACACCGCCAAGCGCCAATAAGCCCCTTGTCTTTTTCCAAGGCTTACTCTACTTTGCCAGGACCTCAAACTACATTCGGAATAAGGAAGGAACTGGTTTCTACTCAGATGGCAGAACCTCTCCTGCCACTACCCAACACAGCAGCACAAAAAGGTCCCAAAGCTCAGGACTTTCATCACTACATTCAGTATAGAGGCAGGCAGGAGATTGGTGAAGTATAGATCACCGATGTTCCCACACCCCCCCCCCAGGCTACAGCACCAAAGATCCCACACTCACCGTCTTCATTAATACGCTTAATACCACCACTGCAAAAGTCAGGATGTCAAGCAGGAGTTAAAGTGGATGTAAACCCTGACCTATACCCAGTGAAGTGAACCGCCTCAGATGACACACAGAGATGAAACAAATCTCCCTACACAAGTCTTACATGTATATCTGCTGTCTTCATCTGTATATATCCTTTAGAAAGTGCTCTTCCTGTTAGGAGATTTTCTCTTCCTGTTTAACAAAGAGTGTGAAGTGTGGGCATTTCGTCAGATTAGGAGACCCGTCAGAAATTGTAACGGAAGTGATGCTCCGTCGCCGCCATCTTGGTACAGTCCACACTCTTCCATGGCAATGATACAGTGAGAAGGCAGGAAGCGGACATCTTGGTACACCCACCGGAGTCTTGCATTTCACACTTATTTTTAACAGTAAACGGAGCTTATATGGTGACATATAGTATTTAGAAATCCGTCGGACTGTTTACATGTTGAATTATAAAAGCAGCGGTGTTCTGTCAGATTTGCAAATCTGTGAGATCAGCAGGCTTGTCCACTACTTTTAAAATTCAACATTTAAATAGTCCGCTGGATTTCTAAATACTGTATTTCACCATATAAGCTCTGTTTACTGTTAAAAATAAGTGTGAAATGCAAGACTCCAGTGGGTGTAACAAGATGTCCGCTTGCCACCTTCTCACTGTCTTCTCAGCCCCGGTTCACACAGGGGCGACTTGTCAGGCGACTTAGCTGCCTGACAAGCCGCGTCCCGTTCTGTACTACGGAACCGTTCTAATAGGAGCGACGCAAGTCGCTCCGACTTAGAAAAAGGTTCCTGTGGTATTTTTTGGGCGACTTCAGGCGACTTGCATTGACCTCTATACAGAAGTCGTTTTGCAAGTCGCCGCTGAAGTCGTGTGCAGGTCGCCTCAGTGAGTTGACCTGCAAGTCGTGTTACCCCTGTGTGAACCGGCACTTACTGTGGACAAGCGTGGGGTGTAGCAGGATGGCGGCGAAACG
This sequence comes from Lithobates clamitans, assembly GCA_037952925.1. Classification (NCBI taxonomy): domain Eukaryota; kingdom Metazoa; phylum Chordata; class Amphibia; order Anura; family Ranidae; genus Lithobates; species Lithobates clamitans. The sequence goes on along the minus strand of JBBGZY010000011.1, from coordinate 5,170,384 downwards.
TCACTTCCGTTACAAATTCTGATGGCTCGATTTAAATCCTTTTTAAAGAGCAACTGTCATCTCTGTCCTGCAGTGGCTCCTCCTCTGACCCGCTGTTGACTCACCGACAGTCCCATTCACTTTAATGGGACAGCTGGTGATGCGGCAGTGACACAACAAGGTGAGGGACGTGGCGGCAGCAGGTGAGGGGATGCCCACTAACAGGTGCTGCCATGATGGATCTGAAATGACAGGTGCCCTTTAAATGTAAGGACTCATTCTTGCTGGTAGTTAGAATCTTTAATATTTGCAAACAAAATGAAGGTTTCCTATTTAGAATAATAAGTTATCAGGTTAGTAAATATTCCCAAACTGGGTCTCTTTTACGGCCTGCTGCCATTTTGTTCCTCAAGGGAATAATAAAGCACTTTAAGCTATGTGCAGAAAGATCACAAGGTTTATAAATTGCTTAGGAGGTTTCACTTTCATTTTTACCGCTTGCCCTTTCTCCTCACACTTAGAGCCTGGTAAAGATGTATTTCTCTTCAAACAATCATACAGTTTGTTGTGTACATAGATTTGCAAAACAATGGGATAAAGGAATATTCCTGAACTTTGTTTTATCTCATGGTTACTCAGAGATTATGTGAATGCATCAATGCAGTGCATGTTATCTCAGCTTGCAGAGCTTGGATTCATTGAATGAGTTTACCAAAAATGTAAATGTTGTGGAATATACAGCCTCCTGCTACATAACCAAGCTCTATTGCATGCTGCAGAAAAAAAACTCTTTAGATAGATTTTTACTCCAAAAGCATTTAAAAATAAATCTGATATAAAAAAAAATAAATAATCATCGATTTTTATCCACCCCGATATGTGCACAGCTCAGATTTCATGAATGGGGTTTACATCCACTTTGAGTGAAGATCACCAATCTACTCTATTAACACGCAAGACTGCAACCCTGAATACTGGGATCAGGGTCTCCTTCCCCAATTTGTAATCTGCTAAAAACAGGGAGGTATCAGGGATTTCTACTGGACCTCCAATTTCTCCGTAAAGGAGCCCAACACCAAACAAGTCTGTCACAAAAATACAAAATGTGCACATGCAATAGTATAGACACAAAACAAATCTCTCACTCTACATAAATAAGATATCCCTTACACATTCAGACGCATAAGGTTAAATGCCAAATTGACATTAAACCACTTGTCCACTGGGCAATTTTACCCCCTTCCTGCCCAGGTCAATGTTCAGTGCTGTCACACTTTGAATGACAATTAGACATGTAGCCTGTCCGTCCCCCCCCCGGAAAGGTGCCAAATGTGGCACCGGAAGGGGGGGCGTACAACGAGCTGAAGGAAAGCTGAAGGAAGCGTCATTAAACTACAAGTGTGCCGATTACCGCACTCCTCATCCATGGAGAACTAAAAGTCTATCTGCCACAGTGGAAGATGGAACTTGTAGTTTACTCGTGCACCATAAATGAATGACGCTGCTGTGCACCAATTTTTAATGTGGCTGTGGGGGGGGGGGGGTTGAGACACCCCCAAATGCTATCACAGGAAGAGGGCTCCGGTGGTGGGAAGCAGGTGATTAGGAACATGTTACACCCTATATACGGATGTAACATGTAACACACAACCATGGGGAACTTTGCTTTTAATTTGGTGGTCTTCATATAGCCAACTCTAAACTGAGCATTACAAAGATTTATGTCTTATAGAAAATAAATCACATTGTTGATAGAATCTCTCCATTGAAAGAAGTAGTTCTACCACTGCTTAACACTTTTCCTGCTACAAAGGCAGGTAAAAATCCTTTAGGCTTTAGAACAACTTTAATGGCAAACTTCCATCAATACTGGTTGAATTTAATAACACAAGAACCCCAATAGCACAAGGCCAGTTTTCTTCATTCAACTTTTCTCAAATATATATTACTGCAAATGTATATTGCTGTTCTATAGAACTGCTTTCACTGGAAGCAACCAATAAATTGATCAACTTGTGGTACAACGGCACTCGTTACGGCTTTTTGTCCTGAGATTTGGTACAGAGTGAATTAGATTCACATTTCACATTTTGGAAGTACCGCTTAAAATAAAACCTATTGAGGATAAGCTGAGCTGGAAATACTGTAGAACATTCAACATCAGGCATAATCACAACAACGTTTAATCCAAATTGTATTGGCATTCATTTAAATCAGCAAGCTATGCTGACTGCAAGACCACTGGGAGAGAAGTTCTGATGCGCTGAACTTGAGCGACATCAATATAGTTCTATTCACCACAGCAGCAATGAGATGCGGTGGTTCAAGTTGCAACCCACTGCACAAAAAATAAATAAAAATTTAAAGTTAAAAAAAGTATAACATGCAATCCTTATTTTAGTGCGCACCACAAATGCTGTGGTGTGAAGCAATAGCATAGAAAACCGTACAATTGCATTGTATATGCATTGGGGCTGTGCTGGAAATTGCTAACAGCATTGCTCCAACGCACTCGGTGTGAATAAGCCTTAAGGTTTCCTGCAACACTTACTATACAGGGGAAGTAAACATCCTGCATAGAACACAAAGGCAGGGACATGATGTACAGCGGGTAAAAAGAAAAGCATTGAACACGTCACCATTTTTCTAGGTAAATATATTTTTAAAGGTGCCATTGACATAAAATTTTCACCACATGTCAGAAACAACCCATTCAATCCATACAAAGACAACTAACCAAATAAGTTCAGAAATTAAGTTATGTGTAATAAAATGGAATCACACAGGGAAAAAGTATTGAACACGCATTGAACACGCTAACTGAAATGTAATCAATACTTCGTACAAAATCCTTTGTGGGTAATGACAGCTTCAAGATGCCTCATATATGGAGAAACTAGTCGCATGCGTGGTCAGGTGTGATTTTGGCCCATTCTTCCACACAAAACAGGCTTCAAATCTTGAAGGTTCCGTGGGCCTCTTCTATGAACTCTGATCTTTAGTTCTTTCCATAGATCTTCTATTGGATTCAAGTCAGGTGATTGGCTGGGCCATTCTAGCAGCTTTATTTTCTTTTAAACCAATTGAGAGTTTCCTTGGCTTTGTGTTTGGGATCATTGTCTTGCTGAAATATCCCTCAATTTATCTTCATCATCCTGATAGATGGCAGAAGATTTTTCCTTGTCAAAATATTTTATTGTGCATTCCAAAGAGTATTAGACAAGTAACTAGAGCAAATATACAATCAAGGAAAAGAAGCTCACTTGCACTTATTCAAACACAATATAAAATATAGTAAGAGTTAATAAAGTGATACCTGGTGAAGTATTTAGATGCTGTTGACATCTTATTGGAGAGTTTCATGGGTACTATAGTTTCTATAGGAACAGCAGCATTGTTTATAATCATGAGAATGAATGTCGATTATATTCAGTAGGGATAGGAGCTTTGAAATCATAATGGGAGTATAGAGAGAATAAAGGAGAAGAGAGGAAAAAGGAAAGGAAGAATAGAGGAGTCCGCGAGGTTAAAGTGGTGTTCCGGCCGAAATTATACTTTTCAAATAAAAATACCCCTATAATACACAAGCTTAATGTATTCTAGTAAAGTTAATCTGTAAACTAAGGTTTGTTTTGTTAGTTTATAGCAGTAGTTTGTTATTTTATAAACTTACAGCAGGCCGTGGCCATCTTAAGTGTGGGCATCTGAAGCCAGACTGTATTTCTTCCTGGATCTCATCCTTGCAGATCTCGCACATGCTCAGTGCAGCACAAGCAGTGTAATAGGTTTCAGGTCAGGTTTCCATAGCAACGGCAGTTTCAGAGAAAGTTGCCGCCCCACATGCTCAGTGCAGCACAAGCAGTGTAATAGGTTTCAGGTCAGGTTTCCATAGCAACGGCAGTTTCAGAGGAAGTTGCCACCCCTTCCCAGAAGGCATTGCAAACAGGAAATGATGCGATGGGCCGCGGCCAGGGAGGAGGAAGTGAAAAATGAACACAGCAGATATACAGTAGGTGCTGAGAAAAAAATTTAAAAAATATCCAATTTGTTTACAGTGCACAGTTTAGTGATGGATGCTGAAGAGTTGTAAAAGTGGGTGGAACTCCACTTTAAGTCACCACCACAACTGGACTAATAATGTTTTAAATCTTACTGATTCAGTTACCATGGCAATAATACCTTTTTGTCAAAGGTTGGTGACATATTATTTGACATCCAAGGCTGCCACGTTTTTTGTGTCTGTTTCAAGAGCTACCATTTTGGCATTGGTCATAGAGTTATTCATTCTATTCACTGCTTCATTTACAACGTAAACGTAGGAGATCTCCAAGCATTCACTAACGTTTGTTTTGCTGCTGTGAAGAAGAACTGAACAAGCAATTTAATTTGGGTTTGTGTTAAAAATTCTGGTTTCAGACTGAGTAGGGCCGTTGTAGGATCGAGAGGATATCTCATTCCAAACCATTTGGATGCAATATTAAATATTCCTTTCCAAAATATTTGAGCTTTTGGACATGACCACCAGATATGAAAATGCGTGCCCAAATCCGAGCATCCCCGAAAACATTGTGCGGAATAATTCTGCACATACTTAGCTACCCTGGCTGGTACAAGGTACCATCTTGTCAGCACTATATAGTAGGTCTACCACAAGTACATTAGGGGAGGCTGTTTTAGTTGTTGACCAGATTTGATTCCAGCCTGAAATATCCAGTTCTCGCTCCAAGTCCACCTCTCATTTCCGGACATAAGATGGTTTTGTCTGTTGGGTTGGACCAGTGAATGAGAATATAGAGTGGAAATTGTACCCCTAGTGTGTAGATCCTTCCTGATGGCAGAAGATTTTTATCAAGAATGTCTTGGTACATTTTTCCATTCATACTTCCTTTTGTGTATTATGGCATCCAAAGAGTTCAATTCTAGTCTCATCTGATCAGACTATATTCTCCCAGTATTTCACAGGCTTGTCTAAATGTTGTGCAGCAAACCTTAAACGAGCTTCAACATGCTTTTTCTTCAGCATTGGGGTCTTGCATGGTGAGCGTGCATACAGGTCATGGTGGTTGAGTGCATTACTTATCATTTTCTTTGAAATTGTACCTGCTAATTCCAGGTCTTTTTGAAGTTCTCCATAAGTGGTCATTGGCTCTTGGACAATCTTCTGATAATTATTTTTACTCCTCTGTCAGAAATCTTGCGAGGAGCACTGGATTATGTTCTTTCCACTTCCCGATTATGGCCCCAACAGTGCTCACTGGAATGTTCAGAAGTTTAAAAATCCTTCTGAAACCAATGCAATCACTATGTTTAGCAACGATAAGGTTCCAAAGTTCTTGAGAGCTCTTTGCTTTTACACGAGATGTTTCTTGTGTGACACGTTGGTAATGAGACACCTTTTTATAGGCCATCAGTTGAGACTGAACCAGCTTTAGTTTGCACTGACAAGGGGCAGGGTTTCCTTCTAATTACTGATAGATTTCAGCTGGTGTCCTGGCTTTCCATGTCTTTTTGCACCTCCCTTTCTTTATGTGTTCATTACTTTTTCCCTGTGTCATTCCATTTTAGAACACAACTTAATTTCTGAACTTATGTTTTAGTTTCTTTGTATGTATGGATTGCATGGGTTGTTACATGTGGTGAAAATTCCATGTCAATAGCGCCTTTAGAAATATATTTACCTAGAAAAACGGTGACATGTTCAATACCTATTTTACCCACTATATAGTATCGAAACAAAAGATACCCAAAATAAACTATGAAAACTAAAAAAGTAACAATGAACCTCTTCCATCGCCTCCCAGCAGCCCTTTAAGTGGATTTAATGTGTGGCAGCCCTTTAAGTAGGTTTAAGGTGAGCAGCTTCTTTGTCATTTGACTGCTGTGATTGGCCCTTACATGACAGAGATCATCCTATTTGCTCCTGATCAGAAGCCGTGACCTAGAATTGTAAGTGACAGGTTGGCCAGTCTGCCTGGAACATGCAGTGATCAAGCCATCAGCACTCAATCTCAGGTTGCCATTGACGCATATCTGCAGAGGCCAGGCATTAAAGCCCACTTTTTCTGCAGCAGCATATAGGAGTTATGTAATCAGCAAGAGGTTAATGTGCATGTAGGGAAATTTGTATACTTTATGTTTTTGATAACATGTGGAAGGGTTAGAACCCCTGGTAACTATCGTTGTGTTGTGGGAAGATTCACGCTATTTGTCCTGGTGAAACCAAAATAGAAAGTGATGGAATATCTAAAGTGTTAAAATTGTCAGAGCAAGTAAGGGAATTGAAATGCCCGTTTCTATGACAACTTTAGAAGATGGGTATTCCATTCATTTTGGAGAAATTTGCTTTAATTTCCCAGGACCTTAACATAAAAAAAATAAAAAACCTAACTTGGCTATTCATACACTCGAATGCCCAATTAAACTTTCAGTTTAAAGCAGCTAAATACAATACAGGTGCATAAGAACAAAAGATGTTCAATATCTAAAAGGCACCCATTCACAACGGAGAGCAGCAATAACGCACGTTACCATGATTGATGCACAGTTAACGCAAGTTCCTGCGATGAGGTGTCACCCCAATGCATCTTCCAAGAGCACCTGCATCACAGTGCTCTGCAATGGACAGTAATGCACTACCATAAATCGCAGTGTGAAAATGATGCATGCACGATTTTTGGTCCATTGTGGTGTGATAGGCTACCATAAAACAATGTGGAAGCTTTAAATGCACCACAAAAGGATTTTACTGGACCTCTAAAGTTTGCAAGGAGCCACATCATGAGTAACAAAGCCTGTCCCCGGCCAACATACTGTAGAGAAGGAGCCTTACTCTGTATAAGGCTCCATGCACACTGGGCTTAAAAAATGTTCATATAGAGCATTTTTTGTACAAAATTTAGACGGGTTTAGGAGAGTTTTACGTTTATTTCTGCCTCCAAGCTCCAATCTGCCTCTAAACATTAAACTCAAAATATGCCCCTTAATATCCTAATTAGAGGTCGACCGATATGGGTTTTTCTCTGGCCGATGCCGATATTTAGAAATCGCGGTGGCCGATATGTGATGCCGATTTTTTTGGGCCGATATATTTGGCCGATTTTTTTTCTTTTTTCCCTTCATCTCATAAAATCTAACAGTTAGACCCCTTTCACACTGGGGCGTTTTTCAGGCGCTTTGGGGCTAAAAATAGCGCCTGTAAAGTGCCTGTAAAACGGCTCCCCTGCAGTCTCAGTGTGATATCCCGAGTGCTTTCACACTGAGGTGATGCGCTGGCAGGATGTAAAAAAAAAGTCCTGCAAACGGCATCTTTGGAGCGGTGTATACCGCTCCTCCACCACTCCTGCCCATTGAAATGAATGCGCACCGCTGCCGAAGCGCCTGCAAAGCGTTTTGGCAGCGGCGCATTTAACCCCTTCCTCGGCCGCTAGCTGGGTTATAAGCGCCCCGCTAGCAGCCGAATAGCGCCTCTAAAATGACAGTAAAGCGCCGCTAAAACCAGCAGCGTTTTACCATCAACGCATGCCTGCTCCAGTGTGAAAGCAGCCTTAAGTAATACAGAAATTTTTTTTCATTTAAACATTAAACAAAACAAACCTCCAATCAGTTCACTTGTATGTATAATTTAGAAAAAAAAAAAAACCCTATCTTAAATATTAAATGCACAAAAACAGGTAATCAAAACTTTTGGACGAAAAAAAATGGGCTAACTTTACTGCTTAGGTTTTTTTTTAATTCATTACTGTATTTTTTTTTTTTTTAAATTGCGTTTGAAAGACCGCTGCGCAAATACCGTGTGACATAAAATATTGCAACAATCACCATTTTATTCCCTAGGGTCTCTGCTAAAAATATATATATATATAATATGTTTGGGGGTTCTAAGTGATTTTCTAGCAGAAAATACAGGATTTTTACTTGTAAGCAACAAATGTCAGAAAAGATTTAGTCTTTAAATGGTTAAACTGAGAACTTCTACACATGGAGTTCAGTCTATTGATAAAAAGAACCTGAAAGATACAAATGTATCTTCTTATCAGACTTGGCAGGCTGCCCAGAGGAGGAGAGAATCCTCTCCACAGATAACATCAGGAAACTTGCATTAACTTCTATTACAGAAGTCATTTGCAAGTCACGGCTGAAGTTACAATCGCCCTTTTTTATCAGCACAATCGCCCATGCCGATTAAGTAAAAAACGCCAAATATCGGCCGACCTCTAATCCTAATGTACATGGACACATAGGATAACATCGAGTTGCTTCTACAGGCAGAACACAAAACTCCTGTAGAAGCAACGTTTTTAAGCCAGTGTGCATGGAGCCTACAAGCAATATCTCTGCACAGCACCAACATGATGACTTAGACCTATGGCTCTGCAACCAGCAAAGTCCATGCCAATATTGAATCAATAGATTTCGACTTTTCCTTCTGAAAATGAAGTTGCCTGGCTATTAATCTATTCATTAATGAAACTAAATCAGTAGTTCTCCCTTCACTCTGACTTCTGAATCTGCAGTCTGATAATGATCTTAGAAGTACTGAATTCCACGAAGGAGACTTTCCCCCTTACGTTCCAAGACGATCTGTCTAGATCAGGGGTCTCCAAACTTTATAAACAAAGGGTCAGCTTATTTAAACTTTAGGGGAGGCCAGACTGTGGCCAATGGGAGAAGAAAATTGTCCTGGTGCCAGTGCGAGGAATAGTGTCCCCTCAATGGTGCCAGTGGGAGGAATAGTGTCCCATCAATGGTGCCAGTGGGAGGAATAGTGTCCCATCAATGGTGCCAGTGCGAGGAATAGTGTCCCATCAATGGTGCCAGTGCGAGGAATAGTGTCCCATCAATGGTGCCAGTGCGAGGAATAGTGTCCCATCAATGGTGCCAGTGCGAGGAATAGTGTCCCATCAATGGTGCCAGTGCGAGGAATAGTGTCCCATCAATGGTGCCAGTGCGAGGAATAGTGTCCCATCAATGGTGCCAGTGCGAGGAATAGTGTCCCATCAATGGTGCCAGTGCGAGGAATAGTGTCCCATCAATGGTGCCAGTGCGAGGAATAGTGTCCCATCAATGGTGCCAGTGCGAGGAATAGTGTCCCATCAATGGTGCCAGTGCGAGGAATAGTGTCCCATCAATGGTGCCAGTGGGAGGAATAGTGTCCCATCAATGGTGCCAGTGGGAGGAATAGTGTCCCATCAATGGTGCCAGTGGGAGGAATAGTGTCCCATCAATGGTGCCAGTGGGAGGAATAGTGTCCCATCAATGGTGCCAGTGGGAGGAATAGTGTCCCATCAATGGTGCCAGTGCGAGGAATAGTGTCCCATCAATGGTGCCAGTGCGAGGAATAGTGTCCCATCAATGGTGCCAGTGCGAGGAATAGTGTCCCATCAATGGTGCCAGTGCGAGGAATAGTGTCCCATCAATGGTGCCAGTGCGAGGAATAGTGTCCCATCAATGGTGCCAGTGCGAGGAATAGTGTCCCATCAATGGTGCCAGTGCGAGGAATAGTGTCCCATCAATGGTGCCAGTGCGAGGAATAGTGTCCCATCAATGGTGCCAGTGGGAGGAATAGTGTCCCATCAATGGTTCCAGTGGGAGGAATAGTGTCCCATCAATGGTGCCAGTGGGAGGAATAGTGTCCCATCAATGGTGCCAGTGGGAGGAATAGTGTCCCATCAATGGTGCCAGTGGGAGGAATAGTGTCCCATCAATGGTGCCAGTGGGAGGAATAGTGTCCCATCAATGGTGCCAGTGGGAGGAATAGTGTCCCATCAATGGTGCCAGTGGGAGGAATAGTGTCCCATCAATGGTGCCAGTGGGAGGAATAGTGTCCCATCAATGGTGCCAGTGGGAGGAATAGTGTCCCATCAATGGTGCCAGTGGGAGGAATAGTGTCCCATCAATGGTGCCAGTGGGAGGAATAGTGTCCCATCAATGGTGCCAGTGGGAGGAATAGTGTCCCATCAATGGTGCCAGTGGGAGGAATAGTGTCCCATCAATGGTGCCAGTGGGAGGAATAGTGTCCCATCAATGGTGCCAGTGGGAGGAATAGTGTCCCATCAATGGTGCCAGTGGGAGGAATAGTGTCCCATCAATGGTGCCAGTGGGAGGAATAGTGTCCCATCAATGGTGCCAGTGGGAGGAAATAATTGAGTCAGATAGAAGCAAGCAAAGGACGGCATCCGAACCATCACCTTTTCTAAAAAAATAAATAAATGCATATATTTTTGCAGGTGAAAAAAAAAATGTGCATTCATTATTTTTTTGTTTTGTTTTTTTTTAAAAAGGAGTCTGCAAAGTATTGCACTCTCCGTCAGCAGATTGTGGGTGCAAAGTCAGGCTCCTGCACAGTCTCCCTTCAGCTTTCAGCCTGTACCTCTGTATAGGTGGTCAGCTTGTAAGCAGGTGGTTTTTCCATTTACAGATTCCTGTGAATAAATGATGCAGCTGTCCGGGCGAAGTTTTCAAAATGTGACAGCAGGTGTGGGGAGAGAATCCTCTGCCCTCTGTCATGGGAAAGGGGAGAGGAGGGGATGCCTGGGAGGTTGCTAAACGTGTTAAACCCTAAATACTAGTGTATAATGTAACATGCTCAGAAAGTATGGTTGCACCGATACTATTTTTTTTTTTAACCCGCGAGTACCGATATTTTAGGTCTAGTACTCGCCGGCCCTACACTGAGTACCGATACCTTTGCAGTGCGATTTGAGCCCATACAAAATGTATGGGCTCGAATCGCACTGCAAAGAATTGCATCCAATTTTAACACAAATGCGGTGCGTTTCCATTCCGAATTGCGTGGTTTCTCGCATTGCTCCTGTGTTAACCCAGGCTGAAGTACCTATGACAAGCCTGGGTTCACACAGGAGCAGTGGGGGAAACCCCATGCGATTTAGACAGGAATTGCACCATATTCCTGTTTAAAGGGGTTGTAAAGGTAAACATTTTTTCACCTTAATGCATTCTATGCATTAAGGTGAAAAAACTTCTGACAATACCGCCGCCCCCAGCCCCCCCGTTTTACTTACCTGACCCCTCGAAAGTCAGCTGCTCGCTCCCGACATCTATTCCTCCGCTCAGCCTGGCCACTGATTGGCTACAGTGGATGGATTGGAAGCAGCGCAGCCATTGGCTCGCGCTGCTGTCAATCACATCCAATGACGCGACGCGCTGGGGGGCAGGGCCAAGTGATACAGTGAGCAGCTATAGCCGCCGGCTGTATCACGGGAGTGCGCCCGCAACAACTGACCACCATGCGAGGGAGCTCGCATTAAGGTGGTTAGTGCTTGTGGGGAGGAGCTGAAACAGCCGCCGAGGGACCCCAGAAGAGCAGGTTCGGGGCCACTCTGTGCAGAACGAGCTGCACAGTGAAGGTAAGTATAACATGTTTGTTATTTTTTTTTTTTTTTTTTTAATTTACCTTTACAACCCCTTTAAATCACATGCAATTATTTGCAGTGCAATTTCAGCCCATTAATTTTGTATGGGCTCAAATCGCACTGCAAAGATATCGGTTTCTGGTATCGGCGCACTCGTGCAAATGCTTAGTATCAGCACCGATATTGGTGCAACCCTATAAATAAAAACTTGTTGGGTAAAAAAATATAACCAAACAGTGCAGATAACCTCCTACATTGTAAACTGTGATGAGCAGGGCGCTCCGATTCCTCTTGTATTAAATTGTACTGTGTGCCCTCATGTTGCAAAGCGCTGACCAAACTGTTGGTGCTGTATAAATCCTGTATAATAATAACAACCACCAGCCCAAAATCAAATATGTGCCATCCCCCACTATAACAAAGCCTTCAACAGACAGTGGGTATTCCCCATAAAGCCTTCATTTCCTCCAATAGCGGTTGTGATGGGCCAAAAGGCTCAACACGTTTCTCAGACTTAAAACGTTACGCTTCTTCAGGAGCTAGAGGGCTCAATATTTATTCATTAGAGCCCATATAACAATTTACAGAACAGACATTTATTACATGATGCCCGGGGGCATCCCTCACCTTTACAGAGATGGAAAACAACGAAGGCTGCCCTGTGACAGCCCAGATCTGGTGAGGTGAGACTCGCAATCAGAGGCAGCAGTGCCTTCGATCTCACACTGCAGATATACACCTAGGAGGCTATAATAGGCACACACTCTCTTGATTGCCAGCGATGAGAGCAATATCTTGCAGCCTCAGCTAAAGAGAAGACTTGACTGGAGTTGGCCTTTACAGTAAAATCCTAAACCAATACCCCACCCCACAACGCCTTTACATCATTTTACCAGTGTTCCAATCCCCAATACCTCTCCGTAAAGCTTAGAGTACATCTGGCTATGAAAGAGTATGTGACATGTTATCCTACGGGGCCACAATACACAGGGGCCCGATCGGTCTGAATACTATCAAAAAGGGTCAGGTGGGGGGCGCAAGTGACTTTCAATATACAAAGGGTCTCTAAGAGATTTAGGCTGGCCATACACACATAGATTTTTTTTTTCTCCCAGGCCGATTAAGAGAAATCTAATAGATCCATCTATTCAGTGCATGGATGAATTTCCACTGCAAACTATTGTATTCTCATAACTGGCACTTGCGGCTGTCAAAATACCCAAACAGCAACTGAATCTGATTGGATGCAGTCACAGTTTGACTCACAAATTTTGACCAGGGTAATTCGACAAAAGTAAAGTGAAAAACTGGGCCGCCCACAGCTGGAATCTCAGTCAATCTAGCATGAATCAGCTGAAATTCAAGACGTTTATGGCAGCCGTTGCTTTAGTACGGTATCATACTTATGCCATGTGTCATATCGCATGTGATGTGCGCCGCATTCCTAAACAAATCACACGCAATTCTGTGTGGTGCGATTTGAACCTATTATTTTGTGTGGCTCAAATTGCACTGCATTCGCACAAAAAGGCGCAGGAACCTTTTTTTGCCACACTGGAATTGGATTGCATAGGTGTTTATACACATGCGATCCGATCCTGCGACTTGCGTTAGGGGTGTTGTTACCTTTCAATTGACACCCGCAGTAGATTGCATGAACACGAAGTGCGATTACCATGTGGTGCGATGTGGGAAACGCAGTGATTCCTGTGCATTTCCTGCATCGCCTTACACTTGGCATCTGTAACCAACAAATAAAAGAAATTAGCAGCCAGGTGAAGAAGTTGGTGCAACATTACATGATTTCTAGTTAGACGGCACATTTACAGTATACGAGAGACCAAAAAGAAAGGTAGACGAGGTAGAATTATGGACGAGCAAATGCAAACACTGACTAAAAGACGATTTGTTTATTAAAGCATCATGTACCATAAACAGCTGTCACCTCTCTAAAGGCTGTAAACACGATCAGAACATTGTATGAAAAATACCACATTCTAAGCCATTGTACGATAATCTGGTTGTTGGTACAGCTTTTGAGAGCCAATCAGAACACGTCATGCGAAGTTATCCGATGGGACACGCACAAACATTTTTCTCGCACAATACCAGATTGTAAGATTTGATTTTCATTAAATCAGTACAGTTTTTGCCCAAAAATACAAAACCACCAAATTTAAATTCTGTCATATAAGAATTTTTGTAACCTCTTCACTTTTGATATACTACTGTAGCATGCAAAAAAAAAAACTAACAAAACAAAAACAAACAACAAAAAAAAACCCGACAATCATTCGTCTGATAAGCTCATCTCATGTACCAGGCAAGACATCAGCTGTAGTTGTGTGCCCACCACCCCCATGTACAATGCAAGGTTAACAGCCCTGCACTGTACACGATGACAGCAAGTGACTGCCCACAGCCCTGCACTGTACATGACGACAGCAAGTGACTGCCCACAGCTCTACACTGTACATGATGACAGCAAGTGACTGCCCACAGCCCTGCACTGTACATGATGACAGCAAGTGACTGCCCACAGCTCTACACTGTACATGATGACAGCAAGTGACTGCCCACAGCCCTGCACTGTACATGATGACAGCAAGTGACTGCCCACAGCCCTGCACTGTACATGACGACAGCAAGTGACTGCCCACAGCCCTGCACTGTACACGATGACAGCAAGTGACTGCCCACAGCCCTGCACTGTACACGATGACAGCAAGTGACTGCCCACAGCCCTGCACTGTACACGATGACAGCAAGTGACTGCCCACAGCCCTGCACTGTACACGATGACAGCAAGTGACTGCCCACAGCCCTGCACTGTACATGATGACAGCAAGTGACTGCCCACAGCCCTGCACTGTACATGACGACAGCAAGTGACTGCCCACAGCCCTGCACTGTACATGACGACAGCAAGTGACTGCCCACAGCCCTGCACTGTACATGACGACAGCAAGTGACTGCCCACAGCCCTGCACTGTACACGATGACAGCAAGTGACTGCCCACAGCCCTGCACTGTACACGATGACAGCAAGTGACTGCCCACAGCCCTGCACTGTACATGACGACAGCAAGTGACTGCCCACAGCCCTGCACTGTACACGATGACAGTAAGTGACTGCCCACAGCCCTGCACTGTACATGACGACAGCAAGTGACTGCCCACAGCCCTGCACTGTACATGATGACAGCAAGTGACTGCCCACAGCCCTGCACTGTACATGATGACAGCAAGTGACTGCCCACAGCCCTGCACTGTACATGATGATAGCAAGTGACTGTCCACAGCCCTGCACTGTACATGATGACAGCAAGTGACTGCCCACAGCCCTGCACTGTGCATGATAGCAAGTGACTGCCCACAGCCCTGCACTGTACATGATGACAGCAAGTGACTGCCCACAGCCCTGCACTGTACATGATGACAGCAAGTGACTGCCCACAGCCCTGCACTGTACATGATGACAGCAAGTGACTGCCCACAGCCCTGCACTGTACATGATGACAGCAAGTGACTGTCCACAGCCCTGCACTGTACATGATGACAGCAAGTGACTGCCCACAGCCCTGCACTGTGCATGATAGCAAGTGACTGCCCACAGCCCTGCACTGTACATAATGACAGCAAGTGACTGCCCACAGCCCTGCACTGTACATAATGACAGCAAGTGACTGCCCACAGCCCAGAACGTCAGAAAGAATATAATAGCACTGGAGGATGCTGAACAATGACAAACCTTGTCCTTGCACCCCTGAACTAAATGAGCAATTCAAACAGTATTAACCAAAAAAAAAAAATATATATATATATATATGGCTTGCTGCTCGGTTTTTTGGATGGATAGATAGATTATATATATATATAATTTGCATACAGAATCCATGCTGGCTGGAATATATTATTTGGACCTTTTTGGATTTTTGCACCTATGATGGATATTGAAATATGCCTGGTCATTGGGGGGGGGGGGGGTTATACGTTTTGGATGTTTTTCATAAATAAATGTGTTTTGCTTTGTTTGTACATCTGATGTCATTTTTCTATGATGTGTTAATGGGGTAGATTTACTAAAGGTAGATAGACTGTGCACTCTGTAAATTCAGTTAGACTAATTTTTCCGCAGAGCTTAGTAAATGTGGTGAAGCGCTGCTGATTTCCATCATCCAATCATGTACCAACAAAAATGCTGTTTTTATTTTTATTTTCCTTGCACCTGATTGGGTAATTCTTTACAAAAAGAAGCTTTACCACACTACATTTACGAAGGGCAGTTTCACACAGGCGGTGAGAGCGTCAGGGGTAAAGCCCTGCTAGTTTTAGCTGCACTTTACTGTCGCTTTAGCGCGGCTTTTCGGCCGCTAGCGGGGCGCTTTTAACTCCCGCTAGTGGCCAAAGGGATCAATACCGCCTGTGTAGCACCGAAGCGCTTTGGCAGCGGTGCCCATTCATTTCAATAGGCAGGGGCAATTTAGGAGAGGCGTATACACCGCCCCCAAAGATACTGCTTACAGGACTTTTTTTTTTAACATCCCGCAAGCGCACCGCTCCAGTCTGAAATCACTTGGGCTTTCACACTGGAGTGACAGGAGAGACGCTTTACAGTCGCTATTTTAAGTGCTAAAACGCCTGTAAATCACCTCAGTGTGGCCTAAGGAAAATTAACACAACTGCGCTTGCAATGTGAGCAGCCTATTTGCCTTTAGTAAATCAACTCCAAGGGTGTCCAATCGAAATGATATACTGCGATATCTAATTTTGTGCAATATATAGCGGTTTTGGCTCATCTTTATTCTAAGTAGAGGGTACTTTTTTCTATATATATTTTTATATGCATCAGCCATAACATTATGACCATTTTTTATTTTTTTTTAAACAAACATATCATACTTACCTCCTCTGTGCAGTTGGTTTTGCAGAGTGGCCCTGATCCTCCTCTTCTGGGGTCCCTCAGTGGCGCTCCTGGCTTCTCGAGTGCCTCGTTGGGAGAGCCGCTCTCCCTCGGGGGAAACTCATGCGGATGCGCTGCCGTGTCCTGCTGCTGCATCTATTGACACAGATAGGAGGACCCGCCCCGCCCCATCATTGGATTTGATTAACAACAAGACCCGAGACACCGGCTGGTGCTGGTGTGCTCGTCCCTGTCGATGGAAAGACCGGGTTAAGGTAAGTAAAATAGGGGGGCAGCTGCATCACAGAAGGTTTTTCACCTCAATGCATAGAATGAATTAAGGTGACCACAATGGTTTATAACCCCTTTAAGTCCTGTAAGTTGTGAGGTGGGCCCTCCATGGTTTGGACTCTCATCCAAGCCATTGCTCTATCTGTCCATTGATACATAGAACTGTGGCTCGGCCCCCCGCTCTCGGCTCATTGGCTGTGATTGACAGCAGTGGGAGCCAATGGGTCACCTCAGCCAATAAGGAGGGAGGGTCCCCATCCAGCCAAGGCTATTGTGAACATCGCTGGATTGGAGAGAGCTCAGGTAAGGAACTGGGAACTGCTGAACACAGGTTTTTTACCTTCATGCATAGAATACATTAAGGTAAAAAATCTAAAACTACTTTAAAGTGGAGGGCCACCCTGAAAAGAAAAATTCACCAAAAATCCAAAAAAAAAAAAAATGTTTAAAAACTTACCTGACCCCTTGTTGCTAGGCAGTCTTCCTAATCTGCCTCTTCCGTGGCGTGTTCTGCTCCTCGGTGAGCGGCCCCGTTGTCTTCTAGGAACTGTGTGTGTTCCCAGAACACCACGGGGCCAATCACAGAGCGCCGCGCCGTTCGCGCTCAGTAGGAAACTGGCAGTGAAGCCACAAGGCTCCACTGCCTGTTTCCCTTACTTACGATGGCGGTGCCGGGACCCGAGAGCCGGGTCGTCCTCGGGCGGCCGACATCGCGGGCACCCAGGACAGGTAAGTACTTAAAGTCAGCAGCTACAGTGTTAGTAGCTGCTGACTTTTAAATGTTTTTTTTCGGGGACGGAATTCCGCTTTAAATCGAAGCCCTCCAGTTGTGTGCTGTCAGCGCTTCCATCTTCCCCTGGTCTTTCTTCCGGGTTGGTGGGCTCTGTCTTTTGAATGGACGAGCCGCAGCGACATCACTCCTGTGTAAACACGTAGGAGTCACCGTTCAAGACACAGGGCTCTGAAGGAATGATTTGAGTGGTTGTCCATTCAAAGCGCATGTGACGTAACTGGCGGCTTCACAAGTAGATCTCTCCTAAACCAGAGGGTCTCATAGTGGTGCCCCTCCAGCTGTTGCAAAACTACAAGTCCCATGAGGCATTGCAAGGCTGACACAACCATGAATCCCACAGACAGAGGCATGATGGGACTTGTAGTTCCGCAACAGCTGGAGGGCCCGCCAGTTTGAGACCCCTAAACGGTGCACATTTAGGAGATAAGGATCTGTACCTACAGGTAGGCCTTATTATGGGATTATCTATAGGGAAGAATCATACAAGGAAGATTACTCCCACTTTAAATGCATCATCAGGGACAACATGTTCACCGGATGCCTTATATATCTCACCCACTTTCAGATGCCATTGTAATGAGATAACCAATGTTATTCACTTTACCGGTCATGTTATGGCTGATGGATGTGTGATATATATATATATCTATATCTATCACACTGTATGGTTGTGTGCTGGGTCAATGGGGGTGACCCAACCTCTGTATACACTCTCAGTATATGGAGGGGAGTCCCTGTATACAGTGCCAGGCCTGATCTGGTCTCTGATGATGTGTATAGAGGAGAAGGGGCCTCTGTACCCCGGGTAGGCCTCTATCCCAGCTTATAATGGTCCCCCCCCCCTCCCTCCCTCCTCATGACAATGCGGCCTAGGCCCAGTCCTCTCATACCTCCTAACATGGCGGCCATGCTGTTTCGGGCTCTCCGTTCTCACATGGGCGAGGTCCGGTCTCTTGCGGTATTCTGAGTTCCAAACGGTCCCGGTACGGCTGGCGATTACAGACAGATACGGTCTCAGCTCATGACAACATGGCCGCCGCTCTCCGGGACCGCACGGCATGCTGGGTAGGCAGGGAAGCCTGGAGGGGGCGGGGCGACGCCGAGGCTGTGCGGCTGAGGTGAGCTTGGCGCGACTGCGTGTGCCCGCCGGGAGATCGGGAGCGCGCACAGCAGTGGTGGTGATCCCCGGAAAGAGAGCAGTGAGTAGAGCGGGGGAGGGGAGATGGAAGAACGTACTTGGTGTGTACAGACTGGCACCTCATGTGCCTCGCTACATACTATAGAACTACAAGTCCCAGCATTCTGTGCCACCAACCTGTATCCCTCAGAAAAGTCCTACCCAGACAGAGGCTGCTGACCCTTCATATTCACATAGAAAGGCATTCAAGTCACTCAGAACTGAACTAGAACAAGTTTGGATGTTGCAGAGCTGAGGGGTGCGAAGGAAAAGTCTTCTGTGTCCCCACTGGGGAGATTTCCCTTCACTTCCTGTCCCATAGCCACAACAGGAAGTGAGAGGGAAATCTTGTGTTATACCTTCTGCCACCTAGATAACCCTTATGTGCGACGGCAAAAGGTTGGGCTGTAATGTCCTCAAGCCGCACGCAGGGCCGACGCTACCACTAGGCAAACTAGGCAGCCGCCTAGGGCGTCCGGACAATGGTGTACCTACTCTGTGCAGAAAGCAACTAAGTCTCAGCATCAGCAGGCAGCCACCGCTATGTTCGCACATAGTGTCAGAGGCGCGGTGGAGGATTGTGCCTGTGTTCCAACTCCCGAATGAATGGAAGCAAGCAAACATTCATTGATGGGTGCTGGTGAGGCTGCATTTGATGGGCGCTGGTGAGCCTGCATTTGATGGGCGCTGGTGAGGCTGCATTTGATGGGCACTGGTGAGGCTGCATTTGATGGGCACTGGTGAGGCTGCATTTGATGGGCACTGGTGAGGCTGCATTTGATGGGCACTGGTGAGGCTGCATTTGATGGGCACTGGTGAGGCTGCATTTGATGGGCGCTGGTGAGGCTGCATTTGATGGGCGCCAGTAGACTGCATTGATGGGCGCTTCATTAAAAAGGTGGGCTTTACATGGGCAGGGCAAAGGGGATGGAGCCAAGGGGGTGGCAAAATGAGGTTTCGCCTAGGGTGTCATAAATCCTTGCACCAGCCCTGGCCGCACGTATGTGTCTCTAAGTGACTGATGTTTCTGTGCTGAGCTGTCCAAAGATCAGTATCCAGCGGGACCAACTCCCAATCCTGTGACAGCCCATCACATGATCGCTGATCCTTCCCGCCCCTGAGCATTCAGAACCTTTTAACCACCACAATTCTGGGCACTTTTACCCCCTCTCTGCCCAGGCCAATTATCAGCTTTCAAGGCTGTTGCACTTTGAATGACAATTGCGCGGCCATGCAACATTGTACCCATGTGAAATTTTTATAAATTTTTTTTCCACACAAATAGAGCTTTCTTTTAGTGGTATCTAATCAGCACGGGGTTTTTTATTATTTGCTAAATAAACGAATAAAGACCGAAAAATGTAAAAAAAAAAAAAAAAATTCCAAACAAATTTGGCAAACAGGTAATTTTTCTCCTTCACTGATGAGGGGGCACTGATGGGCACTAATAGGTGACACTGAGGAGGGAGCACTAATAGGTGACACTGATGGGCACTAATAGGTGACACTGAGGAGGGAGCACTAATAGGTGACACTGATGAGGGGGCACTGATGGGCACTGGTAGGTGACACTGAGGAGGGAGCACTAATAGGTGACACTGATGAGGGGGCACTAATAGGTGACACTGATGAGGGGGCACTAATAGGTGACACTGAGGAGGGGGCACTGATGGGCACTAATAGGTGACACTGAGGAGGGGGCACTGATGGGCACTAATAGGTGACACTGAGGAGGGAGCACTAATAGGTGACACTGAGGAGGGGGCACTGATGGGCACTAATAGGTGACACTGAGGAGGGAGCACTAATAGGTGACACTGATGAGGGGGCACTGATGGGCACTGGTAGGTGACACTGAGGAGGGAGCACTAATAGGTGACACTGATGAGGGGGCACTAATAGGTGACACTGATGAGGGGGCACTAATAGGTGACACTGATGAGGGGGCACTGATGGGCACTAATAGGTGACACTGAGGAGGGAGCACTAATAGGTGACACTGATGGGCACTGGTAGGTGGGCACTAATAGGTGACACTGAGGAGGCACTGATTGGCAGCACTGTTGAGTGCTGATAACCGGCTTCAATTTACAACTGCGATCAACTATGATTGGACACAGCTGATCACATGGTAAAGGGCCACTGATTTGCTCTTTACCTCAATCTGTGATCAGCAGTGTCCAGAGGACACTGCCATCACAGAGCATGCTGCCCGATCAGGGAACATCGTCATAGGACGGCATCCCAGAACTAACCGGCCGCGCTGTAGCCATCATTTAGCTATAGTCGGCAAGTGGTTAAAGGGACGCTTGAGTGTGGTTAAGAGCCTGTTCACACCACATGCAGTGCAGTGCTTTTTTTTTCTGCATCAAAGTATGGAAAGTAGGTTATATGGCTTCCAGTGGCATAGTTCACTACTGAGCAATGCGTTTCAGTGCATTTCAGTTCCAGAAAAAAAATGCTGCTCTTTTCATGCACAGAACTGTACTGGAACGCGGTAAAAAGCATAAAAACGCACCGAAACCCAGTATAGTGAAGAAAAGAAAAAAATGAATCTAGAATGTATCCAGAAATGCATCAAAAAATGCACCGGAACGCATAAAAAAAATCATGTTAAAGAAGGCGCATGCAGAAAAGCATCCGGAACAGATCTGGAGGGTGTTTTTGTGGTGTGAATAGGCACTTAAGGCTAAGTCCACCTTGTGTAAAGAAATAAATGGACTTGTATAGTTACAGGATAAAAATTGTGCATTTATTTATTTTCGATAGGAGCCTGCAGAGCATTGCAGTTGGATGACGGATGTACTGCCAGGCTCCTGCAGACTCTTCCTCCAGTTCCCTATTCATAGCAAGGACTGGACTTTCAGTTGGGGAGCTGGAAGAACTGTCAATGGACTATGAGTCCCAAAGGGCGGAGCGAAATGCGTTGGGAGCGTGGCCTGGCTGGATGCACCTGGGTCTGATTCATGATGTTTATGGATCTTTTCCTTTGACAGTTTTGGAGACCTCACCTATAGAAAGATATTGATAAGAATGAGTCCAGAGATGGGTAAAAAAATGATGAAAGGTCTGGAGGATAAAACATATTGAGAGCGACTTCAGGAATTTAATATATTCAGTCTGGAGGAAAGAAGGGAAAGGGGAGACATGATTGAAACCTATAAATACATTAAGGGGGTGAATGAGGTTCAGGAGGGCAGTTTTTTCCATTTGAAACCAAAATCAAGAACACCAAGACATGACCTCAAACTAACCGGAGGGAAGATCAAAACCTAGAAAGTATTATTTTACTGAAAGGGTGATTAAAGGAACACTAAAGGTAATTTTTTTTTTTTTTAAATAACAAACATGTTATACTTACCTCCACTGTGCAGCTCGTTTTGCACAAAGTGGCCCCGAACCTGCTCTTCTGGGGTCCCTCGGCAGCTGTTTCAGCTCCTCCCCGCAAGAACTAATCACCACCATGCAAGCTCCCTCGCATGGTGGTGAGTTCTTGCAGGCGCACTCCCGTGATACAGCCGGCGGCCATAGCCGCTCACTGTATCACTCGGCCCCGCCCCCCGACGCGCCGCATCATTGGATGTGATTGACAGCAGCGCGAGCCAATGGCTGCGCCGCTTTCAATCCATCCACTCTAGCCAATCAGCGGTCAGGCTGATCAACGAAGAGGATGTCGGGGGCGAGCGCTGGACTTTCAAGGGGTCAGGTAAGTAAAACGGGGGGGCTGGGGGCGGCGGTATTGTCGGAAGTTTTTTCACCTTAATGCATAGAATGCATTAAGGTGAAAAAATGTTTACCTTTACAACCCCTTTAATGCTTGGAATAAACTTCCATCAGAGTTAGTGAAACCGTCAAGAGTAAATGGCTTCATACATACTGTAGATCTATACTCAGACAAAAAAGGTAACAGGAAAAAAAAATCAAGAACAATAAAAATAAATAAATACATTTAAAAATGGGCAGACTCGATGGACTACTCAGTCTTTTTCTGACATTCGTTTTCTAGGTTTCTATGGCATCTACCACACTGGTGTTTCACTGAGAACTACAAGTCCTCCTGTTGTGGTAGTAGACGGGACTTGTAGCTCATTCATTCATTCATTCACAAATCTCTGTCCACACAGCCACACTGACAGCTGCTGCAGGGGGAATTGTTGGGGGGGGGGGTTGGAGCCTTACACACTGTACCAGAAGGGGGCCTTTGGGTTGTAATCTAGAGCAAAAGATGACATTAGCCTTTAAAGCAGTATTAAATCCAAAAGCAAACATTTATATTACGGCTTATCAATTCTTAAATGTGTAGGCTGCATTTGTTTTATTTTTTCAGTCTTTCTTTCCTTTATTTTTGTCTGTTGATCCAATCAGTAAGTCTATTATTTTGCAACTTTCTTTAACAGACCAATCTGCCCTGCAAAAGTGGCAGTGTTGAAGCAAACCATTTACCACTGACAGGGGTGCTTACAATAATCGGCTTTTATTTTTTTATGTAAAATCTTTATCCCAAAAGGAAGAAAAGGGTTTGCTGTAACTGCGTAGAAAGTGTTAGCTGGAGTTTTCTTGTAAATTGTGAATCAGACCATCCAGGAGCAACATTTTGTTTGTGTTTTTTTTCTGACTGGATGGCTGTTAGGTGGGCGGTCTCCCCTTCTGAGGAAGATCTCTGACACCTGACTCCTTGATTTCCTGCCATATCTTAGGGGCTTACCTGTTCTCCTTAATGATGTAATAATTGTACCCTAATTGCTGGAGGAGTGAACCTCTGAAACCCCAGAGCATGTGCCCTGTCCTCCAGGTCATAAATCCAACTCAACAGGGGAAGAAGTCTCAGGACCATAAGAAAAAGTGACCCTTCAGTATGGATATGGCCGGCCATACACAGAGCAAATTTCTTTGGTTGCAGGAAAGAAATTCACTCAATTTTTTCCCCCATCAACACAGACAGTGCTAACAGGGGAATCCCTCCTGCCGGGAAATTGTCTTCTCCTGCCGGGGGAAGCCATCCCTGCTGGGAGAAGACCGTGAATATTGTTAGAGGCTATATAACCTGCTAGCGATAATCGCAAAGAGAATCTGGCAGGCTGGTTTTACCCAAGTTGATCGATCGATCAACTTGGTACATTCAGCCCGCCCATTAACGTTTCCAATCTCGGCCAATTCAAACTGTGTATGGCTGGCCTAAGCCAAAAGCGGATCTTCTCTATACTCCTTCAGAGTTCATCAATAAAGGTGCTGGGTGAAGCCAAAGTTGAGGTTGGTGGGGGAGGGGGGGGGGGGGGGGGCTTTCCAAATATATTTCTTGCTTGGGAAGAAATCTAGTACAGGCCATATATTCTACAAGTGATTTAAAAGAGTCAAAACCTAGGATTTGTAACTCCTCCCCTGTAGACTTTTTTCTGACCAAACCTTCAAAGAATCCAAAGAGCTGCTTTGATTAATAGCATACCGACTTTTGCCCTTCAAAGAGAAGTATGGGTTTGGGGGTTATTGTAGAATCATACAATGCTGCATCTGACCCCTGGCGCCTCTTCACTGAGAACCGAGCCATCGAACACCACTGATAGCTCGGTTCTCTCAGCTCCCCGAGTGGAGAGCTGCTGACTGTCAATCAGCATCTCTTCTGCTCTGCTCCTTCACGCTCACTGGAGCGCTGAGCTGTGGAGAGGCAGGGAGTGCCCGTATAAGCTGCTCGCTGAGATGGTCATCAGTCCAGGCATCTGGTGGATCCAGACTCCCAGAGTGGGGATGACGCAGTGCCTGGACTGATCTGTGTGACGTTATCAGAGAGTTATCTTCAGACCGCTCTCTGCTGAAAACGGGTCACAGAAGTGCAAAACGCATTGCACTCCTGTGACCCATAGGAGAAGCCCAGCCAAACAAGCTCAGGCTGGACTTCTCCATTCAGAGCATAATTGCTCCTGTTCAGGAAGGTAGATTTTCCAGGGATTTCATGTTATCCTTGTGTTTCCAGGTGCTAAAACCTGAAGAAGCTGAACAGATTTCTACTTTACAAAAAGTTCAGGATGGAGAACATTGTCAGTCCGCACGTCCTTCCTCAAAGAAGTTTTTATGATCATTCTTGACTTGCAAGACAGTTTTTTGGATCTCAATAAAACCATTCACCTACTCAAGGTTGCAACAGTATTTCATAGGTCCTAGGAAATTTGTCTTCTATCCTTCTATGTTGATCCTAAGAACCTACAAGAAGAAAGCTTCCACTCTGATTATTCGAGGATGTATTCTCAACTACCTAGAGGCTTCCAAAGATTTGAAAAGATCTATTCATCTGTTGGTCCTGTTTACAGCTCCAAAAATGCAGGCCTCCAAAGCAACTATTGCTAGATGGATTAGGCAAGCTATTCTGTTAGTTTACAACAGGAATGTCCAGCCTGCAGCCCCCCCTTCTACCTCCCCACACATAACATATATAGGCTACATTCACACTGGCAGTTCCTCCTGCAGCTCTCAGCAAGTAGGTGCAGCCGCTGGCCCCGTCTACTATAATGAGAGGTCACGGCGGCCACACCTATTCGTGGCTCTCTGCACAGCCAGTGATTACCTATGGTGATCTCTGCTGGACGCACTTTGTCTGTGTCCAGCAGCAATCACAGTAATTGCTGACTGTGCAGAGAGCCGCGAATAGGTGCGGCCATCGGGGACCTGTCATTAAAGTGAACAGGGCTGGCAGCTGCACCTACTCGCTGAGAGCAATCCTTAGGCCCTTTTCACACTGGGGCGGTAGGGGGCGTCGGCAGTAAAGCAGCGCTATTTTTAGCGCTGTTTTACCGCGGTATTCGGCCGCTAGCAGTGCGGTTTTAACCCCTCGCTGGCGGCCGAAAAAGGGTTAAGACCCCTCGTATAGGAATATGGCATGACAGGTCCTCTTTACAGTGAGATATGGGGTCAATAAGACCCCACATCTCACCTCTAGGCTGGAAAGCGTGAAATAAAAAAAAAAAAAAAAAAAGATCCTGGCTTCGATCGTAGCGGTGAGTCCGTAGAAGCACCGGAGGGCGGCGGGAGGGGGGGATGTCCCCTCTCGCCTCCCGTAAGAACGATCAAGCAGTGGAACAGCTGCTATGATCATTCTTATGGTGTAGGGAATCGCTGGCTGAAAAAGCTGATATCTGGATGATGCCTGTAGCTGCACCCATCATTCAGATATCCCCGCACAAAGTCGTATGATGGCCGGCGGGCGGGAAGTGGTTAAAACGCATTTTTTTAACACAAAGTGGTCCATTTATACAATATTTCTAACACATAGCATGTACATAGCAAAAATGACACCCCAAAATAGATTCTCCTACTCCTCCTGAGTACGGCGATACCACATGTGTGAGACTTCCACAGCCTGGCCACATACAGAGGCCGAGTATGGCTGGGTATCGCCGAGTATGGCAGCGTATGGCTGGGTATCGCCGAGTATGGCAGCGTATGGCTGGGTATCGCCGAGTATGGCAGCGTATGGCTGGGTATCGCCGAGTATGGCAGCGTATGGCTGGGTATCGCCGAGTATGGCAGCGTATGGCTGGGTATCGCCGAGTATGGCAGCGTATGGCTGGGTATCGCCGAGTATGGCAGCGTATGGCTGGGTATCGCCGAGTATGGCTGGGTATCACCAGGTATGGCAGAGTATGGCCGGGTATGGCAGAGTATGGCCGGGTATGGCAGAGTATGGCCGGGTATGGCAGAGTATGGCCGGGTATGGCAGAGTATGGCCGGGTATGGCAGAGTATGGCCGGGTATGGCAGAGTATGACTGGGTATCGCAGAGTATGGCAGAGTATGGCTGGGTATCGCTGAGTATGGCAGAGTATGGCTGGGTATCACCGAGTATGGCTGGGTATGGCAGGGTATGGCAGAGTATTGCAGGGTATTGCAGAGTATTGCGGGGGTATTGCAGAGTATTGCACAGTATTGTGGGGTATTGCAGAGTATTGCAGGGCATTGGAGAGTAGAGCAGGGTATTGCAGAGCATTGAGGGATGGCTGAGCATGGATGGATGGATTGATGGCAGTTATCACAGAGCAGCGCTGTGGGCACTACAGATCCAGCCCACAGCGCTGCTGCCATCCGATCCCTCCCCCTCCCCCTCCCTTCTCACACTGTACCGATCGGTACAGAGAGGGGAGGAGAGGAACCGGCATCATGAGATGACGCCGGTTTGTTTACATGTGATCGCTCCATCATTTGACGGAGCGATCACATGGTAAACGGCCGCGATTAGCGGCCATTTACCGGGATCCGTGATGCCCTAGTGGCCACACAAAATATTGATATTTTGGGCCCAATTTGGACATTTTCACTTAGGGGTGTACTGACTTTTGTTGCCAGTGGTTTAGACATTAATGGCTGTGTGTTGAGTTATTTTGAGAGGACAGCAAATATACACAGTTTTGTACAAGCTGTACACTCACTACTTTACATTGTATCAAAGTGCCATTTCTTCAGTGTTGTCACATGAAAAGATATAATAAAATATTTACAAAAAGGTGAGGGGTGTACTCACTTGTGTGAGATACTGTACGTAATCTTTAACTTGCGATCTGCCCAACTTTTTTTGCTCATCAGCTTTTCTTATTGTTAGTGTATTTTATGTGTGGCCCTAAACAATTCCTCTTCTTCAATTGTGGTCCAGGAAGATCAAAACTAGGAATGCACCAATATCAATGCCGATACCCAGCATTTTCATGAGTACTCGTGAAAATGCTTCCAATACCGAAAACGATACATTGCGGTGTGATTTGCATCCATACAAAATGAATAGGAGCAAATCACACTGCCAAGCATCGCATTCGATTCGAACGGGAATGCAGTGCGATTCCTGTACGAATCGCATGCAATTTCCCCCACCGCTCCTGTTTGAGCCCAGTAAAGAAAGCGAAGTGCCATGTAGTGCAGCAATAGGCAGTTTGTTATAACAACTCACATAGGTAGTATATCTAGTCAAATCCATATCTGCAGTGTCCCCGCTGCTGGAGGTGCAAGGAGGACGGGGACACTGAAGATATGGATTGGACTAGATATTTACTATGTGAGTTGTTATAACAAAAACTGCCTATTGCTGCACTACATGGCACTTCGCTTTCTTTACTGGGCTCACACAGGAGCGGTGGGGGAAATCGCATGCGATTCTTTGCAGTGCAATTTACGCCAAATAATTTTGTATGGACACAAATCGCACCTCAAAGTATCGGTACTCTGTATCGGCGAGTACCTGACTGAAAGTATTGGTACTCATACACGTCGATAAAAAACGGTATTGGTGCATCCTTAGTCAAAACGTTGGACACCCCTGGTTTACAACATGGAAGGTTCAGAGATACCTCCTTCATTAAAGTTCCATTCTACCAGATTCTTGAGCAAAGAAAGTAGGATCTTCAGTGGAATAAAGCTGGTCAGAAGCAGGTGTACATTGAAATCTGCAGTCCTGATCTGCATACTTGTTCCTTGTCAGTGACTCAGAAAACAATGGAACCAGAGGATCTGAAATAAGTCACACAACTAGCATTTCTAAAGGCCTGTGTCTACGGACTTTGGGCTTGTGTTGTGCAAATACAGCTCATTTACAGGTGTATTGCACTTCCATTTGGTATCGGTTTGAGTGGCTTCTATGATCACTCAGTGTTTCAGGTCTGCACAGCTGCCATTTCTTTGTGTAACAGAATCTGGAACCATAGTGTGTCCTTGTTAGGGAAGACAGAAATGCTCATGATTTTTATAATACCCATATCCACTTTCCCAGTTTACGTAATTGTTTACATAGAATGGCCAAAGTGACCAAGCCTCTTAAAAACCCATTACCTGACCATTCTACTTACCTTTGCCGAGCTTCCCTGTCACTCTGTTTGAACCCCTGTAAATTACCCAGTACAACTGTAAGGTTGGGTTCACACTGCTGCCGCATGCGTCTCGCAGCAGGGGATCTTGTACGTCCCTGTTCTCCATTTCAAGGATGAATCTTTGCCTGAATTTGGCCCTGAAACAGAGCCAAAGACGCACAGGACCCCCTGTGCAAGCCGCTCCGCAGCCGCCCTTGAGGTATGTGAACCTTCTCCATAGAGAGCCGATCACAATCTCCTATCATGCAAATTGGATGTGGGGAAATCCGCGCTAGTGTGGTACCAGCCTAAAGGGGATTTGCCTTTCCTTGTATATCTTTCCCATCACTTCCTGATGTGTCTATAGGACAGAAATTGAAGGGGAATCTCCCCAATGGGACACAGATGCCAAAAAAGATTGGTTTTAACCATTCCTTTCCCAGTTCTTAAAGGGAACCCCCTCTTCTGTATATAAAAGTGCCACCATAATTGGAATTAATATACTAAAATAAATACATCTATAGATTTTCTAATGCTCCTTTCCATCCCCTACTGTAAAACCGTGCTGCTATCTTGAAAGCAGACATCATCAGTGGCTAACTTCCTCCACATTTTCTATTCTGGCCCACACATGAATTCAGCACCAAATCTTGGGCAGATCTCTACAAAAAAAATGATCCCCCAGATCTCGCAGGATTTTCAATACTGAATTGGCACTTCCAGGTGCAGCTATGAAGCCTTATCTATGCCATCAGTGCCTCAGGAAACCAGGAAGTGCAATGACATAATGTAAATATATAAATAAAGCTTTAGTAATCAGCATGCAGAGCTGCATACATCAATGTGCATTGCAAGGATTTTAACAAACTTTGTTCAGGAGTCCTACCTGTTTCTGCTCTGAAGAAAAAGCTATTTGTTGTCTGCAGACTGAATCTGAATGAAAGAGAATTTTTCATTATTAACCCGTTGCCGCCCGCCCACCGTCATATGACGTGCTGGACTTTGAGCGGGGATATCTGAATGATGCCTGTAGCTACAGACATCATTCAGATATTGCCGTTTTCAGCCGGTGATTCCCTACACCAGGGATATGCAATTAGCGGACCTCCAGCTGTTGCAGAACTACAAGTCCCATGAGGCTTAGCAAGACTGACAGCCACAAGCATGACACCCAGAGGCAGAGGCACGATGGGACTTGTAGTTTTGGAACAGCTGGAGGTCCGCTAATTGCATATCCCTGCCCTACACCATAAGAATGATCATAGCGGCTGTTCCGCCGCTTGATCGTTTTTACGGGAGGCGAGAGGGGACATCCCCCCTTCCCGCCACCCTCCGGTGCTTCTACCGACTCACTGCTACGATCGATGAGTCGGAGACAGGATCCGCCGGCCCCGAATGTTGATCATAGATATTTCCGGCGGACCAGATGGTCGCCGGAGTCTCTATGATCGTCGGAGGCCAGGTGTGATGTTATAACGTCACGCCCGGCCTCTGCATTCAAAAAAAGGCGCCTCGGCTGGGAAGCCGTGATCGTTTTTTTTTTATTTTTTTTATTTCAGGCTTCCCAGCCTAGTGGTGAGATGTGGGGTCTTATTGACCCCATATCTCACTGTAAAGAGGACCTGTCATGTCATATTCCTATTACAAGGGATATTTACATTCCTTGTAATAGGAATAAAAGTGATCAAATTTTTTTTTTTTCAAAAAAGTGTCAAACTAAAAAAAAGAAAGTAAAATTAAAAATAAAAAAAAAAATGTTTAAAACGCCCTGTCCCCGTGTGCTCCCCGTTGATGCAGAGGATACTTAAAAGCTAAATTGTATCTTGATGCAGACTTCTCACACAAGCAGGAAAAGACATTTCTTGGGGTGTTCTGAACACCAAGTGTGTAGGAAACCCCTCCAGGTTGCCATATTACGTTGAAATTTACAGGAAAATTACAGCGCTGAAGATTGAAAAGAAAAGGATGTTTTTTAATACATTCATTTACAGTATGGCTTATGTAGCAATTGTATATGTTGTTTATTTATTTTTTTATATTTGCTATTTTTTACACCACAAAAGTGGAGTTGCCCTTTAATTGTGTTTTTGGTATTGGGGCCCTTTTATGTGGACGTGATAGAGTCCACCTGTCTGTTTTTCAGACGGACCCTCCAGTCTCCTCTGTGGAGCGGCGGGTGTCAATGGACATCCAATCTGATCCTATCTGCTAAAAACAGACAGATGGAGATCCGTTCCCTATTTGTCTAGCAGATCGGATGGCAGTCGGGTGTAAACAGACAGGCAGTCCGTTTACATCCAACCGCTCATGGAGGAGAGCAGGCAGTGTCTGTGTCCACACTGCATAAATGGAACGGACCAGCCATCCGCCTGCTTAGTGGGGATCAGCAGACAGATTCACCGCTGAGCAGGCGTACTCCAACTAAGCCCATCCTGAGTGTAAGGGGCCTTAGATATAATTCCAGTGCAACTGTGACGAGATAAGCTGTAAAGGTTTTTTGAACATGTTGCTTTTTTACAAATGTGCTTCTTTTGCAGTTTAATAAGTACACATGGTTTTTGAAGTCAAGTGTATTTGTTATTTATTAACCTAATGCAGTCTCGTCTCAGTCTTTGCTGTAAAACAGTCTGGAGCTGCAGAGGTTGTAAACATTGCAACAGCCCCATACAGGTTGGACAGTTGAAACAGAAATCTGCGCTGCGAACAGGAATACATTTATATTTCTAGTTTGGCAGCATGTCAGCTGCACGGTGAATACTTGCATCTTTCATCTAAAGGCCAGTTATCTTTTAATGTAAAATTCAAGAGCCGGGTGAGTACTTTGACTACTATACTGTACAAAAAGTTCAAAATATAGGTACCAGCTGTACTTTCTTGGGGGGATTTGTCCAGCCTTATATTTACAGATGTAGTAAATGTTGATTTAAAGCCCCTCTCCAGGCAGTAAAAAAGAAAAGTCTAGAGTTGGGTTGGTTAAAGTAATCGTAAATGCTTGTAAAACAACCCATTTATTTTAAAATAGAAATAAAAGGCAAAACATTTTTGCATAGATATAAAAAAAAACCATTCTAAATATTTTTTTCCCTTTTTTATAAGTGATCACATTCTCTGTGTTCTCAGCCACATAAGAGCCTCGGGGAGGAGAAGCAGCAGCAGCAGCACACTGAGCTTCCCAGTGAATGGCTGTGCAGCAGGGAGGGTGGGCGTGTCAGGACAAATCTGATCATTGGAGGAGAGCACACTGAGTTCAGGCAGGACTGGGAGGAACAGCAAGCATTTCACGTAAAGGAAGCAAAACAAAGAGAACAGGATACAGTGCATCCGGAAAGTATTCACATCGCTTCACTTTTTTCTCTCATTTTGTTATGTTACAGCCTTATTCCAAAATGGATTAAATTCATTATTTTCCTCAAAATTCTACAAACCATACCCCATAATGACAAATTAAATGTACATAAGTATTCACAGCCTTAACTTCTGCCTTTAGCTGTTCCTTTCCCTTCCGTTCCCCCTTCCCCCTCACATTGCCCTTCATTTCCCCCTTTGTGTACAGTAATTTTATTTCATGTTGAAGTAATTGTGTTAGGATTTGCCTATAGCTATGCTGCTTTCACCTCACTCTCTGGAATGATACTGAATGTTGTTGTTTTACTTTATGACTTAATGTATATTGCTATGATACCATGTCACCTGGTTATTGTTTGTTCTGATCATCTGAATTGTTTCTTGTATTCTGTTGCACTTGATTCCAATAAAGCAATTCTAATTGTTAAAAAAAGTATTCACAGCCTTTGCCATGACACTCAAAATTGAGCTCAGGTGCATCCTGTTTCCACTGATCATCCTTGAGATGTTTCTACAACTTGATTGGAGTTCATCTGTGGTAAATTCAGTTGATTGGACTTCATTTGGAAAGGCACACACCTGTTTTTATAAGGTCCAAGGAATCATCTGTAGACCTCCAACACAGGATTGTACGGAGGCACAGATCTGGAGAAGGGTACAGAAAAATTTCTGCAGCATTGATGGTCACAATGAGCACATTGGCCTCTTTCATTCGTAAATGTAAGGAGTTTGGAACTACCAGGACTCTTCCTAGGGCAGGCTAGCCGGCCAAACTGAGTGATTGGGGGAGAAGGGCCTTAGTCAGGAGGTGACAAGAACCCGATGGTCACTGACAGAGCTCCAGCATTTCTCTGTTGAGAGAGAAGAACCTTTCAGAAGAACAGCCATCTCTTCAGCACTCTACCAATCAGGCCTGTATGGTAGAGTGGCCAGACGAAAGCCACTCCTCAGTAAAAGGCACATGACAGCCCGTCTGTAGTTTGCCAAAAGGTACCTGAAGGACTCTCAGACCATGAGAAACAAAATTCTCTAGTCTGATGAAGTAAAGATTTAATTCTTTGGCCTGAATGACAAGCATCATGTCTGGAGGAAACCAGGCACCACTCATCACCTGGCCAATACAATCCCTACAGTGAAGCATCGTAGTGGCAGCATCATGCTGTTGGGACGCTTTTCAACGGCAGGAACTGGGAGACTAGTCAGGATCGAGGGAAAGATGAATGCAGCAATGTACAGACATGATTGATTAAAACCTGCTCCAGAGCGCTCTGGACCTCAGACTGGGGCAAAGGTTCATCTTACAACAGGACAGCAACCCTAAGCACATAGCCAAGATAACAAAGGAGTGGCTACGGGACAACTTTCTGAATGTCCTTGAGTGGCCCAACCAGAGCCCAGACTTGAGCCTAATTGAACATCTCTGGAGAGATCTGAAAATGGCTGTGCACCGACACTCTCCATCCAACCTTATGGAGCTTGAGAGGTCCTCCAAAGAAGAATGGGAGAAAATAGGTGTGCCAAGTTTGTAGCGTCATACTCAAAAATACTTGAGGCTATAATTGGTGCCAAAGGTAATTCAACAAAGTATTGAGCAAAGGCTGTAAATACTTATGTACATGGTTTTTTTTTGTTTTTTTTTTTTATAAATTTGCAAAGATTTCAAACTAATTCCTTTTACGTTGTCATTATGGGGTATTTGTAGAATTTTGATCCCCAAAGCCTCTAGTCTTGCCAGTGATCGTGTCAAGTACAATGCAGGACCAATAGTCCTGCATTGTAGTTGAGGATGATGCCAACAACCTAGGGTGCCGTAGAGAAGAAAAGAGCGCTGGGAGAGCCAAGAGTAAGGTAAGTATAACAGCCTTTACCTCTACCATTAAGACTAAATTAGCAATTTAAAAATAGAGGCGTTCCTTGTTGCCAGTTATTTGGAAGCACATACTGAAGTACATTGAAAGGATCCTGTGTCTAAACAGTTCTAAAATTCAGTTACTCTGTGATGTAGGAACCTCATAAATCAAAAATAAACTTCTTATCTCACCTTCTTTGAGTTAGACAAATTCTCCCCTTATTGTGTCTCACACGCTCCCCCCTCCCAGAGGCTGCAGCACACAGTGGGAGGGTTTCAGCAACAGAGGTAGTGCTGTCAATCCAGAAAGCAACAGGCAGGACTAGGCGTGGCAGGATCCTGACTAAGGCTGGCCATACACTCTGTTAAAGGTTGTGTCAGGACCGGGATCTGCACCTACAACCTCTGCTGCGTCTGGCAGTAGATGTTCTTGCTGAGCCACCTGAGATGCCGGACAGCTCTTTGCCTGAATTCTTGGATAAACATATGTTCTGTCTTGTTTCTGGTGAACCTTGACCTCCTTTCTCCTCCCATGAACTTCCTATTTAAGCCACACCTTTTGCACTTCCTGTTTGCCAGTTTATTGTGCTGTTTAGCCAAAATCTTGCTCCTTTCGGTTCTGCTGCCATCCATATCTTTACTATCACTCCTTACTGACCTTAGTTTGTTCCTCGACTACACTTCCACTTGATCCCAACATGCAACCACTTGTTACCGACTCTTGGCTTGTTAAAGTGGTTGTAAACTGCTGATCTTAAAAAAAAAAAAAAAACCCTGCAAGGCAATGGCATAATATGCTAGTATGCATTGCATGCCAACACATTATGAAATACTCAGATTGGAACGAAGCCCTCCAGCACTGTGAAGTCACTGCTGAAAGGGCTGACTTGTTCCCCCTGTCTTTGTTCCGGGTTCGCGGGCTCCGGCGCTGTGATTGGCCAGAGCTGCGATGACTGCATGCAAGGCGCATATCTCCTAACCGTGCACTTTTAGGAGATATTCATTTTACCTACAGGTAAGCCTTATTATAGACTTACCTGTAGGTAAAAATTACCAAGTGGGTTTTACAACCGCTTTAATGACTATACTTCTTCTTGATCCCTACCTTCTACATGTGCTACGGGACCCCGGCTTGCTTACCTCCTGGTGGGGCTATCCTTAACACTGCAACCTGGTACTAACATGCAGTGAAACCCATCCCCACCATCAGGAGCTCTAGTGATTACCGGCTAGTGCTTAGACCCTTCACTTTAGGTGAGCCTGCATTGGTTGCAACCTCTCAACTGCTATAGCTACTGGTCTCAGAGCCTGACCCCTGATTGTTGTTTTATCACTGAGAAATCCGATGTGCATTATTTGTGCTATGGCTTCATTTCTTGTGACATCCATGTTTCAAGACCAGTGGCCGCTATGCATTGTATCCCCCTAGCCACCAGTCTTGTCTCTGCCCTTCTGTAGTTCTTTTGAAGTGAGTGGTGACATAATTACAGTATGTCTCTGCTCGCTTTAGTGGGCGGACCTAGGAGTCTGAGACTCCAGGTCTGAATTGCCTACTAATGCATCATTTGATTGACATTACAGGAGTCTCCTGGTCTGTCCCATCTCTCCATGGAGAGTACACAGAAGGGAAAGAGGCACAGCTGGAGGTTCACAGGGGACTGAACAGGCTCAGTCCATCCAATAATTACATAAAAAATGTACCTGTCCTCAATCACGTACATTCATTACAATTCCCACTGCATGATGGGAATTGTGGTTTCTCATAGGTGCAATGTGAGAAAGCAGGATGTGATGTACATGCCTGGATTTGCTACTCCTCCCAGAGCTTGCTGAAGTTGTTATTTTATGAATCGGAAAGATGACATCACAGATATTGTAGTGTATTTTTCTCCTAAATTTTGAGGTTTATAAACACAGCTCCTCAATGTAGAGATGCAACGAGATTTTGGCGGCCGAAAAGACATGGTGCCGATAATGGCACCGAAAACGCACCGCATTTTTGCTGCGATTTTACTGCAATTTTGAGCTGATTTTTATCACGATTTACTATGCTTATGGTGTGTTTTTCATAGGTCATGTGACTCAAAACCGCATCAAAAACCTAACACGGGTGCGTTAATGATGCATTCTTGCTGCGTTTTCAATGCATTTGAACTGGGAGGTGCATTTTTTGTGTGGAGACATACGTAGAATTTAAAAGGATACACTTTTCTCGAGCTTTTCTTGCGCTAAAGGTGCCAATAATGGCCGAAAATAAATTCATATTCATCTAAATTTATGATATTCATTAAAAAGTCATTATTATTATTATATATTTTTTTTTGTATCCCAAAGTTCA
Source organism: Lithobates clamitans (assembly GCA_037952925.1). Taxonomy (NCBI): domain Eukaryota; kingdom Metazoa; phylum Chordata; class Amphibia; order Anura; family Ranidae; genus Lithobates; species Lithobates clamitans. Next base: position 5,134,520 of record JBBGZY010000011.1, on the reverse strand, counting down.
GCTTTACCGCTTCAATACAGGGCATTTTCACCCCCTTCCTGCCCAGACCAATTTTTAGTTATCAGCGCTGTCGCACTTTGAATGACAATTGCGCCGTCATGCTAAACTGTACCCAAATTAAATTTTTATGTTTTTTCCCCCACAAATAGAGCTTTCTTTTGGTGGTATTTGATCCCCTCTGCATTTTTTATTTTTTGCGTTATAAACAAAAGAAGAGCGACAATTTTGAAAAAACACAATATTTTTTACTTTTTGCTATAATAAATATCCCAAATTTTTTTCCTCAGCTTAGGCCGATATGTATTCTTGTACATATTTTACATGTACATAGATTTATGTATAGGTTTATTTATTATATATATATATATATATATATATATATATATATATATATATATATATATATATATATATATATATATATATATATTATATATATTTTTTTTTTTTACTAGTAATGATGGCAATCATTAATTTTTTTTTTTTTTTTGTGACTGTGACATTGCGACGGACATATCGGACACTTTTGATACATTTTTGGGACCATTCACATTTATACAGAGATCAGTGCTATAAAATTGCACTGATTACTGTGTAAATGTGACTGGCGGGGAAGGGGTTAACACTAGGGGTTGATCAATGGGTTAATTATGTTTCCTAGGGAGTGATTCTAACTGTAAGGGGCGGGGACTCACAAGGGGAGGAGGCCGATCGGTGTTCCTCTGTACTGGGAACACACCATCGGTCTCCTCTCACCTGACAGGGCGTGGATCTGTGTGTTTACACGCACAGATCCACGGTCCTGCTGTGTTCACGGGCAATCGTGGGTGCCTGGTGGACATTGCGGCCGCCGGGCATGCACACCGGGTCCCTGGCAACACGGCGGGGCGCGTGCACCCTCTAGACGGCCAGGAGGCCCAGGACGTCATATGACGCCCGACCAGGATGGGAGATCCCTCCTGCGGATGTCATATTACTATAGCCGGGTAATGAAGTAGTTAATAAAATAAACTTTAAAAGAGGCTTCTACAGAAACCTGTAGGCATTTTTTTTGACAGAATATTAGAAAGTGCCCAAATCATCCTGTTTAAAAAAGTCTTGGATCCTATATTTGGCAAAAACACGACAGGTGTAAGTGCTTATAAGTTCATATAAAACTCAGCTGGGTTCTGCTGTCCGATAAGGCATTTTAATTTGTGGTAGGTGATAAGAGCTCTAATAAACGTCCCATAACGTACTGTCATCTTTTATCAATGCAGCATATAAACCCTGACAAAACACCAACCTCATGGGGGCTCTTTAATCAGAGAAAGAGCAGGCTGAGGTTGACCCTTTGCTCTCATGGCTCTACACAGCCATGTTCTTGATTGTGAGAGCATCGTGTGTCTTTATTTTGTACAGTCTGAAAATTTTTATCTGTAAATTGTAACTACTCTCAGTAGATACATGTATAAGGCATTGTAGGTTAGCTCACACTTTCTCTTCTTCTTTTTTTAATTTTTTTATGGACCGCAATATTTTTTCTCTTCCTAATGAAATTGGGATTTTACAAGCTCCATACCAGAAATTATACCTACATCAGGACAGAAAACCACAATGGCCTGCGTTAAAGCAAACATGCAGACCCTGTCAAACTTACACGTCCCAATGAGACTGATGTCAAGTTACTATAGAATTTGATGAGGGGCGTCATTTAGGATGTACAATTAGCATGAATGCCTCATAGGGGAAATCCAGATTGTTTTAAAACAATTGTCAAAGCTATTTCTTTGTAGCATATGTTTTTAACCACTTCACCCCTCCCACATATATAGACAAGAACATGTTTTACATTTCTGCTATGGGCCTGTTTATCCAGTGATATCTTTGGCATTGTTTCAAGGAGTACCTTTAAACATGTTTACTTTTTGTATTAAAGTGATTGTAAATGATAACCTTGTAAAACAACTTATTCAGTTTAAAATATAAATACAAGGCAAAACATTTTTGTATAGATATAAAAAAAACATGGTAAATACCTTTTTTTCCTTTTTTTTTTTTTTTTTTTTTTTTTTAAGTGATCACTTTCCCTCTGTTCTCAGCTGCATAAGAGCTAGGGGGAGGAGAAGCAGCAGTGCACTGAGCTTCCCAGTGGATGGCTGTGCAGGGGGGTTGTGTATATATTATATATATGTGTATATATTTTATTTATATATATATATAATATATATATATATATATATATATATATATATATATATATATATATATATATATATATATATATATATATATATAATTTTTTTTTTTTTTTTTTAACTGTAATTTTCAGTTTCAGCACCAAAATTTCCATTCGGTGCACCTCTAGGTTGTGTAACAGCCTGTAACACTAGTTAATAGCTGTTGATCAGTTTTAGTCAGTCCTTTGCCATTTTTAGTTTTAGTCATTTGAATTGTTTTAATTTTAGTCGACTAAAATTACCAAACTCATTATATACTTCTGGAGTAAAAATCTGATTACATGTTATGTTTTATGGTATTAAAGTTTGAACATGCACTACAGACACAGATGTAGCAGTTGTGATATATAATTCCTTAACCACTTCAATACAGGGCACTTAGACGCCTTCTTGCCCAGACCAATTTTCAGCGCTGTCGCAGTTTGAATGACAATTGCGCGGTCATCCAACACTGTACCCAAACAAAATTTTTATCATTTTGTTCCCACAAATAGAGCTTTCTTTTGGTGGTATTTGATCACCTCTGCGGTTTTTATTTTTTGCTAAACAAATTAAAAAAGACCGAAAATTTTTGAAAAAAATAAAAGTTTTGCTTTTGTTTCTGTTAAAAAAAAATGTAAATAAGTAAGTTTTCTCTTTCACTGATGGGCACTGATAAGGCGGCACTGACAGGCACTGATTGGGCGGCACCGATGAGGTGGCACCAATGAGCGGGCACTGATGGGCACTGATGGGTGGCACTCATGCAGCACTGATGGGCATTGATAGGCGGCACTGATGGGTGGCACTGGTTGGCACTGATAGGCGACACTGATGGGCACTGATACATGGCACTGATGGGCACTGATACGCAGCACTGATATGAGGCACTGATGGGCATCCCTGGTGGCACTGGCAGTGGTAGGCATTGAAGTGGGAACTGATTGGCAGCTGCCTGGGCACAGATTGGCAGCTGCCTGGGCACACAGTGGCATTTCCCTGGGGGTCTAGGGGCATACCTGGTGGTCCAGAGTGGATCGCTTCCCTGGTGGTCCTGGGCGGCTTTCCTGGTGGTCCTGGGTAGGATCCGAGGGGGGGCTGTGCTGAAAAACAATGAGCACAGACCCCCCCTGTCAGGAGAACAGCCGATCGGCTCTCCTCTACTCGCGTCTGTCAGATGCGAGTGAGGAAAAGCCGATCACCGGCTCTTTCTATTCACATCGTGATCAGCCGTGATTCGTCAAGGCTGATGACGTGGTAAAGAGCCTCCGTCAGAGACTCTTTACCTAGATCGGTGTTGCAGGGTGTCAGACTGACACCCTGCAACAACGATCGCCGCGATGCGCGCCCCCGGGGGCGCGCAGCGGCTCGATATTCCTGATCACGTCATATGACGTCCGGTCAGGAATATCAAACCACTTTGCTGCCGTCATTTGGTAATAGGGCGGGCGGCAAGTGGTGAAGTAAATAAAACCACATATTACCTGAATATATTGTTGGAAATAAATATTAAGAAAAAAATAAGAAAAGCCTTTTTCTTATTTTTTTCTTTCTTTTAGCGGCTTAGTAAATGCCCCCTACTTATTTTTATGTGGTAGTGCAGTTTTAGTTTTGTCAAATTAGATTTAAGCTTTGTCGTAGTCTTTTGACTAAAATGTCATTTTAGTTTTAGTCATATTTTAGTCATCTGAATTGTTTTAGTTTTTCTTGTATTTTAGCCATCTGAATTATTTTAGTTTTAGTCGTATTTTAGTCAATTAAAATAGTGTTAATTTAGTTTATGAAAATATTTTCCTCAATGAAATTAACACTGCCGTTGATCTCCAATCAAACAGTAAATAACCAAGTGCTGAAGGGGAATCTATATATTACAGATGTACAGCATTCTAATGTATATTAATTAATTATATGTATGATGCTTCCTTCTTTTTTAGTGACTACACTCGGCAGGCTATGAATTTTTAGCAGTGTTAGGTTTCATAATGAAAAATGAATTTATTGTGGCTATTGAAACCATTTATCACTATAAATTTACAAAATAAGTTACAATGAATGAATAGAAAATATAAACAAAAAAGACCCAGGGTGCAGAACAAAAGACTTTTATGCATAGTGTTTAAAGCTTGGTACAAATATCTTAACCCTGCAAAATTCCAAAGCCTTTCCTCAATGCCTTTTATGTTTTTCAAAAGATAAATGTGTTAAGTTCTAACCAGAAAAAGAAACTTAAAATTATCGGGCACATATGTGGCCTTTATGTGGTGCCAAGTACATCCTTCTGACAGTCCTCTCTGTCAGCAAGTTTGTTTGCCAAGCGCAGCTCCTGTGCAGACAGAAAATGAACTGTGGCTATGATCACCGCATGTGATCTGACTTTTCAAGTTCTCTGTTCATTGCCTGGAAGGAGCCTGCGTGAAAGCTGGAAGAATAAAGGTGATTGGACGTCATGTAGAGAATGCATTAGTGTTCAGTGGAGTTTAAAAACAATGTTACATTAAGTTTTATTTCAGGCAGAAGTACATATATATAGAACTTTTCTGTTTTTAAAGTACAAGCAGAAAGAAAGAGCACATTTTAGGAGATTACAGTAACTACTGCATTACCTGTATTTGTTTTATCCGTGTCCTCAGCACTCTAAAGGACCTTACATATGAATGTATTAGTGCTTTCTCCACCACAACCAATCAGATCCAATCTTTAATCCGTAGCTGTAGGGAAGTGTCAGTTCTTAGAACTGACCATTTGATATATCAAGCCCATCATAGCTGTACCCTGAAGCATATAAGGCCCTTTTCTGAAGCTGCATGTATTTATCTGTGAAGTTTCAACCCTCTCTGCTGAAATTGGTGACTACTTCATTTGCTGCCAGTGCACGTTACATAAGACATTCAAAGCTACAGGTGTTAGAGAATGTAATGCATGTAGTTATTTAATTCTCCTTCCACCATTTCTCAATTCAGCCACCAATGAAAATATCCCTATTATGATCTAGATATTACTTACTGGTGTTTAGGAGTTGAGGAGAATATAATACAAATATAGGTAACTACAATGATGTGGCTGGAGTCAAAGCTGCTTTGTTCACCCCTCAGCAAATGGAACAACCTAGGTGCCTTCGGCCTGTGAATGAAGCCATGTACAGGTCTGAAATAACATTGCCAATAATCCAAGTTACCTGGAGTTTTGAGGGGTCTGTCCCTAGGAAATGAGTGTTCCCAACATGTTCCCATTACAATGTGCAGGTGCCTCAGCCACCCCAAACTGGCAGTGCTGAACTCTGTAGCCAGTTGCACATGTGCTGTAATGGGTCAGTTTTCCTTTTCTGGTTTTTGTCAACGAATTCCATCGTTTTGTGTGGCCAAGGCTCCCAGTGTTACATTGGCTGGTCATACATTATACAATTTCTTTAGATTTGCCAAAACCATATAATAATATAATGAGGTCAAACCTAAACTCTTTCAATTTGTATGCAATCAGGCAGGCCCTTGCACTACATAGTTGAAGGTAAATCTAAAAGAAGATTGAATAAGAAAATTGTATAATGTATGGCTACACTGCCTTGTGGCCAGGGACATGCCTTAGGCTCTGCTTATCAGCAAGGATCTTCCCTCCCCACACAGTCCCTTTTCTCTAAAGGTCTGCATAGCCAGTGCAGTTTAAGACTGATTTTGGAATTATAAGCTTAATTTAACCACTTGTCTACAGGGCACTTTCACTCCCTTCCTGCCCAGGCCAATTTTCAGCTTTCAGCACTATCACACTTTGAATGACTATTGCGCGATCATGCAACACTGTACCAAACGGAATTTTTTATCATTTTTTTGAAACCGAGCTTTCTTTTGGGGGTATTAAATCACCAGTGGGTTTTTTATTTTTTACTAAACAAAGGAAAAAAGTCTGAACATTTTTGGCTTTCAGTATGAGGAGTGGACTGCCGATAACCAGCAAATCCTGTTTACACTGTGATCAGCTGTGATTGAACACAGCCAGAGCCAGAAGGGATGTCAGCAAAGCCAGTCTTTAAACAGAAACAATGGTTTCTTGTGATGTGACCAAGGCGAAGGCAGGAATGAAGTGAGCTGGAGATCTTTAAGTAGGCGGGACTGACGAGCAGATCTACAACAGCTGGTTAACTGTGGAGAGAGATGAAAGCTGGCTATTAGCCGACAGCTGAGCGGCCAGCTCAGAGAAGGAAGGGCTGAGCCAGCCCTGACACTCTGCTCTCCATGTATAACACACTCCTAACCTTTTGTTCTCTGTGCGTTACTCCTGACCCCTAAAGAATAAAATAAAAATCTGTGCTAATGGTTAAAAGAGACAGCTAGCTAAAGGATCAGTACATAAAGTCCTAACAATAATATTAAATAGCAACAACTATAAATTTCCGATAAAGTGCAAAGCACTAACTGTGCAATGAATTTCAAAGATATATGTGCAAAAAGTACAACCAGTAACGATATTGATGGATACAAAGTGCTCAGTCTGTGAAAGTGCAGTATATTTAAACAATAAATAATTTTTGCATATCAGTTCCCAGTGAAGTGCTCTTCACAGCAATGTTTCACCACAGTATTCTAGGCTGGATCACAAGCCAAATCTTCTGGTGTATTTCCCAGCCCCACCAAATGAGTACAATGTAAACTCACCAGACTGCTAACCTTACAGCACAGAAATCAACAGGTGTATCTCCTAGTTCGCCTCCATTGTGAATAGAAGCCACTCCAGACTGGTCTTTTCCCTTTTGGCTGCCAAGAAGATATTTCCACACCTAGGAATGTTTCACCATCTCTGTCAGAGACAAAGCAAATGAAATGAGATCATTGTGTAGTAAATTTATTTGAAACAAAACCATCATCCCATGAAAAGAAAAACAATAAGAACAGTACATAAAACTCACATGCAGTGCGGCTGCCTGGATCCTAGAAAAGCAGCATAACAGTGCATAGGCTCCGACCAACCAGCTTCATCCCAAAAGATTCTGTGGGTTACTTACTCCTGACCCCTGCATTCTATACTATACTTACTCCTGGCCCCTGCATTCTGTACGTTACTTACTCCTGGCCCCTACATTCTGTACGTTACTTACTCCTGGCCCCTGCATTCTGTACGTTGCTTACTCCTGGCCCCTGCATTCTGTACGTTACTTACTCCTGGCCCCTGCATTCTGTACGTTGCTTACTCCTGGCCCCTGCATTCTGTACGTTGCTTACTCCTGGCCCCTGCATTCTGTACGTTGCTTACTCCTGGCCCCTGCATTCTGTACGTTGCTTACTCCTGGCCCCTGCATTCTGTACGTTACTTATTCCTGGCACCTGCATTCTGTATGTTACTTATTTCTGGCCCCTGAATTCTATACAATACTTATTCTTGGTCCCTGCATTCTGTAAGTTACTTACTTTTGGCCCCTGCATTCTATACGTTACTCCTGGCCCTTGAAGTCAGTACATTACCTACTCCTGACCCCTGCACTCCATATATTACTTATTCCTGACCCCTGCACTCCATACGTTTTGCACTCCTGACCTCTGCACTATGTGTTACTTATTATCAAGTGGCTTAACAGTGAGAGGAGAGCCAGGAGATGAGCAGCACACCTGAATTAACAAGCGGTTTAGTTTACATTTCTACAGGAGAGCTGCTGCTCTCCCCACCACATTCTCTGCCCTATCAGTTCACTCCTATCCCAGATTTCAGCGCCCAGTTTCCCAATAGCTCTCAATGACTCAGTCACCAGAGGGCTTTTTTGGCGACCCAGAATAGTCCAGCTCTACGCTGACAGTGGTTTCACTCGACAGGAAGTAAAGGAAAGTATGCAGCTGAATTAAAACACTGATAAGGGTTCTAGCCTTTCCCTATTCTTACAAAAATAAAAATTTTTTGCATATTTCTTTCTGTGTTCCTGTTGGAAATTTACCTAAACAAATGACGCATAATTGACATGGTGTATTTATTCTCATCAGCTATATTGACAAAAAGCAGATTTGTCACATAAAAAGTAAGCGCACCCCTGCATTTACCACCACCTCAAATCCATGAAATTAAAATTGACCTAGGTGGATGGGCTCAGCCTGTCCTATGCAAACCACAAGTATCTAGGATCTGGTGTTCTATTTGCTATTGATATGCGTGATATCATTATGCCAGGAGAAAAGGAGCTCTACAACACTCCCCAGAAAGAAGGTTGTGGATGCCTTTAAATCTGGCAAGGAACCTAAAAATAAAATAGGAAGTGTCAATGAAGTACAAGAAAGTTCATCAGTGCCCTCACAATTTATTGAGAACTACAAGCCATCTGCCATTGCGGAAGACAGGACTTATAGCTTGTAGTTTCTTAATTTACAGATTCCCATGAATGAATGATGTGGTGGTGCTGGCAGAGCCCCACGGGGAGTGGGGGGTGGGGGGGTGGGGTTGTCTCTTCAATTTGGAGTAATCTCCCCTTGCTTTGTATTGTGTAGCCAGGAAAGGTGGGGAAGGGAAATGGCAAAAAAAAATTAAATATATAAAAACTCACATGGGGTTTTAACAATTCCCTATACAAAAATAAAGACAAGTTTGGCTTTATACTTACCACAAGATCCCCTGTCTTATGATAATTTAATTTCTAATTCTCAGTATTTGATTTCCAATGCCTTAGTCTAGGTCAGAGTAATGATCTACTCTCTTTACTTTCCTTTGTTTCCACTTCGAGTGCCACCATAGATATCAGCTTGCCATGATAGGAAGCAGTTGCAGTATATGGACATGCACTTGGGTGAGATTCTTTAATTGACATGAGGGCCTCCTTACCCACCCACTTCCCTTTGATCTACTGCCACCGGTGACTCAAATATTCAAAGCCCATGCTTGTGTAATGCAGAAAAAATACCCCAACAGTGTAAGGAGGATGGGAAGCTTTCTGTACAATCAAAATACCACCCCCCCCACTTTCAAATAGGGACTGTAAGCCAAGGTCCCTGAGCGTCAGAAACTGCTGTTGTAGTCTTCCACAGCAACCCCCCCTCCTCAGCAGCGATTTATCAGTCTCTGTACAGGAAAAGATGCTACAAAACCTCTGTTTTAAGCACAATTTTACTAGCTGTTTGCTAAATGTTTTTTTTTTTTATATAAACTTCCATGGTTAGGTTTCAATTAGTTGTTTTATGTTCAGCTGTGCCTTTGGACTGTGCTTTAGAATCTACTTTAAAGTGAGTCTGTGTATTGCCCATGTATGGCAAATTAACAGGTTCACTTTAATGCAGATCTCTCCAGTGGCATATGCTTACTTGTCTCTCCCTCCCCTGTCTCTCTGTTCAGCCACTGGTAATGAAAGCAAAGCCCTATGAAAGCTATGAGTCGCTGGAGTCATAGTTTACACAAAGCTATGGACTCCCAGTTTGAGAGAGAGAGATAATTGGCCTGGCACTGTCACATGGTGAGTTGTGTGCTCCTCCATACCTGGAAATACTAGGTATTTACTTTGCCTACCAGTTGATAGGGAAATTGCATGTTACATATTTCCTTATTATTTGTTGTCTAGTTGCCTCACAAATATCTAATAAAGCCTCTAATATCCAGTTATTCTGGTTACTTTTAGCTGACTCATGTGATTGTAAATTGACTATATGGACAAGCCAGCCCATTAATCTCCTTTCAGGATTGTGCCATTTTCCTTAGAAGGTCACATTGTTGCATGCAAAGGGAATTGGTTTTGGGGTTGTCCATTCCTTACACACAAGTCTATATACTACAGTTATCACTTGGAACATTTAGTCTCATCTCCAGAGTGGCATCATGCAAGCGTCTAGTCTATCTGGCCACGCCTTTATGGGGATACTCCGTGGCGAAACAGCATCTTTAGTTAAGCATTCTTGTTATATTTTCTAATATTATTTGTATTTGTATCTGTCATTACTTTTAATAAATGTTATACTAACTTAAAGTGGATGTAAACCTCTTTTTTTTTTTTTAAATGAAGACTTCTACCTGGTACAGTAGAAGATGTCAAGTCACCTGTGCCCAGTCTTGCCACTAAGAGTTAATCCAGCACTGAGTAATCCTCTTGTCTTTTTGTAGTAAGATAAAAAAACAACACAGATAATTGTGTCCCCACATCCCCCACTGCTGTGACTGACATCTGATTTCTTTATCTCATGAACGAGCAAAGAGCAGAGTGTGTGTTACAATTCCAGCTTCACATCCTCCCTCCTTTTTTCTCCAGCTCTCCCACGATTGGCTGCTCCACACCTCAGCATGATTGGGCATGCTGTAGTCATGTGATGCCTTTCCTAAGTCTTGTGACATAACGACTTCGCCCACCAAGCTCTGGCAAAGAGACCCACCGATTCCAGAGTTTTGCAGGGCTCCTACTGCTGAAGGGGGTGATATTTTCAAGGTAGGGATACATGCAGGAGGCTTGCATGTATATATACATTAATACTATGCCATTAGTTTATACTGGGTGAGTGGTGGGTTTACAACTACTTTAATATAAGCATTTGTGTGACCTCCCTTTTCAAATAAAACCCCAAAAACGTAAACTGTCATGTGAACGTGATACAAGACAAGTGCTGAACAGAAAGGTGGGAAAGCAAAGTAAAGATGAGTATGCTTCTGGGGATAAAGGCTTTAATTGAAATGTTAGCGGTTTTGTACATAGCTTTCTTTTTTCATTTATTATGCTCAGGACTAAAAAAACAAAAATTAATCAAAAAGTCTTTTTGCTTTTATTTTTTTATTTTGGCCAGCTCCCCAGAAGGCTACATCTGGGGTTTCAGGCAAAGTAATAAACAAAAAAAAAAGCAAAAGGGAGCTACAACTGTGCTACATTTTTAGCTAACTCATAGTGCTCTTTGAATCCTTTTTCACTTATCGAATATTTATTTGTTGTATACATATGCATTGTAAATAAAATACAGGAAACATTAAGTTATAAACGTAAAAATAAAATGAAATACATTATAGTGTTTTCTTAAAAAATTACAAACAGCCAAGTTCTTCAAGCTCTGTCAGTTATGTTATTTTCAACTGTTTTTGAAAACGTACTATCTGTTCAGTATGATCCTGCTTTGAAGGAAAATTGTACAAATACGGGTCTGAACTTTGGTCTTTGGTGATCATAAAAAGATTGTGTAGTTCCCTGAATTTTAAGTACATTTCTCAGAAAAGTTTCTGCGTATAGTTCACCTTAAATCTGCTGTGAATCTTGAGAGGTTTTAAGCAGGAGGATGGATACTGCGACTGCAGACAACTTGCCGCCTCCCGCTTACAGAAAGTCTCTTGTGCAAAATTCCAGTACTATGAAGTTTTTCCCAGCTACTAAGTGATTAGTGATAGAAAAGTAGAGAGAAATTGAAAATCAATCAGCACATGCTTCTGGAAGCAGTGAGGTGCCCTCTGGAATGTGGTCACTGCAAACAAAAGAGAACTCACACTAAAGCATATCTAATGTATAAAAAGTTGTTCTAGCAAACAAGTCCTTGTATGTGGTAGCTGCATGTTTCCTTTTTAGTTTTTTATTTTATTTTCACCTTGTGATCGTTCTAGTAACACATTTCCTGTTCTATGGTGGCACTGTTCATTATCTGCGCTGTATCTGTGAAGGTGCAGTGTTGTCCCCCCAGGCTGTTCTCCTGATTTGTTCTACAAACGCCTATCCCTTTCCTTGTGTACATTACATAGGGACAAGGGGTTGTGTACTTCACAGAATATAGCTAGGAAAACTGATAACATTGAGATTTCAGTTCACTACTGAACTTAGGAAGTTTCAAGGATAGTGTTTTTTTGTTGGGATGAACAGATATTTGTCTGTACTTGCAAAAAATATACTTGACCTAGAAAAAAGAAACTGAGCTTGTTTGGTGATGAGTTACTGAGAGTTGGAGTCAAAAGATCGGGATGATTTATACTATTTTTATACTTTTTTAATACTGAGGAAAAATATAAATATCCTGTGATATTTTATATTGGAGATATAACAATAGTATAGATCAGCATTTTTCAACCAGGGTACCTTCAGGTTTCCTTAAGGATGCCTTGGCAAAATGCCTAAAAATTGCCCAAAAATTGTATACAAGCCAGCGGGTGAATCAAGCCTTCCTTTTAGTTACAGAGTCATAGGTTTTCATTGTGCACCATTACAACCTTCTAGCCGCTGGCATTCTAACAGCCAGTGAAGTAATTGGTTATTGAAGAGGATGTCAGGCACCTTGTTTGCCCCTACCCTGCCCCCTCCATCAGCACTACAGTCATATTACCTAGAAGCATTGGCATACTAGTCCGTACCAGTGTGCAAAGGTATGCTTGCTAAGGAAGAATAAATCATCTCCAATGCTGGGTGTCCTATGTTGGTGAATGTTGCTGCATTGTGTAAAACAATTAGTTTAGTTTTGTACATTTTAGAATGGGGTGCCTCAAAATTGTGCATAATTGCAAAGGGTGCCTTGACTGAAAAAAAGTTGAAAAACACTGGTATAGATACTGGACTTTTTATGTAAAGAACTTTTAAAAAAAGAAGAAACCTAATTAAAGATGTTGTAAAGGTAGAAGGTTTTTTATCTAAATGCATTCTATGCATTAAAGGGTTTGTTAACCCATTTAACACAAAGAATGCCAGCCCCTCTATTAGAGCCTGGCATAGCACACTGTACCTGTCTTGTAGAAAAACGGGTGTTGTAAATACTGATTTGGAGCTGTCTTCAGGCCGGTCACATGACTCACAGCCGCTGTACAGCTCCGATGGATGGATACTGCAGGAGGGTCCGTGATCTCCCTCTGACGTCAGCTGGGGAAATCACGGCCCCTCCTACAGTATCCATTCTCCTTATGACGTCACCACCCGGGGCATGATGGGACCATGACATCACAAGGGGGTGTGGCCTCCGGATGGCGTCAGCAGGTGGCCCCACCCCATGCCAATATAAGTCATTGCACATGGCAGACCCAGCATTACACCGGGAGATCGCATTGAGTCAACATTGGAAGAAGAACAGAGGGAGAAGACAGTGGAGAAGACCCAGCAAAAGAGCGAGAAGACAGCGGATAGAGAAGACCCGGCAGAAGAGGGAGAGGACAGCGCAGAGGGGAGAAGAACCGGAGAGGGGAGAAGGACCGGAGGAGGGATAAGAGCCAGGAGAAATCGGAAGTGACGCCGAAGCTGCCTTAATAAAATACTTTAAAAACCTGTGTACTGTGTTTATTTTTTACACTTTTTAGGTAAGTGGGTAGGGGTACAATGTACCCCATACGCATTCACATAGGGTGGGGGGCCAGGAGCTGGGGGTCCCCTAGTTAAAGGAGGTTTCCAGATTCCGATAAGCCCCCGTCCGCAGACCCCGACAACCACCGGCCAGGGTTGTCGGGAAGAGGCCCTTGTCCTCATCAATATGGGGACAAGGTGCTTTGGGGTGGGGGCACAGGGCCCCTAAGCACCCACCCCTCCATGTTGAGGGCATGTGGCCTGGTATGGTACGGGGGGCGCTCACTCGTGTTTGGATAAGGGTTTGGTATGGATTTGGGGGGACCCCACACCATTTTTTCCCCTTAAAATCCATACCAGATCGAAGGGTCTGGTATCGTCCGAGGGGGGAACCCCACGCCAATTTTTTTTTTTTCATTTTGGGGGGGTTCTCCTTCATCCTCTGCACACAAGCCGCACCACAAGTCGGATCGTCATGATCTTCTGGTGTGCCTTCTATTCAAAACAATGGGCTCCCATAGGGAACCATTGATTTTTGAATAGAGGCAGAGAAACGACTGATGAGGCTTAACGCTCTGTTTACAGTGTTAACCTGCGTTTTAACAGCTTTTACCAGCGTCTGCCATTTTCAGGATTGCTTTTGAATTTTAGGGGGTTCAGACAACAGCCCATAAACGCCCCTGCTGATAAACCTCCAAAAATGTCCATGTGTGCATGGATACATAGAATAACATAGAGGGGAGTTTATGGGCTGTTAAAAAAAAAAAAAACGCCCAAAAACAGCCGTTTATGAGCTTCAGTGTGCATGAACCTAAAGGAGTTGTAAAGGCAGAAGGTTTTCTATGCATTAAGATAAAAAACCTGTGTGTAGCAGCCTCCCCAGCACCTCGCCAATAATGTCCACGAGTGTCTTAGCCGCCCGGGACTCTCCTCCTGATTGGCTGAGACACAGCAGCGGCGCCATTGGCTCCCCTGGCTATCAATCAAAGTCAGTGAGCCAATCGGGGGAGAGAGGAGGCCGGGCCGGGGCTCCATGTCTGAATGGACACATGCAGCTGTGACTCAGCTTGAATGCCCCCATAGCAAGCTCCTTGCTGTGAGGGCACACGACCGGAGGGAGGGGCCAGGAGCAGCGAAGAGGAGGATCCGGGCTGCTCTGTACAAAACTAACTGCAACAGAGCAGGTAAGTATAACATGTTAGTTATTTAAAAAAAAAAGAGTCTTTTACAATCGCTTTTAAGCTATTACATCTAAGGACTGGTAAGTTGCAATATACAAATATTTGTTTATCGTACATCACAGGACACAGAGCCATAGTAGTTATTATGTGGGTTATAGGCCATCTTCAGGTGATGGACACTGGCACACCTTAAGACAAGAAGTCCACTCCCTAAATAACCACTCCCACTACTGGGAGTACCTCAGTTTTTTCGCCAGTGTCTTAGGTGTTGGTCACGAGTAAAGATGTGCTGTGCTGTGCTGTGCTGAGCTCCACTGGAATATTCCTTGCTGGGGCAGGCTATGCAACCGGATCCATTCAAAGTGTCTTTTCAGGCCGAATTGAATGGTACCTGGGCCTCGTGGTGAAAGAAACCGAGGTTTAGCCCGTAACGCTTCTCTTTTAGAGAACTGGACCCCGGGATCCAGTGTTTTGTTTTTTTCAGCCATAAAGTTTTCCTAGCGGGGTGCTTTACGGGTCCAGGAGTGTGGATCCCCTGATAAAAAGGGGCCCCGGTTCCTGAAGGTTTTTAACAGAGCCCCCTGTGAGGGGTGAAGATTGGGTCTGTTGGTTTTATCACAGAATCCCTGCGGCGGGAAAGGTAAGTGGAGATTTCTAAGGAATTTTAAATTCTCTTATGATTTGTCTCCTTTAAAAAGTAAATCTTATCATGCCTAAAAGTCACCACTGGGAGGTGTATAGATCACGCTGTAATCATCTGTTCCCTCTCTCTCTGGATAGAGGGGGAAGCCAGAAATGATCGGCGGATGCCGTTTCATTTTCCACCACCTGCACGACGGTTTGTCACAGCCTCCTCGCCGCCCCCACACACACACACGCCGATCCTGTCGGATCGGAGGCCCGCGCTCATGCGGGAAACGCTTTTTTTTTAAAAAAGGAGGAGGGGAGCACGATGGAAATACGGAGAGGGCATGGCTTAGCGCGGCGTTGGCGTGCGGCAACGTTCAGGGTGGGAGAACATTTAAAAAGCTAAAGTGCAAAAAGGGGGCATGTAAGTGGTGACACAGGCATTCCCTTGGCACATTTACTAAAACACCAGGCTGAGCACTAATAGCAGCGGCAGTTGCTGGACTATTTGCTCAAGCAGTGGGTGCAATTTCTTCTGGTAGTACCTCTGCATTTGTGCATCAGGCTATGGACAGAAGGGGAGGTAGAAACACCCCAAAAAGGGCTCAAGAGGGACTCCTTCAAGCTCTAAAAAGCCTAAACTCATCTCTACAATGGCATCCTCCACTGAGAGATCTGAGGTGGCTGGTCAGAGTGAGCCATCAGGGCTGGCAAATGTTGCAACTGTTTCCAACACTGCAGCCCCTGTCTATATTACTTAAGAGTTTTTTTCTGCAGCCATGATAAGTTTGGAAGATAGGTTAGCGGCTTTAATCGCATCCCAGTGTGAGACAAAATGCAACAGGTCCCCTTCCATTACCCAGGACCCTCAAACTGAGGGTCTCGGGCGGGGGAAGATGAATTTCTCTCAGGGGACAATGAAGAGGCTGATGACTCCTCTTCTGAGGGGTCAAATGCGGAAGGATCAGCTTCATAATCTGATAGATTGTTGGTGCAATCTCTTACTGAGATGGTCCGTTCCACATTTTTGCTATTCTTAACTGAGTCGGTTGATAAGCCCACTTCTTGTTTGGGTTCGCTAAAGCCTCCTCAAGCTGTGCATGCCTTTCCTGTCCATTCATTGCTGGAAAAGCTTATATATTCTGAGTGGGATCACCCAGATAAGCATTTTTTCTCCTCCTAAAAAGTTTTTTAACACTTTATCCTATGGAGGAGAAATTCACTAAAAAGTGGGAGATACCAGCAATTGACGCTGCTATAAAAAAAGTTTGACTTGTTCGGTAGACAATGCTCAAATGCTTAGGGATCCAATGGACAAAAAGTTGGCATTCCTATTAAAAAACACTTTTTCTCTGGCAGGTTCAGTGACTCAGCCTTCGCTGGCAGCAATTGGTGTATGCCAATCCTTGAGAGAACAGTTTAAACAGGTGCTCAAGGTTATTCCTGATCAGCAGGCCCAGGATTTAGCCGAACTACCAGTGGCGTTATGTTTTGCAATAGACGCCATGAGAGATTCTATTCTTCAGGCCTCCCGCCTTACGCTTGGGCTGGTGCAAATGCGTAGAATCTTATGGTTGAAAAATTGGTCAGCCGAGGCGCCATGCAAAAAGTTCCTGGCTAGTTTTCCTTTTCATGGTAAACGGCTGTTTAAGGATGATTTGGATAAATACATCCAAAGAATTTCTGGTGGAATAAGTACTCTTTTGCCAGTTAGGAAGAGGAGTAAACATGTTCCATTTAAACGAGCTTCTTCTCCAGTGCCCGGGGCATCAGCGTTCAGGCAGCCATGACGGCCTCCGCCGTCAGGTTCAAGAGGTAAACCTCAGGGTCAATCCCAGGGACAAAAGAAGACCTGGGGGAGGAAACCCTACAAAACAAAATTCTAAAGCCTCCTTATAAAGGGGCGCCCCCGCTCGCTCGAGTAGGGGGAAGACTTCTGCAGTTCTCAAGGGTCTGGCAGGAAGTGTGTCGAGACAAATGAGCGACTTCTTCAATAACTCTAGGGTACAAGCTAGAGTTCCGAGAGTCCCTGTCTCCTCATTTTCTCAGATCAAACGTTCCCACGGATTCAGAGAAAAAGAAGTCTCTCTTTCAAGCATTGGACCGTCTTTTGTCTCAAAAAGTGATATTGGTGGTCCCCATGCAAGAGCAGGGATTGGGGTTTTATTCAAACCTTTTCACGGTGCCAAAACCCAGATGGAGATGTCAGACCCATTCTGGATCTCAAAGATCTAAACCGGTTCCTGAATATCCGCTCTTTCCGCATGGAGTCAATCCGATCAGTAGTCTCCATCCTACAAGGAGGAGAACTTCTGGCGTCAATCGACATCAAGGATGCATACCTTCATGTGCCGATTTTTCCCGCTCACCAAAAATATCTACACTTCGAGGTAGAAAATCTTCATTTTCAGTTTGTAGCTCTGCCTTTCGGTCTAGCTACTGCACCTCGGGTGTTTACAAAGGTCCTGGCACCTCCACTAGCCAGATTAAGGGCCCAAGGTATAACGATTATAGCGTACCTAGATGATTTACTCTTGATAGACTAGTCGGTAGCCCGCTTAGACCAAAGTATGATCACCACAGTCAACTACCTGGAATACCTAGGTTGGATTCTCAACTTAGACAAATCCTCCTTAAAACCATCAAGGAGATTAGAATACTTGGGTCTGATTATAGATACAGCCCAGAGAAGGGTATTCTTGCCCCAGACAAAGATCAGTGCCATAAAAGAACTGATTCAGGTGGTCAAAGCAAAGAAGAATCCTTCCATTCGACTTTGCATGAGGTTGTTTGGAAAGATGGTGGCTTCATTCAAGGCCGTTCCTTATGCTTAGTTTCATTCGAGGCTGCTGCAAAACAGTATCCTATCGGCTTGGAACAAGAAGGTCCAAGCGCTAGATTTCCCAATGCGTCTGCCTCCAAGGGTACGCCGGAGCCTCAGTGGTTAATAACCAAGAATCTGCAGAAGGGGAAATCCTTATTACCAGTTACCTGGAAGATGGTAACAACAAATACCAGTGTTTCAGATTGGGGAGCAGTCCTGAAAGAGGCGACTGCCCAAGGGAAATGGTCCAGATCAGAAATGACATTGTCCATCAACATTCTAGAGATTCGGGCAGCACGCTTGGCCCTGAGGGCCTGGATGCTCAGGTTACTGAATTGTCCTGTCAGGATCCAATCCGACAATGCCACAGCAGTGGCCTATATCAATCACCAAGGGGGCATGAGAAGTCGTGCGGCCCAGAGAGAGGTAAATCATATCTTAACTTGGGCAGAAAACAATGTACCTTGTCTATCGGCAGTCTTCATTCCAGGAATAGAAAATTGGCAGGTGGACTACTTTAGTCGCCAGCAGTTGTTCCTGGGAGAATGGGCCCTTCACCCCGAAATCTTCCTGGCAATATGCCGGAGATGGGGGATCCCGGACGTAGATCTGTTTGCTTCCAGGTTCAACAAAAGGATCAACAACTTTGTGTCAAGCACAAGGGATACACTAGCATGTGGAACAGATGCCTTGGTGTTCCCGTGGAATCAGTTCTCACTGAGTTATGCATTCCCTCCTATTCTGCTGCTTCCGCGATTTCTTTGCAGGGTCAAGCAGGAAGGTAAGTCGGTGATTCTTGTGGCCCAGAAGATCCTGGTATGCAGAGATCATAAGAATGGCGGTAGGGGAACCATGGACCCTACCACCATGTCCAGACCTTCTCTCGCAAGGTCCGGTATTCCATCCTACCTTACAAACGCTAAATTTAACGGTTTGGCTATTGAGACCTACATTCTGAAGAAGCTTGAGCTATCGGGTTCTGTGGTATCTGCCTTGATTAATGCAAGGAAATCGGCCTCCAGAATCATATTATAGAGTCTGGAAGGCATATGTCTCCTGGTGTGAGTCCAGAGGTTAGCACCCCAGGAAGTATGTCATAGGAAGAATCCTTGACTTTCTGCAGATAGGGTTAGAGATGAATCTGGCCTTGAGTACTATTAAAGGCTAGGTCTTATTGGTATTGTTTTTTTCTTTAACACGGTTTAATGCTCCGGTTAGATCACCCTCGAACCCTTGGGACTTGAATTTAATTCTGTTGGCGTTACAAAAACAGCATTTTGAGCCAATACTGAATATTCCCTTGGTCCTTTTGACAAGGAAACTAATTTTGTCAGGTTTTCATTTAAACCAGGATATTATTCTGCCTTCATTTTTTCCAGAACCCTGTTCTACGGAAGAGAAATCACTACATTCTCTGGATGTGGTGAGAGCAAAGTCTACTTGAAGGCGACTGCTCAGATTCATAAAGTGACAGTGTGGCGCTGCTAAGGAAAATAAGGTGTAACCTAAATGTGGTAAACTAGAAACAAATATAATGTGCCAAAGTACTAAAACCAAACAAAAATAAACAAGACTGTGTGCAACATGGTAGGTGTGTGTAACGTAAAGTCCACAGGGATGTGAAGTTCTTCCCGTAGGGGTGTCTTCAGTTACATGGGAGTATTAAAATGCTTGTCTGTAGTCATTTTCAGTGACACTTCAGAGGTAAATAAATACTCTTACCAGCTGTGGTGGACCCTATATGTCATACGACAAAGGGGTCATACAGGCTTGAGATCCTATGGAGTATGGATCAGATGCTGCTCAGGTACTGGATGTAGTAGGATGGGGCAGGTTCGATACGGTGTCCCCAGCTCTCGGTCCGTGAATTCAACAGGTACTCTGCAACCAAGCGATCATCTCCCAAAATACTCCCACATAGGCTCCAAAGGACAACCATGTAAAAAAGGGGGAAGGACTCCAATAGCGCATTTCAAAACCAGATGGGTAGTAACACGTGGCCCTACGATATAATATGGTGACTGCTCAGATTCGAAAAATGGGTGTTTAGTTTGTGTTGCCTGAAGGTCCTAAGAGAGGACAGGCAGCATCAAAATCTACTATTTCTAAGTGGATTTGGAAACTAATTGTTTAAGCTTATGGTTTGAAGAGGAAGATTCCACCCGCTCAAATCAAAACGCACTTCACTAGGGCTGTTAGTGCTTTGTGGGCAGTGGATCACCAAGCCTCCATTGCTCAAATCTGCAAGGCCGCAACTTGGTCTTCAGTCCATACATTTACCAGATTCTATCAGGTGGATGTAAAAAGGCGTGAGGATATTGCCTTTGGGCGTAGTGTACTCCAGGAAGCAGTATAAGTCCTCTAGTCTCAGGTGCCCTTATTTTGTTATTTCCCTCCGCTTAGTTGGCATTGCTCTGGGACATCCCACATAGTAACTACTATGGCTCTATGTCCCGTGATGTACGATAAAGAAAATAGGATTTTTATAACAGCTTACCTGTAAAATACTTTTCTTGGGGTACATCACGGGACACAGAGGTCCCTCCCCTCTTCTAATACACTTATATTGCTTTGCTTCGAAAAATTAGGTACTCCCAGTAGTGGAAGGGGTTATATAGGGAGTGGACTTCTTGTCTTGTGCCAGTGTCCATCACCTGAAGGTGGCCTATAACCCACATAGTAACCGTGTCCCGTGATGTACTCCAAGAAAAGGATTTTACAGGTAAGCTGTTATAAAAAATCCTATTTTTTTTATTTTAGATACGCTTTAAACTTTTCACTGCCACCGACATGTAAACAGACTCACAGCCAAGAGTTTGCTTACACTTTTACGCTGCACTGCCAGCTTTTTAACCCCCCCCACACACACACACACACCACACACACACACCCCATTTGTGTTTAAAGCGGGGGTCCACCTACATCAACCTAAAAAAAAAAATATTAAAAGCCAGCAGCTACAAAAACTGCAGCTGCTGACTTTTAATACATGGCCACTTACCTGTCCCAGGGTCCAGCGATGTCGGCAGGCGACGCCGAGAACCCGCTCGGTTCTCGGCAGCTGCCGCCGCCATCCTAGGTGAGGGAATCAGGAAGTGAAGCGTTGCGGCTTCACTTCCCGGTTCCCTACTGCGCATGCGCGAGTCGCGCTGCGCATCGTAACTGGTCCCCGCTATCTCCTGGGAGCTGTGTGTTTCCCAGGAGACAGCGCGGAGGGACAGGAAGAGGCATAGACTCCCATGGGAGTCTATGCTGGAAGTGGGTGCAAATACCTGTCTTAGACAGGTATCTGCACCCCCCTCCCCCCTGAAAGGTGCCAAATGTGACACCGGAGGGGGGGGGGGGGTTCCGAAAATCGGAAGTTCCATTTTTGCGTGGAACACTGCTTTAATTAGCTTCATAAGAGGGGACATTTGTAGTTTAAAAACTCATCACCTGCACTATGTTATCACACGGGTTTATCAGCCCCCTTGTGATGGCAAAAAGAAACTTCAGTAAAAAAAAAAAGTCAGCAGCTTTAAATACTGTAGCTGCTGACTTTTCATAAAAAGACCATTACCAGCCAGGGAATCTGGCACAGTCTTCACCTGGGCAGTACTTCAATACTTTGTCAATACCCCTGAAAAGACCGGTTCGCTGGTCTTTGGGTCCCCAGCACGGCCGTGTTGATTGTGGGAAACCAGCTGTGACTCCCTGTGGCTTCACAGCCGACTCCCTACTGCGCATGCACGAGCTGCGCTGTGGTCTATGAATGGTCCTGTGATGAGTCCCAGGAGGTTGAGGGCAGTGGGGGACAGGAGGCCAAACTTACTTGCCGAGTACCAGCTCCCAGAGAAAAAAAACATCTAATACACGCAGAGGAAGAGGGAAGGAAGACAGTGGAACTTCCTGTAGTAAGTGAAGTTTGGTAAAACAGAAGTGTAGGCGTAGTGTGACTGATATCCAGTCTCTTGCTGCAATCCCAGGCATAGTGCTGTTTCTCCTCAGACAGTCAGGGTTCCCCAATCTAAGGATTTGGGGGCTGTGTCATCCAAGGTGCCACATTCTTCTTTTATCCAAGCAAACAAGTCTTCTCCTATCCAAATGTGTTCTCTGAGAAGGGAGATGACAATATTTTTCAAAAAGTACACTAAAAAAGGGACCATAGCCCCTCAGTTTCCTCTTAACCTAGACACTGCTGTGCCTAAAGGCACAAAGGTGATCAGCATGTCCTAATGCTCTTCCTGTTCATGTCTCAAGCAAGATACATGTTTTTTGTTGTGCATTTCATAAACGCGTGCAAAATTGCACGGTTTAGTGAATATTCACAAAACACTGTAGATTTCTGATTGATTTACTAATGTACACACAATAACCTGTGCGAAGTTTCACCTAAATTATCTTGTATAGCATTTCTAAACCTTTTTTAGATCACATTACCTTTTAAAAGTAGGCAAAATCTTCAGGCACCCCTGTCTAAAAAACCTACCGTATTTGCCAGCATATAAGATGACTGGCGTATAAGACGACACCCCTAATTTTCCATTTTTTTTTTTTTTTTTTACAGTTTTTGCCTATACTTACCGCATAAGATGACCCCCCTTCTGAGACTTCATATTTCCTTCTTGCTGGAGCCATACCGCGCTGAGCCAATCACAACGAGCGATGTATTCTATTAATGAATACAAAGCCTGGTCGGATTGGCAGAGGTTGTAACATCATCAAGCCAGCGCCTCTCTGGCTCTCAAAGCCAATCCGCGCAGGCTACTATATGTAGCCTGCGCGAATTTGCAGAGGTTGTTACTCCACTCCAAGCAGGCTCTGTATACAATAGTAATGAACTTACCAATAATAACAGTCTTCCATTCAGGTATTGCCGGCTGTTGCTGTCCCAGGCAGAGTGCATTTGGTATCACTCCGCCTGTGAGAGGAGCCGGCGCTATACAAGAAGCATCGGCTTATGCGGCTCTGCTCTGCAGCCGCTTGCTTCCTCTACTATCGGATTAATTCACAACTGATGCTCTGGGACAGCAACCTGCGATCTGGGCTTGTCAACCAGCCATCCCAGAGCAGGAGGGCCATATCAGAGGGCTCTGTGGGCCACTGGGTGGGCACCCCTGCTATACAGCTTCAGCAGCATAGCAGCATTGCAGAGGGCAGCAAGTGGAGCTCATCTGGACAGAAGCGTACTTCCATCCTCTCCCTAATGCTGGGGGTTGCCCTGCGTGCTGCCTGCCCTGGATGCATTGTCATGGTGGGGGCAGGCAGGACCAGCCCTAGAGCATCATTGGTTGTGGTGCTGGCGACTGGCCCACCCATACCATTTCAGTGCGTGGCACTGATACAGGTAAAACTACCTCCCGTGTTTGCGGCACCCCAAGTGAGAAACCCTGAATACAAAAAGAAAATTCCTGTTTATTTATTTCATGTGCCATATGGCTGGATAAGTGAAGTGAAAATTCACACAATGTTATGTGAACATTGTCAAATCTTTTAGTAAATCAGCCTCTTCAGTAGGCTGCTGCACCTTCCCTATCCAATCAGTGTTGACCACACTGTATTGCTTGGCTATAGCAGAATAAAATTAAAGGTGTATGTACACCCAAAACTTTTTTTTTTTTGATAAAGTAGGGAAGAGTTAGCACTCTAGGTATAGCTCCTAGTGTATTAGTAATTATCACCCCTTTTTTGTGGTTATACCTTACTATCTTTTTTGCACCAAGATAATAATAGTCTTGTAGCATTCACTCTTACTCATTAGTTTCTAATGCTTGACAAGATAGTGGATGTTCTGTTAGGAGAAGAGTCAGGTGATATACCTTTTGTTGGCTGCTCAGACAATATAAAGGCGACATCCGATATTAAATATGTATCTCACCTTTATTATTGTGGTAATTGTTCCTTCATTGTGACATGATTAAAATAAATGATTATCTATGCCATACAATTAGTTATTTCAAATTGTACCTGAAATTGTTTGTAAATGTAATTGTTTTTTTCTATGTATAAGCCTGCTGTTGGGAGATTCTAGGGAGGGTGAGGGGCTCTTTTTGGAGATAAGAATGTTGGGTCCTCTTTTGGAAACAATGTCAAAATTTCAATAAAAAGTATTTGATTAAAAAAAAAAAGGAAAGTAGGAAAGGCTTAAAATCCCAGCAAGGTTATTTATTTTGCTGTCTGTGTTTTAGAAACCATGAAATCAAGACTGAGACAGAAGTACATTTAAATCACACTTGTTTTAATAATAAAAGTAAAAAGAACAAACGTAGTCAAAACATTGCCAAAGTTCAGTAACCGGAACGAATAGTCAGCCAAGCAGAAGTCAGGGATCAAAGTAGTGGAACAGCAAGCAGGATCTGGAGCCAGAAGGGATGGCAGCAAAGCCAGTCTTTAAACAGGAGCGCAGGAGATAGTGTCTTGTGATGTGACCAGGGCGAAGGCAGAGCTCCTCTGGACTGGACAGCTTAAGTAGGCAGGACTGACGAGCAGGATCATCCACAGCCAGGTAACTGTGGAGAGAGATGGGAGCTGGCAATTAGCCGACAGCTGAGCGTCCAGCTCAGAGAAGGGAGGGCTGAGCCTAGCCCTGACATTACCCCCTCCTCAATGACCCCCCCTCGGAGGACCACCAGGCTTGAGGGAAAAAAATGTCTATGGAAATCACGGAGGAGGACAGGGGCATGTACGTCCGAGGATGAGACCCAAGAGCGTTCCTCTGGACCATACCCTTTCCAATGCACCAGGTACTGTATGCGCCCACGGAACCGACGGGAGTCAACAATGGACTGTACTGCATACTCCTCAGGGTTCTCAACCTGTACAGGGTGAGGACGTGGCACCGAGGTGGTAAAGCAGTTGCAGACCAAAGGTTTTAATAAGGAGACATGAAATACGCATATTAGAAGGAAGGTCTAATGCGTAAGCTACTGGGTTAATCCTGTGAAGAATATGGAAAGGCCCAATAAACCGATTTGCGAACTTCAGCGAGGGAACACGAAGTCGGAGGTTGCGAGATGACAGCCAGACCCTGTCCCCAACCTGGTAGAAAGGCACAGGCAGGCGTCTGCGGTCAGCATGGAGTCTGTACCTATTATTAGCATGACGCAAAGCCTCCTGGACTTGTGCCCAAGTGGAACGAAGACCACGGAGATGCTCCTCTAACGCAGGAATACTCTGCGGAACAAATGAGTCAGGCAACATGGGAGGTTGGAAACCATAAATCGATATAAACGGGGACAATCGGGAAGCAGAATTCAAGGCACTGTTGTGAGCAAACTGCCCACGGTAATAGGTCTGACCAGTTGTTATGATGGTCAGAAATATAGCAACATAGGAATTGCTCCAAGGACTTATTGGCTCGCCCCATTAGACTGTAGGTAAAACGCAGAGGAGAAAGCAAGCTAAATTTCCAACTGTGCACAAAAGGGTCGCCAGAACTAGGACACAAACTGACTACCCCTGTCCGAGACAATAACCTTGGGTAGCCCATGTAAGTGAAAGATCTCCCGAGTAAAAAATGGAAGCCAGTTCTTAGAAGTGGGCAACTTCTTAAGTGGAATACAATGTCACATCTTTGATAACCGGTCAACCACCATAAGGATAACAGTGTTGCCTTGGGAGTTGGGTAACTCCACAATGAAATCCATAGACAGGTGGGTCCAGGGCCTCTCTCCATTGGATATGGGTTGTAGGAGGCCCACTGGAAGGTGTTGTGGAGTCTTACTCTGAGCACACACGGAACAGACAGCTAGGAAGGCAGTTACATCAGCACGTACACTAGGCCAGCAGAATTTTTGGGAAATGGCCCAAACGAGTTGATTCTTCCCAGGGTGGCCAGCTGCCTTGAGAGAATGGTAAGTCTGGAGCACGGCAGTATGGAGACTCTCTGGGACAAAGCAGCGGTAACAAGGTTTCTCAGGAGGAGCATGGACCTGAGCAGCAAGAATTTTGTCACCCAAAGGAGAAGTGAGACTGGTGTAAACCATAGCCAGAATACAATCAGGAGGAATCACAGGGATCGGAACTGACTCCAACTTGGAAGTGGAGGAAAATTGTTGTGACAAGGCGTCAGCTCTTACATTCTTAGTACGAATGAGACAATGTAATTGAAACTTGACAAGGAAAGAGCCCATCGCGCCCTTCTGGGAGAGAGGCATTTAGCCTCAGACAAGAATGTGAGATTCTTATGGTCAGTAAGAATGAGTACTGGCACAGTGGTACCTTCGAATAGATGTCTCCATTCTTTCAGGGCTAAAATGATCGCCAAGAGCTCTTTGTCACCAATCTCGTATATGCACTCTGCAGGTGACAATTTCTTGGAAAAGTAGCAACAAGGATGCATAGCACTCTCGGAGGTAGGACGTTGAGACAGAAGGGCGCCAACACCGGTCTCAGAAGCATCAACCTCGAGGATAAAAGGTAACGTAGGATCAGGATGTGCCAACACAGGAGCAGAAACTAAGGCAGCCTTGAGACTCTCAAAAGCCTTAATGGACTCCGGAGACCAACTCTGTGGGTTACTGTCCTTTCTGGTCATATCAGTCAGGGGCTTGACCACAGACAAGATGTTACGAATAAACTTCCGATAATTGTGCTACCTGCTGGTGGTGGACTGAAGGGGAGCCCACCCCTTCTTAAAGGTACAGGAGCACACCAAACACCCAGCAGGTAGCACAATGGCTGCAAGGGTGCTGGTGCGTTGCTCGACTGACGAGCAGGATCATCAACAGCTGGGTAACTGTGGAGGGAGCTGGCAATTAGCCAACAGCTGAGCGACCAGCTCAGATAAGGAAGGGCTGAGCCCAGCCCTGACACTGTGTATCATTGAGGAGTTTTCCCTTCACTCCCTGTCACAGAGATGCAACAGAAAATTTGGGGCATATTTCCCAAAATGAAGGGAATTTCCCTCTAAGACATTTGTCTCCAAAACAGATATCCCCATTGGAAGGTTACATAGTTAGTAAGGTTGAATAAAGACACCAGCCCATCCAGTTCAACCTAAGTGAGTACACCCTCACATCAGTCCCTACCCTTAAGGAGCCCACAATCCAAGGTCCCCAACTCACATTCATATACTAGGACCAATTTTTTGACAGAAGCCAATTAACCTACCAGCATGTCTTTGGAGTGTGGGAGGAAACCGGAGTACCCGGAGGAAACCCACGCAGGCACAGGGAGAACATGCAAACTCCAGGCAGGTAGTGTCGTGGTTGGGATTCGAACCAGCGACCCTTTTTACTGCTAGGTGAGAGTGCTACCCAATACACCACTGTGCCGCCCTTACCTCTTGTTCTGGGAGGAATGCTAAATTTTGGATTTTACCTCGCTGATCTCCAGTACAAATCCATGTTAATTACGTCAACAAAAATATTTTCGTCAGCTTCGTGATTTCAGTGCCGAAAACGAAATAAAGATAAGATTATAGTTAAGTCAATTGACAAAAACTATGACAAAAATCAATTACAATTTTTGATTGAACGAAAATGTGAGGGAGGGACGTTTACCCATCTGAACTTATTCTTTCCTCGGAGCTTTACCTGTGTGTTAAAGCCCCAGTCCCCTGACTCTATTGACAAGCTGTATCGGCTGAAAGACACAGGCTCCCATCAAACCTTTCCCTTTCCTATGCAGTTCCACACATTACACTCATTCACACTATCTCTTTGGTGCCCTCTGCTGGCCTTTTCTAAATCAGCAATTTAATTCCATCCCCAGCCTATAATAATAGCACATTAAAGTTTAACCACTTCAGCTCCGGAAGATTTATCCCTCTTCATGACCAATAAAATTGATGTCCTTTTTCTCCCACAAATAGAGCTTTCTTTTGGTGGTATTTGATACCTCCTGCGGTTTTTATTTTTTGCGCTATAAACAAAAAAAGACCGAAAATTTTGAAAAGAATATCAATATTTTGCACTTTCTGCTATAAAACATATCCAATACAAAATTGAAAAAAAAGTTATTTCTTTATCAATTTAGGCCAGTATGTATTCTGCTACATATTTTAAGCGAATATTGATATTGGTTTGCGCAAAAGTTATAGCGTCTACAAACTATAAAATTAAAAAAAAAATTTTTTACTAGTAATGGCGGCAATCGGCTACTTAAAGCAGGACTGCGATATTGCGGCACTGACACTTTTTGGGGACCAGTGGCACTAATACTGTGCTAAAAAATACACTGTCACTGTACTAATGACAGTGGCAGGGAAGGGGTTAACAGCAGGGGCGATCAAAGGGTTAAATGTGTTCCTAGCAAGTGCCTACTCGCTGTGTGGAAGGTGCTTCTACTAAGGGAAGGCAAAGATCCGTGTTCTTGCTTGGCAGAAACACAGGATCAATGTCTTCCCTACTGACAGAATGGCGGTCTGCCTTGTTTACATATAGTTCGGTTCATATATATTTGGACACAGGCACGTTTTTAGGTTTTTTTTTAGGTACTTACCAAAATATATTCAAGCTATAGTTATATAATATGGCCTGAAAGTTCACACTCTCAGGTTTAATTTGAGGCTATGTACATCCAAATCGGATGAAGGGTTTAGAAATTACAGCTCCTAAAATTGCCCCCCCCCCCCTTTTTTTCAAGGGACAAAAAGTAATTGGACAATTGAATCAAAAGCTGTTTCATTGCCAGGTGTGGGCTACTCCTTCTTTATTTCTTCATCAATTAGGCAGGTAAAAGGTCTGGTGTTGATTCTAAGTGTGGCATTACAGCCAATAGAGTTTACAGTTTTTTAATTTTTTTTATATTTTAAAGTTTCCCTTCTCTTTGTCAAAAAGCAATATTTTTGTTTGTTTATGAAACTTGGTTTTATTTATACGGCTAAATCTGTGTCTGTAGTGCATGTTCAAACCTTAAAGCAGAGTTCCACCCAAAAGTGGAACTTCCACTTCAAGCACTCCTCACCCCCTTACATGCCACATTTCCTTCTTCCGCTGTCTTGCCGCTTAGGCGACTCTTAAGCCCGGTTCACACAGGGGCGGCACGACTTGCAGGTCGCCTCAGCGAGGCGACCTGCAAACGACTGCCCGGGCGACTTGCAAAACGACTTCTGTATAGAAGTCTATGCAAGTCGCCCCAAGTCGCCCCCAAAGTAATACAGGAACCTTTTTCTAAGTCGGAGCGACTTGCGTCGCTCCGATTAGAACGGTTCCATAGCACAGAACGGGAGGCGACTTGTCAGGCGACTAGGTCGCCTGACAAGTCGCCCCAGTGTGAACCGAGCCTAACTCCCCCTCTAGGCGGCTCCTCCCTCTCTGCAAACTTCTGGGACACGTCACAGGTCCCAGAAGATTGCCTGGCCACTAGGAGAGCTAAGTGCGACTGTGCGCACCTGGCTGTGAAACCACAGTAGTGACAGCGCCATGCAGAGGAGGGTGAGTGGAGCGAGGCTTCGGGTGGCCGCATTGCTGGAGCGTGGGACAGGTGAGTGTCTGTTTATGAAAAGTATTTTAACTACTTAAGGACCGAGCCTCTTTCTGGGATTTGGTGTTTACAAGTTAAAAACTGTTTGTTTGTTTTTTTGCTAGAAAACTACTTGGAACCCCTAAACATTATATTTTTTTTTCTAACACCCTAGAGAATAAAATGGCGGTCGTTGCAATGCTTTCTGTCACACTGTATTTGCGCAGCGGTCTTACAAGCGCACTTTTTTTGGAAAAAATACGCTTTTTTTGAATTAAAAAAAAAAAGACAACAGTAAAGTTAGCCCAATTTTTTTTTTTTTTTATTGTGAAAGATAATGTTAAGCCGAGTAAATTGATACCCAACATGTCATGCGTTAAAACTGCAAAAAACGTTTACCCTTAAAAATCTCCATAGGCAACGTTTAAAAAATTCTATAGGTTGCATGATTTGAGTTACAGAGGAGGTCTAAGAGTAGAATTATTGCTGTCGCTCTACTGATCGCAGCGATGCCTCACATTTTCATATGCAGGAGCTACTCATGTATGCGTGCACTTCTGCACACGAGCTCGGTGGAAAGGGGCATGTTTAAAAAAAAATTTTCTTATTTATTTTTCCTTTTTTTTTTTTTACACTGTTCTTTTAAAAAAAATTGTGTTATTTTTATTCCTATTACAAGGAATGTAAACATCCCTTGTAATAGAAAAAAAACATGACAGGACCTCTTAAATATGAGATCTGGGGGTCAAAAAGACCTCAGATCTCATATTTACATGTTTTGACGTCGCTTCCGCCCTGTAATGTAATGGAGATAGGTGGGGACCATCTTCCCCTCACTCGTCTACATACCAAGCCAGCAAGAGGACACGATCGTCACTGCCGCTAGCGACAGCTACGGTAAGCGGCGGAGGGAGGGGGACCCCTCTCCCACCGCTGATATAAGTGATCTTGCGGAACATCCGCCGCAGAGACCACTTTTATCTAAAGGCGGACCACCCACTGAAGAAGAGGATACTGGGGTTATGGCCGCTAGCTGCTGCCATAACAACGATATTCCTCTTCAAAATGCTGCTGTAATAAATGTACAAAACAGTGGAACTCCGCTGTAATACCATAAATAATAACATGTTGTTAGATTTTTACTTCAGGAGTAAATAATGAGTTTGGAAATTCTAGATTTAACTAAATAACTAAACCCATTCGATTTTAGTCAACTAAAATACAACCAAACTCAAACAATTCAGATGACTAAAAATAAAATGGCATTTTGGTCAAAGGCGGCACAGTGGTGTAGTGGATAGCACTTTCGCCTAGCAGTAAAAAGGGTTGCTGTTTCGAATCCCAACCACGACATCACCTGCCTGGAGTTTGCATGTTCTCCCTGTGCCTGCGTGGGTTTCCTCCGTGTACTCTGGTTTCCTCCCACACTCGAAAAGACATGCTGGTAGGTTAATTGGATCCTGTCTAAATTGTCCCTAGTATGTATGAATGTGAGTTAGGCACCTTAAATTGTAAGCTCCTTAAGGGTAGGTACTGATGTGAATGTACAATGTATATGTAAAGGGCTGCGTAAATTGACAGCGCTATATAAGTACCTGAAATAAATAATAATAATAATAAATAAAAGACTGTGACTAAAACTAAATCGAAATTTAATGTCAAAATGAACACTGGTACAAATACAGAGGATAAATGTTTGCCAATGAGAACAGACACAGCAATAAAATCTTGACAGAGGGTCTAACCCTTCCCCACTGTACCAAAACTAAAATAAAAAAAGGTTTATACCTAGAAATATTTTTTAAGCGGCACCTGTCAAGCAGCCGTGTCTAGATTAGAAAAACTGCTGAACAGAATTGCTTATTTGGTGCGTAAGAGACAAAAGTGTAATTAAATGCAATTTTTATTCTTCACTTACAGTTTAAATATACTAAAAAGTCCAAAACTTTTTCCAGTCAGTGTGAAATATTGTACTGTTTGCAGTATATAATCCAAGAACAAAGCAAGTTATCAATACAAAACCATCCTATTTAGCTGTTGCTGCTGCATTATTAAACCATGTATTTGTTCTTACACGTATGGCTGAATTTCAAGGTTTTCCTGTTGCATTCCAGATGGGACATTCACACAGCCTAATGAATCATTCACCGTGTCCCTGTGCCTCTTCTGATTGGCTCTGTTTTTTGTCAGTCACCTAAATAACACTTTCCCACAAGTATCGTGGCAGCAGTAGGAAACCCCACGTGACCCATGACAAACTTCTCATCCTACAATGCTCTGCCAGAAAGCTATAATAACTGGGAGGTCTTTTAAGCCTAGTTAGCCTACTAGTGAATGACTGGAAAGACAGGTATAGTGCGTACACCGGTGCTGCTACTCAGGTAAGCTTATTGTTCTTTTTACCTGTCTGTGGGATAGAATTTGTGTGCGTCGTAGTACAAGTCATGTTTTAAGCTGCTTTTTGCTACTTGCTTAGCTGCAAACTATCACTGAGCTGGCCTTATTAAGTATTACAATGTTATTAACATTATCAACAGTATTTCCTATTTCACTGAATTTTAAGTGTTTTGTTTCCCCCATTCAAAGTAACAGCAATGCATGTTAAACACATGGCTTTCACAAACCAATGCCAAATGCTTCATAATTTTTCTTATTTATTTTCAGCCTCTAGCGGGGCGATTTTAACCCCACAGAAGGGTTAAAAAACGCCCGTGTTGCGGCACTTCCGAAGAATCAATTTCAATGGGCAAGGCGCCCCAAAGATGCTGCTTGCAGGACTTTTCCTAAATGTCCCGCAAGCGCATCGCCCCAGTGTGAAAAGTTGAAATGTCACACTGAAATGAATGGGAGGGTTTTCTGGCGCTTTACAGGCGCTATTTCTAGCGCTAAAATGCCTGAAAACCGCCTCAGTGTGAAAGGGGTCTAAATGTAGAAATGAAAAATATATGCAGACCCTTGTTGATAAAAAGCTCTCTAAGGGCTCATTTACACTTGCTTCGGCTTCAACACAAAAACGGCTAGTTTATACTTCAAAACATGGCTTCGGACAAGCTTAATTAAAGCTCTCTGAACGCTAGTCAAAGCTCATGTCACTAAATAAAATGGTTAGCTTACAGTCCTGTTTACACCTTGCTTTTGCTTTGCTTTGCTTCAACTTCAGTTCAAAAATTATACCCCATGTAGCTTTAGGGCTAGTTTACACTTGCTTCAAAACATGGCTTCGGACATGCTTTGTTAAAGCTCCCTGAACAGCAGTCAAAGCTCCTGTCACTAAATAAAATGATTAGCTTACAGTCCTGTTTACACCTTGCTATTGCTTGGTGCTTCAAGGGGGGCTTCGATGAGGCTTTGGTGGGGTTTTGATGAGGCTTCGGTGGTGCTTCAATCTTTGCCATAGACTTCTATGGAGGCTTTAAAAACTCTTTGAAGCACTACTAAAGCTACATGGGGTATCATTTTTGAAGCGATAGCAAAGCAAAAGCAAGGTGTAAACAGGACTGTAAGCTAACTATTTTATTTAGTAACAGGAGCTTTGACTAGTGTTCAGAGAGCTTTAACAAAGCCTGTCCGAAGCTACTGTATGTTTTGAAGCAAGTGTAAGCTAGCCATTAATGTATGTTGAAGCCGAAGCAAGTGTAAATGAGCCCTTAGTGGTGCTCGCTTGAAGCCTCACCCGAAGCCCCACCAAAGGCTCATCGAAGCCCCATGGAAGCTCCACCAATGCCTCATTGAAGCCTCATCAAAGCACCAAGCAAAAGCAAGGTTTATTTAGTGACGGGGCTTTGATTGGCGTTCAGAGAGCTTTTTGAAGCAAGTGTAAACTAGCCCTTCGTATCAAGGTTGATTTGATTTAAATCATGATTTAAATCACTAGTAAAAAGGCTTGATTTAATCATAATTTTCAAAGAGCAACTGTCATCTCTGCCTCCTCCTCTGACCTGCTGTTGACTCACCGACAGTCCCATTCACTTTAACCACTTGCTTACAGGGCACTTAAGCCCCCCTCCTATCCAGAACAATTTTCAGCTTTCAGCGCTGACGCACTTTGAATGACAATTGCACGGTCATACAACACTGTACCCAAATTAAATTTTTATCATTTTTTCACCACAAATAGAGCTTTCTTTTGGTGGTATTTGATCACCTCTGCTGTGATTTTTTTATATTTTGTTATAAAACGAGTCGTTTTTCTCCTTCATTGATGTACGCTGATGAGGCGGCAGTGATGGGCACTGATAGGCGGCAGTGATGGGCACTGATGGGTGGCAGTGATGGGCAGCACTGCCAGGTGGCACTGATTGGCACTACAGGTGGGCATTGATAGGTGGCACTTGTTGGCATTGATAGGTGGCACTGTTAGGTGGCACTGTGGGCACTGTTAGGTGGCACTGTGGGCAGTGTTAGGTGGCACTGATGAGGCAGATGTGCCTCTTCCACTTGGGGACCGATGTCCCTGACATCCAAGCCAGTGATCGGCTTCTTTTTCTACTCACGCTGTCAGCGTGAGTTTAAAAAAAAAAAACGATTAACCAACCTTTTGTTTCCATCATGTGATCAGCTGTCATTGGCTGACAGCTGATCACATGGTAAGGGGCCCGGACCGGCCCCTTACTCGGATCGGTGATCAGCCGAGTCTCAGTGACTCGTGATCACAGCGCGCCCGGCATGGAGCGTGCACAGGGGAGGCCGTCATATGACGGCCTCCCGGGAATTCAGGTCCGCGCTGTGGCCGTCATTCGGCCATAACGCGGATGCGTAGTGATTAATGGGACGGCTAGTAATGTGGCAGTGACACAACAAGGTGAGGGACGTGGCGGCAGCAGGTAAGTGGATGCTCGCATGCGTTGCCATGATGGATCTGAAATTACAGGTGCTCTTTAAATGTAAGGACCCATTCTTGCTGGTAGTTAGAATCTTTAATATTTGCAACAAAATTAAGATTTCCTATTTAGAATAATAAGCTGTCCGGTTAGTAAAACAGTGATATCAGAACCAATATAATCATACAGTTTTTAGTGTACATAGATTTGCAAAACAATGGGATAAAAGAATATTCCTGAACTTTGTTTACTGTAAAGTTGTGTGAATGCATCAATGCAGTGCATGTTATCTCAGCTTGAATACGTTTACCAAAAATGTAAATATTGCAGAATATACAGACTCATGCTACATAACTAAGCTCCATTTCATGATGAAAAAACTAAATTATTGAAGTATCTTAAATAGAAAACTATCTTTAGATAGATTTTTACTCCAGAAGCATTTCTATTAAAGTTAATTTGATAAAAATCCAAAAAATCAGATTTAAATAAAACAAATCAGATTTTTTTTATAAATTCATTGACTTTTATCCACCCTGCTAAGTATTTAGAAAAATGCTTTTTGTGGTGCTGGTACAATTGGAGTAATTGCTGGTTCACACTAGTGAGACTTCTGATGCGATTTGACTTGCATGAAAAAGCAGAGCCCCGATTTAGCGGTGCCCGTTCTCATCAGTGCGAGGAAAAGGGTCCTGTGCTACTTTGGCGCGATTTGGCCCCGTAGTATATGTAAAGCGAGAAATGTCACCAGCACACAATGGATCTCCAGAATGGGCCCAAAGCTTTATTCAGCGATCACATTGTTACAACAAAAAGTAAAACATTTCCGAGCCTCGCATTACCTCTTCATCAGGCATGTGGCGGCATAAGGCCTGATTCACACCTATTGCAGGTTGCAGTTTGCATATTGCAGGTGCATTTTGCGTTTTTCAACACACGTTTTTGATTCATTGAAGTCTATGGAACCAAAAACCAGAAAAAAATCCCTGACCCTTTCCTTAAAATGCACAGATGGGAACTACATCCATAGGAAACCATGTTAAATGAACTGTAGTGTGTTTCTGCAAGACTGAAAACGCACTAAAAAATTCATAGGTGTGAACCAGGCCTTAAGCTTAGGACCCATTCTGGAGATTCATGGTATGCTGGTGACATTTCTCACTGTTACTATTTATGGTTCCAGCCGGTGGTCGCTTCAGCACCCACTTATACACAGCCTTTTCTACAGGAACATGTGCGTTGGGAATAATGAATTCCAATATGCAAAGTCACATTACATAATCGCACTGAAAATCAATTACAGCTGGGTGAACTGAGCCCGGTGCATTTACTTTTCATATGCACATTTTAAAGTATGGTTGTCAATAAAAAATGGAAAATGCCATTATTCAGCTCCCTCTTAAAATGTCAGTTGTCTGGCTGTGTTTGGCTTCTATATTTCTGAAACACCGACAAAACAAGTATGCAGAAAATAACACCCGGGGCCCAGTCCCACGTTTTTACCATGTGCTAACATATTGTTTTTGGTTTCAAAATGGTTTGAAACCATCGCAAATCTTTCGGCCCATAAATGTTTTCAGAATATTCTTGAGATGATAAAGGATTGCTGTAAAGGAAATTGTAAAAGAAAACGCTTTGAGAAAAAGTCGTCTTTTCGGGAATCCTTTTCTTTGTGTGCAGGATTAGTAGAGGAAGGTTGACAGAGAAAGAAAGATAAGAGTTGGGTGGAGGGGTATTTTTAAGCCTACATTTGGAGATCAGCTGGTATTATATCCAAGAAGGAGATGTGATAAGGGGATCATAACACTTATTGACCTCTTTTATAATGAGTGAGGTCTAACCTTCTGGTGTGAGTGGCATTCCTATGTGTGGTGGTGGAAGCTAGGCCTCATGCCCACTGGGCATTAAAAACACCACTTTTACAAGCCTTTTTTCTTCCTCTGAACATGCACATAAACATGTTCACAAAAACACAGCTTTAGGCAAGTTTTTGATGATGCTTTTATTCTGCAAGGAGAAAGGTGTTCAGAAGAGCTGGGCAAACGTCCAGTATGCATGAGGCCTTTAAAGAAAGTCGCCGCATGATCTGTTCTTTATTATATTTAAAGTGATTCTAAAGGCAGAAGTTTTTTTTTTATCTTAATGCATTCTATGCATTTGGATAAAAAACCTGTGTACAGCAGCCCCCCTAATACTTACCTGAGCCCCATCTCGATCCAGTGATTTTGGACAGGAGCCTCGGCTGTCCCTGGACTCTCCTTCCTTATTGGCTCAGTCAGCGGCGGGCAACATTGCCTGCCACTGCTGTCAAAGTCAGTGAGCCAATGGGGAGAGAGAGGGGTCGGGCCGAGCTGCTACTCCATGTTTGAATGGACACACAGAGCAGTGGCTGCTTGCTGTGGGAGCAAGAGGGAGAGGCCAGGAGCGCTGGCGGGGGACTTGAGAAGAGGAGAATCAGGGCTGCTCTGTGCAAAACTATTACACAGAGCAGGTAAGTATAACATGCTTGTTATTTTTAAACAACAAAAAAAACGTTAATATCACTTTAAAGCGAAACTTCATCTTTCCATTTATTAAATCTTCTGCCCTTGTTGTTTTAATTTTGGATAGTAAAACATTTTTTTGCTACCAGTCAATATCTTATACAGCCCACTTCCTGTTTCTTGTCTGGTAAAAAGCCTGGATCTAAGACATCATGCACAACTCTGTCTCTCTCACTGTCGTGAAAGTTTGCCAGGAAGGGAGGGGCTTGAGTCATAAGAGGTCCAATGAGAGCTGCAGAGCTGGAGGTGTGTGTCTGTGTAAATCCAGGAAGTGAAGGGCAGCAGCTTTAGCTGCCCACAGTTAAAATGGTTGCAGCCAGACTCAGTGGAGGGAGATTTCTGCAGCATATTTGGCAAGTAGAGAATCACAGTATATATAAAATAATATGCAAAGTGGTTGGAGGGAAGCTTCAAAATGGCAAAGATGTTTTTATTACCGATTATGTGAGCAGACTGCCGTTCCTCTTTAAGGTTCTACCCCACTCCTGTAACATTCAGCCTTTCTTTTATGGGGATCCTCAGCTATATTTCAGTAAAAATTAGGGGTGCAACGGATCAAAAAATTCACGGTTCGGATCGTTCCTCGGATCAGGAGTAACGGGTTCGGATCATTTTCGGATCAACAAAAAAAACCATCTCCCCCACTGTAATATCCACAATCTCCCTATTGGCAGGGTATTGGCAGGGCATTGCAGAGTATTGGCAGGGCATTGCAGAGTATTGGCACTGCTGCCATCCGATCTCTCCCCTTCACTGTACAGATCAGTACACAGAGGGAAGAGAGGATGACGCCGGTTTGTTACAAGTGATCGCTCCGTCATTCGACGGAGCGATCATGCGCTAAACGGCCGCCAGGTGTACCAAGATGGCCGCCGCTCCGCAGCTAGGCCAAAGCCGCGGCCTTTCCTATGGCCGAGGCCACAGAGCGCTCCGCGGATCGCGCGTGTCCCATACGGATCAACCTCATCGGATCACGGATCGATGACGATCCGTTGCACCCCTAGTAAAAATTGAAGTGAAAAAAAATATAAGATACTTTGTGAACTTACAGGTTTTTTTTGTCTAATTGTAATGTTTTATCATAATTACATAATTTGTCTCTTTTGTGTTTTGGTGTTGTATAAAAGTGGGACAAAATCAGATATTTTAGTTGCTGTAGAGAAAATTGATTTTTAATAAAAAAAGAAAGTCCACTTTAACTTTTTGCTCCTCCGGATATTTCATAAATCAGCCTCAGAGTCCAAAAAATATTTATGATTAAACAGATTTTCATTTTTGTGCACACCAACTTTAGTAGCTGGATCTTATTTATTTTATTTAAAATTTCTCAGTTTTTTTTTTTATCTTGCCCTGACCCTGACATTTTTACAATTTGCCTCTGTATTTTGGAACTACTTTGACAATAGTAGATAAAACCATTTATCAGTGTTAGGGGCAAAGTCTTCCAGAGATTTGAGGGATTGGGTACTTTGGAAACATTTGTACTCAGCCAGTTGCCATGGGTATATATAGTGACGCTGATATAGGGTTTCCTCTGCATCCATTTTTGCCCAAGCTGATTTTGACAAGGTAGTGCAAGTAGCTTCACTCCTAAACATCTACCTCTTAGCAATAATCTAAGTCCATGTATTTTTGCAATATGAAGGGTACCTAAAAGCAAACCTGTTATCCTTTTTAAAACCTGTAGCTTGTGCTTAAAGTGGAGGTCCACCACAAAAAAAAAAATTGCACCAAAAAATCCCTAAAAAATTGGAGGAAAGAAAAAAAAATAAAATTTATTTTTTTAACTCACCTGAAATGGCTGTTGCTAGGCAGTCTTCCTAATCTGCCTCTTCCTACGCTGCAGTGATTTTCTGTCTTCTCCTCCCCGCGTTGTCTTCTGCGGAATGGGGCGCGGTGTGTTATGAGAACTGTGTGTATCCCACAACACATCGCGTCCCATTCACAAAGCGCTGGGCGACTCACGCATGCGCAGTAGGAAACGGGCAGTGAAGCCGTAGTTAGGATGGCGGTGCCGGGGCCCGAGAGCCGACGGACGGGTTGGCCTCGGGCGGCCGACATCGCGGGCACTTAGGACTGGTAAGTGTACTTATTTAAAGTCAGCAGCTACAGTGTTTGTAGCTGCTGACTTTTAAATTTTTTTCTCCCCCCTTTAAAGTGGTTGTAAACCCATCCAAAAAAAAAGACAAAGGCATAATGAGCTAGTATGCATCGCATACTAGCTCATTATGAAATACCTTAGATCGAAGCTGGTTCAGAGGTCCCCATACACCGCTGTGACCGGCGACATGTCTCCAGAATGTTACTTCCGGGTTCGCGTGCTCCAGTGCTGTGATTGGCCGGAGCCCCAATGACGTCACTCCCGCGCATGCACATTGAAGCCGTCGGTCATGTCACATCAGCTGAAGCAACGTCACGAACGAGCTGTTGCTTCAGTGTGCATGTGTCGATACAGTGGATATCTCCTAAACCATGCAGGTTCTGAACCTTTTGTCACTGGCCTGAGAGGACAAGTTCCACCACTTGTAACAACTAACTTCTTTGTCAAAGATCAAGGAAATGCAAGTCCAAGGTATATCCGATGCACATCATATTATAGGCTTACCTGTAGTGAAAAGTGGTTTGTAAGGGTTTACAACCACTTTAAGAGCAGACACAACAAAGTGCCTCCTCTTATCTTTATTATTTGGTAGCATCTAACCTAGTCAAATCTGCCTTGCCTTACCTCCTGACTCCTTCTGTCTGCTAGCAGGAAAAGTACTTAAACTTTAAATGTCACTGTCACATATGAATTACTGGTCAATGAGTGCTCATCAGACCACTGTAAACATCAGAGGTTTTGCTACTAGGCAACTGATTATGCCCCTAGGGCACATTTACATTTGCTTTGACTTTAACACCCATTTAAGCGTCTACCGCTTCAACATGCTTTTGTTATGTGTTTTTGATGCTTCAGTGATGCTTTTTTTGAAACTTGGCAAATTCTGTGTGTTTGTTGATTTTCTATTTGTTTTAAAGGGGCCCAGTAGATCCCAGCTCATTGGTATCCCTGTTCATCAAGTCCCCAGCTTATTACTACCTTTGTTCAGCAGATCCCCAGGTTATTAGTACCTTTGTTCAGCAGATCCTCTGCCCAGTAGTACCCCCAGCTTTGCTGATGCCCCACTCAGTAGTACCCCTAGCTTTGCTAATCCCCCGCTCAGTAGTAACTCCCAGCTCTGCTGGTCCTCTAGTTTGCTAATCCTCCTCCACTCACCTCCCGCTACAGTATATCGCTCCCACGCTGCTCACCATGTGTAACATCTGCTAGTTTCTCCTGCTCTGGTCCCCCAGCTCTGCTAATCCTCTGTTCAGTCCTCGCCCTCCGGATCCCTCTCATCTTCCTCCTGCTCCATTCTGGAGGAGATGTGATGTCTGCACCAGACACTTTCAGAATATATAGACCTGAACCGTAAGTGAGTGCTGATGATGTCTTTCCAGTTCGCTTGTTGGTTTCTCAGTGCATCCTGGGATATCTTAATTGCACTTTCTTCATAAGACGCTTGGCTTAAGCTACCCATCTACTAACACTATCAACGTTCTGAGCTAGAGGACAGGGTGGTTATTCAATGTGAGTTATAACATGAACTGAAAAATAATCCAAAAAGTAATTGACAGCCTTAGATTTTAGTTTTCAAGAAGATATGAAGGGATTGAAAATGTGTGCAGCTCGAGGCCTGACAAATAATTTGATGGTCATGAATGGTTTGAATGAAGGGTGACATCAGAAATAATTCTGAGTTACAGTGGTGAGATGTTCTTCCTGAACTTCTTGTCTATGCACCCTCCGTCATGGAATCACAGACTCCACTTTCTTTGATTTCAAAGAAAGCAGTTGTGTAATTCTAGTTGAGCATTATTTTTTAGGCTTGTTTCACACGGGCTTCAGCTTGTATAAGAGCACTGTGAATAGCAAGCTTTGTTGAAGCTTTTAAAGTACCATTCAGCTCCAATTTGTAAATGTTGAACACAGATCCTAATGGGAGTGTTGATTGCCACTTTAAGAAAGCTGCTAGCAGGCTTTAGCAAGTTTCTAGAAGTTCTGAAGCTTGCTAGAAGCTTGTTTAACCACTTCCCGCCCGGCCTATAGCAAAATGACGGCTGGGCGGTGGTTCAGTTATCCTGACTGGACCTCATATGACGTCTTTCAGGATAAACTGCCGGCGCGCGCCTGTGGGGGCACGCAGCATGGCGATCGGTGGTGTGGCGTGTCAGTCTGACACACCACTACACGGATCTCGATAAAGAGCCTCTGACGAAGGCTCTTTACTACGTGATCAGCTGTGTCCAATCATGGCTGATCACAGTGTAAACAGACAAACGCGAGTACAGGAGAGACAATTAGCGACTCTCCTGACAGGGGGGTCTGCGCTGATTGATTATGAACCCCCGCCCCCCGCAGATACCCACACTGGACCACCAGGGATGCCACCAGGACCACCAGGGATAGACACCACGGATGAATGACCAGGTATGCCACCCATGGCCACCAGGGATGACAGTGCCCCACAAATGGTGCCAATCAGTGCCCATTACCAATGCCTGCCAGATGTCTCCCTATCAGTAATGTCATCAGTGCCATCTGTCAGTGTCCATCAGTGCCACCTATCTGTTCCCACCAATCAGTGACCGTCCATTCCACATATCAGTGCCACCCATATGTACCCATCAGTGCAGTCTATCAGTGCCACCTATCAATGCCCATCAGTGCTGCATACCAGTGCCACCTATCGGTGCCCATCAGTGCGGCTTATCTGTGCCCATTATCAGTGCCACCTTATCAGTGCCCATTAGTGCTGCACAATAAATAAAAACCCCAGCAGTGATCAAATACCACCAAAAGAAAGCTCTATTTGTGGGAACAAAATGATGAAAAAATGGTGTGGGTGTAGTGTAGCATGACCGCGCAATTGTCATTCAAAGTGCGACAGTGCTAAAAGCTGAAAATTAGCTTGGGCAGGAATGGGGTGTAAGTGCCTGGTATTGAAGTGGTTAAAGTGGCAGTCAGCACTTCCATTAGGGTCTGTGCCCAACGTTTACAAACTGGAATTGAATGGTACTTTAAAAGCTTCGACAAAGCTTGCTGTTCACACTTCTCTTATACAAGTAGAAACCCATGTAAAACTGGCCTTAAAGTGATTTTAAAGTCTCGCTTAAAAAAAAAAAACAAACATGTTATACTTACCGCCTCTGTGCAGTTAGTTTTGCACAGAGCTACCTGGATCCTCCTCTTCTGTGATCCCTCTTCGCTGCTCCTGGCCCCTCCCTCCTAACGAGTGTCCCCATAGACCAGCAGCTTGCTGTGGGGGGCACCCGAGCTGAGCTGCAGCCCTGTGTGTCCATACAGACATGAAGCTGCTGTTCAGCCCCTCCCCCTCTCTCCCCTGATTGGCTAACTGACTTTGACAGCCGTGGGTGCCTATGGCGCCGTGGCTGTGCCCCAGCCAATCAGGGGGATAGAGAAGGGGCTCAGGGTAAGTGTTGCGTGGTGCTGCTACACACAGAAGGTTTTTTATTTTAAAGCATAGAATGCATTAAGATAAAAAAAACTTTTGCCTTTACAACTCCTTTAAGGAGGGAGTAGAGCCTTTAAATATAGTTGCAATATGTAATGTTTTTAACTTTATAACAATGTATATTTAAAAAAAAAAATGTTTGCATTAACATGTATTTTAGTCACAATTTTTTTTTTTTTATAGGTATTAAATATGTCACTATGTGTGATCCAAGTTGCAGTGCTCTTGGTAACCTTTTTCTGCAGTCACGTGGAGGGAAAGCGAGATCCTATCACATATTGTGGAGGTTAGTAGCATGTTTGATTTGCCTGCAGTAAAGCTGTTCAAGTACAAGTTAGCCAGCAGTGTCTGCAGTCCATTTAAGAAGCCTATTGAGACAAGCCCTGGTACTGTGTTCCAAACTCTGGAACAGAACATTTAACTTCCAAAAGTGCATTTAAGTACACAACGCAATTAAATCACCACTAAAACAAAATCACTCATTGTGTAACACAAATGAGGATTTTGAAAGTTTATGTACCTTAAAAAAGATTTTGTTTTAAATAATATTAAATATTTTTGGTCTTTCTTTGCAATGACTTACTAAATCCGGCCATAGACGGTTCAGATCTTGGGTACAACCAGTCTGTCGGATTTTTCATTTGATTATTGCCAGCAGTTATAGGCTGGTCATAGACAGATTGAAATTCAACAGGAGCAGCAGGAGCCATCTAAATTTCGATTTTTGTACCCAAGTTGATCGGTCATTCATGCTGCTTATACATGGTTTGAATCTCAGCTGATCCCTGCTGAACTGGGCAAGAATTAAACTTTCTATGGCCGGCTTAAGTTAAACAAAAACCCTGTTACAAACAAAATGGCTGTCAACCACTATGAAGGTGAGCTAATAGAGGCATAGTTCAGATCAGAAAAACCTTTTAATGTTCCATGTTTATTATTTTAATTAAAAAAGAATAAATGTTTACAACCCCCATAAAGCTATATGTTGTACTTCAGTCTATCTATTTATGTTGTACAATCTATCTATTTATCTAATCTATCTATGTATCCATCTAACCTATCTATTGATCTTAACCGAGCCTCTTTTTGACACTTGTTGTTTTTTTTCTAACACCCTAGAGAATAAAATGGTGGTCGTTGCAATACTTTCTGTCACACCGTATTTACCCTTAAAAATCTCCATAGGCGATGTTTAAAAATGTCTTCAGGTTACCAGTTTTGAGTTACAGAGGAAGTCAAGGGATAGAATTATTGCTCTCACTCCAATGATTGTGGCGATACCTCACATTTGTGGTTTGAACACAGTTTTCCTATGTGGGCACTACTCACGTATGCGTTCACTTCTGCGCGTGAACTCTTCGGGATGGGGCGCTTTGAAAAAAAAATGTTTTTAATTATTTATTTTACTTTTCATTTTTTATTTTGACACTGTCTTTAAAAAAAAAAAAAAAAAAATTGGTTCACTTTTATTCCTATTACAAGGAATGTAAACATCACTTGTAATAAAAAAAATAGCATGACAGGACCTCCTAAATATGAGATCTGGGGTCAAAAAGACCTCAGATCTCATATTTACAGTAAAATGCTATAAAGAAAAAAAAATGTCACTTAAAAAAAATTCTCCTTTTAAGAGCTATGGGCGGAAGTGACGTTTCA
The DNA here is from genome assembly GCA_037952925.1 of Lithobates clamitans. NCBI lineage: Eukaryota > Metazoa > Chordata > Amphibia > Anura > Ranidae > Lithobates > Lithobates clamitans. The sequence goes on along the minus strand of JBBGZY010000011.1, from coordinate 5,090,555 downwards.
CTTCGCTTCTGCCCCCCCATGCTATGGAGCCGAGCGGAGCCCATCTTTCCCTCAGTCGGCAGCCAGGCATCCATAGGAAAGGACGTGATCATCTCCGCCGATACCGACGGGTCTGGTAAGCGCCGGAGACGAGCGTGGCGTGAGGGGGTGGCACCTCTCCCACTGCCGATTAAAAGTGATCTCGCGGCGAATCCCCCCTGAGTCAATACTTTGTAGAACCACCTTTCGCTGCAATTACAGCTGCAAGTCTTTTTGGGTATGTCTCTACCAGCTTTGCACAGCTACAGAGTGACATTTTTGCCCATTCTTTTTTGAAAAATAGCTAAAGCTCTGTCAGATTGAACGGAGAGCGTCTGTGAACAGCAATTTTCAAGTCTTGCCACAGATTCTCAATTGGATTAAGTCTGGACTTTGACTGGGACATTCTAACACATGAATATGCTTTGATATAAGCCATTCCATGGTAGCTCTGGTTGTATGTTTAGGGTCATTGTCCTGCTGGAAGGTGACCCTCCGCCTCAATCTCAAGTCTTTTGCAGATTCTAATGCCACGTACACACGATCGGATCGGAAAAAGATAGGATGGCTTTTCTGACGGGATTACGCTCAAGTTTGCCTTGCATAAACACGGTCACACAAGTTCGCTGAACTTACGACCGTCAAGAACGTGGTGACGTACAACACTATGACGAGCCAAGAAAATAAAGTTCAATACTCCCGAGCATGCGTCGAATTGTTTCCGAGCATGCCTTAGAATTTTGCGTGTCGGAATTGCCACAGACGATCGCATTTTCGGATAGGAACTGTTTCCGAGCATGCGTAGGAATTTTGCGCGTTGGAATTGCCACAGACGATCGCAATTTCGAATAGGAACTTTTTCCGACCGAAAAATTGGGAACATGCTCTCAATCTTTTGCTGGCTGGAATTCGGCCAGCAAAAGTCTGATGGAGCATACACACGGTCGCATTTTCCGACGAAAAACTCTCATCTGTCTTTTGCGGGCTGAAATTTCGATCGTGTGTATATGGCATAACATTTTTTTTCTAACATTGCCTTGTATTTAGCTCCATCCATCTTCCCATTAACTCTGACCAGTTTCCCTGTCCCTGCTAAAGAAAAGCATCCCCACAACATGATGCTGCCACCACCATGTTTCATGGTGGGGATGGCATGTTCAGGTTGATGTGCAGTGTTTTCCTTTTAACCACTTCAATACTGGGCACTTTCGCCCCCCTCCTTCCCAGACCAATTTTCAGCTTTCAGCGCTCTCACAATTTCAATGACAATTGCGCGGTCATACAATGTTGTACCCAAATGAAATTTTTATCATTTTGTTCACACAAATAGAGCTTTCTTTTGGTGGTATTTATTCATTACTCCGTTTTTTATTTTTTGCGATATAGGCGAAAAACGAGCGGAAATTTGGAAAAAAAAACAATATTTTCTTCTTTCTATTTTAATAAAAATCCAATAAAATTGAATTTTGTCATAAATTTAAGCCAAAATGTATTCTGCTACATGTTTTTGTTAAAAAAATCCCATTAAGTGTATAATAATTGGTTCGTGTGATCACGGACACATGTGCGCAAATGATAATGTACAGATGTGCACAGGTGATCACGGACATATGTGTGCAGATAATCATTGGGACATGTGATTTTACTGGGACATATGTGGGGGGACAGGTGTTTTTACTATGTGGGGACATGTGTTTTGGGGACATGTGTTTTGGGGACATGTATTTTGGGGACATGTGTTTTGGGGACGTGTGTTGGGGACATTGTGTGTTTACTTTGTTTTTTTTACATTGTGGGGACACTAGACTGGTGATTAGTGAGTAAAAAGCTGTAAAAAACAGCTCATACTCACTGATCACCAGCCGGCTGCAGCGATCCGCTCTCCTCTCCTCACTGACAACTTCCGTGTGAGGAGAGGAGAGCAGATTGCCTAGCAACCGGCTCTGTGTTTACATCACATGACGGCTGTGATTCGACACGGCCGTCATGTGATCAGGAGGGCCAATCACAGAGCCCTCCTACCGATCGGAGATGCGCCGTGTCCGGGTGACACGAGCGCATCGGGATCACGCCGCTGCGCGGGCACGCGCGCGCGCGATCCCGCTCCTTCTGAGGGACGTTCCTGAACGTCCACTCAGAAGGAGAGATAGCCCACCCGGCCGTTTATGTGCAGTGGCCGGGTGGGAAGTGGTTAAACAAAAAAAGTTCAATTTTAGTCTCATCTGAGCAGAGCACCTTCTTCCACATGTTTGCTATGTCCCCTACATGGCTTCTCGCAAACTGCAAACGGGACTTCTTATGACTTTCTTTCAACAATGGCTTTCTTTTTGCCACTCTTCGATAAAGACCAGATTTATGGAGTGCACAACTAATAGTTGTCCTGTTTACAGATTCTTCTATCTGAGCTGTGGATCTCTACAGATCCTCCAGAGTTACCATGGGCCTCTTGACTGCTTCTCTGATTAATGCTGTTCTTGCCCGGCCTGTCAGTTTAGGTGGACAGCCATGTCTTGGTAGGTTTGCAGTTGTGCCATACTCTTTCCATTTTCGGATGATGGATTGAACAGTGCTCCGTGAGGTGTTCAAAGCTTGGGATATTTTTTTTATAACCTAAACCTGCTTTAAACTTCTCCACAACTTTATCCCTGACCTGTCTGGTGTGTTCCTAGGCCTTCATCATGCTGTTTGTTCACTAAAGTTCTCTAACAAACCTCTGAGGGCTTTACAGAATAGCTATATTTATACTGAGATTAAATTACACACAGGTGGACTCTATTTACTAATTAGGTAACTTCTGAAGGCAATCTGTTCCACTAGATTTTAGTTAGGGGTATCGGAGGGGCTGAATACAAATGCATGCCATATTTTTCAGATATTTATTTATAAAAAATGTTAAAAAACCATTTATCATTTTCCTTCCACTCAATTATGTGCCACTTTGTGTTGGTCTATCACATAAAATCCGTTTACTTTTTTTGGTTGTAACATGACATATTGTGGAAATTTTCAAGGGGTGTGAATACTTTTTCAAGGCACTGTAACTCACTGGAGTAAGCAAAAGGAATAATACATGATAAAGAGCTGGTGAAAACAGCCCCTTTCCTCAAGTTTTTGCCTTCGGTAGTTGCACATTTCTATCCTCCCACACCATTTTTTTTTAATGTATTATCATTTTTTGTAATTTTTTTACATACCGTATATACTCGAGTATAAGTCGTTCCGAGTATAAGTCGAGGCCCTAATTTACCACAAAAAAATGGGAAAAACTTATTGACCCGAGTATAAGACAAGGGTGAGAAATGCACAGCTACTGTAAGTGGAAAAGAGGGTCAACAATGCCCATTTGCAGCCTCACTGTGCCCATTTGCATGCCTTACTGTGCCCATTTGCAGCCATAGGTCCCCCTGAACTTCAAACTCGGTAGTTAAGGGTTCCTAGATGCCCCCTAGCTGCAGCCAAAATTTGGGGTCTCTGAACCCAAAGGGTCCCAAAATTACATTGCTGCAGATGGACACAGTTGACCGAATTTGGGGCCCCGTATCTTGGGGCCACTTAGAGCTAAGAACCCCAAATTTAGTGTGCAAACCCAGTGGAACTAGCACCATAAAATATCCAAAGCTGGCGTTTCTAGCACCAAGTGGCCCCGAGATACAGGGCCCAAAAAATCAGTTCAGAAAATGTCAAGCACTTTTCTGTAGCAGAGTGACATTTTCCAAATCGGGTTTTGGGCCCCGTATCTTGGGGCAACTTAGTGCTAGGAACTCCATCTTTGGATATGTTATGGTACCAGTTCCACTGGGTTTGCACACCAAATTTGGGGTTCCTAGCACTAAGTGGCCCTGAGATACGGGGCCCCAAAGTCGGTTCAGAAAATGTCAAGCACTTTTCTGCAGCAGAGAATGACATTTTCCGAACCGATTTGGGGGCCCCGTATGTCGGGGCCACTTAGTGCTAGGAACTCCATCTTTGTTGTGGTAGCAGTTCCACTGGGTTTGCACACCAAATTTGGGGTTCCTAGCACCAAGTGGCCCTGAGATACGGGGCCCCAAAGTCAGTCCGGAAAATGAAATTTTTTGCTGCAGAAAAGTGCTTGACTCGAGTATAAGTCGAGGGGGGCACTTCAGCACAAAAAAATGTGCTGAAAAACTCGACTTATACTCGAGTATATACGGTATTTACTTTTTTAAAACAATTTTTGTCTTTATATTTTTTTTCCTTGTAATGCCATCACTGCCCTAGTCAAGCAAATGGTAAGCTTGAGGATAGCAAGAATGTCAATATAAAAAAAAAAAGGACTACTGGGTGTCTAGGATATACTGCTGGCTGTAGGTGCCCAATATATACTTAGTGTATGTAATGGCCTGCTCTGCTGCAAGTGTCATGTCACAGAGAATTTGTGACTGAGAAGCTGAGTTTTTATTTTTTTTTTTAAATGAATCCTTTTAACTAGGAAAAGATCAAATAAAGATTTTTCTCTATTCTCACTGTTGCTGCCGCTGATGCCAACATTCTGCCTCCTGGCACCTCTTTTCCTTCTCCTTCCCCTTTTTCCTTTTGCCAAAGAAAAAAATGATTCCCGTGTATTAACAAAGAGCTGAAGCTCTACTTTTTTGGACAAAAACTCTCTGTGCCTTCTGCATTGACATTTGGCCTTGTTCTCACTATCTTGTGTCTCCACAATTTAGGCCTAGTAATTGTATTGAAAATGTGATGGCAGGCGTATTTACTTGGTTTGGCAGGAATAATATCATAAAAATAAATGTCCTCCCAAGAATCACCTACTACAACAAACACTTTGATCGCATTGCCAACTACCAGCCTCTCAGATCTAAGGTCCGCCTTCCTTCACTTTATTTGGGCTCGACAAAGGGCAAAAATTAAACACTCCTTATTCAAACTCCCTGAGACCAAAGGAGGCATAGGGTTGCCAGACCCCACTCAGTATTACAAGGCCACCAATGTGGCCAGGATTCTTAAATGGTGCTCAGCATTCCAACACAGGCAATGGATCCATTTAGAACAAGATTTCAGCACCTATCCCCTCAGAGGATTGTCCTTAGTAAATGCCCCTCTCTGAGTTCAAGACTCACCCACTGATAGACCCCACTTGTGCCATAGACTGCCAACTTTTTCACTCCACCAAAATTTTATCCACACCCTTCAAGCTATCTTCCATTCTGGGTCCCTCTGACTTTCTGCTTAGGCACTTTGGAGCCTGGTTTTTGAGCTTTTGAACTTTGGCACAATTAACAACACAATGCACATGGAAGATCTCAACTCTATCCTTTACAATCATGAGAAAAAATTCCAACAAAAGACATTCTATTGAATACTCCCCTATCAAGCATTTTTTTGAGTAATGAATTAATTCTCCACCTAACCCAAACCACTAGACCTTCCTAATTTCATATTTTTTGCAGCAACAGAGGATCTTCTTTTGTAAGCCCTCTGCTCCTATCCCATTGCTTTTTCTTGCACCTCAACTTCTGTTCCCCCACCCCTTCTTTTCTTCTCTTTCTTTCCTCCTTCACCTCACCTTCTCTCACCCTGACCTGTCACTCTTTTTCCTCATGTTCTATTCTCAGCCCCTTTGTTCTCTCCATTTCGATTTCTAAAACCAGGTTCCCATATTCTTAGACACTTCTGTTTAACTTTCACCCAGTTTTTAATGTTCACTTACTATACTTTACAAGCTACAGTTCTCCAGTTGATAAGTAATTTTTCCCAGCTGTTCCCAACAACTTGCATTCGAGAGATTTTTTGTCTTTAGATTGTAACTACAGCTATCCTTTTCTGTGGCTTTGTAAAAGCAGTATATTTGTCTGATGTCATACTGAAACTTGACAAGAATCATTACCTTACTGTACTTGTGTTCACTCACAATGTGCTAATTTACAATTTGCCCAAGACCCTAAGTGCAGAGTCTAAGGAGCAGCCAGATTTGTTGTCACTGCTCAACAATGGAGTTCATATTGCTCCCCGGAGCTACTGAAGTGTTTTTGCTTCTGCCTAACACCACCAGTCTAACTGCTCGGCACCCACAGAATCTGCTACATCCCTGCTGCACTTGCAGTTTCTGGTAGACCTCTGCAACATTCTCACTTTGTTATCTCCACTGCAGCCCTGCAACATCTACAGATTCTGCTGCATCTCTACTGCACTCGCAGCCCTGCTGCACCTTTTCAACATCCAAACTCTGCTGCACCTCCACTGCACTCACAGCTTCTACTGCACCTTGGCTACAGTTGCAGTCTCTGCTGCATCACCATTGCTCTTGCAGCTTCTGCTGTACCTCTGCAACATCCACAGACTCTGCAGCATTTTCACTGCACTTGCAGTCTCGCTGCACCTTTTGCAGCTACCACAGGCTCTTCTGCATCTTTGCTTCAACCCAGCTGCATCCACATCCTCTACATCAACAGATTCTCCCCGTTACCCAACACCTACCCCCCCGCTGCATCTGTGAGTACCTGTTGAGTGACCTGGAAGTAGCCTACAGCTAACCCAAAGTTCTGTGAGGGTGTCCTTGGTGACACACCAGCTACCTCTTGGATGCCACTCTCATGAAAAGCAGCTACATCCAGGAGCAGGATCTCAGATTGTGACAATTGCTAGCTTTCATGAAAATAACAGCTGGTGATACTAATATAAAGGTCCTTGTTTGGGCACTTTTTGTTGTGCAGTGTCAATGCACTTTCCCTGTTTCCCACAAACTCCTGCCTGTAAAGTATCCTGTCAAAGGCGCACCCAAAGGAAACTAAAGGTTGCTGTGGTGATCCACCTTGTGCAGGCATATTCCATTGCTGTCGCCATTGAAAAAAAGACCTGTGAAGAACACAACTGCAACCAACAACTATTTGAGATGCCATGCGAAAAAACATAGTCAGGGCCGGTGCTAGACTATTTTGCGTCCTAGGCAAGACCAGCTGCCTGCGACATTACGGTGAACAAATCGGACACTAGGTGGCAATTTTTGGGGACCAGTGCACCAATACAGTGATCAGTGCTACAAAAAAATGCACTGTCACTGTACAAATGACACTGGCTGGGAAGGGGTTAATAGGGGTGATCAAAGGGTTAAATGAGTTCCCTGGGAGTGCTTTCTAACTGTGGGGGGAGGTGCTTTGACTGGGGGAATGTAAAGATCCGTGTTCCTGCTTAGCAGAAACACAAAGATCTGTCTTCCCCTCTCATAGAATGGTGATCTGCCTTGTTTACATAGGCAGACTGCTGTTCTGTCTGCCTCTGGAACAATCATAGGTCTCGGCAGACATCGACACCGCTGGACCCGCTGATGGGCTCCTGCTGTAACCTGATAAAAAAAAGACGTACAGGTATGAGATTTTGTGCTGAAGGGCTGCCCTGACACAGTATATATGCGTGGGACGGTCCAGAAGCGGCGGACTGACATGTTGATGATCCATCGGGGCCGGCCTGCGCTCTCCCGGCTAGGCTAGGCTAGGCAGCAGTGCGCCCTATGCAGCTGCCCAGTTCGCCTAGCAGGAGCCCAGGCCCTGACTGTAGTGCATTTGAACAAGGGCAGGGCTGTAGGACCTCATTAAAAACATGCAACAAAGGATGAAAAAAGGTAACCTTCCAACCCCCCAATTTTCCAAGATGCACTGTGTTACTTACAAGACTTTCAGTAAGGGTTCACATCTACTTTAACAGACCAGCCGGTGCTTACAAGCCCTACGTTGCATTCTCTCTATATAGCACTCTCAATGCTTCCCCTATCACAGATAAAGTACGTTGTCAATATCACCCCTGTGACCCCTTTTATAAGGAAAGGGCTGGATGATACAAAAGGGCCCTTTATTGGTCCTTTTAAACCTGCTGACCTAAGTTCACAGACCAAGCAGTGCTTTTATAGTTACAGTCTGATGAATTTCTGCACCTGTTCATTGGGACCGCGAATTTCAAACCCAATGAATCCGCTGCAATCCCAAAACCTAGGAGCTGTCCAAACATCCAGAATACATTTCTAAAGAATCACCAATAAAATCCCAAACTATGAAAATCCCCAGAGCACAACTAAAACCCTTATTAGCCATTAAGAGGCTATGTCATCGCAGATTGGTACTGCAGACATATACAGGTATACCATGCCTTGTCCCTAATATCAGAATATTGAGAAAATAGGAGAAAGTTTGGGACTTTACTGGCACCACACCGAAGATAAATATTGTTTAAAAATATGTTTTTATTGAATTAATTTGGCAATGAGCAACCTTTGTAACTGGACATCACCACCCCTCGAGTAGCCACCATTGGACATCTGGCCAATTGGAGATTATGGTTTTGTACTATATCTCTCATATGCTGTACTTTTGTAGGCTCCCTAACTATATTCTGAGGGTCACTGGTGATACCAGCCCGGTTATCTGGTTTTGTTAACACAATATAAACATGTTGTATATATATAGGATGTCTACACACATCTTGTTTTAAAACAGTTTCAATAAAAACATATTTTTAAAGAATATTTATCGTCAGTGTGATGACAGTAAAGTCCTAAACTTTCTCCTATTTTCTCAATATTTAAATCCCTTATTTAAAAAAAATGGCACAACAGTAACTGCCTAGAAATAGCTGTTTCCAATCTTGTCTCAATATATCACCCAGTAGCTGTTTTCCTAAACTCAGTGCACAGATATAAAAGGCTTCATTGAGACAAACAGCTCAGAGGTCAAAGGTAGCTCTGAAGAAGTGCTGGGGATCCACTGCTGATGGGAGACCATAAAACATAGAACAACTTTAACCTGTTACTACAACAGATGACTCCAAGAGGAGTGGAAGAGGACTCCAATGGCAACCTGAGAAGTTCTGGTGAACTCCATGCCCAAGAGGGTTAAGGCAGTGCTGGAAAATAATGGTGGCCACACAAAGTATTGACTCTTTGAGCCAAATTTGGACATTTTTACTCAGGGGTGTACTCACTTTTGTTGCCAGCAGTTTAGACATTAATGGCTGTGTGTTGAGTTATTTTGAGGGGACAGCAAATTTACACTGTTATACAAGCTGTACACTTACTACTTTACATTGTTGCAAAGTGCTGTTTCTTCAGTGTTGTCACATGAAAAGTTATAAAATATTTACAAAAATGTGAGGGGTGTACTCACTTTTGTGAGATACTGTATGTGTGTACTGCATATGTACATATATGCGTAAATTATGTCAGTATGCTTCTCTCTGAATGCAGGTTTGGGACATATTTTTTTTATTCCCATAAATACTGCTATAAAGTACCACAATAAACACCACAATGTGCATGATTACATTGGCTAATAATGAGCTGTGTGCATGTAGCCTAAAGCCTAACCCACATTGTGAGCACAGTTTTGAATGGGTAGAGGTATTACTGCTGTCTGTAGACCCACTGGGGTGGTTTCCATCCACTTTGTGTTGTTTTAGAGACAGGGTGTCACAGGGACAGGAATTAATAGAAAATGATTACAATAGATTTTACAACAGAGACCATAATAAAAAACGATTTTTATTTAGCAAAGTGATGGACAGCTTAGTATCTCTCAGTATTTTTTGCCATTTAAAGCCCCATACACTCTAGTTTAACCAAAGTGACTTAAACTTTAGACGGAACCTCTGTTTTGTAACAAATGATTGTCTTGTATATGTAAAATCTCAATAAAGACTTATTTATTATAAAAAAAAAACATCTAGAGTTAATATCCTAGAAGCACTGTAGTACTGCGCATAATTGCCCCTAATTCTCCAAGCTCTATATATGCTTAATATGTTTTGTCTAGTTAGACCAAAGTGACTTATACTGTAGACCGGGGGTGTCAAACTCAATTTCATAACAGGCCACATTAGCATTAAGGTTTCCCTTGAATGGCCATTTTTATCTGTAAAACTAGAGTCCAGAGCATCCCCCCCCAATTCAAGAGCCCATCCTCATTTACATCACAGTGCACCCCCCTTACCTTGCGCTGCTGCCAGGAAGAAGATGGGGCGGGGAACCAGAAAGTGCAGGGTTTGGAGGGGGACCAGAGGAAGGCTGGAGTCAGCTGCAGGATCTGGTGGAGGAGTTCTGTCCTCTCTGTGGCAAGCTGCTGAGACAAGGTGGGGGTGCAGCTGAGGGGGAGTGCCATAGCTGCAGGAGAGGTGTGGGGGGCCACACTATATGGCCTGGCGGGCCTGATTCGGCCCGAAGGCCTTGTGTTTGACCCATGTGCTCTAGACGGAACCTCTGTTTTGTAACAGATTATTGTCTTGCTTGTATATGTAACATCTCAATAAAGAACTATTAAAATATAAAGCCCCGTACACATGGGCAGAATGTTGGTAGACATTTGCCGGTTCAAAAAGACGGTCGACATTCTGCCCATGTGTATGATGGCTTCTGTCAGACATGCATGCTGGAACACCAGCAGCCAACTGACTCCCAATCAGCGCTCTCAGCCAATGGTAGAGAGTGCTGATCGGAATGTTCTGGCGGGGGGAGGGGCGTCCCAGTATCCCACTGTCAGAACACAACAGCTTAGTGGGGGAGGTCACTGGGCTAACCTTGCATGGGTAGTATAGTGTCTCTGACCAGAGCTGACACGGCTTAGGCCTTCATTTCCCAGTAACACTTATTCACCTCATTTCTTGTCCTGGTGTCACACGGAGAAACTAGGAAGATACTGTAGGTCGTTATCAAATGTGGGAACAACAAAATTTATAATGAAGGTATACTGGACAGCCTCTCAAATATCTTTTGAATATTTAAAATGAACAGACACACCAAGAGCAGTTTTGAGAAAAAGCATAAAACAAAACTTTACTGGACATACAAAATACATAAAGTTTCTTACACATAAAAGTTACCATAAACATTACACCAAATAACAAAACTTAAACATACACTAGTATTTCCAATATCCCAAAGACAGGTCAAGTAATACTTAAAGTGGAGTTCCACCCATTTAAAAGTCAGCAGCTACAAAAAGTGTAATAATCAGACACCTGTCCCACAGTCCAGCGATGTGGGCGAACGAAGCCCTGCTCCTCTCCCCCTCCTCTCCAAGGCGCCGACATTCAAACTGTGGGCGCCCGGCTGTGGCTTCACAGCCAGACGCGCATGCGCGAGCCTCGCTGTGTGCTGTGAATGGTCAGGCAATCTCCTGGGACCTGTGACGTGTCCCAGAAGATTGCAGAGAGGGAGGGAGGGGGGAGAGGTGAACTTCCTTCCGGCGACGCAGAGCCTGGGGAGGAAGTGGGAGCTGGGTGCCCATAAAAACTGGGTATCCACTCCCCCCCCCCCAAATGTGGCATGTCAGGGGGTCACCATCACTTAAAGCAGAAGTTCCATATTTGGGTGGAACTCCACTTTAAATCTGGCAACAGCTTTCACTGGAAACAGGACAATTGAGGAGTTTCTGCTATATGCTTTCCTTCCACAGCTCCAAAACAAACCTCTCAAACAGACTTCACCCCTCCCCCATCGCAGGGACTCTGTTTATAGTCTTGTATACCAGAGACCACCCACAGGATGTAATCATTCCTCTTGACCAGTCACAGGTCGTTTTGTGAGTGAGGTAGCAAACACAGGGTTGCACTTTCCCCCATTTAAATCCATCTTTAAAACACAACATCAGCTTGCTCACTACACCGCCTGTGGGTGAGAGATATTATTACACATGTATGGAGACATTTGTCATGAATTAGTTAAAAATATCTACAATTGATACAGTCACCATTGGGGTAATAGGCAGCTTTAAAAACCCGATAAAGGTTTTAATATATTATCAGTCAATCTAAAGGGCCATTAACAATATAATGCTTTGCATTAGCACGTGCAAGTTAATATGAGTTGTTTAAAGGAAGCCCATTCATTTGCATCGGCTGCCTAATGCACAAAAATGCAAAAAGTTGCATTCAACATTTGTGGCAGCACATATGAGTGTGTTGCTGTGCATTACGCTGTGCCTACAACACATGTCTGTCAACAGAGTGCCCTGGGTGCCATTAATAAAGAATTAATGGCACCTAATTGGAGCAAAACATGCTGCGTGTGCTACCTTGCGCTGCAATAGCGCACATGTAACCAAAGCAGAATAGTGTGCATTGGCCCTAATCTTTAAAAAAAAAAAATCTGGATCATTGGGCTTCCATGGGTCTGATCTGTCCAAAAATGGAGCTTTATCTGTAGCAGCCAATCAAATTCCTTATTTTATCTGAAAAAATACATTTCGATTGTTGCTGTACAGAATTTCTGTAGTATTCATAAACCAACCATTATGAACCATGTAACAAGCCTAATGGTCTAAACCGGACGTAAGATTACTAATAAATTAATAAATGTCAGAGGTCTTTGTATTTAGCTAATGTGCCATGCCGGTTTGAGAAAACAGATCGCCAATAAATATTGTTGAAAGTGGAACAAATTAGATATTTATCTCACACTTCCAATCTCCTCTGTATCTGGCATAGTGAAAGAAGTAATTCACACAAGGTGAAGTAACAAAACAAATATCGGGGGGGGGGGGGGAGACATTTAAGAACCACATTTTCCAGACTGTGCCCCCAAAATAGGCATGGTAAAAGCTGTCACTCTAACGCTAAAGAAACAGAGCAGCCAGGGTCATTGTCGTGCCCCGCCAGCAATGTACACTGCCATGGATAAAGAGAAGCATGATAAATTGCTGAAACAAAACCGTTCAGAGCCAGAATGAATGTCTGTAGAGCAGTCAGCAGCACGGGAACAGGCAACAGCACAAATATTTGTTTCAGACAATTTTGTCTTGGGCTTTTTTTTTTTTTTTTGAGCTAGTCATTTGTAAAAAGCAGAAACTGCATCAGTTTTCAGATGGTTCTAAAATAAAATAAAACTACTGAGCTTCGCTTGTTAACATTTAGAAATAGAGGATCACTATGAGACTATAATATAGTACTGATCACAACTATGCATGTAAAAGTTGCCCTGCCTGATATTTTGACATGATATTTTGACTTGACATTTGTGTAGCAAATCTGTAAAGCCTATTGCTCCATGCAAGTGGCCACAGGAGGCAACTGTATGGTAATTGGTAGTTTCCTTTTCTGGCATTAGTGGAAGATGTTTTTAAAATGTCTCTACAGCTGTGGCATTTTGGTTTGCAAATATCATCACTTCCAATAATCTGGAACTTACACTGCCCATAGACTTTTCAATGGGGAAAACTATAAAAGAACTGAACAAAAAATAAAGAAAAATTATTATTTTATAAAGTTATATTTAACCACATTTGGACTTTTTTAGTTTTGGGTAGGGTAGACAGGGAATAGAGGACCTACCAGGTGTTTATAGCTGATTGTGAACCTGTTAGGGAGAGTCACCCTCTCTGTTTGTCCTGTTTACGGTTATTACCGAGAGTGAAAGTGAACGAGAATTCCAAATTTTGGGTTGTCAACAGGAATAGAGGAGAAATCTTCTAAAAAAACTCGTTTTGGTGACTACCAGGTATTTACTCACTTTGGACAGATTTCCTATCACTTTCTATTTTGACTGTGGGACAGGAAGTGAAGGTAAATCTGCCCAATGGCAAACAGGTGGCAACAAAAAACTGAAAGGGATTATAACCCTCCGTTACTCTATATATAAAAAAAAAAAAAAAAAAAAAAGTTTTACCTTTAGTGCTACTTGAATGATATCAGTTAAGTCCCCTTCCAAAGCTGGGCATGTTCTTGCATGCTTCCCCGCTGGGGCCTGGTATCAGTTTAACAGCATAGGGCTTGGTCAGCAAGCACAGATTTTTACCGCTTCATAGTCCTTGATATACATACTGCAATTTTTTTTTTATTCTGTAATTTGATTGTAGCTGTTACATGCAAATGACAGGCTTATCCAAATGAAAATACTTTCTATCCTATTTATTCTTTAATCCCTAGTTAAAGGTGGAGAATGGAATGAACTATTAGGTTTATGCCTCGCTTTATGAATATTTAAAAAATTTTTTTTGTATTGTTTTTCTTGTCCATTGACGGACACTGGAAGACTTTAAAGGATATGTTCACCATTTGTAACGTGTTACATGTTACACCTATTATTCTTTCATCCATCTTGAATGTGTGGTTGGGGAATCCATCTATGGCTAGCTTGTCAAGCTGAATACCATAAGTTACCTTATTTACATTGTTGGGCACATTTTTTTCCCATTTCTGCTGGTTTTGCCACAGAAGAGGTTAATGCTGGTGGACTGTTCGCTGATGTTATCCTTTGGGTGGAGTGTGGTGCGTACTCCACATTCTCTTTTCTATCGTACAGTATCGAGGAAACTTCTATCTCAGCTGCGACTCCTGTTTTCAAAGAGGTATGTGGAACTTCGATCTGTACAGCACTCCACACAAATGCACATCAGTAATAAAGTGACCAAACTATCTTCACAATATGCAGTGAAATACAAAAAAATCGAAACAGTGTCTCTTAATCCAAACAGCAATCCACTTATGCCCCGTACACACGATCGTAAATTCCACCAGCAAAAGTCTGATGTGAGCTTTTGGTCGGCAATTCCGACCATGTGTATGCTCCATCGGGCTTTTGCTGGCACAATTTCCGCCAGCAAAAGTTTGAGAGCAGGTTCTCTATTTTTCCGACGGAATTTCCGATCGCCTGTAGCAATTCCGACGCTCAAAATTCCTACGCCTTGCCCAGAAACAATTTGACCCATGCTCGGAAGCATTAAACTTCATTTTCTTGGCTCGTCATAGTGTTGTACGTGTTCTTGGCGGTCGAAAGTTCAGAAAACTTTTGTGTGACCGTGTGTATGCAAGGCAAGCTTGAGCGGAATTCCGTCGGAAAAAACATTCAAGGTTTTTCCGACGGAAATTCCGATTGTGTGTACGGGGCATAAGTCTCAAACCCAGTGTTCTAAAAATAAATTAGAGAAATTTTGTGTATAGTTCTTTGTTAAATGTGAGATCCACCCCAAAAAGTGTTCATATCAATCTTCTTGAAACCAATAATGTGTTCACAAAAGTGCTTCCTTCCACCAGCTTTTGAACATACACTCACCATTTATATTTGCCTATCTCTCTCAAGAATAACAAGCTTGCATTAGGAAGGGTGTTGATATATAAAATCAGCTGAAGACCTCATTCCCTATATTAATGTTAATCCTTGTTTCTCAGAAGGAATGTAGGAGAGGAATAGACCCCTTTCACACTGAGGCAGTTTTTATAGGCGTTTTAGCACTGAAAATAGTGCCTGAAAACTGCCACTCATGCCTCTCCAGTGTGAAAGCCTGGGGTGGTGCGCTTGTGGTACAGGAAAAAAAGTCCTGCAAGCAGCATCTTTGGGGCGGTGTAGGAGCGGTGTATACACCGCTCCTACACCGCCCCTGCCCATTGAAATGAATGGGCAGCGCTTCCGAAGTGCCGCAACACAGGCAATTTAACCCCTTGTTAACCCCTTCTTGGGGGTTAAAAGTGCCTGGTGACTGAAAAGTGCTGCTTAAACAGCAGTAAAGCGCCATTAAAGCTAGCAGCGCTTTACCGCTAACAGACCTGCCGCCCCAGTGTGAAAGGGCTAAAACTCACACATTTATTAGAAATTATGTTGCACTTACAAAAATAAACATTTATCTCAACACTGCATAGACTAACAGCTTCCTCTAGAAGACAGCGGCACTTTTTCAGCACTAAACACTAGGGGTGCACCAAATGGAAATTTTGGTGCCGAAACCAAAAATGCAGGATGCACTTTGCCGAAACCAAAACCAAAAATTACAGTTTTAAAAAATATTCATATTTTTATATAATTGTATTATATTCCACTTTTAATTACGGTAATATCATCATTAATAATATGCATTTATTGTTGGCCATTATTGGCACCTTTAGTGCAAGAAAAGCTCAAGAAAAATGCAGTCTGCAGTCTCTGACCATCTCTTTTATCATGTCCTCAGTCTCTGACCATCTCTTGTATCATGTCCTCAGTCTCTGACCATCTCAGGAAAGGTGCAGAAGAAAAACAGATCAACAAAATGAATTAAGCAGAAGCAGGGTGATCGTGCTACATCTTCCTCTCAAGCAAAGAAAGGGAGCAATGAGTAGCACACCAGTGACATCCCCTAATCTCACTCCATATCTCGTAAGACAGTCAGAGCCATCAGTGCCTTTGATGATATCAGACCGCTGATATACAGCTAGGAGGCTGAAGGCACAGGAATACTTAGACACAGCAAGTGCCCTGCTTTTTTTCATGAGGAATTTGGGGGGAAAAAAGTAAATCTTTCAGGCTTTGTTTAAATGCAATTACCATTTCTACAGTTGTGCTCAAAGGTTTGCACACCCTGGCAGAAATCGTGAAATTTTCGATATTGAAAATATGACTGATCATACCAAAAATGATTTTTTTTATTTAAGGATAGTGTTCATGTAAAGCCATTTATGATCACATAATTGTTTGCCTTATTTTTCAATCATAATGATAACAGAAATAACCCAAATAGCCCTGATAAAAAGTTTACATACCCTGGAATTTTTGGCCTTGGTACAGACACACAAGGTGACACACATAGGTTAAAATAGTAATTAAAGATTAATTTCCCACATATGTGGCTTTTAAAATTGCAATCAGTGTCTGTGTATAAATAGTCAATCAGTTTGTTAGCTCTCAGGTGGATACACTGAGCAGGCTAGATACTGAGCCATGGGGAGCAGAAAAGAACTGTCAAAAGACCTGCGTAACAAGGTAATGGAACTTTATAAAGAGGGAAATCGATATAAAAAACATAGTCAAAGCCTTGAATATGCCAGTCTGTAGTGTTTAATAACTTATTAAGAAGTGGAAAATTCTGGCATCTCTTGTTACAAAGCCAAGGTCAGGTAGACCAAGGAAGATTGCAGCGACAACTGCCTGAACTACTTGCCTACTTAACTACTTGCCTACTAGGCACTTTTACCCCCTTTCTGCCCTGGCCAGCTTTCAGCGCTGTCACACTTTGAATGACAATTGCGTGGTCATGCAACACTGTACCTAAACATAATTTTTTATCATTTTTTTTTAGATAGATAGAGCTTCCTTTTGGTGGTATTTAATAGGGTTGCACCGATACCAACACTAGTATCATTATCAGTGCCCATACTGAGCATTTGCACGAGTACTTGTACCCGTGCAAATGCTCCGATGCTTGACCCAATACCTAGGCAGTCAGGGGTGATCGGTGCAGCGGTGGGAGGAGTTGCAAGCACCAATCTCCCTGTATAGATTTCAATAAAGCAGCTGAAATCTATACGGGGAGATCAGTGCTTGTAACTCCCCCCACTGCTGCACCGATCATCCCTGACTGTCCTGTGTGCTCCTCCGGTCCCCCTCTCTGTGCTCCTCCAGCTCCCCTCTGTGCTACTCTAGTCCCCCTCCATGTTCTCCGTACTCCTCCTATCCCCCTCCGTGTCCTCTGTGCTCCTCCGGTCCCTCTCCGTGTCCTCTGTACTCCTCCGGTTCCCCTCTGTGCTCCTCCAGTCCCGCCCCTGTCCCGGATGTGTCAGGATGGAGAGTGGAGGAAGGAGCCGGTAAATGTAATTTACCGGCTCCTTCTTTTTCTGAATGGACAGAGTCAGTGATCACTGACTCTGTCCATTCATTACCCAGCATTGTAAACTGTGTTTACAATCTTTCAGTTTATGAATGAACAGGAGCCGCTGTCTCCTGTCCATTCATTTTCAGTGCAGCTGAGGCTGCAGAGAAAGGGACTGGGGAATCTCTGTTCTCAGTCCCTTTCTCTGTCTCAAATGGGAGATGTCTGGGGTCTGTTTAGACCCCTGGTATCTCACCAAAGACACCCCCAACAGGGCTGATAAAAAAAAAACAATAATAATAATAAAATATGTAATAAACATTTAAAAGGTAAAATTGTAAAAAATAAATAAAAATTAAATAAAAAAAACACTTTCACCGTCCACTCCCCCCCAAACCCCCCAAACAAAGAGAGTATTATAAAAAAAAAATATATCAATTATAAAAAAATAATTTAAAAAAAAATTTGTAAAAAAGAAAATTGTAAAAAAAAATGAAAAACTACTGACACAGTCCACTGTCACATGACATTAAAAAAAGTATCGGTAATCGGTATCTGCGAGTACTTGAAAAAAGTATCGGTACTTGTACTCGTCTTAAAAAAGGTGCAACACTAGTACTTAATCACCACTGGGTTTTTTATTTTTTGCTAAAAAAAAGACCGAAAATTTTGAAAGAAAAAAAAATTGTTTCTGTTATAAAATGTTGTAAATAAGTAGCATTTCTTCTTCACTTATGGGCACTGATAGGCTGCACTGATGGGCACTAATGAGACTGCATTGAAGGGCACTGATGAGGAGGCACTGATAGGCGGCACTGATAGGTGGCTCCGATGAGCACGCACTGACTAGCATCACTGCTGGGCACTGACTGGCATCACTGATCACACAGGTAAAGAGCCTCGTCATTGGCTCTTTACCAAGAACGGTGATGCGCCTTGTCCCAGGGATATTTTCTCATATGACGTCGGCCCAGAACAGCAGAGCTGCTGCCTTCCCATCATTTGGCAGTACGGCTGGCGGGAGGTGGTTAGATAAAAGACAGTTTTTTGGCACGATCACTCATATTTTCAATTTCAATGCCAACATTTCATAATTTCTGCCAAGGTATGCAATTATTTGTGCACAACTGCAATGTCTCCTATAGGATAGCAACTTTTCATATTTTGAGTTCAGGTCCTCTGTAACAACCAGCTAGATTAAATTTTTTACTTGCAAGAATATGATGAACGTCTTTGGGTTAGCACACAACCTGTTACAAATACCTTTCATATAATACCATATATGAAACATTTTAGTGATGTGGATATGAAAGGAGAGCACTGGGAAACTTCCTGAATTACGTGCCTGAAAGGAAGGTCACCATGTTGTTTGTAGCAACTAGATGGAAATTATCAGCATATCTTTTTTCCTGTCAGATGCTGTTCTAAATGAGGCACAGAGCCCTTATGTGTTTGAAATGAGCTAATTTTATAGACTTCATCATTTCTTTCTTTAATTGACAACTTCTAAGTAAGCCATCGATGCAATTCAAATATCTGTGCAGACAGATGGGGCTAAAAGAGGTCAACTTACCACCAAAGGAATAGTTGTTGGCTGGATTAAACTGTGCCAATTAGCCTCAAAGGCCAATATTGTTCCCTGTCTGCAGCTTGTAGCAGTATATTTATCCAGAGTGAGTGTGGCAGCCCTGGCACAGTTGCTGAAACACTGTGGCAACGCGCTGTCAGCTATGGAAATGTATTAACTGGATGTTCTAATTCTGACTGGCGTGTGCTGTAGGTGCGAGAATGATGCAGACAGGTCTGTGAGAATGAAGGAGCGTTTTCATTTTTATTTACTTTTTTTCACTCCACCGATACTTCATTTCACCGCTATGACATGTTCATTTAATGTTCTGCCCTCACAAATTTCTGACAGAAATCGTGCAGAAAGCTGCATTCTGTGCTAGTTCTTCCTTTCCTTTCCAGTCACTCTGTGCCACAGCAGACTACTTCCCCAGCTTTTATTGTCTTATAAGATCTGTCTCTAGAAAAAGCCTTGAAATAATGTGAAATTGAAGCACCTGTGGGATGTCACTGCTTATGTGACATGTCACTGTTTTTTTTCCAGCTCTCCTCAGTTCAGAGGAAGAGATTTATCTAGTTAGATATACCACTCAGAATCCTACCCCAGCATTTTTCCTTTAGGATTCAAGGGTTTTTGCATAACTACTGGCAAATTATGAACATATTTTTTTTTTCTCACTCATTAATTTTATTTGGAAAAGTAATGGTCAGCAAGATATGATTAAAATATCAGAAGGCTAGTTTTGTAAAATCTAGGGATATCCTGCGGTGTAGCTCTCCAAATGGCCCTGGAGGATAGAGGGCCTTTAACAAAGCCTAGTGTCAAAGTCTTCCTTCCCTTTAGTGACCACGACCTTTCTCCAGTGAGATAAGACTCAAGTAAGGATAAGGAAAATTTGTGGAAAAATAGAACAAGATAGAATATTTGATACAGGGAACATTGCGAGAACTGATGCTGTAAGCACCAGTGGTGCCTGGCATGAATGGGTCACTTTGGGGGAGAGGCTTAATGGCAAGTTGAGAAGATGCATGTTGCAGATATTCTTTTATAGGAGATGAAATCTGGACAAGCAGGGCATATGATCATTTGTATCAGACAGCTGTACAGTTTTTATTTTAATTACAAAAGGTTTCACTGAATGAAGCATATGCAAAGTTAGTCAAACTGCTTGAAGCTAATCTTACAGCACAACAAACACCAAACAATGCCTTTAAGTATTGAAGTGATTGTAAAGGCATATTTTTTTTATTATTGCTCTGTGCAGTGGTTTTGCACTGAACAGCTCCAATCCTCCCTATCAGGGGGGCTGCTACACTTTGCATGAAGGTAAAAAACCTTGAGCCTTTACAACCATTTTAATCTTTAAAAACTTACATTAAATGTGCTTTAAGTAAACTTATATGTTTTAATATTGGATTCTTTTAAAGAGTAACTCCACTTTTATTGAGAAAAAAACATTGGGTGATCTATGTAGAATGCAAGGTTTTTAACAAATGATTCCTACCTTTTGTTATTCTGAAGAAATAGCTGTTTGTCTGTATCCATGTGCAAAGTGATTCCAATGAGTGATTTTATCATTCTGAATTAGCTGCTGCACTTGCAGGGTTCTAATCAAGAAAGCAGCAGGTTCTGCACCCATTTGGACGTGATTTCTATTTGGGAGTATCTCACCAAAAATGAGGGGTCCAAAAATTTGTTCAAACGTTTGGGAAAATCAGTGAGCCAATCACACAAACAGGAAATAACATTTCTGGGGGGCATTCTGTACACCATCTGTGTACAGAACGCCTCCAGTTTGTATCCAGTTTGCCATATTGAATTGCATTTTACAGAAAATTATAGCGCTGCTGATTAAAAAGGAAAGGTAATTTTATTAACAATCAATTACAATATGACTTGTGTCGCAATTTTTAATGCTATTTTTTTTTTCAATTGCAATTTTTTTTCCCCACAAAAGTGAAGTTACCCATTAACCGCTTGCTGACCAGCGCACGCCAATTTACGTTGGCAGAATAGCGCTGGTGGGCAAAAGGGCGTACAGGTACGTTCCCTTTAGGAAGCGGTGCTGCGGGTGCGCGCCTGCCGCAGTCTCCGTGACCGTGGGTCCTGCGGACTCTATGTCCGTGGGGTACCCATGATCGTGTCACGAAGAGGTAGAAGGGGGAGATGCTTTTGTAAACAAAGCATTTCCCCATTCTGCCTAGTGACAGGGCAGAGATCACTGCTCTCTGTCTTCGAGAGCAGTGATCGCTGTCATGTGAGGTGTAGCCCCTCCTCCCACAGTTAGAATCACTCCCTAGGACACACTTAACCCCTTCACTGCCCCCTAGTGGTTAACCCCTTCCCTGCCAGTGTCATTTACACAGTAATCAATGCATTTTTATAGCACTGATCACTGTATAAATGACAATGGTCCCAAAATAGTGTCAAAAGTGTCCAATCTGTCCGTCATAATGTTGCAGTCCCGATAGAAATTGCAGATCGCTGCCATCACTAATAAAAATAAAATGCCATAAAACTATCCCCTATTTTGTGGACTCTATAAATTTTGTGCAAACCAATCAATATACGCTTATTGCAATTTTTTTTTTTTTTTACCAAAAATATGTAGAAGAATACATATCGGCCTAAACTGAGGGAAAAAAAATCCTTTTTTTATATATTTTTGGGGGATATTTATTATAGCAAAAGTAAAAAATATTGCGTTTTTTTTTTTCAAAATTGTTGCTCTTTTTTTGTTTATCGCACAAAAAATAAAAACTGCAGAGGCGAACAAATACCACCAAAAGAAGGCTCTATTTGTGGGAAAAAAAGGATGTCAATTTTGTTTGGGTACAACATCGCACGACCGCGCAATTTTCAGTTAAAACGGCGCAGTACAGAATCGCAAAAAGTGCTCTGGTCAGGAAGGGGGTAAATTCTTCCGGGGCTGAAGCGGTTAAAGAAGCACTAAGACCTGGGGATAGGAACAGTACTTGGGGCTAAACATGTTCTGCTGCTGTGTGATTATGCTGACAATGAAGGTGCCAACAGGTGGAAAGAGTAAGAGGAAAGATCTGAGTGCTGCTGTTCCTTCATTGTCCAGTCAGCAGGCTGGGTATATGTTGATCACAAAACTTGCTGCATGGTTCAGCTTTAATGTCTGTCTACCATTCCATGATCCTACATGCAAAGTGGATGGAAAAATTCATCCATCGAAAAATTGTGTTCTGGCAACAGCACCTGCCGCTGTCAAAATGTACTTATAAGTAGCTGCAGCGGATCAAAGGAACATTTTTAAAAATGTCCCTTCAACAGATGTCTAATAAACAATCAAAATTTGGCCAGTCCCTGCTGGACTGGCTGAATTGCAGATGGTTTTCAACCAGCTTAAAAAATGCGTTACTCCTGATATGTGCCTGCTGTACCATGTACTTGTAAGGAAATGTATCCTGTTCTGTTTTTAATGCTTAGTTTGTGTGAAATCCCCGGTGTTCCTGTCAGTTCCTCTGCTTTTTTTTTTTTTTTAAACTGAACACACTAGGCTGGAGAGCACGCTATGGTCAGTTTTTTAGCTATGCTAGAAACTCAGCCAGCTCTCCTCCAATGAACAGACATGTCCTGACACACACCCTGCACAGCCACTCACTGGGAAGATCAGTGAGCTTCTATTTCACCCCCCCCCCCTCCAGCTCTTATGCAGCAGATAACAGAGGGAATGTGATCAATTATAAAAAAAAAAGAGGAAAAAGGTATTTATGCTGTTCTTTATATCTATACACAAATGTTTTACCTTTATTTCTATTTTAAACTGAATGAGTAGTTTTACAAGGTGAGGTTTTATGATCACTTTAAGTATGTGTAACAGTGTTGCAACAGAGCCCCATAGTTTACATTGTGCAGCGACGGACCTGTCAGAGCGCTGCTCTCCCCTATTGGGGACCGTCGTCCTCCGATCCGCAGACGGATGGAAAAGTAGATTTTTCCTCCGCCACACTTTTTCGGATCGGAGCGGGTCGGATGTCAGCGGACATGTCACCGCTGACATCCGACGCTCCATAGAGGTCTATGGAGCATCCGTTCAGGTCCGCCTAAAAAAACGGACAGGCGGACCTGAATGGATCGTCTGTGTGAAAGAGGCCTAAGTGGTATTCCTAAACCTAATAAAGATTCTACTGGCTTCCTTATTTAGTATATACAGTATAGTATATACAGTATATTCATAAAGATCAGTCAGGATTTATTACCAGGCATTAAATATTGGATCAGATTCGTAGGTCCATAACACTGATTTCAGCAGTACGTGCTGATTGGGATGCTCCTCTTTCCTAGGAACTTTTGCTTCTCTCGTTAGACCTCCATAAGGCTTTTGATAGCCTAAATTGGAATTACTTATTTACCACTTTGGAGACCGTCGGATTTCTCTCTTTATTAAAAACTTTGTACAGCACTCCCTTGGCTCAAGTTTTCATAAGAGGTTATAAATCATCATCATTTCTCAAAGTGTCTTTCTGGACAGCACCTGGAGAGAGCGTAGCTCCACCCAACTTCCCAGGAAATACTACTTCCTTTTAAGGCAGCCCCCTTCCACCATGGCCTCAGTTGTAGTGTTTACTCTGCCATGGTGGAAGCGCTGCGAGGAACTGTGGGTGGGCTGCACTCTCTCCAGGCAGAGGTCCTGTGTGTGGGTGCATGGCTCACCTTATTTTTTTTTCTTTATCATATTGGACCTTGCAGTCCTCTGGGCCTTCCCAGCATCCCCCCAGACGGGTGGGGGACGCTCCAGAGCTCCCTCCTTCCACACTCAGCGAGAGCTCGGGCCGGCCGGGAGAGTCTACCCCCTTCCTGGAGCATGGAGCCGGGCCTTCCTGGGCCTCAGTTTGTTCCGGGTCTGGACGTCATTTCTGGAAGTGGGCGGAACTTCTGGCCGGGTGCACGGCTTCCGGTTCCAGCCTGTGAAACGCAGGAAGGGGGCGGGGCGGGCCCTGGCTGGCGTAGACTTACGGTCCTCACAGCGGCGAGAAGACCGGGAGTTTTTTAAAAACTGACAGCAGGGCGGCTATTCCTGCTGCAGCATGGAGTCGGCGGAGCTAGCAGCGATGGCAGGAACAGGGGTCACAAGCGACAGCCCACCCCAGGTAAGCTGGGGCAGAGGCTCCAGATCCTGTTACCTTGGGGCTTTTGTTTTTGCCCTCCACCTTCCCCTGGTGAACTGTAGTTTGGGGAAGGGAGAGCCTGTTCCATGTCCCTTCGGTTACCTCTTGAGGGGACATGGTTTGGATGGTCTCTCCATCCCCTTTTTCTTTTTATTCGGGGAGTTCTGGTTTGGGAGGGGAAGTTGGGGATAATGCTTTGATCCTAATGGGGTACCTTTCTGTTCTTAATTACAGAAAGCACGAGAAAAAATGAAGCATACCCCTGCCTCTTCTAAGAAAAAATGCCCTTCCTGCAAAGCGTCCCTTAAGGAGAGCTGGACCAAGACCCTGTGCAAGGACTTTATAGCGGACCTAGTGAAGCACGAGCAGGGAAAAGTAAAGCAGCCACAAAGCTCAGAGCTTTTAGCCTCCTTACAGAAGGAACTTACGGATACTTTCCAATCACTCCGCTCCTTTTTGGACAAACACCCGGCACTCCAATCATGTAGTCAAGCCAGACCATCCAGTCCTCTGCCATCCACTTCCAGGGAGGACAGTGATTCAGAGGAGGAAGCCACAAGCAAGGCTAGTTCACCCAAAGCCTCAGGGGATGAGGATAAGGAGGTGTCGGACAGAAGAGCGTCTAGATATGAGTTATCTTTGGACAAAGTGGATGAATTGATTAAGACCATTCATACCACTCTTAGCATCCAGGAAGATAAAAATGATCTTTCCCTGCATGATAAGATGTTCAAGAGCTTGGGAGAAATGAAACAGAGTTTTTCCAGGCTGTCAGGCGAGAATGGAAGGAACCAGAAAGGGCTCTGTTTTTCTCAAAATCCTTTAAGCGTAGGTTTCCTTTTGAGGAAGACGAATCGCATGTATGGAACAAAAAGCCGAAGTTAGATGCGGCATTTTCCCAGCTTTCTCGTAATACTGACTTGGCATTCGAGGACATGGAGGTCCTGAAGGATGCCATGGATTAACGTGCCGATTCCCTTCTAAAAAATAGCATGGGACTTGTCTATGGCAAATCTTAAATCGGCCATGGCTTCAACTGTGGTTGCCAGAAAAATGGCGCTTTGGCTAGAACAGTTGAAGCAGCACATCGAGGGAGGTACCTCCCGAGATGATCTGTTGGATACCATCCCAGTACTGTCAAAGGCAGTAGGATATTAAGTGGATGCCTCAGCAAAGTCATTTAGAATGTCCGCTAGGACTTCAGTCCTGGTAAATTCAGCGCGAAGGGCGCTCTGGTAAAAACTTGGTCCAGAGACTCCGCTTCTAAAGTGAAGCTTTGTGGTCTCCCCTTTAATTGGGATCTACTTTTTGGCCCGGACTTAGAGGCCATTTTAGAACCGCAGACAAGAAAAAGGCTTTTCTGGTAAAGAAGAAGATACCTTTAATCAAAAAGAATTTTCGTCCTCTTCAGCAAACCCAGGCCCCCAAGTAAACAGGTTATAAGAAGCCCTCAGGTACACAGAGGGGAAGAGGTAGGGGGGCTGTTCTGCTCAGACATCCCGAACAGCCAGCTAAAAACCAGTGATGGTGGTCCTGCTGTGGGAGGGAGACCTTTTAGCTTTCCTCCCTCAGTGGCGGACAGTAACCTCTAGTCCGTTTGTCCTGAATGTCATCTCCCAGGGATATGGGCTGGAGTTTTCGGAAAGACCTCCAAACCGCTTCTTTGTGACCCAGATCCCAAGAGCACAGGACAAGGCCCTAGCACTGATATCCCTTTTAGAAGATCTGAGGCATCAGGGAGTAATTATTCCAGTACCTCAGGAGGAGGAAGGTCTAGGGTTTTATTCTCACATTTTTTTCTAATGAAAAAACCCTCGAAAGTTTTGCTTAATTTTGAACCTAAAACTCCTGAATCGGCCCTTGGTTGCAAAAGCTTCCCCATGGATATGATCTACTCAGTAAGGAAACTACTTACGGGGGGGGGGGGGTGTTTTATGGCTTCCATCGACCTCTGGGATGCTTACCTGCACATTCCAATTGTGGTAGCATCCCAGAGATTCTTGCGTCTGGCAATCAGCTCAGAGGGCGGGATAACCAATCTGCAGTTCAGAGCCCTGTCTTTTGGTCTGTCCTTAGCTCCGAGGATCTTCACCAAGGTTATGGCTGAAGCCTTGGTGCCTCTAAGGATCCAGGGAATCATGATCGTTCCATGTCTGGACGATCTGCTCCTATTCACCAGCTCAAAAGAACAGCCACTGGCAAATCTGAACATAACAAAATACCACTTGCAAGATCTAGGTTGGATCCTGAACGAGGCGAAGTCGAACTTGGTGCTTTCCCAAGTGATAACATTTTTGGGGTACAGCATCGACTCTATCCAACAAAGGATCTTCTTGCCAGAAGAGAAAAAGGAAAAAATTCTGGGGACAATAAAACAGATCCAGACAAGCATGCCAGTAACAGTACGGTCAGTAATGTCGACTTTGGGTCTTCTAACATCCTCCATTTCGACTGTTCATTGGGCCTGTCTTCACTCAAGGGATCTGCAGCAAGTGATTCTCCAAAATTGGAGGCGCAAAGAACCCTTAGAAAAGAGGTTTGTGATTCCGGCACAAGTGAGGAGAAAGTTATGGTGGTGGAGGAACAAGTTAAACCTAAGTGAGGGCCTACTTTGGGTATTCCCTGCTTCAAAAAGATAAAGGACAGATGCAAGCTCCTGGGGGTGGGGGGCTCTGGAAGATCATTTTTCCCATGGAATCTGGACAAGTTCAGATGCAAAAAGATCATCCAATTGGTCTGGTTTCAGGTAGAGATCAGGGGTGAACACATTCAGATCTTGTGCGACAATGCCACTGCAGTTGCCTACGTAGCAAAGCAGGGAGGTATCAGGAGCAGGGTTCTCCTGTCCTTGGCTCGGGAGATCTCAATCTGGGCAGAGAAGAATCTGGGGTCCCTGTCAGCCATACACCTGAAGGGAAGCTAGAATTAGATAGCCAACTTTGTGAGCAGGAGAACAGTTTCGAAATCAGAGTGGAGTCTAAACTCGGAAGTTTTCCAGATGGTGATAAACAGGTGGGGCAGTCCTCAGGTCGACCTGTTTGCGACCCACTCAAACGCAAAACTCCCAACTTAATTTTCCCTGAGCAGCCGGGATCAGGCAAGAGGTTTTGATGTTCTGGCTAAGCTGTGGGACTTCCATTTGTGTTATGCTTTTCCCCCTTTCCTGTTAATACTGCTAGTCCTCAAAAAATTTCAGGAAGAGTCCATGAATCTAATACTGGTGGCTCCCTATTGGCCCAAAAGGATTTGGTTCTCAATACTCCTGAACCTAGCAACGGAACCCCCTTGAATGTTACCTCTACAGGACAATCTTCTGAGCCAGGGACCCATCTGGCATCCAGAATAAAGTCAGCTCAAGTTAGCATTTTGGTTTCTGACGTGCGAATCCTAAAGAAAAGGGGTCTGTCAGATAAATTCGTTTTTATGCTGTTAAACAGCAGGAAAAAGGTCACGAGAGATATTTATTTCAAGGTTTGGAAATGCTATAACTCCTGGTGCGGGACAAAGAAGTATTTGCCACAGGAGATCTTAGATCAGGATTCCATCTTGGAATTTCTTCATGATGGAATGGAGAAGGGGTTAGCGGTTAGCACCTTGAAAACACAGGTGGCCGCGTTATCAGTTTTTTTTGGAAGTACAGTTATCAAAAGATCCATTAGTTATTATGTTCTTTAGGTCAAGACCAGTGCCTTTAAAAAAAATTCCAAATTGGGACTTAGTGGTCCTGCAGGGGCTAACTGGGAATGCTTTTGAACCCCTAGAGCAGGTGACAGTAAAAAATTGGACTTTGAAAACGGCCTATTAGTAGCAGTAACCTCCGTCCAGGAGAGTCAGTGAGCTGCAGGCTTTTTCCGTAATAGATCCTTTCCTAACAGTCTTTCCAGATCGGATAATCCTGAAGGTGGACCCGGGCTTTCTTCCTAAGGTCTCCTTCGCCTTTCATCGTTCTCAGGAGGTGATTCTACCAACATTCTGCACATCTCCAGCCAATTCTAAAGAGGAAAAGTTCCACACATTGGATGTGAAGAGATGCCTAATGTATTATCTGGAATTGACCAAGCAATTTAGGAAGTCAAATTCTCTTTTTGTGCTGTTCTCAGGGGCACCTAAGGGACAGCGTGCTTCCAAAAGCTCAATAGGAAGATGGCTCAGAACAGCCATCGAGGAAGCCTACAAAGTCTCAGGGTAGATACTGCCAGAGGGTATCCGAGCCCACTCAACGAGGGCAGTGGCAACATCTTGGGCTGAGAGGGCTGGCGCCTCTCCCTACCAACTCTGTAAAGCCGCAACCTGGACAAGTTTCACTACGTTCATCCGGCATTATAGAGTAGATCTACTGTCATCCTCAGAGCAGGCCTTTGGCCGGAAGGTCCTACAGGCGGTTGTCCCACCCTAGAGTAAGTTTCTCGCTTATCCTCTCCAGGTGGTGTCCTGAAAGACGCTTTGAGAAAACCTTAGTTAGCCTTCCCGGTGACGGTATTTCTAGACGTCTTTCAGGACAGCAGCTGTTACACTCCCTAGTAGTTTCTAATATGACTTGCACTGTTATATGTGTATATTTTGTTTTATCTTAAAGTTCTGTTTTTCAGCATGGCTGGAGGTTTCTTGTTTACGACTTAGACCATGGTAGAAGGGGGCTGCCTTTAAGAGGAATTTTTCGCAGAGTTCCCTGGGAAGTTGGGTGGAGCTACACTCTCTCCAAGTGCTGTCCTGAAAGACTTCTAGAAATACCGTCACCGGTAAGTCTAAGGTTTTCCTATTCAGTGTGGTATGAGACAGGTGTGCCCACTTTGATTGATTTGCTCCCACCCCAACATTCATGGCATCTGCTGTGGACAACAAGAGCATAAATGAGCCTCTTTTGCTGATGATGTCCTTATGTATATTACTAATCCTCAAGCCACATTACTTAATCTATTATATCTACTGGGTAAATTTTCTTGACTTTCTGGCCTTACCCTGAATTCTCAAAATAACGACAGCTCTTAAAGTGTTGCTAAACCCACACCAGTAAAATCAGTCTGTATATGCAGTTAAGCATGCTTGTTATACTCACTGTGGAACTTAAGGGGTTAATCCTCTGCATTGTGTAAAAAGGTTGCTTGATCTTGTATGCACAGATCCTCCCCTCCCTGCACTGTCCACCTCGACAAGTCTGTATAATACAGAGCCTTTGGAGTCAGGCTGCACAAGCTCAGTTTGGCCTGTATTGCTAGAGAGCTTTTTTTTTTTCTTGGGAGTGTGCATGTTTCTTTTGAGTGTGCACTGTCCAGACAGAGGGTCAGGGGTCCTGCAGCCTCATAGGACAGCTCAGTGCAGTATGAAACCTGTTAAAATATCAGGTTTGTGTGATGTAAAAAAATGAGACAGATATATAAATATATAAAAACAAACTGAAATCTTTTAGGGGGGAGGGGAGTGAAAACAAAAAAATTAAATAATGTGGTTGCATAAGTGTGCACACTGGGGATGTAGCTGTGTTCAGAATTACGCAATCACATTCAAGCTCAAGTGGACAAGTGGAAAGAAATCTATTATTAAGAGATAAATCAACACAAGAGAACGGGGCAAAACCTCAAGCTAGAATTATGGATTACAACCTTCAGTATAAACAAGTGGAAAAAATCATTGAAATATATTAGGATATATTGAAACATGATGACATTCTTAAAGATCTCATCCCATAAAGGCCCAGGTTCGTATATAAAAAAGCCACCAATCTGCAAGATTGGCTAGTAAAAAATGTAGTGGAACCCCCAATAGCTAATAAATTAACCTTGTTCGATGGAAACGACTTTTGTACTTGTGGTAGATGCCAAAGCTGCAAAGCAGCCACCAGTAACATTAAAAAAAGTGTCAAATTTTTCAACAAACAGAATGGCAAACAGTATATACTTAGGGATTTCATAACATGCAACATGGAGGGTGTGGTATATGCCCTGGAATGCCCATGTGGCATGATTTATGTAGGAAGGATAAATAGGGCTATGCATGTAACAATTAAGGAACATGTATACCAAATAAAAAAAAAAAAGGAACACTACCTATATCAGCATTTTAGAACACAACATAATAGGCAGTTATCAGGAATTACATTTTGGGGATTTGAAAAGTATAAAAGACATTGGAGAGGCAGTAATGTTATTCAGACACTCAGCCAGAGAGAATCATGGTGGGTGTATGAATTAGGTTCTTTGGTACCCAGAGGTTTAAACGGGGAATTTGATTTTAATTGTTTTTTGTCCAGTTATTAATTTACATTTTTTATAATTTTTTAATTAATATTTTTAATAGTATATATTCACATTTTATCCTGTTAGCAATATATATCCTGTTAGCAATATATGTGCATATATGTTTTTTTTGAAGTTTCAATCTGTTTTGTAGGATTAGGGCTAACAAGAGCTCAGACTGTATGAGGTGGTTAGCTGCCGTATACAGATAAACACATAGGATGAGACCAAGGGAAAATGGCCACGGTTTTAGAACCAGGCAGGCTACAACAAAATGGTGCGATCGTCTGTAAAAATATTGCCTGTATGTGTATGCAAACAGCAGTTTACAGCTCAGTGTATATGTTTAGTTGATGGACCTGCTGCT
The DNA here is from genome assembly GCA_037952925.1 of Lithobates clamitans. Taxonomy (NCBI): domain Eukaryota; kingdom Metazoa; phylum Chordata; class Amphibia; order Anura; family Ranidae; genus Lithobates; species Lithobates clamitans. Next base: position 5,059,731 of record JBBGZY010000011.1, on the reverse strand, counting down.
GGGGAGTTTTTGGGGTTTTTAATCTTATTTGTATTATATTTGTGCTGTTTCTAAAAAGATTGTGATTCACAAGTATGTAGACTAAGGGAGGTGATTAGCCATTGAATACAGATTAATACATATAACAAAACTAAGGGAAAATGGCTGCTATTCAAAACGAGGCAGGCTACAACAAAATGGAGGGGACCGTTTGTATATAAAGAGAGGGCAACACGTCAGCTAATCATATCTCCCAGAGGAAGTCATAAAGAGTGACAAAACTAGTAGGAGGGGCTTGAGAGGCTGACCTGTGAGGAACCAGGAAGCAACAAAGGAAAAAAGAGCCAGTGTAAAGGACGGGGGAACTCTGATCACTGGGGCTGCAAAGACGGCTATGAGGTGAAACCTTTGTCCTAGCACTTGTGGATACACATATCAAGGCTTATTTTAATCTGAAGAAATGTGAGTGTAATCTGTATTATGTTTTATATAAATACATCTTTTAAAACGGTAAAGCACTATTGTAAGCTTTATTACCTTGCATGTGGGCGAAGTGAGTGGAGACCAATGGTAAATTAATAGGGATGGAGTATACCCTGTGATATGAGATGCCTGAATAAGTGGATAAGCCATAAGAAGGAGGAAAATCTAAAGCGGCCGAGCAGTAGATTGATTGGAATCTAAAGGCATAGCTATACAGCCTATAAGGTGAGGGCACAACTGGTGAGGGTGACACAAGGATTTATATATATATATATATATATATATATATATATATATATATATATATATATATATATATATATATATATATATATATTATGCACAGAGGTGGATTAGAGTGAAGATATTTCACTCATCCATCTAGTGATATCACAGATCACCAAATGCACTGTTTGTTTGTTTTTTGCACAATCATTCTCCTTTGTTGTTTTTTGCACAATCGTTCTCTTTTGCACAATAGATTGGAATTTATAAGGACACTGTGTGCAATAAGGAGTTCATTGCACTTGCTAGTTGCTGGTTTTAGGCATATAATTATTTCTTAATAATTTCATAATATCAGGAAATTTACAGCATATTGCACATATATATATATATATATGTGTGTGTGTGTGTGTGTGTGTGTGTGTGTATATATGTGTATATATATATATATATATATATATATATATATATATATATATATATATATATGTGTATAATGTTTGTATATGCACATTGGATATCATTTTGTATATGCACATTTGATTTTTGATTTTTGGTATAGCCCTGCACTTATTTTGCATCATTTTGTATTATCACATATTTTGGAAGTGTGGGAAGTGCCGGCGGCTTTTTGGTACTATATAGCAGCTCACAAGGTTTCATCTAAATTTACGCATTCAAACTCCTGTTAAATAGGAGTCAGTACACACCTGCCATCATGTAAAGTGACTCTGATTAACACCTAATAAAGTTCAGCTGTTCTAGTAGGTCTTTCCTGACATTTTCTTAGTCGTATCCAAAAGCAAAAGCCATGGTCCGCAGCAGGGGGCGCCTGCCCCGGGTGATGCATCTAGGGGGGGCGCCGCCAGGGGTGCTGCCCCCCACCTACACTGGGAACCGCTGCTCTAGGTTGAATTCACCACATAAATGAGCAGAGAGAAAGATCGGGTGATAGAGTGACAGCCAAAGCTTGTTTGGTTGTATTTCTCCTGTTGATCACATCAGTACAGATTGTTTTGCACTCCTTTGACCCATTTTCAGCTGACAGCGAGCTTAAGCCTGCTCTCAGCTGATGTCACGAGTTGGTCCTGACTGGGGAAAGATTCCAACCATATGGTTGGGATCTGCCAACATGCCTGGAATGGCACCCAGCTCAGCCTCTCAGCGAGCTGAGCCAGAGACTGGCAGTCACTAGCTCTCTGCTCAGAGAGCACTGAGAACTTAGTGATCAGCGGTGTTTGATTACTCAGTTCTCAGCCTTAGAGCCGGCGGGCAACAGATGCAGCATCTACCTAGTTAAGTATAATTTATAAAGGAAATTCCCATACTTCACTTTTAATTACCTGACATCTCCTCTTTCCTGCTATCTGGCCTACATGACAATTAGGCCTCATTCACATGGAGCATATGCGCTCTTGCCCAGTGTGATGGCTGTGCATTCCTGTGCATGCAGTCCAGTCAAAGTCAATTGGGATGTAGCAGCTGCATGGACATAGATGAATGCCAAAATATGACATGCAGACAGGAAGGGATGCATGTATCTGAACGCACAGTATCTGCATTTGGATCTGTGCACCCACTTCTATAGGTGAAGCTCTCTGGTGGATTCAGATGCATCAAAAAGTGGCTCAGCATACAGGACCTGTCTCAGTGCCTGTCTGAATGAGCCCTTAGGGGAATTTATCAAAACTAGAGCAGACAGAATTTGTAACCGCTGTGCATTGCACCCAATCGGCTCATAGCTTTCATTTTTAAAGCTGAACAAGCTGAAGATAGAAGCTGATTGGTTGCCAAGCACAGCTATTCCAAATTCTGACTGCCCCAGTTTTGATAAATTCTCCTAACTGTGTTTCACATTTCTGACTTCTGCATTCTAAGTACAGCACATTCTTTGTTAAAGTGGTGGTATAGGGACAAGATTTTTAATCTCCATGCATTCTATGCATGAAGTTAAAAAACCTTCTGTGTGCAGCAGACCCCCCAGCCCCACCTAATTCCTACCTGAGCCCCCTCTCGATCCAGCAATGTCCACAAGAGCTTTGGCTGTCTGGGGACTCGCACTTCTGATTGGCTTTTTTCAGCAGCGGGAGCCATTGCCTCACACTGCTGTCATTCACAGCCAGTGAGCCAATCAGAAGACTGAGGGAGCTGAGTTGATCCATGGCTCCATGTGTGAATGGACACAAGCTGCTTGCTGTGGGGGCACCCAGAAAGAGGGAGGGGCCAGGGGTGCTGGCGAGGGATCCAAGAAGAGGAGAATCCCAGCTGGATTCTGTAAACCATTACACAGAGAAGGTAAGTATAACATGTTTGTTATTTAGAAAAGAAAAGAAAAAACAAGATATCACTTTAAAGAGGAACTGCAGTCTGCTCACCTAATTTATAAAAAAAAAAAACATTTTTGCCACTCTGAAGCTTCCCTTCAACGACTTTGCATATTATTTAATATATACTGTGGTTCTGTACTTGCCAAATATGCTGCAGAAATCTCTCTCCACTGAGTCTGGCTGCAACCATTTTAACTGTGGGCAGCTGAAGCTGTTACTTGTTCACTTCCTGGATTTACACAGAGGCATACCTCCAGCTCTGCAGCTCTCATTGGCCCTCTTATGACTCATCCCCCCTACCTTCCTGGCAAACTCTCACGAGAGTGAGAGAGAGAGAGCTGTGAATGATGTCATAAGCCTAGACTAATGACCAGACAAGAAACAGGAAGTGGGCTGTATAAGGTATTTACTGGCAGAAAGAAAGTGTTTTAGTATCCAAAGTTAAAACAAGGGCAGAAGATTTAATAGATGGAAAGATGCAAAAATGATAGAAGGTCCGCTTTAAGGTTAGCTATGTGTAGTAAAGGATATGCAATAGAACAGTTTTATTTTCTTAAAATGTGTATACTGTGGTTTGTACTGTCTGATACATACTTGCTTGTGGCACAGTCAGTAAAGCATATGGCCCTTTAAGCCCCTTCCACTGTTGATGCAATCTGACCACACCCATAGTTTTGGCGTGGCGCTAATATATTGCCACATACCATTTTTCTTGGGGGGGTGCAAAAAAAATGTCCAACCCCGGGTGCCAGATGTGCTAGCTACGCCACTGGTCCGCAGACAGCTTCCAAAACATCAGAGGGATCTCATTGTTAAAAGGTATCGGTCAGGAGAAGGGTACAAAAGAATTTCCAAGGCATTAGATATACCATGGAACACAATGAAGACAGTCATTATCAATTGAAGAAATTATGGCAGAACAGTGACATTACCAAGAACTGGACATCCCTCCAAAATTGATGAAAAGAAGAGAAGAAAACTGGTCAGGGAGGCTGCCAAGAAGCCTACAGCAACATTAAAGGAGCTGCAGGAATTTCCATCAAGTACTGGCTGTGTGGTAAATGTGACAACAGTCTTCCGTATTCTTCATATTTCTGGTCTATGGGGTAGAGTGGCAAGATGGAAGCCTTTTTATGGACACAAAACTTTCAGGCTTGTGCTAGAAAACTGAATATGAAGAGGAACTTCATCTTTTAGCATGACAACGACCCAAAGCATACATCCAAATCAGCAAAGAAATGCCTTCACCAGAAGAAGATTAAAGTTTTGAAATGGCCCAGCCAGAGCCCAGACCTGAATCCCATTGAAAATGTGTGGGGTTATCTGAATCGCAATCTGACAGATTTGGAGTGTTTTTGCAAAGAAGAGTGGGCAAATATTGCCAAGTCAAGATGTGCCATGCTGATAGACTCATACCCAAAAAGAGTGCTGTAATAAAATCAAAAGGTGCTTCAACAAAGTATTAGTTTAAGGGTGTGCAAGGGTTATGCAACCATATTATTTTATTTTTTTATTTTTACTTCCCTCCACCTAAAAGATTATTGTTCAACTGAGTTGTACAGTTTATAGGTCACATTAAAGGTGGAAAAAGTTCTGAAATGATTCATATTTGTCTTATTTTTTTACATCACAGAAACCTGAAATTTTTAACAAGGGTGTGTAGACTTTTATATATCCACTGTATATCGCTGATGAGAAAAGGTATTTATTTAGCAGTTTATATTTACTAAAATAATTGCATTTTCATGTTTTGTGTGCTGTGGGAGAGCATATATAGTGAATGCAGGGTCCTTGGTTTAGTAACACTTTAATGTTTCATTGCCCCCTTCAATGGTAAAGGCCCTTTGGGATACTCATAATTTTCAATGGGTGCAACACTCTCTTCCATATTTAGGGATTCAATTAACATCCTCTATTGAGACTCTTTACAGGACTAATTTATTCCTTGCTTTTCAAAAGACTTTGGGAAGACCTTCGTCGTTGGGCGGATTATTCTTTATCTTGGTTTGGCAGAATCCACTCTATCAAAATGACATTTTTACCCAGGATACTTTACTATTTCAGAACCTTACCAATAGCAGTCCCAGGAGGAGATCTACAGCGTCTGCAAGCTGAGGGCCTCCATTTTATATGGGGTAACAGAAAACCTTGGATGAATAAACTGACATCATATGCCTCAAAACCACGGTGTGAGCTTGGTCTTCCCAAACAACAAGCCTATTTTCAAGCTGCTCAAATTGCCCAACTTGCCTGTACTACTGCTAAAGGATCTACTCCCCTTTGGGTCTCTATTTAGGCATTCTTCTGTTGTCCCTTTACTATAGGATCACTACTGTGGCTTCCTAGCCGTTTGCCCTTGGATATTATGCCCCACCTTCTCACACTCATTAGCCGTCTGGGACAGAGTATATCACCGTAGATCTCGAGCATCCCCTTATATACTGTTGGCTCCTATTTTCTGCAACCTGGAGTTTCCACCTGGGTTGGGTTAATCGTTTCAGTGATGGCTCAAGTTGGGTTATTAAGGACTGGTGATTACCTTAATAGGGACCAAATATATTTCTTACAACAAATTAAAGATACAATGCAGATGCCCCCTAGTGAAATATTTAGATACAACCAAATTGCATTCTTTGTCAGATCTAAACTTAAACTTAATTTATTAGTTGGGCCTCTTACACTCATGATTTTTGAACTATCTTGCCAAACAAGGGGCTCTTTGAAGGGACGAGTATCTTTGGTGCATGCCTCCCTCACTGAGGCGAATTCAAAGCTTCCTTACATGAATCAATGGGAAAGGGATCTGAATCTTACCTTTGATTTGCCTGAGTGGCAAGATATTGCTTATGCTTTATCTAAAATTTCCATTAATACAACGCTAATTAAAGCCAATTATAAAACACTTCTACTTTGGTACTTGATCCCTACCCGGGTGGCTAAAACACATCTGTCCACATCGCCTACCTGTTCTCTACATTGTGGTCAGTTGGGGACGATGCATCATGTCTGGTGGCAATTCCCCCTCGTAACTAGGTTTTGGATTGGGATATTTAATTTAATTAATTCGGTGATGGGGTGAATATCCATAGATCCACAGAGGCAGCCCTCTTCCACAAGCAACTTGATGAGGTTCCCAGGAAGGCAGTGAAATTGATCAGGTATATATTGTTGGCGGTAAGAATTACTATTGCTAAACCTTGGAAACAGTCAGTAATTCCTCTTGATTATGTAAAGAGCAAATTTAACTGTATTGTGGTCAATGACAAACTAACTCATATACCTCATAACAACACTAAAAAGTTCAACAAAATATGGGATCCGTGCCTCCGATATATCTCAGTTCACTAATTAAGCTCCGGGCTGACCCTCCTCTCCTCTTTCTTTTTCTATCTTCATTTTGATTTTCCTTCTTTTTTTTTTCTGTTGCTTAATCTTGTTTATACCAGGTTGTCTTTGGGGTTTTATATAGTTCTTTTTTTTTAACAGTATTCTCAGTGATGGATACAGGAGTTCTCCCACTATTCCCTATCCACTACTTCCCTCCCACCCTCCCCTCCCTTTTTCTCCATACTATGAATGTATTCCTGTACCTCTTAATACCTGGTTGAAATTCAAGTTATTGCTTAGAATTGTTATGTTCTTGGTCCCTTGTGGATCAGATCCATGTTTCCTACCTTCTGATAATGAGTAATATTCTTTTTAATCTCTGAATACTTACCTAAGAAAATCCCATTGCTAATGTTTATTTCTTTGAAGATAGTCTATATTATCTTTGTTTGCTTTTACTTTATGGACTTATGTCTTTGATATAATGACAACCCGAGAACAGCCATCGTTTAAATGGTATGTTTGTTACTGTCAGAATTTTTTCAATAAAAATATTGAAATGTTGAAACGCTGGACAAAAGAAAAATGCTAAATGTTAGCAGTATTTCGCTTAATATGTAAGCTACGTAAATAGCTGGTTGTTAAGGAGCAGGCCAGGAAGCCAGCCACTGTGTCCTAACAACGGATAAGTCATCAGCTGTCAGCGGCGTTCCCCGTTGACAGCTGAATGTAAAAAAAACATTGCAGGCAAAAAAATATAAAAACAACAGCATGGGGTCCCCCCTTCCAAATTCATACTACACCTTTAATTATTTAAGAATTATAAGATGGCGGGAGTCCTCGTCGTGACTACAGGTGATTGACGAGGGATCTACACCAGGGAACGTTTTTTTTTTTTAAATAAAGGACTTGTGTGTTTATTGTGTTTTTTATTACTTTTTACACTTTTGTGTACCCCATACTCATTCACATGGGTGGGGGCAGTATCTAGGGGCCTCCTTGATAAAGGGGGCTTCCAGATTCCGATAAGCCCACAGATCCCCACAACTAAAAGCCAGGGTTGTGGGGAAGAGGCCTTTGTCCCTAATAACATGGAGACAAGTTGCAGAGCGCCCCCAAAGCAACCCCCCTTTGTTAAGGGCATTGGCCTGGTATGGGTCGGGGGGGGGCGCCCTTTCCTGGCCTGCCAGGCTGCATGCTCAGATAAGGGTCTGGTATGGATTTCGGTAGGACCCCAGAACATTTTTTTTTTTTTTACATTTTTGTGTGGGGATTAGGTCCGGTACCCCGTTTTATATCACTTTTTTTTTATCCTGACCCGCCCCTTAACCAGCTATTCACTGGTTGTTAACAATGCTGGAGGTCTCTGCTTAAAAAAGAAAAAAGAGAGAGCTCTGCTTAACGCTGGCCACTGGCATTTAGCATAGCTTAGGAGAGTTTAATAGAGTTTAGGAGCTGTCAGCATTTTTCGTGCCAAAACGTTGCTGCTCCAGAACACGCTGGCAGAGGGTTTTATTTTCTGCCTCTAAACTCTCGTGCCAAAAAACGCTGATAAAAGCCTATGAACACATAGGATAACATGCAGGGGAGTTTAGAGGCAGTTAAAAAAAAGACTTGCGCCCAAAACAGCAGCTGTAAAAACGCCCAGTGTGCATGAGGCTTTATCCACAATAAGGAGCTAGGAGACAATACAACTATGAGATCTCAGGGAGCCAGACAGCTCAGAGAAGTCAGCCTCTGATACCAGTAAAACTATTAAGGAAGAATAGGAATCTTTCTAAAGAAAGCCCCTATAATTATAATAACTTTACATCAGTAGTTGTCAACTTATAAGGTATAGGGGACTTCAGCTGTGGCCTCTGACAGCACCAAAGAGCCATACATAATATTCAGTTAATGTGATGGTACAGAGGACTGTCTGAGACTTTAGACATGCTAAACTAGATAGTCAGAGCCCGCAGATATGGTATGGAAGTGTTTGAAGGTTAAAGACACTGCAGGAGACTGTCAAAGCCTAGGTGTGTGTTTAATGAGACTGTTAGAGAATACAGCCATTACTGTCTCTTTACTAATTCATGCTTGTAACCCCACTACTGACTGCTGCGGGGGGGGGGGGGGGGTTGTCGGGGTGTCTGCCAGGGGCTGCATTTTACTCCCAAGGCAACATGGTCTTAAAAATATGTAGCTGTGACTGGGACAAGGGCTTCATTAACCACTGTTTGTATTTAGAACAGTCACAACGCATAATTCAATTATAATTTTATAACAATAACCCTTTAATAAAATAAACTTTTTAAGGTGCCCTAATACCTCTGCCAAAAAATCTGGAGCAATTGGAGATGTTGTTTGTGTGTGTGGCCACTTCTCCTCCCCCTCCTCTTCCTCCTCCTCCTCCTCCTCCTCATGTCCCAACTTAACAGGTCTGAATCTGGGGGAATACCAAAGCTTTCATTATACACTGGTTCTTGTTTTTCTACATGTAAACTTTACTGTCAGTCTGTATGATTTCGTTTGTCAGGTACTGGACTGCGTAGTAGTTGCTCTCCTAGGAAAATGAAGCACAAGTGTTAATTGGCTGTATTTAGTGATTCCAGTAGCTGCTGCTCATTTTAACATAATGTCCTACTTTTTAAAGAGGCTGGGAGTTCACACGTTTCAGATCGTCTGGACCCATTCGGATGCATTTGTGGAGTATTTCTGCTGTTTTCAGGTGGATAAAAAGATTTCCGCTCTGTTTCCCTCCCCCTCACCACCTGTCATTTTGGAAGCCTGCCTGCCACCCCCCCTCCCTTGTGTCTGGCGTGAGAACAGAGAGGGAATGAGCTCTGACTCTTTACAGTTAGCAGGCAGCACAAGGCGTTTTAAGTGGCTGAAAAGGGACCTACCTGTGGTTTTCCAGGGCCCCCTTGTCAGGATAGCGAGCCGTTACAAGTCACTGTCACAAAAATATCAAAGTTTTCATTTTTTTTCTTTTTTTTACTTTAAATCTGGACCATTTTATAGTAGTAAACAAAATTATGGCACCAAGATGTTGTAATCTGTATTTGTACATTACCCATTGTACATTTCAGTGAAGGTACTTTCTAAGCACCATTTTCGCTACAGAAAAAGGGGGTAAAGATCTGAAATATGTCAATCTGTTGCTACAATCATTCCCTGCTGGGAGATAAATGGTTTGGTTTTATAAGTTGGACGCAGTACAAGCACTGTAGCACCAAGATAGAACCTGCTTTATCTTGAACATCTATGCACAGGAGTAACTGTCCTTTCACACTTGTCATTGCCATAGGCTATTGGATGAGACTTTCATATCTGTTAATACTGAGAAACGTTGGCACATTTGGGTTCTAGTTAGAGGCATGCTAAAATGTGCTCCGGTGCTGTGGAATTTGGTTGATCCCTTTGTTTTATGATTGGGATAATTGGTATTTAAGCTTAGTTAACACATAGTATTTTGCCTTCATCCATGTTAGAGTTGTTTTTTTCTGTTTTTTAAAGGTTACACATCACATAAAGCCTTTTTTTTTTAAACAGAACACCAGGCAGAAATGTTTAATTAGTACCATAAAGTGCCTTGAAAAAGTATTCACACCCCTTGACATTTTCCACATTTTGTCATGTTACAACCAAAAACGCCAATGTATTTTATTGGGATTTTATGTGATAGACCAACACAAAGTGGCACATAATTGTGAAGTGGAAGGAAGATGACAAATGGTTTTCAATATTTTCTACAAATAAATATGTGAAAACTGTGGCGTGCATTTATATTTAGCCCCCCTGAGTCAATACTTTGTAAAACCACCTTTTGCTGCAATTACAGCTGCAAGTCATTTTGGGGATGTCTCTACTAGCACATCTAGAGAGTGAAATTTTTGCCCATTCTTTGTTGCAAAATAACTTAAGCTCTGTCAGATTGGATGGAGAGTGTCTGAACAGCAAATTTCAAGTCTTGCCCCAGATTCTCAATTGGATTTAGGTCTGGACTTTGACTGGGCCATTCTAACACATGAATATGCTTCGATCTAAACCATACCATTGTAGATCTGGCTGTATGTTTAGGGTCATTGTCCTGCTGGAAGGTGAACCTCCGCCCCAGTCTCAAGTCTTTTGCAGACTCCAATGCCCCGTACACACAAGCGGAATTTCCGTCAAAAAAAGTGTGATGGGAGCTTTTGGTCGGATATACTCCATCCACCTTTTTTTTGTCTGAATTTCCGCCAGCAAAAGATTGAGAGCTGGTTCTCTATTTTGCTGATGGAAAAAGTTCTTGACGGAAATTCTGTTTGTATGCAATTCCGACGCGCAAAAAACCACGCATGCTCGGAAACAATTCGACGCATGCTCGGAAGCATTGAACTTCATTTTCGTGGCTCGCCGTAGTGTTGTACGGCACTGCGTTCTTGGCGGTCAAAAGTTCCGAGAACTTTTGTGTGACCGTGTGTATGCAAGCTTGAGCGGAATTCCATCGGAAAAACCATCCAAATTATTCAGACGGAAATTCCGCTCGTGTGTACTGGGCATAACAGGTTTTCTTCTAAGATTGCCCTGTATTTGGCTCCATCCATCTTCCCATTAACTCTGACCCACTTCCCTGTCCCTGCTGAAGAAAAGCATCCCTACAACATGATGTGAGAAAGTAAAAGAATGTGGCGCTTACTAAAAGCTGAGCAAATCCTAAATAAATATGACTAAATACATAATCAATAAAAATATATAAAAATAAATAACTGTGCAAACAATAGCAGCTTTATATTAAAGTGCAAAAAATATACCAGTTGGTACGAATACCAGTATTAAAGTGAATGTGTAGTAATATCCAAAAATAAAGTGCAAAGTGAGAGTAAAAAACTTCCAAAAAGTGCAAATGCAAATACAATCAATTTGTGACAACACAGTCTTTATAAGTGTAATATAGCCATAAAAACGGTGCTGAATTCCAACAGACAGAACAGTTTATCCAATATATAGTGCATCCAGATATAAAGTGCATGTGCCACACTCTAATAAGGGTACTCCATCCAATGTGAGTGATACCGTTTCCCCCAGCCTCTCACCTCATACAGATATCAATAAAGTTTAAATATTCCACACATAAAGTGCATGTGCCACACTCTAGTTTGGGTACTCCATCCACTGTGAGTGATACCATTTCCCCCAGCCTCTCCCCTTATATAGAAATAAATTAAGCTTGAGTATTCCACACTAGCCGATCAAGTTATGGTGTATCGATTCCTCAGTAGGTCAGGAACAACATGATGCTGCCACCACCATGTTTTACAGTGGAGATGGTGTGTTTAGAGTTATGTGCAGTGTTCGTTTTCCGTTACATACAGTATTTTGCTTTTAGGCAGAAAAGTTCAATTTTGGTCTCATCTGACCAGAGCACCTTCTTCCATGCTGTGTCCCCCACATGGTTTCTCGCAAACTACAAACTGGACTTTTTATGGCTTTCTTTCAATTATGGCTTTGTGAAGGGCCATGTCTTGGTAGGTTTGCTGTTGTGCCATATTCTTTTCATTTTCAGACGATGGATTGAACAGTGCTCCGTGAAATGTTCAAAGCTTGGAATATTTTTTTATAACCTAACCCTGCTTTAAACTTCCCCACAACTTTATCCCTGGCCTGTCTGGTATGTTCCTTGGCCTTCATGATGCTGTTTGTTCATTAAGGTCTCTCTAACAAACTTCTGAGGGGTTCACAGAACAGCTGTATTTATACTGAGATTCAATTACACACAGGTGGACTCTATTTATTAATTAGGTGATTTCTGAAGGCAATTTGTTCCACTAGATTTTAGTTAGAGGTATCAGAGTAAAGGGGGCTGAATATAAATGCACGCCACACTTTTCAGATATTTATTTGTAAAAAATGTTGAAAACCATTTATCATTTTGCTTCCACTTAACAATTATCTGCCACTTTCTGTTGGTCTATCACATAAAATCCCAATAAAATACATTTAGGTTTTTGGTTGTAACATGACAAAATGTGGATAATTTCAGGGGGTATGAATACTTTCTCAAGGCACAGTAAAAGTCAGTGTCTGCCTTTAACGAACATGGCCTTTTTGAAGGAAAGCTTTGTGAAGACAAAATAAAACTTCGTGAGATAATATACCAATTCATTCATGAGGCTTGTAGTGATTGAACAACTGTTATCTGAGAAAATATAAGGATTTGACGCACGTACAAATGTTTTGCGGGTGAAATGTATGCTTAGATGAGGACATTATCCTTGGGTAAAGATTACAATAGACAGCTTAATTTCGACAGATTCCTGCTAAATCAGACAAAAAATTCAAGAAGTGTGGGCATGAAAAAGTTTGCTCTAAAAAAAAAAAAAAAAAATCTCACTTTTTAAAGTCTTTATGTAGCTATTAGTGTTTTGTCAAATTCAACTGAATTTAACTGTCAGGGATATACCTCAGCATTTATATTCACACAGGTAGCACAGACATCCTAATTCAATCACTATGGAGAGTGTGAGGCCAGATGGATGTTGACTGTCCAAGAACAGGATGGGAGCTGTGAAAGTTGTGGAACCATCATGTTCTTGTTGCATAGTTTTATCCTTGGTTTCAGGAAGTCTGCATAGGTGTTAGCAAGGTAGAGATGTTAAAATATATATGATAACTCTTTAGGGGGAAAATGGCAAGTCATTGATTCAGGTATGTGCATGATTTGCAAGTCAACAATAGATCATCGTAAATACAAGCTTTTAGCAAACACATGCACTCAATGCACAAGAATATCAAATTTGCATGGGAAGAGGCACAGAATACCAAATAATTAGACTGTATGTTACATGTCAAAGAGGGAAGTGACTTAGATATTTAGGTCTACAGCAAACCTACCCACTGGAAAACAAACTGAAGATTATTCAAACACTCCAACAATAGGCTGAGATGGAAACATCTAACACGTAATTTAAAGGTAAGGTTTTTGGCTACCCAGACAGTGCTTCTGGTAAAAAATCCATAAGGTAAACCAAAATATGGGACCATTGAACAGAGGGGAGAAGCAGAACACTCAGAGTAATATAGTAATCCTGTATGTAGCCAGAGTGTCTGCGTGTCATCCTCAGAAGCTTGTACATCCTAAAGCCCCATCACCCAAACACCAGTGAAATAACTGGTTATGTGCAGTGTACTAAAGAATGCAAAAACCTGTACTTTGGGGAGACATTACCTCTCAACAAGCAAATGGCCCAATATAGTAGAGCTTATTCTACAGGTCAAAATTAGGCAGTTTTTTTTACTCTTTTATGCATCTTGCCAACCAGTTGTCGTCTCTGTCCGAATATGAACCTCACTATCCTCAAATTAATGTTCCATTTCTTTGAGGATAGTGAGGTTCATATTCGGACAAAGAGGACAACTGGTTGGCAAGGTGCATAAAAGAGGCATGAAGGTGGAGGGATTTGTCACTATCTGTCTTCTACATATAACACAATATTAAGTATTAAGATCAATACCCTGGCCATTTGACAACAATTCACATATTCAACTTTGAAAATTGAAATATTAAATCTACCCATACATGGACAGAAATTTGTGGTTCAACAGGGATTAGCTGAATTTTGATCCATGTCTTCTGATCAACTTGTGCACAATTAGCCTGGTAGGTTTTTCCTGAAGGATCAGGAACTACTTGTGCTCTGACACAATTGGGATATGGCCAGTCCTCTAATGCCGCGCACACAGGAGCGGAATTTCTGATAGAAAGAGTCCTATGGGAGCTTTTCATTCTATATTCCGACCATGTGTATGCTCCATCAGACTTTTTCTGTCGAAAATTCAGACGGACTTAGATAGAAAACATGTTCTATATTTTTCCGATGGAACAAATTACTATTGGAAAAATATGCTGGTCTGTATGCTGTTCCGACACACCAAAATCAACGCATGCTCTGAAGCAAGTACGAGACGGAAGTTATTGGCTACTGGCTCTTGAACTTCCGTTTTCTAGTCCCGTCGTATGTGTTGTACGTCACCGCGTTCTGGACGGTCAGAATTTGGTGTGACCGTGTGTATGCAAGACAGCTTGAGCGGAATTCCGACGGAAAAACGTTCAGAGTTTATTCCGACGGCAAAACCGGTCGTGTGTACAGGGCAATAGTTTTACTTTTAAGTCAGTTCATTTTTATGTTTTAGTTTAAGTCTGAGGATTGATATCATATAGAAGCACATAATGTTTGTTGATATTCAGCATAGGCCTTGTGTGTGTGCACAATACCCCACTCTGACTCCATCTCTGCTGGTCTGTTTTTTGGTCTGACGTGGACTCAGAACATACTCCACCCCAGTGAAGGTATACTTTTTCTTGACCTTTGAGTCTTGGAAAGTTGGGCTATATGTCTTCTCCAGGTTTTCCTGCATCTGTGTTACTGTTTGAAGACTTACATTTTTTTGGATCTCTCTTCCAGTTTTTCAGTGGATCTGTCTTCTTTTCTCTCTTCTTTTCTCTTTCATCTTCCTACCCACCTGCCTTGCCCCAACCACCATGGACAGCCCGCGCTCCAATTAATAATCTTAAGCCCTCAGGGGTAAGCTCTTTTTACCCGTACCTCTGTTATGACTGCTTCTCGCCCCCTAAACCCATTTCCATTGTTTCTCATAATACTCAGGGCCTGAACTCTCCTCCAGTCAAGCACTACTTGCACACGCTGCCATTTGCTGTTCCAGCCACTAACCTTTATATATTTCAAAATAGGTTCATGAGGTTTATTTGGACCCCTAAGGGTCACAGACTGTTGCAGCGTACACTCTACACAATGCAAGACTTAGGTCAGTTGGGAGTTCTGGACCTTAGAAAATTATTTCAGGGCTACCCAGCTTATCCAATTTTCTCAAATATATCTAATCTTCTAACACTCCTGTTGTGCCAATTTTTAATACCCCAACATTTCTTCCTGGTCTTCGTTCCTATGAATTTAAGTGGTGGTTGAATAAAGGCCGTTATCACATAGGACACTTCCTTGACCATTGGGGCATTTATCCTGCTTCTCACTTTACTCAGCAGCTTGGGATGCCAGCCTCTGAGTCTTATTGTTTTACAACAAATCTTACACTATCTCCGGTCATTGCAATATCTTACAAATGTTATTGTGGCATGGACAGCCTTCAAAAGCAGGTGCTACCGGTGTGAGGCTCAGAAGGGTGGAATCTCAGAATTATATAGACAATTGTTAACTCCACTGGCAAACTACCGCACATGTTTGCATGGGAAAAGGATGTGGGAATGGAGATAGATGAAGAGGATTGGAGGGCCTGGTCAGTTAGAACTTTTAAAGGCATCATGCATGTCTCCCTTATTGAAACAGGCTACAAGGAACAATCTCGATTTATACCTGAGTGCTTGTCAAAAATGTATACGGGCTCATCGCCACTTTGCTTCCAGAGATGCGGGCAGGTGGGAACAATGTACCACACGTGGTGATCGTACAATAAAGTGAAGCGTTTCTAGATAAGAGTTCACGCCCTGATAATACACTCTGTGACCATGAGAAATATATTCAAAAACCCTAGGGTTGCTCTACATAATAAACCAATTGATTGGGATACCTATACACACTCAGACCTTGATATACTTTGTTCTTGGCAGCCAAGATATCTATTGTGATCATCTGGAAGAGTACTGTCGTAGATGTGGCAGTAATGAAGCAGAAATTGACGTGGATAATGACTAATGAAAAGATAGTTAGGATTTTACGAGATACCTCCTCATGGTTTGAGAAGGTCTGAAACCCCTGGATATAATATTTTCAACCCCCTGCTTAATGGCTATCGTAGTGGTGGAGGGACCAGGCTCTCATGCACGCTGTTGCTTTTTCCTTTCCTTTCTTTTCTTCCCTTTTATTTCTTCTCCTGTTTCCCCATTGATGATGCTTTGACTGCTTAAAAATTGATATAGATCATCTTGTAAGAGGATGGGAATTTTTAACATAGTTCTGTGTTTTGCATCTGGCTGGCACCTCGCATTTGCTCAATGGGGTTTGTCCCATATGGTTGAGACCGTCAGCAATTCCTATACTCCTTAACTTACGTTGATGGTATTTTTGCCCTGCTTCTATATGCAAACTTCAATGTTGCTTGTCATCAGTGCCTTTTACATATGCTACTCAAATGTTTTTTCCACCTGCGCTGCGAGTACGCACTTAATTTTGCACTTGAATAATACTGTTCATACTACTGTTCTAATCTTTTGAAACTTTAATCAAAAAATATTGAAACAGAACATAACATTGTCATCTTGCAGTTCCTGTGTTTTATTTAAGCATATTTGCAATTGCTGGTATGCCATGATGGTGATTGGTATAACCTGGACATATGGGAAGTGACTTGTAAAATATGTGTATATAATGGGGGGTTGGTAAAAGGTATGATTACATACTCTCTGACCAGGGAGAAGAAAATCGTGCATGGATCTCATAGTATACAGTACTGTTTTCTGTGTATTTATTAACTGTGAATAACATTTAATACATCCGAGAAGTGTGTGCTCCCCCGAGAAAGTGTCCTGTTGATTTTGGGTCACTCCAGGCAGAGAGAACAAAAGCCTAAACATGTCAGTTTTAATTTTAACCGGGGGTAATCCAACTACTTGCCGTCAACATATTTGATTGCCTTTAGAGATTTAATTAATTAACTCTCTGTAGACATCTCTTGTTATTATGCCAATGGGAAACATTTTGGCTTCTAAGGTATCCCGCTGAGGATTCTAAAATCTTTTTGAAACATTTTTATTTTAAAAAAACAGCCCACATTTGACTATTGTATTTTAAGATTCTAACATTATTGACCACAAATAAATGGCTGTTGGCAGTTATTGTCAGCATTATCAAGCAAGGGGAAACTTTCCATCTGTGGTCCCGAACCAAAAGACAAGAGGATACATTTCTTAACAGATGGCAGTGCACAATAGCACTAAGTCGATCCTCACGAGACGCGCAGTCAGTCACTAGATATTTTCAGCAACATCTTGAAATAAATTGTCCCTTAAGATTTGCAAGTCTTTAAAAAAAGAGTACCACTAGAAATTGACAAATTTCAAAACATGGCATGCTTAAACACATTCGATTTTAGATGTAGCATAAGATGAGTCTGACAGGGCAAATAAAGAAATGTGCGGACTGCAGCTGTATAGAAAGCATGCCAGGTCTTTGTCTGTGAAAGCTATTTTCTAAGCTAAGCTTTTGACGTCGCTGATGGCTTCACGGATATGATAACTTAATAGTACAGGCCATGGTTGGCTTTAATACCAATTTGCTCTTCTGTAGTATAAAGTCCAGTTTGCTAGATTTGCATACCTATTTTTAAAGCAAAGGATAATGTATTATCAGTGAGCACAATTTTAAGTTATTATTCTAGGGTTTATTTTAAAGTAATATTTGACATTATTTTTGCATACTTAAAACCTTCCTCTTCCTTTTCTTTTTTTTTAATTAATGGAATGATTTTTAGGTTAGCTACTAGAGGCCAGATAGATTAGCTACTGCAAGTACCCTGCCTAACAACTGTTAAGATATCAGCTGCATTGAGATTGCATTCTTTTCAAGGTATTAGCCTTCTGAACTACTGTTCTGAACTGCCCCCATGTATATAGATAATTATAAATACAGATAGAAACACTGTTGTAAAAATAAGTATATGTGTATGCAAACCCTGACAATAAACCTCTTATTTGCTTCTTTTTGTTCTCTTAACCACTTGCCTACTGGGCACTTAAATCCCCTCCTGCCCAGACCAATTTTCAGCTTTCAGTGCGCTGACAGTTTGAATGACAATTCTGTAATACTGTACCCAAATGAATTTTGTGTCCTTTTTTTCATAGAAATATAACTTTCTTTTGGTGGTATTTGATCACTTCTGGGTTTTTTATTTTTTGCGCTCTAAATGAAAAAAAAAACGAAAATTTTGAAAAAAATGCATTTTGCAAATTATTAATTTATTATTAATTTTTTTATTAATTTTTCTTCATAAATTTTGGCCACAATTTATACTGCTACATATCTTTGGTAAAAATAGCCCAAATTAGTGGATATTATTTGGTCTGTGTGAAAGTTAGAGAGTCTACAAGATGTGCAAATCATAAAAAATTTATCACACCTGATGTACTGGTGACCTATCATTTCTTGCGACCCGAACAAGCCAGGAAGGTAAAAATACCCCCTTAATGACCCCTTTTTTGAATTTAGACATTTCAAGGTATTTAGTAAGAAGCATGGTGAGGTTTTTGATGTTGTCATTTTTTCCCACAATTCTTTGCAAAATGAAAAAATTGTAATTGTCATTGTAATAGGTTATTCCTCTCGCATGGCATGTGTATACCACAAATGACACCCCAAAATACATTCTGCTACTCCTCCCGAGTATGGCGATACCACATGTGTGGGACTTTTTCACAGCCTATCTACATAAAGAGGTCCAACGTACAGGGAGCACTATAAGGTGTTCTAGGAGCATAAATTACACATCTAACTTGTTGACTACCTATTACACTTTTGAAGGCCCTGGAGCACCAGGACAATGACACGTGACACTGATGTGGCACTGATAACACATGACACTGATGTGGCACTGATGACAGATGGCACTAATACGTGGCACTGATGTGGCACTGATGACAGATGGCACTAATACGTGGCACTGATGACACGTGACACTGATGTGGCACTGATGACAGATGGCACTAATACGTGGCACTAAAGACAAATGGCACTAATACGTGGAACTGATGACAGATGGCACTAATACGTGGCACTGATGACACTGATGTGGCACTGATGACAGATTGCACTGATATGTGGCACTGATGACACCTAACACTGACAGATGGCACTGGGGACAAGTGGCACTGGGGACAGATGGCACTGATAGGTGTCACAGGGGACAGGTGGCACTGATAGGTACTGTGGGCACTGTATTTGTTGTGTTTTATGTAGTTTTCACTCACTCTGTAGCACAGGTCGCTCTCCCTCCTCACACGCGGTCTCTGTGAGGAGGGAGAGCCAGCAATGAGAGATGATCTCATATGTTTACATTTGGGATCATCTCCCATTGAACATGCCGATCGAGTGCTAAATAGCTGCTGTGTTTGGCCATTTAGCACGATCTGCGATTGGCTGTGTCTAAGGGACATGTCCAACACGGATTTTCCCCGCTGCGTGCCCGCGGCGAAGGAGTAAACAGGAGGACGTCCTCGGACGCCCTCCCGGCAATTGAGAGGCGTGCTGTAGCTATCTTTAGGCTATAGCGCGGGCGCCTAGTGGTTAAATATAATATCGAAATCATTTTGTTATCCTCTTTTGATAAATGCATAAAAAAAGACCTGTGCATCTTGCTAGTAATTTTGCGCTTAACATGTTCTCTTTGCCTGTGGTTTACTCTTCTTAGTTTCATTGTTCTCCGCTATCTTTGAATACTACAGGACACCTCTCTCCATCTTATGGAGACAAGGAGGGAGGTAAGTGTTCCACAGCCCTGCTCTAGGGTAACACTGTTGCTCCACCGTAGAAAGAGTATGGTGAGTGTGTGTTGTCACCCTAGGATAAGAATTATGTTACTGGCAGGATCACCAGGTAAAAATAAAGTGGAAAAAAGCCACCACATCTAAGGGCTGGTAAGCTGCAATATATAAACTTTTTGACTTTAGATACGCTTTAACAGGACAATAAAATACAAACGGTATATACATACACACACTCACCGGCCACTTTATTAGGTACACCTGTTCAATTGCTTGGTAACACAAATTGCTAATCAACCAATAACATTGCTGTAACTCTATGCATTTAGGCATCTAGAGTCTCGATTTCAGCTGCAACATTCAGATGGTAGGGTCAGAATTTGGCGTAAACAAAATGAAAACATGGATCCATCCTGCCTTGTATCAACAGTTCAGGCTGGTGGTGGTGGCCATGGCCGACCTGAGTATTGTTGCTGATCATATCCAACCCTTTAAGACTGCAGTGTACCCATCTTCTGATAGCTACTTCCAGCAGGATAATGCACCATGTCACAAAGCTTAAAGCGGAGTTCCACCCAAAAGTGGAACTTCTACTTATCTGCTTCCTCCCCCCCTCTGGAAGTTCGGCCCCCCTCCTCCTCCCTCTGCCACCAGGGCTGTAAGAAAGGGCAGCGTGCTTCGCGCATGCGCAGTAGGTAACCGGCTGTGAAGCCAAAAGGCGACGAATGGCGACTGCAGCACCCGACAGCCGATCCGAAAATCGGCTGGGGAGCTGATATCACAGGCTCCCTGGATAGGTAAGTGTCCATATATAAAAAGTCAGCAGCTACAGTATTTGTAGCTGCTGACTTTAGAAAAAAATTTCCCCAGGCGGAACACCTCTTTAACTCAAACTTGTTTCCCATCTCACCTTCCAGGATGGCAACACATAAGAGGTGATAGGCTCCTCTCTACAGGAAACACAATCAGTTCGCAGCTGTTGAAAAGGCCCCACCTTACCTCTTGTCCTCAGTATTGATTGTGTTTCTCCCACAGTAAAACGATTGTTTTTTTCTCTGACCATACGACTAATAGTCGGAAGGTACCCCTGTGAGACAGGTTTAGGAAGGCCAGTGAGGGCTGCACTAACCTGCTGCCTCAGTCACAGGTCGCCACCACGGCATTGTGTAGGTGCATGGGTGTAGCCGAATCCCCCGCCGTTGCACGCCACTCAACAGCTCGAGTCTCCTCCTGTCTTCCCTTCTGTGCAGCAGGCGCCGTTTCTCTGGAATCCGGGTGGTGTAAAAACACCAAGGGGAGGACCTTGCGCCCAAGGCCCAGGAAGAGGGTGGATCGCTCCCAAAGTGACCCAGGAAGTAGGTTTAAAGTGTGGAGGAGACGCCGGAGCCACATGGCTGCGGAGGCTGAAGCTTTCCTGTTTGCACCAGGACTCAGCGAGCTGCAAAACCTGAAAGTCTGCCACAACCCAACTCATGGAAAAGGAGGATGGAAAGGCAGTGCAGGTGGCGACAGGCAAGAGCAAGTCGAGGGGTAAGTGCCTTTTACATATTATGGGGAATGATACCTTTAGTTGTCCCTGGTATACCGCCATGCTCTCACCTCTGGGGATAGAGGCCTGCAGCCATGTTAAAGGGGACAGGAAGAGTACCTGTTGATTGTTTCCTCTTCTCTTGCAGATTCCCCAAGTGGAGCTCAGGAGGACTCTGATAAACCACCTTTTACATCCGCTAGCAATAGCGACTCTAAAAAGTGCAGTAATTGTGGGGAAAGATTGTCTAAATCTCATACCAAGCCTTTTTGTTATCGGTGCATTAACAAACTGGCTGGGAAAGAGGCCTCATGATTAATGAAAGATTTCCTTAAAAATGTACAGGAGGAAATGATGGCCACTATTCAGTCTTTCCGCACCTCGGTAGCCACCCCCCAGGTAGTAGTCTCAGAGGAACTCGCCCCTAAAGAGGCCCCTTTCTCTCAGGAGAGTTTGCTGGCCAAACCAGGTCCAAGTAGCTTTTTGCCCCTATCTCAAGGACTCCCCCCAGCTCAGGCCAGGGAGGAAAACGAGATGGAGGATACAGAAAGCCAGGCAAAATCTGAGCCCAGTTCAGAAGAGGAGGCTGATCCAGGTCTGGATAGTGATGCGGAAGATCTCAGACTAAACAGACATCTCTTTGGCTTGGAGGACTTGGCGGGACTCCTTCAGGCTACCTATGCCACTGAAGAGATCCCTTAACCAGCTAAAGAAACCTCTGCACAAGATAAGATGTACAGGGGGTTGGTGAAAAAACAGTCAAGGGTTATGGGGGTGTCAGAAACCACGAATCAGACTGAGACAGAAGTACAGTTAAATCACACTTGTTTATTAATAATAAAAAAAGGTAAACAGATTAAACGTAGTCAAAACATAGCCAGAATTCAGGAATCGTAACGTATAGTAGACAAGCCAAAAGGTCGGAGAGCCAGAGATGAGCGTAGTAGAACAGCAAGCAGGATCTGGAGCCAGAAGGAATGTCAGCCAAGCAAGTCTTTAACAGGAACACAGGTGAGCATCTCTAGAGATGTGAACAAGGCGAAGGCAGAGATTATCTGGACTGGGCGGCTTAAGTAGGCAGGACTGACGAGCAGGATGTCCTCTACAGGTGAGTCACTGTGGAGAGATAGGAGCTGGCAGCTGAGTGGCCAGCTTTGAGAAGGAAGGGCTGAGCCCAACCCTGACAGTGGGCCTGTTAAGGTAATGTTGCTGTTGCCTACCCTTTATTTGGACTGCAATCAAAGGCTAGAATTCATACTTTGCAGGTAGGCCATAGAAAACCAGTATTTAAAAAAGCCTACAGCTAATTTATATTGATCAGAAATCTGTCCACATGCCATTAGATATGATGACTACATTGGTTTTAATTTTTCAGGCCTTTATTTTTGCCTGATGATCCTGTCAGTAACACACTTCCGATCTAAAGTTGACAACGTTAACTCTCAGTGCATGCTCTATGGAGAAACACCTCTCTATCCCCTCAACTCCATAATCTAGGGGAAGGTCTTCTGTAGATCGAAGTTGAACTTGACAGGTCTATCTTGCTTGAGATAACACCGCAGAGTGTACAGGAATTCACTGGATTTCTGGCAGGATTAACGGGCATTTTTGCACATATCTAACAAATATAACAAAAAACTTTTAGGCCTCTTGCACACTGCTGCCTCAAAATGCAAGGTTTTTTATTCATGCAGGCATTTTTTCACTGATGTAAATGCAGACCATTGTTTTTAATGTGCCTGTACACACAGGTGTAAACATGCGCTTTGTATAGATCAGTACAACAAAAATTACAGAAAACTGAATTGCTGGTCAGTATTTTTGCATGTATATGGGCAAATATGCGCAAATACACACATATGCCTCACTTCCTTCATTAAAAAAAGCTAGAAGAAATTTTATGCTTGTGTGTGCATACTTGCAAATATGCACAAGTGATAAACAGCCCATCCTTGTGTTTTCTCTGCCAGGAATGTCTGATGCTTATACATCAGAACAGTTTGCAAAAGGCCATAAAGGTATTGTATAATTTAACAGAACAAAAGGGAACAAATATGAAGGATTCATTGTTAGGGTTTTCATACACTTTATTAATCATTCACATGGGCTCTCAGCCCCATACAGCGCAAAGAGCCATTTGTTTTCTTTCTGTACTAGCTCTGCACTGTGTGCAAGCAGTCTGTATAAAGTGAATGGATAATGCACAGCCCATTTTTTCAGGTAAGCAGTGATGTGTGCACAGTCCCAGCTGCACAGGCTCTATAGCTGGGTCCATTCTCCAGTCCTTATACCTGTCAAACTTGACTGTGCAGGTGAGTCTGTACAGCCAATGTGTATCCTTTCACTTTTATTAGGCTGCCTGCACACTTCTCAGCACTAGTACAAAAAGTAGGCATACAGCTTTTCACACTGCATGGGGGCTGAGCGTCTGTGTGAATGAACCCCTTAATGCAGGTTTAAACCACTCTTTAACCACTTGCCAACTGCATATATACATTTCAGTTTGCAAGTGGTTTACCGGGATTACGGCTTATGATATCAGCCATAACCCCATTACAGTTTTTTGCGGACGCATTCTCATGAAACCGGTCCACTCGCTGATGTTTCTCAGGCTTACTGTTTCCAACCGGCTTGACCCAGAAACAATCAGATGGTGCAGCCGGTTGCTCCCATAGGCGATCAAATAGATAATACTCTTTGATCTGCTCTATGTCCTTGGATGTCCAAGCTGGACCTCCTAAAACATTTTTTTTTTAATCTTTTGCATTTAAAGGTAAAGAAGAGACTTGTGGTCTTTATGACCCTAGATCTCTCCATAAAGAAGACCAGTAATCCTTATTTCTATTACAAGGGATGTTTACATTTAGGAATAAAAGTGATTTAAAAAAGTGCTCCCATCCCACGGAACGAACTCATAGATAAGTCACGCACACATATGTAAACGGTATTCACACCACACATGTGTGATACTACCTCCTCTGTAACTTTAAACAGGTACCCCGTAAAGGCATTTAAAGCGTTAAATATGGAGATTTTTAAGTACCGTAGTTTGTCACCA
This sequence comes from Lithobates clamitans, assembly GCA_037952925.1. Taxonomy (NCBI): domain Eukaryota; kingdom Metazoa; phylum Chordata; class Amphibia; order Anura; family Ranidae; genus Lithobates; species Lithobates clamitans. Next base: position 5,035,336 of record JBBGZY010000011.1, on the reverse strand, counting down.
TTCCATGGGCATGCACAATTTTAAAGCATGACATGTTATCTATATGGGTATCTATTTACTTGGCGTCATCTTTCACATTATAGAAAAAAATGGGGTAAATATTGTTTTTTTGTTTTTTTTTTTATTATTCATTAAAATATCTTTTCCAAAATAAATTGCATTTGAAAAACAGCTGCGCAAATACTGTGTGACATAAAAAAATGCAACAATCGCCATTTTATTCCCTTGGCTCTCTGCTAAAAAAATGTATAATGTTTTGAGGTTATAAGTAATTTTCTAGCAAAAAATACTGATTTAAACAAAAAGTGATAGAAAAAGCCTGGTCGGCAAGTGGTTAATGAATGACCACAGACACAACAAACTATATATTGCTGGACAAAAAAAACCAAGTTAGACTTACCGGTAACTTGTTTTCCAGAAGTCTTTCAGGACAGCACCTGAGAGATAGCGACTCCACCCACCGGAAACAGGAAACACCTTCTTCCTCCAAACTTTAAAGGGAGGCGCCTCCCTACCATACCTCAGTTGTAGTAGAGAAGACCTCCGGCCCCGGCTGGAACACATAAACACATACGTTAGTCACAGCATAGTATATACAATACAATAGGGCGGGATGTTGCTGTCCTGAAAGACTTCTGGAAAACAAGTTACCGGTAAGTCTAACTTGGTTTTTCCCAAGGCGTCTTTCAGGACAGCACCTGAGAGGATAACAGAGACTTACCCCCTTAGGGCGGGACAACAGCTTGCAGGACCTTTCTGCCAAACGCCTGATCATTAGCAGATGTGAGGTCCAGCCTGTAATGTTTCACGAATGTGTGAAAACTTGACCAAGTTGCCGCCTTGCAGATTTGTTCAGGGGTGGCACCAGCTCTCTCTGCCCAAGTGGCTGCTAAAGCCCTTGTTGAGTGTGCAGAAATTCCTGCAGGAGGAGACACACCTGCATGCGAATAAGCCTCTGAAATGGCTAGCTTCAGCCACCTTGCTAAAGAGATTTTAGAAGCCTGGCAACCTTTCCTGTTGCCTGAAAATAGCACAAACAGAATCTGAACGTCTAAAGAGCTTTGTCCTTTCCAAGTAACATAACAAAACTCTTCTAACATCCAACATGTGAAAACAAGTCTCCTTCTCCCCTACTGGGTTGGGGCAGAAGGTCGGAAGTACAATGTCCTGAACACGATTTTGTACTGAAGCTACCTTTGGTAAGAATTTCTGATCTGTTCTAAGTATAACCCTATCTGGGAAGATAGATAAATAGGGTTCCTTAACTGATAAAGCATTAAGCTCACTGATCCTGCGTGCAGAGACCATGGCAATCAGAAACACAGACTTAAAAGTGAGATATCTGAGTGGCGCTTCTTCCAAAGGTTCAAAGGGACTCCTTGTTAGAGCCTGGAGGACTATCGACAGATCCCATTTGGGAAACAACTTAAGTGGTGCTGGTCTGGATCTCGTAAGGGATCTGAAAAATCTGGTTACCAATGGATCTGAGGCCACAGATCTTTCTAGGAACACTGCTAGCGCAGCCACCTGTACCTTCAAGGTACTAACTGCTAGTCCCTTGTCAGCACCAACCTGTAAAAATTCCAGAATGGTAACAAGACTCCCTGGGTCCTGGTCAGATGAATTACACCACGTATTGTAAACCTTCCATACCTTGGAATAGATATTTCTAGTCACCCTTTTTCTACTGGATAATAGCGTTGAGATTAACCGGTTGGAAAAACCTTTGCTCCTTAAGAGCTGCTCTTCAGATACCAGGCTGTGAGCGCCAAAGTGGCTACCTCTGGGTGATTTACTGGTCCCTGAAATAGTAAATCGTGCCTGAGGGGCAGATGCCAATAAGGCCTGACCGCCATTTTCAGAACGGTTGAAAACCAAGCCCTTCTTGGCCAAAAAGGCGTGATTAGGACAACCGGTACCGTTTCCCTTTGAATTTTTCTTAATACTAAGGGAATTAACTGGAATGGGGGGAAAGCGTAGCAGAGATGGAATCTCCATGGATACGCCAAGGCATCTGTTCCTAGTGACCCGTCGTGCTTGCTTAGGGAAAAAAAATTGCGGAACCAAGGCATTCTCCTTTGAGGCGAACAGGTCCACCTCTGGCAGCCCCCACTTCTCGACAATCATGGCGAAAACCTCTGGGTTCAGCGACCATTCTGCTTCCCGAATGGGGTTTCTGCTCAGGAAATCCGCCACTCCGTTCAGGGATCCCTTTAGATGGACTGCTGATAAAGACAGCAAGTGTCCTTCTGCCCAACGGAGAATGCTCATGGCTAGTACTTGCAGCGATTTGCTCCTTGTACCTCCCTGCCTGTTTATGTAAGCCACGGCCGTGGCATTGTCTGTTAGTATTTGAACATGCTGGGCCTGAAGCCCCTGAGCAAATGACTTCAGAGCCAAGTCGATCGCCTTGAGCTCTCTCCAGTTTGAGGACTTGGTCGCCTCTTTCCTGGACCAGTTTCCCTGAGTGAAACCTTTTTCTAGGTGGGCTCCCCAACCCCAGGAACTGGCATCGGTTGTCAGCCTTTTTTCGATTGGAAAGGCCCAGACTAACCCCTCCGATAGGATATCCTGCCTTTTCCACCACCATAGTGACCTCTTCACTTGGGTTGGAACTCTTACCTCTGAGTCTAGGGATTCTAAATTGTGATCCCAAGATCTCAGAAGAAAAGCCTGCAGATGTCTGAAGTGTAGTCTTGCCCACTGAACAGCTGGCATTGACGAAGTCAGAACCCCCAGGGCTGACATGACCAATCTTACCGTCAGCTGCTGGTTGGTCTGCAAAAAAGACACTGTATCCTGGATTTTTCCTTTCTTCTCTGAAGGAAGAAAAATCTTTTGGCTTACCGAATTTATTATATACCCTAGAAACCGAATCTCCTGAGATGGTTCCAGGGAAGATTTTTGGAGATTTAGGATCCAACCTAGAGACTCCAAATGGCTGCATGCTCTGCCTAAATTGCTCCTCAACTCCTCTCTTGAGGGGGCGAAAAATAGCAGATCGTCTAACTAAGGAATTACTGCGATTCCCTGAAGACACAGCGGAGCTAGGGCCTCTGCCATTACTTTGGTAAAAATTCGGGGTGCGGATGATAGCCCGAAGGGTAGGGCTCTGAATTGCAGATGCTGAATTCTGCCTTCCAACCTTACCGCCAACCTGAGAAACCTCTGGGACTGGGATGAGATTGGAATATGCAGGTATGCATCCTTTAGATCCACTGACGCCATGAAACAACCTGGAGTCAGAATATTTCTGGCGGTGAAAATTGAGTCCATCTTGAACCTTCTGTATTTGATGGCTCTGTTTAGTGGCTTTAAATTTAGAATTAAACGAAATCTTCCTGTTGGTTTTTTTACCAGGAAGACATGTGAATAGAAGCCCTCGTGCCATTCCTCTGGTGGCACTGGGATTACTACACCCTGTTGCATTAGTTCCTCCAGAGAGGATTTCATGGCCAGGGCCCTTATTGGATCTCGAGGAGCATTTGTTACCAGAAACCTTCTTGGGGGGCTTCTGGAGAACTCGAGAGTATAACCCTGCGAGAGAGTGGTCAGAATAAACTGATTTGTAGTTATCACTGACCACTGCGGAAGAAACTCTCGTAATCTTCCGCCGACCCGCAGAGATGAGTCATTGTGAGTTTTCGGCCTGTGAAGGAGGACGGAAGAGAATTCCACCTTTGCCCTTCGCCTTTTGCGCGGACCAATTTTTTCTCCTGCCCTGAAACTTACTTTCCTGCTGTTGCTGTTGAGTTTTTTGAGGTCGAAAAAGACGTTTTGGGGTCTGCTTTTTCTTTTTGACCGGAAAGGACTTCTTCTTATCGGCCGTTCTGTCTAGGATATTATCTAGATCTGGCCCAAAAAGAAGGTCACCTGAAAAGGGGATACCACAAAGTTTACTCTTTGAAGCTGTATCACCTGGCCAGGTTTTTAGCCATAAAGCTCTTCTCGCAGCATTTGCTAAAGCTGCAGACCTAGCTGACATTTTGATAGCTTCAGCCGAAGCATCAGCAATATAAGCAACCGCAGAAATCAGGGTAGGAAAGGAATCTAAGATCTCCTGCTTGGGGGAATCTGCCACTATATGAGATCTAAGTTGGTTCACCCAGTATTCCAGATTCCTGGCTACACAGGTTGTGGCCATTGCTGGTTTTAAATTGCTCATGATTGATTGCCATGATCTTTTGAGCAAAAGATCCATGCGTTTGTCCATTGGATCCCTTAGAACACCCATGTCTTCAAAAGACAGGTCTGTGGATCTTGAGACCTGTGAAAAGGCCGCATCCAACCTGGGCACTTATTCCACACCGCAGAAGGGTCCTCCTCAAAAGGGAAGCGCCTTTTGTGGGCTCTGAAAAAAAAGGGCTTTTTCTCTGGATCTTGCCATTCTTTAGTAATGGCGTCAGAAATGACCGAATGAACTGGAAATGTTCGCCCCTTAGGCTCATTTAACCCTGCATACATGCGGTCACGAAGAGATAACTCCTTCTTTTCCTCACTTAAGCCAAGTGTAACATGGATAGCCTTAAGGAGTCCGTCTACCTCCTCTAGGGAAAGCTTAAATTTGGAAGGAGCCACCTCCGCTTCCTCACCCTCCTCCTCCGAATCTTTAACGGAAGGAGTAGGGGACTGCTCTTCCCTGATAGAGGGGCCTTCAGGTAAAACTTCTACCATGGGGAAAGAAATAGAACCCTGGGAAGCCTCAGAAGTGGATGGCTGACTAGCAGCTGGATTAACTAAAGAGTCACGAAAAGTCTGAATCGTGGCGTATAGTTCCTTCTTTACAGAGGCAACCAGATCATCACAAACCGAAGCTGATTCCTCCTTAACTAAAGAAGTGATGCATGTACTGCATAAGACTTTTTTCCAATTTTCTCCCATTTTGGCCCTGCAAGAAGGACATCTCTTTTTTGGGTCAGAGCTTTTAGCCTGTGAGAGAAAAAACAAAAAAGGGAAAAAAACCAGGGGACCTTTTAGTGAGACCCGGTCTCAGCTACACAAGAATCACCCACAGGTGCACTAAGAAGAAACCAGTCCGCCTCCAGTGCCCAGACAGGCCCCTTGCCACTAGGGGGTAAGAAAAAAGAAAATAGACCAAACCCAGGAAAAGGAAGAAAGGCAGACTTAAACTGCTGCTCCTACCTGAGCTTTACTGGCGCCTGTGCCTGTCCCCACCGCTGCAGACGCTGAGTCCTCCATCTCTGGTGTGCAGCTCTCCACCTGTGGCTTCATATGCCGCTTCCGGACTCCCATAGTGCATCTGCACCGGACCGGAAGCGGAAGTAGGCGCCAGTTCCTGTCCTCCCTCCTCCCCTCTCGCATCCACGCCGGAAATGACGCTTCTGCTGACCCAGTGACCCGCCTTGTCACTTCCGCCGCGCCTGCCGGCCAAAAAACATGGCGGCGGCGCACGCGCACTGCCGCTCCTACGACCGCGCGGATCACCGGGTCTACGGCTCTCCCTGAGCACCAGGAGGGGAAGAGGAGCCTGATTGCTACCGCTGCAAAGGCTTGGGTAGGCCGGGAGGACAGCGGGTCTCCAAAAGGAGGAAAAAATGAAAAGGAAGCCCTGTCTCCCAGGAGCATCTGAGAGACCTTGACTCCCCTTCAAAAAGATGTTCCCTCCGGGCCGGAGGAAACACAAAAACTGAGGTATAGTAGGGAGGCGCCTCCCTTTAAAGTTTGGAGGAAGAAGGTGTTTCCTGTTTCCGGTGGGTGGAGTCGCTATCTCTCAGGTGCTGTCCTGAAAGACGCCTTGGGAAATAGTTTTAGAACAATTAGACAGTCCACATTTGTATCAAAGTCCCAAGATTGTACAAGTTTGGAAAGAGTAGAAACATAGTTCCAGTTTGCTAGTTTTGATTCTAAGGTGCTCTTTAGCTACAGAGTTATCTAGTGCATCCAATGCAGCGTGCACACGAGCGGACTTAGTTACATAGTTACATAGTAGGTGAGGTTGAAAAAAAGACACAAGTCCATCAAGTCCAACCTATGTGTGTGATTATGTGTCAGTATTACATTACATATCCCTGTATGTTGCGGTCATTCAGGTGATTATCTAATAGTTTCTTGAAGCTATCAATGCTCCCCGCTGAGACCACCGCCTGTGGAAGGGAATTCCACATCCTTGCCGCTCTTACAGTAAAGTACCCTCTCCGTAGTTTAGGGTTAAACCTCTTTTCTTCTAATTGTAATGAGTGGCCACGAGTCTTATTAAACTCTCTTCTGCGAAAAAGTTTTATCCCTATTGTGGGGTCAACAGTACAGTATTTGTAAATTGAAATCATATCCCCTCTCAAGCGTCTCTTCTCCAGAGAGAAGAAGTTCAGTGCTCGCAACCTTTCCTCATAACTAAGATCCCCCAGACCCTTTATTAGCTTTGTTGCCCTTCTTTGTACTCGCTCCATTTCCAGTCCTTCCTTTCTGAGGACTGGTGCCCAGAACTGGACAGTATACTCCAGGTGCGGCCGTACCAGAGTCTTGTAGAGCGGGAGAATTATCGTTTTATCTCTGGAGTTGATCCCCCTTTTAATGCATGCCAATATTCTGTTTGCTTTATTAGCAGCAGCTTGGTATTGCATGCCATTGCTGAGCCTATCATCTACTAGGACCCCCAGGTCCTTTTCCATCCTAGATTCCCCCAGAGGTTCTCCCCCCAGTGTATAGATTGCATTCATATTTTTGCCACCCAAATGCATTATTTTACATTTTTCTACATTGAACCTCATTTGCCATGTAGTCGCCCACCCCATTAATTTGTTCAGGTCTTTTTGCAAGGTTTCCACATCCTGCAGAGAAGGTATTGCCCTGCTTAGCTTAGTATCGTCTGCAAATACAGAGATTGAACAGTTTATCCCATCCTCCAGGTCGTTTATAAACCAATTAAATAGGATTGGTCCCAGCACAGAACCCTGGGGAACCCCACTACCCACCCCTGACCATTCTGAGTACTCCCCATTTATCCCCACCCTCTGAACACGCCCTTGTAGCCAGTTTTCAATCCATGTACTCACCCTATGGTCCATGCCAACGGACCTTATTTTGTACAGTAAACGTTTATGGGGAACTGTGTCAAATGCTTTTGCAATATCCAGATACAGCACGTCTACGGGCCTTCCTTTATCTAGATGGCAACTCACCTCCTCATAGAAGGTTAATAGATTGGTTTGGCAAGAACGATTCTTCATGAATCCATGCTGATTACTGCTAATGATACCGTTCTTATTACTAAAATCTTGTATATAGTCCCTTATCATCCCCTCCAAGAGTTTACATACTATTGATGTTAGGCTAACTGGTCTGTAATTCCCAGTGATGTTTTTTGGGCCCTTTTTAAATATTGGTGCTACATTGGCTTTTCTCCAATCAGCTGGTACCATTCCAGTCAAAAGACTGTCTGTAAAAATTAGGAACAACGGTCTGGCAATCACCTGACTGAGTTTCCTAAGTACCCTCGGATGCAAGCCATCTGGTCCCGGTGATTTATTAATGTTAAGTTTCTCAAGTCTAATTTTAATTCCATCCTCTGTTAACCATGAAGGTGCTTCCTGTGTTGTGTCATGAGGATAAACACTGCAGTTTTGGTTACTGAAGCCCCCTGATTCACTCGTGAAGACTGAGGAGAAGAATAAATTCAATACCTTTGCCATCTCCCCATCGTTTGTAACCAGATGTCCTTCCTCATTCTTTATGGGGCCAATATGGTCTGTCCTCCCTTTTTTACTGTTTACATACTTAAAGAATTTCTTGGGATTTTTTTTGCTCTACTCCGCTATGTGTCTTTCATGTTCTATCTTAGCCGTCCTAATTGCACCCTTACATTTCTTATTGCATTCTTTATAAAGTCTGAATGCTGAGGATGATCCCTCAACCTTGTATTTTACGAAGGCCTTCTCCTTTGCTTTTATATGCATTTTTACATTGGAGCTAAGCCATCCAGGATTTTTGTTCGCTCTTTTAAATGTATTACCCAATGGGATACATTGGCTAATGCCCTTATTTAATATGCTCTTAAAGCAAACCCATCTCTCCTCCGTATTCTTTGTTCCTAATATTTTATCCCAATTTATGCCTTTTAGCAAGGTTTGTAGTTTAGGGAAGTTGGCTCTTTTGAAATTCAGTGTCTTTGTGTTCCCTTCATGTTTCCTATTTGTGTGATTTATACTAAAACTAATTGACCTGTGATCGCTGTTACCTAAATTGCCCCGTATTTCCACATCTGTGATCAGGTCTGTATTGTTGGTTATCAGTAGATCCAGTAATGTTTTATTTCTAGTTGGTGCGTCTACCATCTGACCCATAAAATTGTCCTGCAAGACATTAAGGAACTGGCAAGCCTTAAATTAATGCGCGGTTCATGTCGGACTGAACCCCGAAGGACTTTTCAGCGGAGTTCTGACGAAACGGACTTGCTTACACACGATCCCACCAAAGTCCAATCATTTCAAACGTGATGACGTACGACCGGACTATAAAAGGAAGTTCAATAGCTAGTAGCCAATAGCTGCCCTTGCATAGTTTTCGATCCCTCGGAGTAGAATACAGCCAAATGTTTTTTTCGATAGGAGTCGAGTCCGTCGGAAAGATTTGAACCATGTTCTATTTCTAAGGTCCATCAGATTTTTCAACAGAAAAGGTCCGATGAACCCCACACACGATCAGAATGTCTGATGGATTTGTTCTGTCGGACCTTTTCTGCCGGAAAGTCTGCTTGTGTGTACACGGCATTACAGTACCCTCTCCCCAGACTAACAATACTGCTGTCCAAAATTGTCTCTGTTGTTCCTCATTACAGAGTCAAGCCACCCAAAGACAGGAAGGGTGTTACTGGCCAGGTCATTTGGTGTAAAAAATTAATAAAATAATGCAGTCACCAGATTTAAAGTGATTGTAAATGATCGCCCTATTCTAAATTTTTGGCTGTTGTATATGCAGGACTAGTTGGTAACATCTAACCACCCACCCATGAAAGCAACATTACTTTTTAATGAAAGGACTGCTCATTTGGTCAGTTCATAAAGACATTCCTATAGTATGAAGTCAGCTAAGGTAACCATCCTTATATGTGCTTGTATAGCTCCCTAAACCAGGTTTTGGAAGCATTTTCTACATTAATGAGCCACAATCAATGAGAAGTTAATTTTCCCCATGTTATGCTATGTTCCAGTTTAAGCTGGTGCGATGACCACTGCCCCAGGTTTCCTGTTTAAAAGGTGCTCCTTTTTCTTGTAGCACCCTATGGAGCAGGGACTAGAGTTGTCTTCCTACACTGTGTGCATCATGAGAGCCACACAGCCCTGTAGTCTAGAATGGCCATGCACCCCCCCCCCCCGCTCTCTCTTAGCTTGGAGAAAAGAAAACAGACTGGCTGAAAACTGCATGGTCTACTGTTAACTCTTACCTGCTAAAACCGGCAGTTCAGAAAAACAGCACTGAAAGAGCAGGAGCCAGCACCATTGAAAGTTTTAAATTGCAAGTACTAGGGTAAGAGTTATAACAGATTACTGTGGAATGTTTATTTTATTGTGGTAAAAAAATGCAGAAGCTGTAATACTACTACATCAAGGATTGGTAAGCTGCAAGCTAATTCATTAAATGGTGCATGCCTGTGGAACACTTACGCTTGAACATAGAGGATGTTCATGTCAAGGCTGTAAGATTTGAGCGAGTGACAACAATAGCTGTGACATCTGGTCAGGACTAAAAAAAAATTAGCTTTTTTATCAGGTGAATATGAAATACAGTGATACGTTGGTTCACAAACGCTTCTGTTCACAAACAGAAGAATTCCCAAAAATTTGCTTTGGTTCACGAACACGAGCCGTGGCCATCTTCCCTGCTCTGACACGTGGTCGTGACTTCCTGTAGGTGAGATTGTGGTCACAGAGAGACACTGAAAGTGTACTGTGAAGACACTTACAGTATTGAGAAGCTTTTTGGTGTGCTTTTTAGCACATACTGTACAGTACTGTACTATACATTCCTGTGCACACTTGCTGTAAAGCTTTTTGTGTGCTTTTTATCACATATTGTACTGTACCGGACATCCAGTATGGCTTCAAAGAAAATTCAGAGCAAGCATGGTGGTAAGAAGAAAGTGCAGAGTAGTAATGAAGGTGACAAGACTGTTCAGAGCAAGCATGTTGTTGAAAAGAAAGTGCAGAGCAGTAATGAAGGTAATGAAGGTGACAAGAATGTGTTTGTTCGTGTTCTCTCTCTTCATAATGTACTGTACTTTGTTTCATATTTTTGTGCTTCAAAAACAACAAAAAAGTTTGGGAACGGATTAACCTGATTTACATTGAACCCTATGGGAAAATTTGCCTCGGTTCGTGACCAGAGTTGTTTCACGAATTAAAGTGGATGTAAACCCAATGTCGTCCTTTCTAAACTACTGCCATAGGGGTTATCTATAAGGATATACATGCCTCCTGCATGTATCTTTACCTGTCAAATGTCTCCCCTCTGTCTGTTATTAGACCCGAAAAACTGCAGATTCTGTGGGTGGGTCTGTTGTCTGGAGCTCGTGGGTGGAGTCGTGATGTCAGTAGACTCCCCGCCCACCTCTACACTCCTTGTCAATATGCATTTTCTCCTGTGTATTTCTTACACTGAACTTCTGCTATGATCTCTAACATCCAGTGAAAAGACAGGAAAGTAACCACATGACTTCAGCATGCCAAATCATACTGAGGTGTGGAACAGCCAATCCTTGCAGAGCTGCTGAAGAAAGGAGTGGGGAGGGAATTAAAAAATAATGCCTGTGTCTTAGGCTAGTGCACAAGATGTAAATCACCTGTCACTCACAGCAAGGGCGAGGATTTGACAAAGTTTTTCTCAGTTTGTCAAGATTTTTCTCACTGAATAATAAAAGAGGATTGCTCAGAGATGGATTAACTCTGTGTGGCAAGACTGGGCTTAAATTATAGGAAATCTTATACTCTACAATATGATATCAAAAAAAAAAAAAATTGGGTTTACAGCCACTTTAAGTTCGTGAACCAAGGTATCACTGTATTGCATTAAAATATTTTGGCTTTTGCTTTTGAACTGGCAGACAGCAAAATATTTTTCCCTTTTCCCTTTTAAAGGCTCTATCAGGCTCCTACTTACCAGACCGGCGAGTCCTGTCGGGCAGAGGGTAGGCTCCCTTACCCTCCGACTATCAGCCCCCTGATAGAGTAAACAGGGGGTACAACAGTACAGAGTGGTATGAAGGCCTGTATGGCTGTTCAGGTATTGTTGTCCGGGTGTCACAGGGTTAACTGTAGCAAAGACTGAGTAGACTGGAGCACCTTCACTGAGCAGAGCAGGCTGGTGTGGACAACAGACAGGAAGACTGCAAACAGGTAGACAGGATCCCAGGGAGCAGGCAGATGGATGATCAGGAGACAGGCTGGGTTTGGCAACAGACAGACGGCAAAGGTACAGTGGAGCAGGCAAGCGGATGGTCAAACAAGCAAGGGTCGGTGCAGGGAGAGTTCAGAGAGTGGACGGGGGACAAGGCCGGGTCAGTAGGTATAACAGGAACAAACAAGGTACACGGTCAGGCTCTGGAACTACTAGCTGTTGATTAGGCAGCACTGGTCACCAGGACTCACTGGCTTAAATAGGGCTTTTGGCGCCAAACGACGTGCACGCGCGCGCCCCGGCACACACAGGCACGCGCGCCCGCCGACGCCCGCGCGCCGACGCACCCTGACGCACACCACCGCGGGCGCCCTGCCTGCCAAGGTAAGAACCCTGACAGTGCCCCCTCCTCAAGGGCAGCCTCCGGATGCCCAGCTGGGCCAGCCTGGGAGCATGGGAGTTCTTGAAGGTTTGTAGCAATTCGTTGGCATGCAGGTTACCTTCGGGTTCCCAAGAATTATCCTCGGGTCCATACCCCTTCCATTTAATGAGGTACTGGAGCTGATTCCGCCTTTTCCTACAGTCCAAGATTGCCTCGACTTTGAACTCCTCCTCATTGTTGACCAAAACAGCCTCCGGTGGCTTGGCCTTACGGTCAGGAAAAGGATCGTGGATAACTGGTTTCAGTAATGAAACGTGGAAGACCGGGTGGATTCTAAGGGACTCTGGCAGACTAAGTTCAAAGGCAACATCATTCACCTTTCTCTTCACCCGAAACGGGCCCAGAAACTTAGGTCCCAACTTCTTGGAGGGACAAGCCAACTTTAGATTAGTTGTAGAGAGCCATACTTGGTTGCCAGGTTCAAGGACGAGCTCTCCTCGCCTTTTCTTATCGAACATCCTCTTGAAGGAAGCCTGGGATTGGGCCATGGTTTCCTGCAAGACCTTACAGTTACTAGAAAAGAACTCCATTGTTTCCGTTACTGCGGGTAGAGAACATTCCGGGATAGAACTGGGAAGGAAAGAAGGATTGAATCCATAATTCGCAAAGAAAGGAGTCTGGTTGATGGCAGAGTGTAGGGAGTTGTTATATGAAAATTCGGCGACTGGTAACAAGGACACCCAGTCGTCTTGAGTAAATACAGAGAAACAACGGAGGTATTGCTCCAGCGTCTGGTTAGTTCTTTCTGTCTGGCCGTTCGTCTGAGGGTGGTAGGCCGAGGAGAATGCCAATTCAATTTCCAAAGCGGCACACAGTGCTCTCCAAAACCGGGAGGTAAATTGAACACCTCGGTCGGATACGATATTCGCGGGCACCCCATGTAACCTTACTACTTCCTTGACGAATGTCTTCGCCGTTTCTACGGCTGTGGGAGTACCCTTCATAGGGATGAAGTGTGCCATCTTGGATAGCCTATCAATCACCACAAAGATGGTTGAGAAACCTTCAGAGGGGGGTAACTCCACAATGAAATCCATTGATAGCATTCTCCAAGGCCTGTCAGGAATCGGTAAGGGTCTCAATAAACCCCAGGCCTTTGAGCGGTTGCATTTATTCCGGGCACAAGTGTGGTAAGAACCCACGTACCTCTTACAGTCCTCCAGAAGACGTGGCCACCAAAAGGTGCGTAGCACCAATTCTGAGGTTTTCCGGGCTCCGAAGTGACCCGCCAGCTTGTGGTCATGACATAGTTCCAGTACCAGTACCCTACATCTTTCAGGTACGAAAATCTTGCCTTCATGCCAGAGCAACCCATCATTTAAACTGGTTCCAGTAGGTAGAGGAATTTCAGAAGAGGCCTGTTTAATCCTGGAAATTAAATCTCCCTGGAGAAGTAAGAAACTACCTGCAGGCAGAATAGTATCAGGAGGAGTACTTTCCTTGGAGTCGTGGAACATCCGTGATAGGGCATCAGGTTTTCCATTCTTGGATCCGGGCCTGTACGTGATATGAAAGGAGAAGCGGGAAAAAAAAAGTGCCCATCTAGCCTGTCGTGGTCTGAGTCGCTTGGCTGCTCTTAAGTATTCCAAGTTCTTGTGGTCGGTAAAGATGAGAACCGGATGTACAGCACCCTCTAGTAGATAGCGCCATTCTTCCAAAGCCGCTTTGATGGCCAACAGTTCCCGGTCTCCGACATCATAATTTTTCTCAGATGATGAGAGTTTACGGGAAAAGAATGCTACAGGGAACAAGAGGGCCTTGGGGCCCTGACGTTGAGAGAGTACTGCCCCCACTGCGATTTCCGAAGCATCCACTTCCAGTACAAACGGTAACGCAGGGTCCGGGTGCTTGAGAATAGAGGCAGAAGTAAACAGTCCCTTTAATTTCTCAAACGCTGCCTGTGCTTGGGATGACCAACAGAATCGTGCCCCCTGTTTGGTAAGTTCCCTTATAGGTGCAATGATCTTAGAAAAGTCCTTAATGAATTTCCTGTAAAAGTTGGAAAATCCTACGAAACGTTGGACTCCCTTCTTGTCTGTAGGAGCCGGCCAGTCCAGGATGGCCGATACTTTTTGTGGGTCCATCTTGATTCCTTCGATAGAAATAATGAGTCCCAAGAACTGAATACTCTGGCGTTCGAACTCACATTTATCCAGTTTAGCGTATAAGCCATGTTGCCTGAGCCGGACGAGAACATTCCTGACGTGCCTGCGATGATCCGCCAAAGAAGAGGAGAAGATGAGTATATCGTCCAGATAAACGATGACATAAAGGTCCAGGATATCTCTAAAGATGTCGTTCACAAAGTGCTGGAACGTAGCCGGGGCATTACAAAGACCGAAGGGCATGACCTGGTACTCAAAATGCCCGAAACGAGTGCGAAACGCAGTTTTCCACTCGTCACCCTCTCGGATGCGGATTAAGTTATAAGCACCCCGGAGATCCAGTTTAGTAAAGATTCTGGCAGTGCCCAGCCTTTGGAATAACTCAGGTACCAGAGGGAGCGGGTAGCGATTTTTAATCGTGATCTTGTTCAGTTCGCGGTAATCAATACATGGCCGCAGGGAATGATCCTTCTTTTCCACAAAAAATAAACCCGCACCGGCCGGAGAGGTGGACGGGCGGATAAATTTCTTTTTCAGATTTTCATCCAAGTACTGCTTCAGGGTGCCCAGCTCCTGCTCAGTCAAGGGGAAGATCCGGCCAAAAGGTACCTCGGTTCCCGGAAGCAATTCAATTGGGCAGTCGTAGGGCCTGTGTGGTGGTAGTAATTCTGCCCCCTTCTTGCTAAACACATCCGCAAAGTCTTGGTAAGGCTCAGGAATAGCTTGAAGCAACTCAACATCTGGATGTAGACAGAGGAGTTGGGCAACCTCACGGCCTGTCCCTTGCAAGCAATGTTGAAGACAGTATCCAGAGCGGAACTCGACATTACCTGAAGCCCAGACTTGGATGGCCTTTCCGGGAAGCTGTAAAGTGACAGAAATGGTTAGGTGCGTGCCCAAGGAGGGTACAATAGTAGCACAGGTACGAACATCAGTACGACACTTACGCATCTTGTTGGGGCAACCGCTGGCGAAGTGCCCCGATTCCCCGCAGTAGAGGCAGAGGTTGTGTGCCCGCCTACGTGTCTTCTCCTCTGGTGTCAAAGATGGACGGAACAGACCAAGCTGCATTGGTTCAGGTGCATCATAGGTGGAGGCAGGTAGTGGAGCAGGAGATCTACTGGGAGGACAGGGTACTTGTGGAATCATCCAGGTGGGGCGAAAAGTACTGGTGGTTCTTTCGGTATGTCGTTCTCGCAGTCTACGGTCTATTTGGATAGACAGATTGATAAGGTCTTCCAGGGTCTGTGGTACCCCTACTCGTGCCAACTCATCTTTGAGAGGTTCTGACAACCCCATCCTGAACTGATGGTGCAATGCAGCGTCATTCCAAGCCGTGTCAGAACTCCAGCGTCTGAACTCGACGGCATAGTCTTTAGCTGCTCGGCGGCCTTGACGAAGGGCCTGTAAGGAAGCTTCTGCGGTGGCAGTGAGCTGGGGGTCTTCGTATAGTTGGGACATGGCTCCAAAGAAGGCCTCCAGACTATCCAAGACGACAGATCTTTGCTCCAAGAGACGGTGGGCCCATGTTTGTGGTTCACCAGACAGTAGGGAAATAACAAAGCCCACCTTAGTGGCTTCCAGGGAGAACGTGCGTGGCTGAAGGGCGAAATACAGGTTGCAAGCATTCCGGAAGGCACGATACTTACTCCGGTCTCCGAGAAATCTTTCGGGTACTGGTACTTTGGGCTCAGGAGGTAACATGACCACAGAAGGTGTTGAGGTGGCTGCTGCGGACCCTGGTGGACCGGAAGGTGCGGACAGAGCCTGTACACGTTCTTCCAAGCTGGAATATCCCTCTTGTAGGCTTTTCACTGCCTGGGTTAAACCCGCCAAATGTCGGCAAAGTTCATCCATGGGGGAGGCCCCCTGCCCGGACTCGGTCATGGCTGCCTAATACTATCAGGCTCCTACTTACCAGACCGGCGAGTCCTGTCGGGCAGAGGGTAGGCTCCCTTACCCTCCGACTATCGGCCCCCTGATAGAGTAAACAGGGGGTACAACAGTACAGAGTGGTATGAAGGCCTGTATGGCTGTTCAGGTATTGTTGTCCGGGTGTCACAGGGTTAACTGTAGCAAAGACTGAGTAGACTGGAGCACCTTCACTGAGCAGAGCAGGCTGGTGTGGACAACAGACAGGAAGACTGCAAACAGGTAGACAGGATCCCAGGGAGCAGGCAGATGGATGATCAGGAGACAGGCTGGGTTTGGCAACAGACAGACGGCAAAGGTACAGTGGAGCAGGCAAGCGGATGGTCAAACAAGCAAGGGTTGGTGCAGGCAGAGTTCAGAGAGTGGACGGGGGACAAGGCCGGGTCAGTAGGTATAACAGGAACAAACAAGGTACACGGTCAGGCTCTGGAACTACTAGCTGTTGATTAGGCAGCACTGGTCACCAGGACTCACTGGCTTAAATAGGGCTTTTGGCGCCAAACGACGTGCACGCGCGCGCCCCGGCACACACAGGCACGCGCGCCCGCCGACGCCCGCGCGCCGACGCACCCTGACGCACACCACCGCGGGCGCCCCGCCTGCCAAGGTAAGAACCCTGACAGGCTCTCAGTTTGCTTCCTTGTTTAAAACAGGGGTCTTCAAACTACGGCCCTCCAGTTGTTCAGGAACTACAATTCCCATCATGCCTAGTCATGTCCGTGAATGTCAGAGTTTTACAATGCCTCATGGGATGTGTAGTTCTGCAACAGCTGGAGGGTTTGAAGATTCCTGGTTTAAAAGCCTGTTTACACAGCTGAAAGACTCATGAATACTGTGCAAAAGTTGTAGGCAGGTGTGAAAAAATGCTGTAAAATAGAAATGCTTTCAGAAAAAGAATTAAACACAGTCTTTGAAGGAACTCGGCAGGTAGGCTGTTCCAAACATCTTGGAGAACTAACCACAGATCTACTGTGGATGTAGACTGCCTCACATCCTTCTGTCTCTTCATGTAATCCCAGACAGACTCGATGTGGGGGCCAAGCCATCACTTTCAGGATTCCTTGTTCTTCTTTAAGCTGAAGATAGTTCTTGGTGACATTGGCTGTATGTTTGGGGTCGTTGTCCTGCTGCAGAATAGATTTGGGCTAATCACACACCTCCCTGATTGTATGACATGATGGATAAGTGTCTGCTTGTATTTCTCAGCATTGAGGGCACCATTGATCCTGACCAAATCTCCAACTCCATTTGCAGAAATGCAGCCCCAAACGCGCAAGTAACCTCCACCATAATTCACTGTTGCCTGCAGATACTCATTGTTATACCGCTCTCCAGCCCTTTGGTGAATAAACTGCCTCCTGCTACAGCCAGATATTTCAAATGTTGGTTCATCTGTCCAGAGCACCTGCTGCCATTTTTCAGCACCCCAGATCCTATGTTTTTATGCATTGTTGAGTTGTTTAGTCTTGTTTCCACGTCAGAGATCTATGCCTAGGAGAGACATTGATGATGCAGTATAACTACCTTGTGTCTTGTTGCTGCCACGATGTATGACCTGTAACATCTTCCACAAACTTACCTTAGTAGCAGACTTTGGGTGTTCCTCACCCAGTTTTAACCCTCCTACACAGCTGTTTCTGTTTGTTAACAAATGTGTTTCAACCTACATATGAAATTGACAATCATTAGCAGCTGCTTGGGATAATTGGTTAATCATACACTTGACTCTAAGGCTGGGTTCACACTGGTCCGACAAACGCTCCGACATTGGGAGCTCATGTCGCATGACGTGTGAAATGTAATGTTTCCCTATGGGAGCCGTCCTAACTGGTCCGACACAAGTCGTTCCGACTTTAGAAATGCTCCCTGTACTACTTTGGTCCGACTTTGATCCTACTTCAGCCTATTGACTATCATTGAAGTCGGATCAAAGTCGGATTGCCGTCTTGCATGATCCGACTTCGGCACGCGACTTGTGCTCAGATGATCTTGAGGGGGAACTCTACGCCAAATTTTAAATAAAAATCCGGCGTGGGTTCCCCCTCCAAGAGCATACCAGGCCCTTAGGTCTGGTATGGATCTAAGGGGAACCCCCTACGCCAAAAATTCGGCGTGGGGTCCCCCCTAAAATCCATACCAGACCCTTATCCGAGCACGCAGCCCAGCCGGTCAGGAATGGGGGTGGGGACGAGCTGGCAGCCCCCCCCCTCCTGGACCGTACCAGGTCGCATGCCCTCAACATGGGGGGGGTGCTTTGGGGCATGGGGGGCGCAGTGTGGCCCCCCCACCCCAAAGCACCTTGTCCCCATGTTGATGAGGACAAGGGCCTCTTCCCGACAACCCTGGCCGTTGGTTGTCGGGGTCTGCGGGCGGGGACTTATCGGAATCCGGGAGCCCCCTTTAATAAGGGGGCCCCCAGATACCGGCCCCCCACCCTATGTGAATGAGTATGGGGTACAGCGTACCCCTACCCATTCACCTAGGAAAAAAGTGTCAATTTTAAAAAAAAACACTACACAGATTTTTAAAGCATTTTATTAGACAGCTCCGGGGGTCTTCTTCCGACTTCGGGGGTCTCTCCGGTTCTTCTCCACGCTCTCCGGATCTTCTGCCGGGCTCCTCCGCTCTCTTCTGCTCTTTTGCCGCTCTTTTGCTAAAGCGGAGGAGCCTGGTCTTCAATCTTCTGCCTTCTGCCTTCTGCCTTCTGCCTTCTGCCCTCTTCTCTTCTTCTGATGTTGACACGACGCTCTCTGGGGCTAGAATGCTCTCTGTGCGCTCTGCTCTGATTTATATAGGCGGTGACCCCGCCCCCTTAAGCCGTCACAGTCCCTGGGCATGCTGGGACTGTGACGTTTTAGGGGCGTGGTCATCACCCGATGACCACGCCCCCTTATGCCGTCATAGTCCCAGCATGCCCAGGGACTGTGACGGCTAAAGGGGGCGGGGTCACCGCCTATATAAATCAGAGCAGAGCGCACAGAGAGCATTCTAGCCCCAGAGAGCGTCGTGTCAACATCAGAAGAAGAGAAGAGGGCAGAAGGCAGAAGGCAGAAGCTTGAAGACCAGGCTCCTCCGCTTTAGCAAAAGAGCGGCAAAAGAGCAGAAGAGAGCGGAGGAGCCCGGCAGAAGATCCGGAGAGCGTGGAGAAGAACCGGAGAGACCCCCGAAGTCGGAAGAAGACCCCCGGAGCTGTCTAATAAAATGCTTTAAAAATCTGTGTAGTGTTTTTTTTTAAATTGACACTTTTTTCCTAGGTGAATGGGTAGGGGTACGCTGTACCCCATACTCATTCACATAGGGTGGGGGGCCGGGATCTGGGGGCCCCCTTATTAAAGGGGGCTCCCGGATTCCAATAAGTCCCCGCCCGCAGACCCCGACAACCAACGGCCAGGGTTGTCGGGAAGAGGCCCTTGTCCTCATCAACATGGGGACAAGGTGCTTTGGGGTGGGGGGGCCGCAGCGCGCCCCTCCCCCAAGGCACCACCCCCATGTTGAGGGCATGCGGCCTGGTACGGTTCAGGAGGGGGGGGCGCTCGCTCGTCCCCACCCCCATTCCTGTCCGGCCGGGCTGCGTGCTCGGATAAGGGTCTGGTATGGATTGGGGGCGACCCCCCACGCCGTTTTTTCGGCGTAGGGGGTTCCCTTCAAGGTCCATACCAGACCCAAGGGCCTGGTATGCTCCTAAGATTCATACCAAACACAGTGCCAGCATTGGCGGGGATCCAAGTCGGATCCCCGTTCATTGAAAGTCGGACACATGCCGGCTTCATGTCGCAGGGCAAAGTCGGATCCAAAGTAGGACGGCTGTCGTGTCGCACCAGTGTGAACCCAGCCTGATTCTACAAAATCCCTGACTGTGTGCAAAGTGTGCAAGTGTAAGAATGGATGCTGGTCTGAAACCAAAGCGTAGTCACACCAAATGTTGATTTAGATTTTTCTGTTTGCTCACTTTGCATTTTGTAAATTTATAAAAATAAATTAAAATATATATTTTTTAAAGCATTCTTACTTTACAGCATTTCTTCACACCTGCCTAAAACTTTTGCACTGTAGTGTGTGTGTATGTGTGTGTGTGTGTGTGTATATATGTGTATATGTATATGTATATATATATATATATATATATATATATATATATATATATATATATATATATATATATATATACACGATAGACTGAATGACTTATGATGAAATGGTTGTAGAATGGGAATAAATCATCTGAGTTTATATTATTTCTTATGGGGAAATTTGCTTTGATATATATATATATATATATGAATGCTTTGGATTACAAGCATGTTTGTTTCCAGAACGAATTATGCTTGCAATCCAAGGTTTTACAGTGTGTGTGTGTGTGTATGTAGAGAATAGAAGACCTGACAGAAATAACATGGAGTGTAAGTTTGTGGTCATGTGGCATATGATGTCATTGGGAGATTGGAGTAGGATCTGATCATCCAAAAAATCTCTGACAATAAAGTGCTTCTTTAACAAATAAGGCCATGTGCATAGCATTTGCAGCCAGTGAATATTGTGCAGGGAACAGTAGCAGCAGAGTTGTGAAAAAAGCATGCATACTGTAACACAGCCCTTGTATAGGCTCATCCTCTGTCTCATTCATTTAAAATCGAAGCAGATGCTGTCATCCTTGAATGATGCAAAATGTCTTTTAGATAGGAGGCAAGATGATACATTGCATGAAGATGATAATTTGGTTACTCTTTTTTTTTTTCACAATAAAGTTTTATTGAAAAAGCGGAAAATAATTTTACAATAGTACAATTGAGGAATTGTGTCATTGACGTAAGAGTAAATACAAGGCTTACATAAAAGACAGCTGAATAACAATCAATGCAATTTTGTCACTCATGATTGGTGTGTGTTGTTGCCATTATCTACAGTGGATATAAAAAGTCTACACACCCTTGTTAAAATGTCAGTTTTCTGTGATGTAAAAAAATGAGACAAAGATAAATCATTTCAGAAATTTTCCACTTTTATTGTGAGCTATAAACTGTACAACTCAGTTGAACAACAAACTGAAATCTTTTAGGTGGAGGGAAGTAAAAATAAAACAATATGGTTGCATATGTATGCACACCCTTAAACTAATACTTTATTGAATCACCTTTTGATTTTATTAAAGCACCCAGTCTTTTTGGGTATAAGTCTATCAGAATGGCACAGTTTGACTTGGCAAAATGTGCCCACTCTTCATTGTAAAAACACTCAAAATCTGTCAGAATGTGAGGGCATCTTATGTGCACAGCCTTCTTCAGATCACCCCCACAGATTTTCAATTAGATTCAGGTCTGGGCTCTGGCTAAGCCATTCCAAAACTTTAATCTTCTTCTGGTGAAACTGTTCCTTTGTTGATTTGGATGTATGCTTTGGGTCGTTGTCATGCTAAAAGATGAAGTTCCTCTTCATGTTCAGCTTTATAGCAGAAGCATGAAGGTTTTGTACCAATATTGGTACTGGAGAACAGTACCAATATTGGTTCAGCTTAGAACAGCTGAACCTTATTTGTTGTTAATCAGAGGCACTATAAATGATGGCAGGTGTGTACTGACTCATATTTAACATAAGTTTGAATGTGATTGCTTAAGACTGCATTCACACTTGAGCGTTTCGTTTTTAGGCAGAAAGTCGTGCGATTTTACTGCAATTTTGTTCAGGTCAAAAGGTCACCAATGTAAAAAGCAGAAAACGCCTGTAATCTGCCTAAAAAGAAGCTCATTTATTTTTTGAGCTTCAGACATTTTGCTTCAGGTGACAAAATGCTCAGATGTGAACAGGTGCCATTGAAATTAATGGGATTATGCTTGTTGCATGTTTTTCTGGCATTTTACAAGCTGCAAACGTTCAGGTGTAAAAAAGCACAAGTGGAGAGGCGCCTCTGGGTGCAGTCGTTTTTTAAAAATCAATTTAATAGACAACGTACGATCAACTCACATGTAGTATAATGGAAAGCATGGTATCAGAAAGTCGAGATGACGTTCTCACATCCTATGACAAGATCCATGCTGTGTACGATGACCGGGGATCTTCCGAATGATGTAAATGCCGGCTCCGGAAGAGCAGCCTCAGAACGAGGCTTGGAACACAGTGGGTGGCTGGCAGCAGGGGGACGACGTCATCAAAAATGGACACTTTTTTTCAAAAAAAAGACACAAGGGCGTAGCTGGATGAGGCAATGAGGGGGAGGTTGGAAGTGATAATGAAATTAGTAGACTAGCCAAATTAAGATGTAAATACTATAATATGCAAATAAAAAATATGGATATAGTATGCTGGTCCGGACTGAGTATATATAATACTGGTAGGGGAGAAAAATATGTATACAGGCTTGAGTTTATACATCGATCATTTTCTACAGCCTATTGTCCAACAGCTACAGTCTTACGTTAGGGATGGGACACATCTCCTTGAACTTTTGTCTGCCTACAAGTGGGAGCAGACTTATGTCTGGCTCTCACTTGATGTCAATTCATTGTACGCATCCATCCCCCATTCTTTTGGCCTACTAGCATTAGAGTTTTTTCTAGCCAAAGATCCCCTTATTAACCCACGCCAGGCAGCGTTCATTCTGGACGCTACTTCCTTCTGTCT
Organism: Lithobates clamitans; assembly: GCA_037952925.1. Lineage (NCBI taxonomy): Eukaryota > Metazoa > Chordata > Amphibia > Anura > Ranidae > Lithobates > Lithobates clamitans. Next base: position 5,012,893 of record JBBGZY010000011.1, on the reverse strand, counting down.
AACACACAACTATTTTCAGTTTGATGGGGATTTTTTTTGTACAAATACAGGGTACGGCTATGGGGGCAAATTTCGTGCCCTCCTATGCCAATCTTGCTATGGGCTACTGGGAGAAACTTCATATCCTCCACAATACATATGCACGCAATATTGTTTTCTTTGGTCGTTACATCGATGACATCATCATCATCTGGGACGGTCCTAGTGATGTGATAGACAATTTTGTCGATCACTGCAATGACAACCAATATGGTTTATCCCTTACCTATGTTACTATCCCTGATACGTTATCTTTCCTTAATCTTGAGTTGGGCTTTGATCCAGCTACCCTCACCATCATCTCTAAGAATTATGTCAAACCCACTGCGGGAAACTCTTTTTTGCATTACAACAGTTGCAATCCCCCCAATGGATCAACAATATCCCTAAGGGTCAGTTCTGTCGACTCGCTCTTCCGGAACCGGCGTTTACATCATTCGGAATATCCCCGGTCATCGTACACAGCACAGATCTTGTCATAGGATGTGGGAACGTCATCTCGACTTTCTGATACCATGCTTTTCATTTTTATACTACATGTGAGTTGATCTTACGTTGTCTATTAAATTGATTTTTAAAAAACTACTGCACCCAGAGGCGCCTCTCCACTTGTGCTTTTTTCAGCTCTTTGGAATATGGTTTCTTCCCTAAATTGATGGCAGCCTTGTGTGCTTCCTGTGCACGTGCTTTCCCTCTCCCAATACCACTACATAGCTGATTTGCCTGTGTATGCCAGATGGACTATATTGTCAATTACTAGCAGATTTGTATTGGGACTTTTATGATATCTGTGTTGATGCGCCTATACTTGTGTTCAAACGCTTAGGTGTGAATGCAGCCTTATTCTGAACACAGCTACATCCCCGGTTATAAGAGGGTGTGCACATACAACCACATTATTTTAGTTTTTTATTCATACTCTTTCCCCCCTACCCCTACCCTAAAAGGTTTTAGTTTGTTTTTCAATTGAGTTGTACAGTTTATAGGTCACATTAACCACTTAAGCCCTGGACCATTTGGCTGGCAAAAGACCAGAGCACTTTTTTGCGATTCGGCACTGCGTCACTTTAACTGACAATTGCGCGGTCGTGCAATGTGGCTCCCAAACAAAATGGACGTCCTTTTTTTTCCCCATAAATAGAGCTTTCTTTTGGTGGTATTTGATCACCTCTGCGGTTTTTATTTTTTGCGCTATATACAAAAAAAAGCGACAATTTAGAAAAAATGCATTATTTTTTACTTTTTGCTATAATAAATATCCCCAAAAAATATATAAAAAAATTTTTTTCCCTCAGTTTAGGCCGTATTCTTCTACATATTTTTGGTTAAAAAAATCACAATAAGCGGTTATTGATTGGTTTGCGCAAAAGTTATAGCGTCTACAAAATAGGGGATAGTTTTATGGCCTATTTATTAATATATTTTTTTTTTTTACTAGTAATGGCGGCGATCAGCAATTTTTATCGTGACTGCGACATGGCGGACAGATCGGACAATTTTGGCTCTATTTTGAGACTATTCACATTTATACAGTGATCAGTGCAATTAAAAATGCAATGATTACTGTGTAAATGTGACTGACAGTGAAGGGGTTAAGTGTGTCCTAGGGAGTGATTCTAACTGGGGGGAGGTGCTATGTGTGACACGACACTGATCACCGCTCCGGGAGCTGTGATCAGTGTCACTAGGCAGAATAGGGAAATGCTTGTTTACGTCAGCATTTTCCCATTCTTCCTCGCCCCCAACCGCTTCTTAAAGGGCAACATACAGGTACGTTATTATGCCTGTACGTGCCCTTCTGCTGACGTATATCAGCGTTAGCCGGTGGAAATAGTTCTAAAATGTTTTATCTTTGTCTCATTAGTTTTACATCACAGAAACCTGACATTTTAACAGGGGTGTGTAGACTTTTTATATCCACTGTATATAATCTAATACAACATTTTTTAAACTGATTGTTTAAATCCCTGACACACCTTTGAGGTCAGAAATTACCTTTATTTAGGATATATAAATATTTTTTTTGACCAGCAATGTCTATTACATCCATTTATTTTCGTTTATAACTAAATGCATTTAATTTATATCTGCTCAGTTTGGATCTGATTTTTGCCAAGTCAGAAATGACACAGCTGAATAGCATGTATTGCAAGTTGATTTTTTTTTTTTTTTTTTATAATGAATACATTCAGTCAATTGCTGGAGGAAAAAAAGACTAGCAATTCAGATATGACATTATTTATGTGAACCATTGTTGTTCTGCAGTCTGGCGCTGGTATCATTTGTAGATAAGAATTCTTTAGGTATATCCTGCATCATCAGAATCGGTCAGAGCTTACAGTGTGACACTGAGCTAGCAGCTGTGCATTTACATTGTGCGCCTTATCCCATGTAAGTTGCATGCAGCTGTACTCTTTACCATGAAACTCTCTAATCACCAGGACTGTATAACCAAGACTCAGCCTGCATCATTTATGCTGTTCCGAGTCAGACTTGCTGGAGGCTTTGCCCTGAGGCAAATAAAAGATTATCTTATTTGCAATACATTCTAGTATCTTACGGTACTTTGCTGGGAAGTTGCTTTCTTCCTTAATACAGTGTACACAGAGAATTGTCATTGATTTGCTATGCCTTCAAAAGACACTAAAATGTAAATTATAATATCCTATATAATAAGTCAAACCTCTTCCACTTATATATTGGTGTTGTACATAAGCAGTTTACACAGTCAATGACCTTCCATCATTGCATTCAAATACTCTTATGGATTCATTAGGTTCTCTCTGCACTAAAATATGATGAAATGGTTGCTTGTTTTGCCTCCCAGATCTCTAACGAATAGATCAAAGTAAAAAAAATGTACAAGATTTTCCTCTTGACACATTTTTGTTATTGTTATTAGAGCTTTATCTTTTATTCAGATTTTTAGTTTATTGATTTTATTTGTGTGATGCATGTACACTATTAAAACAATAATGCTTTTGGTTACAATCCTTTAGCTATTCAAGAGGTCTAACATAGAAAATGTGATTAAAAGTAAGATTAATACATTTCTGTACTTACAAAAGATCTATTAAAAACATGTTTATTTTATTCATTCATATAGTGCCAACAGATTACACAGCAACCCGTTTCCAGACTGAAGGAGCTTCCTCTGTTATGCCCTGTACACACGGTCGGATTTTCCGATGGAAAATGTGTGATAGGACCTTGTTGTTGGAAATTCCGACTGTGTGTAGGCTCCATCATACATTTTCCATAGGAATTTCCGACACACAAAGTTTGAGAGCTTGCTATAAAATTTTCCGACAACAAAATCCGTTGTCGGAAATTCCGATCGTGTGTACGCAAATCCGACGCACAAAGTGTCACGCATGCTCATAATAAATTAAGAGACGAAAGCTATTGGCTACTGCCCCGTTTATAGTCCCAACGTACATGTTTTACGTCACCACATTCAGAACGATCGGATTTTCCGACAACTTTGTGTGACCATGTTTATGCAAGACAAGTTTGAGCCAACATCCGTCGGAAAAAATCCATGGATTTTGTTGTCGGAATGTCCGATCAATGTCCGACTGTGTGTACAGGGCATTAGAGTGCTTTCACACTGGGGTGTTGGGGGTGTCGGCGGTAAATCACCGCTATTTTTAGCTACGCTTTACCGTAATTTTAGCGGCACTATTAGGCCACTAGTGGGGTGCTTTTAACCCCCACTAGTGGCTGAAAAAGGGTTAAAACCGCCCGCAAACGGCGCATTGCCGGCGGTTCGGCGGCACTGCCCATTGATTTCAATGGACAGGGGCGCTTTAGGAGCGGAAGTCGGAAGAAGTCAGTGGTTAAAACAGCAGGCAAAGGCATCGTTGGTAAACAGGCTGAGGTTGGTGCACGTGGAAGTCAGAAACGTGGTTAAAACAGCAGGCAAAGACAACGTCCGTAAACAGACCAGGGTCAGTTAACATGGTAGGTAGAAACATGGTAGCAGGCAATGATCCACGCAGGAATTTGAAATGGGGAAATGGCAGTCTGTTAATAATAAGGGGAACTAATATCTGATGGATGTGTGATCATTTCTGAAGCAATCACTGATACACAGGCCAGGTTGGGGGGAACATTGGGGACAATAATAACTTGTAGCTCTTCAAACACCTCCACTTGTGCATACACAACATCTCTTTTGGTGTCTTCTTCTGGATTCTGCGGGGGGAATGTTATAGGGAAAATCGTTGGTATCGTTGGTAAACAGGCTGAGGCTGGTGCACGTGGAAGTCAGAAACGTGGTTAAAATGGCAGGCAAAGACATCGTCCGTAAACATGCCAGGGTCAGTTAACATGGTAGGTAGAAACATGGTAGCAGGCAATGATCCACGCAGGTATTTGAAATGGGGAAATGGCAGTCTGTTACTAATAAGGGGAACTAAAATCTGATGGATGTGTGACAATTTCTGAAGCAATCACCGATACACAGGCCAGGTTGGGGGGAACATTGGGGACAATAATAACTTGTAGCTCTTCAAACACCCCCACTTGTGCATACGCGACATCTCTTTTGGGGTCTTCTTCCGGATTCTGCGGGGGGAATGTTATAGGGAAAATGTTGCTTATGAAGTCGACTCACACTATCAGAGCGAATGCTTCCTGGGGCAGGTCCTTGCTGGTAAATCAGGGCAGTGACAATGTCTTCAATATCCCATTATTATTGGCGTATAACACGCACTTTTTTCCCCTTAAAATCATGGGAAAATCGTGGGTGCGTGTTATACGCCGATTCCCCGCTGATTGTGAGCGGAGGATTGAGCTGCTGAGATACATAGCCAGCTCACAGTCACGCCCAGTCCCGCCCTAAGATGAACATAACACAGGGACTGGGCGTGCCTGTGAGCGGAGCCGGGCCGAGTACACTCGCTACTCTCGGCTGCGCTCGGGACTGCAAGAGGACCCGAGAGTCGCAGAGAGGACTCGAGTGCCGCCGAGAGGACCTGAGAGCCGCCGAGAGGACCCGGCGCCATTTTTAAACTGCAATGAAAAGGCTGCAATGACAAGTCTGCACTGACAAGGCTACACTGCAAGGCTGCACTGACAAGGCTGCAAATGACACTGACAAGGCTGCAGAAAGACACTGATAAGGCTGCATTGATGGGCATTTAAATGTAAGTTTTTTCCTTAAACTTCCCTCCTAAAAGTTTTTTTCCCTAAAATTCCCTCCTAAACATGAGGTGCGTGTTATATGCCAGCACATGTTATACGCCGGTAAATACGGTATTTGAGGTAGGTGATGGGTTGGGTTTCCGGGGATTTTTGATAGCAGACAAATGAATTGAACATGGCAATATGGAACAGATGCAATGCAACTTTCTTATACCAATAATGGGACTTGCGGGTTGACAAATATGGTTGTAGCATCTAAACATTTAAATCCACCACCCCCCATATACAGATTGTAGTCATGGACACATTCAGGCTTTACTATGGGGCCACATCTTCTCTGAACCTCCACCAAGATGTCATTGTAGTAATCATGTGAACATCCTTCATGTCCCGACACTTCATGGCCAAAACCTCCTCATTCCTCATGAATGCGGCTTCTCCTTTTGTAGCTGTTTTGATAGTAAACTCTGTGGGAAGCTCTTCCTATTTTTTCCGAAGGTACAGGGTTTGTTCACGAAACAGGTGACGGAAAAGGGGCAAACTGCTGTAGTAATTATCTACATATAAGTGGTATCCTTTTCTGAACAGGGGGTATGCAAGGTCCCAGACAATTTTACCACTGGTTCCTATATATGTGGGGCACTCACGGGGCTGGAGCTGGGAGTCTTTGCCTTCATAAAGTAGGTGACCACGATATTGTGTCAATCTCGCCGCTGTTATCGGCGAGATTTGATACCTGCGAGCCCCGTCGCGGGAGCCAACGCTGAGCTGGCTCGCTCATCGGGAAAGGAAAACTGTTTTTTTCCTTTCGCGATGAGCGACGGGCAGTGCTGACAGCTGTCTGGTATGAATCATGAGGGGGAACGCCGCACCAAATTTTAAATAAAAAACCGGCATGGGTTCCCCCCAGGGGCATACCAGGCCCTTAGGTCCGGTATGGATTTTAAGGGGTACCCCTACGCCGAAAAAACGGCGTGGAGGTCCCCCCACAATCCATACCAGACCCTTATCCAAGCACGCAGCCCAGCCAGTCAGGAAAGGGAGAGGGGACGTGCGAGCGCCCCCCCCTCCTGAACCGTACCAGGCCGCATGCCTCTTCCTGACAACCCTGGCTGTTGGTTGTCGGGGTCTGCGGGCGGAGGGCTTTTTGGAATCCTTTAATAAGGGGGCCCCCAGATCCCGGCCCCCCACCCTATGTGAATGAGTATGGGGTACATCGTACCCATACCCATTCACCTAGGAAAAAAAGTGTCAATAAAAAAACACACTACACAGGTTTTTAAAGTAATTTATTAGTCAGCTCCGGGGGTCTTCATCTGACTTCTCCGCTCTCTCCGGCCTCTTCTCCCGGTGTCCGGCCTCTTCTTCCGGTGTCCGGTTCGTCTCCCGCTCTCCAGGTCTTCTGCCGGAGCATGATGGGACTGTGACGTCATAAGGGAGCGGGGTCACAGGGTGACATCACCCGGTGACCACGCATCATGCCTATATAAGTCATCGTGCACCGCTCACACAGCATTACAGCGGGAGAGAGCATTGTGTCAACATCGGAAGAAGGAACAAGGCGGCGGAGAAGACCGGGCCACCGCTAGCAGAAGATAGTGGAGCAGCCCGGCAGAAGATCGGAGAGCGGGAGAAGAGGCCGGAACCCGGGAGAAGGGGCCGGACACCGGGAGAAGAGGCCGGAGAGAGCGGAGAATGGGATGTACCCCATACTCATTCACATAGTGTGGGGGGCTGGGATCTGGGGGCCCCCTTATTAAAGGATTCCGATAAGCCCTCCGCCTGCAGACCCCGACAACCAACAGCCAGGGTTGTCGGGAAGAGGCCCTTGTCTTCATCAACATAGGGACAAGGTGCTTTGGGGTGGGGGGGCCGCAGGGCACCCCCTGCCCCAAAGGGCCCACCCCCCATGTTGAGGGTATGCGGCCTGGTACGGTTCAGGAGGGGGGGCGCTCGCTCGTCCTCACCCCCTTTCCTGACCGACCAGGCTGCGTGAAGGGGGTTCCCCTTAAAATCCATACCGGACCTAAGGGCCTGGTATGCCCCTGGGGGGGAATCCATGCGGGTTTTTTATTTAAAATTTGGCGCGGCGTTCCCCCTCATGATTCATACCAGACAGTTGTCAGCACTGCCCGTCGCTCATCGCGAAAGGAAAAAACTGTTTTCCTTTCCCGATGAGCGAGCCAGCGCAACATGCACAGTACCCTGACGCCGAGAACCAGCTTGGAAACACAATCTCGCAGTCAGGTACTTTAAATACGAAATGTGTATATGTATCTAGTGGCTCAATCACACAATTTATTCAATTTCAACCCATACCTGCCTCTCTTACTTGGGATATACTGCTTGAACTGCAGCCGGCCAGTTACATCAGGATTGCTATTGGCAACAATAATTTTTTGCTTAAGCACAGGTTTTATAATATTGACTCAATGCTTTAAAAAAAGAGTATCACCCTTTCTTCACACTATTGGTGACATCAGTAGTAAAAAAACAAAAGATAAAAAATAACTTTCTTAGAACATTTATGAAAATGGTCTTAATGATGCTTTACACAGTACTGGAAGATGATTCTGCATTATTCTATGCCAGTTGTCCTAGTCTGAAGGCAGAATTAGAGATGCTATGGGTATAGCTGTGAAAGTATCTATATAATAAATATCGTCATTGGATTTTTTTCCCTATGATACAGTAGCATCTAGGGTTTTTCTAGGTAGCGCCAACCACCCCATTTTCCCTTATCCACGTTATACATTAGGGCACCCCTTGTGAGTGCTCTGTTCAGGGGAGGCAGCAACCATTCCTTTTACCGTGTAGGCCCATCCTAAGCGCAGTTTTTTCCTATTTGTATTTTTTAGGAACTTATAGTTCTATGCTCTTCCACATTGAATTTTTCTGGAGGTGCTGCCATGTTTACTTTGGACCTGAAAAAGAAAGCAAAGTTTGTTTATTTTTGCACCATTGAATATATACAAATTGGCCAGTACACCCTGCAATTTACAGCTTCCTAGCTCAATTTTTTCTGGGTAAGGCTTAATACTTATCAGCAACCACTTGTACATCCTGTGCAGGCAAAACACAGCCCCCACATGGATGTATGCTTAAGGTGGTTGTAAATGATCACCTTGTAAAACAACCCACTCAGTTTGAAATAGAAATGAAAGGCAAAACATTTGTGTATAGATTTAAAAAAATGAAAATACCTTTTTTTCCTAATTTTTATAAGTGATCAACTTCCCTCTGTTCCCTTTGTTCTCAGCTGCAAAAGAGCTGGGGGGAGCAGAAGCAGCAGGACACTGAGCTATCCAGTGAAAGATTGTGTGGGGGGGAGCATGTCAGGACAAGTCTGATCATTGGAGGAGAGCAAGCTGAGTTCCCAGCATAGCTAGAGAACTGACCATGATGTGCTCTCATGCTTAGTGTAGTCAGTTTTTAATAGGAAAGCGACCTGACAGTAGCACCAGGGATTTCACACAAAGGAAGCAATACAAAGAGATCAGGATCCTTTTTAAACAAGTACATGGTACAGCAGGCACATATCAGGAATTTGAAATGTTGGGGTAACAAACGTTTTAAGTACGCCTGTTTGAACAAGGCCTTATAGTTGCACAGAGTTATATTGTATTGGATAGCTTAACAGATGCAAGTGATTAGAAATGCTTCAGCTCTGTACTTTATTAAAATAAACATCAATTACAGTCCTAATCTTCTGTTTTGCCCCTCTCCACCTTGAGGGGTGTCTAACTTGAGATCCTGCAAATGTCTGCACTGGGAATGTTAAATATGTACATGATGTGATTTTTTTTTTAATCCATTACATTGATGTATAGAGGTTCTACACTACTCCCGTGTGCGCTCCTACACTACAGCACCCGTTCAACCTGCTTATTGAGACTAGTCACCTCAGTTGGAACACCTTCGATCAATGCAACATTGCCTATTTTAAAATTAAAAACATTTTATTGGTGAAAATTTTGATATTTGCTATGGTCTATACTCAAGGGGTTAAACATCATTGTGAAACACGTTTCAATAAAAAACTGTAATGGACTTTGTTCCATTGGTTGAAATAATCAATAGGAGAAGACATAATTCAAACAAGAATAGTTGTAAAATCAGCTTGGTATCTTATCAAGAATATAATGTTAGGACTCTAAAGTCCTCCCTTTGAGAAGCCATGAAATATTAAGTAGTTACCAAATCACATTCAGACATTATTGAAGCCAGGGGGGCTGGGAAATAGGTTAGAGGTGTTGCCTCTCAGTGTTTTAACAATACCATGGATCAGCTCTGAGATTTAATACCTTTTAAATTGATGATTGGCCTTTTCAGTATGGTGCAGAAATGCAAATGTAAAGAAAAAAATATAATAGTTCAGGTCAATTGAGAAATAATTAATTTATTGTATCCAGACACACTGTTTAAGAACCAACTTCACCTTTAAATGTCTATTTCCACTTTGAGTTTCAGAGGGACATGAGGGAGAAATAAAGTCCTCACAGCAGCCTCCATGCAGGTACAGTCTACATTAGATAGCAAAAGGATATGACATGGTCGGTTTAACCACTTGCCGACCGGCTCACGCCAATATACGTCGGCAAAGTGGCACGTTCCCTCGAAACAACGTATTGGTACGTTGTCCCTTTTAAGGGCCGTCGATCACGTGCGATCGCGGGCATGAGAGCTAGAACGGGAATTTGTGTAAACACAAATCCCTGTTCTATCAGGGTAGATGAGATAGATCGTTTGTTCCTAGTAAGTAGGAACAGCGATATGTCTCCTCCCCAGTCAGTCCCATACCACCCACAATAAGAAACACTAACTAGGGAACACATTTAACCCCTTGATCAACTCCTAGTGTTAATTCCTTCCCTACCAGTGATGTTTACACAGTAATCAGTGCATTTTTATAGCACTGATCGCTGCATAAATGTCAATGGTCCCAAAAAATGTGTCAAAAGTGTCCAATCTGTCCACTGCAATGTTGAAATACTGCTAAAATCGCCGATCACCGCCATTACTAGTAAAAAAAAAATTAATAAAATAAATAAAAATGATAATAAAAATGACATAAATCTTTCCCATAGTTTGTAGATGCTATAACTTTTGCGCAAATCAATCAATATACGCTTATTGCGATTTTTTTTTTCAAAAAATATGTAGAACAATATATATTGGCCTAAACTGATGAAGAAGCTTGTAAAAAAATATATATTTTTTTCAAAATTGTCGCTTTTTTTTTTGTTTATAGCGCAAAAAAATCAAAACTACAGATGTGATCAAATGCCACCAAAAGAAAGCTCTATTTGTGGGAAAAAAAGGATGTCAATTTTGTTTGGGTACAGCGTTGCACGGCCGTGCAATTGTCAGTTAAACCAACGCAGTGCCATATCACAAAAAATGGCCTGGTCATTAAGTTGGAAAATCTTCCAGTCTGTAAGTGGTTAAAGCGTTACTCCACTTTTGTTGAGAAAAAAAACATTCCCCCCGGGTGATCTGTGTACATTGCAAGGATTATAAAAACCTTTGTTGCATATTCCTACCTTTTGTTATTCTGAAGACATTCCTGTGTGTTTGTCTGTGCCTCTGGGCTGAGTGGGTCTAATGGGAGTGGTTTCATAATTATCAGTCAGCTGTGGCAGCTGCAGAGCACTAATGAGAAAAGCTGCTGGGCCTGCATCCCTTTAGACGTGTTCCTATAAGAAATATCTCACCAAAAATGTAATTTTTGTTGCAGGGGATGCCTGAAATCTGACTTGTAACTAGTAACTAACTAACTTGTAAGGCAGATTTCTGGGAAAATTGGTGAGCGCATTTCACAAACAGGAAATTATGTTTCTAGGGAGTGTTCAGTACACATACTGTGAACAGAACAACTCCATGTAGCCATATTGCATTGCATTTATAGAAAATTACAGTGGTGGCAGATTGAAAAGGCAAGGTGATTTTTAATAGCATTCAGTATGGCTTGTATCGCAATTATACACGTTATATTATTTTTTCTTTATTTGCTTTTTGTTTCCCCAAGTAAGTGGAGTTACCCTTTAAGAAGACTGTGAGTCGGGAATCTTGGGCTAAGAGCCCATTGCCATTCACCAGTAGGGTTTAAAGGAGTATATGGGCAGGGCTTCCACTCCCTCTCTGGAAAAAGCCTGCAGGTCAAACACAAATGAAGCATCCTGCAAGGGTTCACATGTTGCCTTGAAATCCAGCAAGATCAGGGCTGATATTTTTACTAAGCACTACCCATAAAAGTATGAAGAAACTGATCCTGCTGTGATCTTTATTTATTCTGTGTGCACCTACACAAGATAATGGGCCATCCTCAAAGTAATTCTAGTCAGTAGATTTTTTATCGTAATGCATTAATGTATTGAGATAAAAACTTCTGTGTGCAGCAGCCCCCCTAATACTTACCTGAGCCCCATTTCGATCCAGCGATGTTGCACAAGAGTCTCGGCTATCCGGGACTCTCCCTCCTCAGTGGCTGAAACAGCAGCAGGGTGCCATTGACTCCCGCTGCTATCAGTCAAAGTCAATGAGCCAATGAGAATAGAGAGGGGGTGTGGCCGAGCTACCACTCTATGTGTCTTAGCAGAGAAGCATCTCGGCTCAGGTGCCCCAATAGCATGCCTGCTGTGGGGGCAGGAGGGAGGATCCAGGAGCGCTGGTGAGGGACCCGAGAAGAGGAGGATTGAGGCTGCTCTGTGCAAAACCACTTCACAGAGCAAGTAAGTGTAACATGTTTGTTATTTTAAAATGAAAAAAAAAAACAAGACTTTAGTATCACTTTAAATGTACAACCTTTTTCTAATTGAGATTTTACTTGCCTTTAGTTATGTTTCTCAGTTTGCTAATATTGTCTTACAAATGTTGTACTGCAAGATTTAGCATGTATCACCTTTCTTTTTAGTAGCCAGTATCTCAAAGCATGCACATTACCTAAAGGTGTCTTCACATGACAGCTATTATATAGAGGTTACTGGAGCAGAACTGGAAAATAGTATTGTGTGAGATGGCCTTTCCCATCGACAAGCAGAAAGGTCAGGACAAACCTCAAGGGATATATTTGTGGTCTTACCTGGCCTCAATCACTGGGAAGACACGTCAGAGGGTAACACTTCCTGTCACATCTCCACCTAAAACTGTGTAAACCCTTTACAGGATAAATGCAGAAAATGAAACTTATTCCTAAATTTGGTACAGGAAATATATTATGCTATATTTTTATTCAGTGATTAGGAATGTGGAAAATGTGCACATTACGATAAAATAGTTCAGCACAAGAAAACAAGAAGTTATACGATTTTGATGATCAGAGAAATCTGTTCATGTTAGACAAAATGATCTATGACTATAAAAAAGGTAAATTGTTTCAGTTTTTTGGTAGATGTCGGGGGTTTTGATTCACCCAACAGTTTATATCTTGGCTACAGCTTATTAGTTTATATCTCCCAGGGATTATCACCCTTCAGTTATGTGGAAACCATGTGACTGTCCTCCCCTCTGAATATAGCACTGCGTTTTTTTTAAACCTTCATTCAGATTTGTTATCTAAATCAACATCACCAAAACCTATTTTTAAATAAGTATTCTACCCCCCCCAAAAAATGTAATATATTGCAGTTTACCAATCCATAGATGTCATGGCTGCATTAGTTAGCTTTTTTTTTTTTTTACCTGGTGATCCGGCCAGTAACACACTTTTTGGTCTTAGGGTGCCTCCATTCTGGTTGGAGGAGTAATGGAGACACCTTTGAACAGCAGCATTGTCAATGTGCGGAGAAGGTAGTATTAGATGCATTAGCAGATTTAGATGAACTTGCCTAACAAGTCCACCAATGGTATATGATTTTAATGGAAGCCACATGTGCCTCCTGGAGTAATTAATATCCAAGTTATGCAATTTAGCTACCTTTGTGGGCAGCCACAAAACTTGAACATTAAGTGGGACTTTCACCAATGAATTGCAGCAATAAAAAAATAACACATTGAAGTAAAAGATTTTGCGAAAGCTCAGGATCCTAACTCTAATGAGAAGATGCTCCAGTACTGTGCAGGAGCACTTTTTCGTGGGATTTGAGATCCTCAGCTGCTCCAAGTTCCCATGAGGAGACACAGTGATGGCAAAATTGTCAAAAGCCCGGGAGTAAAGTAAGTTTAATGCTTTTTTTGTGGTCTTTTTTTTCTTGACCTACCTAGCTTTTTTTAGTCGAAAGACCACTATGAGTATGGGCATTGGAGCCACTGTTCTAGCTAACCTTCACAGACTGTAATAAAACTTGCAAAGGCAGCAGTTAAAGTGTTTGTTACCCTAAAAACAAAAAAAAAATGAATCCTGTTCCCTTAACGCTTGTTACACAGCACAGTGTTTGTGCTGTGTAATTTGGCCCCCTGTATCACCTAAAGTACCTGGCTGATCCTGACAGTTTCTGCCCCCCCACTGTAATGTGCCCACAGTTTATCATAGCTGCTGAGCCCTGACACCGTGGTCAGTTTACACACCTCCATCATCCGCAGCCCTCCAGTCCTCCTCTGTCCCCCCCCCACCTCCCTGCCTGTCAGCTCTGTGTCAGGACCTTCCCCTCCTCCTCAAATAACTGTGTTACTCTCAGGCACTCACCTGTTTTCCTTAATGCGATGTGCCCAGTGTATCTGTAAAAAAATACCGTTCTATACTGTATTCCTGAGCGCCGCTCAGTGATCACATGACCGACCGCCTCCTCTCCTTCTCCGGACTGACATCAGCGGGGGGGGATTCTCAGCCACTCCTGCTGTACCTGTCAGATCGGGAGAGCGAGCAGCGACCAGTCACGTGGGCAGCGACCGGTCACGTTGGTGCCGAGCGGCGCTCGGAAATACAGTATAGAACGGCATTTTTTTAAATAAAACGGATACACTGGGCACATTGCATTAAGGAAGATGCAGAGAATTTACAGGTACTCCAGGTACACGACAGACTATCCAAGGGATAATACTGCAAGACACTGAGGGACCCCCAGTACCAGGAGACAATTTCAGTGAACAGAAACACATACACAGAGAAATGTCTCAGTTTTATTGGGCGGGTATACAGCTTATATTTGGCTCAATTTTACCAATTGTAATAGGGGAGGGGGAAGTGGTTAGTAGGAGGATATATTGAATTATCATTAATAATTAATTAAACAGTTCATCATTATATGGTTATACACACCTTTAACCTCTAAAAACATGGCTGCCACAAGGTTACCAGAGTGAAAACGCCATCTGTTAATGACTAATAGATCATCTTTCTATTACCTTCCTGTCCTACGTTTAGATACCCTTAAAGAGGAAGGCGGGCAAAAACACATTTTATTTATATATTATAAGATGCTCAATAACCACTTAAGGACCAGCCTCGTTTTGGATTTTAGTTGTTTACATGTTTAAAACAGTTTTTTTGCTAGAAAATTACTTAGAACCCCCAAACATTATATATGGTTTTTCTTTCTAACACCCTAGAGAATAAAATGGTGGTCGTTGCAATACTCTTTTTTGCACCGTATTTGTGCAGCGCTCTTATAAGCGCACTTTTTTTGGAAAAAATGCACTTTTTTGAATAAAAATATAAGACAACAGTAAAGTTAGCCCAATTTTTTTTATATTGTGAAATATAATGTTACGCCAAGTAAATTGATACCCAACATGTCACACTTCAAAATTGCGCCTGCTCGTGGAATGGCGTCAAACTTTTACCCTCAAAAATCTTTATAGGCGACGTTTAAAAAATTCTACAGGTTGCATGTTTTGCGTTACAGAGAAGGTCTAGGGCTAGAATTATTGCTCTCGCTCTACCGGTCACGGCGATACCTCACATGTGTGGTTTGACCACCGTTTTCATGTGCGGGCGCTATTCGTGTATGCGTTCGCTTCTGTGCGAGAGGTCGTTTAGAGGGGGGGGTTTTAAAAAACATTTTTTGTTTTTATTATTTATTTTACATTATTTTATTTTTTTTACACTGTTTAAAAAAAAAAATTGTAACTTTTATGTAAACATCCCTTGTAATAGAAAAAAGTATGACAGGACCTCCTAAATATGAGATCTGGGGTCAAAAAGACCTCAGATCTCATATTTACACTAAAATGCAGTTAAAAAAAAGTCATTTAAAAAAATGACATTGAAAAAAAATATGCCTTTAAGAGGCGTGGACGGAAGTGATATTTTGACGTCGCTTCCGCCCAGCAGTGTCATGGAGACGAGTGGGCGCCATCTTAGCCTCACTCGTCTCCAGACACAGCACTGAGAGGACGCGATCACCTCCATGGCTACCGACGGCCCTCTCCCGCCACCGATAAAAGTGATCTTGCGGCGAATCCGCTGCAGGGACCACTTTTATCAGAAAGACGACCGCCGCACAAAAACAGGGGTACCGGGGTTATGGCAGCTAGCTGCTGCCATAACAACGGTATCCGCCGCCAAAGTTTGGACGTACATCGTCGTGCGGCAGTCGGCAAGTGGTTAATGCTTATGCAAGCAGGTTTGTGCTCTTGCGACATATCGCTGAAAAACGAAACTAACAGAATAAACCTGAAAATGAGCTTAACACCTAAAACAAGGGTGCATGCACTTTATAGCTAAAGCAAGATGGAGTCACTGTTGTTCAGTCATATTACTACAGAAGGCAGGTCTGAAAATTACACATTGGGGTTACAACCACTTTAAGATTATTATTAATTAATTCAAATCACTTTGGTGCACGTATTGTTGCATTTCTGAAAACTTGGCTTTATTCTGTAGAATTCAAGTTGTAAACATTCAGCACCCTCTTGACTTTTTATACTTCCCCCTGGCTGCCCTATATTTAATCTGGCAGTTACATTATTTTATACATTTTGTTAACAACTGCTCCAGACTACCTGTGACTGGAGGTTCATGTATCCACTGTCCTAATCCAGTGACTGATTGGCTGCTTGAGCAATACCTAAACACAGTTTGTGGTTGTTGACAGCAAATATAAGAGTCATCCGTGCCATGCCAGGTCCAGGGCCTGAGACCAAATGAAAACCAGGAGCAAGACCTGTCATGTCAGCTACATATGTACAATTTTTGGGTTGCTTAATATTTTCCATCCCACCACTTTTTTACTGAAGATTTTTTTTTTTTCTTTTGAAACATTGAATTAAATTCACACGGCAACAAAAGTGTAGACCAGGAATCCAACACTCCACAAAATGCCAGGTGCTCAAAATTCTTCTACAGCCATAGCTCTGTGAGTCTAGGTTCAGACCTATGCGTTTTTTAGTGAAGTTTGCAGAAACTCACTACAATGCATTTAACATCGTTTAGGACGTTTTCACATCTATGCGTTTTTTTCTGCTGCTGCATTTTTGAAAAGGGTCTGGGACTTTTTTCCTGCAGCAGATTGTGCTTTGCATGTAATAGACTTTAATAGAACTGCACAAAAAATGCAAGTGCTGATTTGTTGATGAGGTTTTTGCAGGTTGTTTGGTTTTTTCTCCTCCATAAAAAACTAAATAGCCTTTTTTTTTAAAGAGCGGACTGCCACCGCATCCTTAACAACTGATGAGTCATCAGCTGTCATTCCCTTGTAAAAAAAAGAATTGCAGGCAAAAAAATAAAAAATGGTGTAGGCCCTTCAGGTCTAGTATGGATTTTAAGGGCAAAAATTTTTTAAAAAGATACATTACCCCCCCAAAATCCATACCAGACCCTTATCCAAGCATGCAGGTCAGGAAAGGGGGGGCAAGCGAGCTCCCCCCCAGCCATACCAGGCCACATGCCCTCAATATGGGGGGGGTGCTTTGTTGATGGGGACAGGGGTCTCCTCCCCACAACCCGGGCTGATGGTTGTGGGGGTCTGTGGGCAGGGGACTTATTTAACTTTTTACTTTTTTTTTTTAATTTTACTTTAACAAGGGGGCCCCCAGAGCTGCCTCCCCTATGTAAATTAGTATGGGTACATAGTATTCCCTACTCATTTACCAACAAAAAGAAAAAGTGTAGCGTAAAAAATTACAGTAAGCAGTTTTTGACAATTCCCTTTTTAGCAAAACAGATCCAATGTCCACAAAGTAAATCCATCATAATTCATGACGGCTGCCACCACTGCCGAACTGAAAAAAGAAATGGTCCATAGAGTTTCTGCCACCAGCAATAAAAGTATGCAGAATCTGATGATTTGCAAATCTCATTATACCCATATTTTGTTCAAAATAGAAAGAAAATACATCTGTTTAAACAGAGTAAATGTACCATTTCTAAATTGATGGCATCATGTTAACCAGGGTGTAGCATCTCCTCTTCTTTTACCAGCACTATATAATTGTCTGGAAACTAAGGAGACCAGTTTCTGAAGTTTTAAGAGAGAAATGTTGTCCCATTCTTGCTTGATATAGGATTCAAACTGCTCAACAGTCCTGGGTCTTCTTTGTCGTATTTTTTGTTTCAAGATGCGCCAAATATTTTCATTTGGTGAAAGGTCTGGATTGCAGGTAGGCCAATTAAGCATACAACCTCGCTTACTACGAAGCCATGCTGTTGTCATAAATGCAGTATGCAATTTAGCATTGTCCTGCTGGATTATGTAAGGCCTACCCTGAAAAAAGATGTCATCTGGATGGGAGCATATGCTGCTCTAAAACCAGGATTTACAGTATCTTTCAGCATTGATAGTGCCTGTTCATGTGCAAGCTGTTCATTCCATATGCACTACTACAGACTTTTGAAGTGAGCGCTGGTAACAATCAGGAAGGTTCCTTTCTACTGTATAGTTCGGAGGCCGAGGCGCCCATAGTTGCCAAAAAAAGTCAAATTTAGATTCGTCTGACCTCAGAACAGTTTTCTACTTTTTGAACAGTCCATTTTAAATGAGCTTTGACCCAAAGAAGATGGCAGCTTTTCTTGATCATGTTCAGATATGACTTCTTTGCATGATAAAGCTTTACCAAGCATTTTTGGATGGGTGACTGTAGACGATGTAGTCTTTGCAATTTTACATTGAGGATCATTATTCTGAAATTGTTCCACAGCTTATTACATTTATAGACAATTTTTTGATGCAGCTTTTCACAGATTGGTGAACCTCTGCCCATCTTTACTTCTGAAACAATTTGACTGTCTAAGATACCCTTTTTATACCCAATCATGTTACTGACCTGTTACCAGTTAACCTAATTAGTTGCAAAATGTTCTTCCAGCTCTTCCATGTTAATACCACTTACTTTGCCAGTTTTTGGTGCCCTGTCACAACTTTTGTGTTGCTGCCATACATTTCAAAATGATCTTATTTTTTTCTTAAAATAGGACATTTTCTCTGGTTAAACATTTGATATGTTTTCTATTGTGAATAAAATATAGGTTTATGAGATCGGCAAATCATTGTATTCTGTTTTTATGTAGATTTTACACAGTGTCCCAACTTTTTTGGAAATGCGTTGTACCCAGCAATGTATTTTTGAGCATCCTGGGAGTTCCAAAAGGCAGGTTGTTGTAACATGCAAATACTAAATATACCTCCTTAAGTCAGTGGCTGGCCAGGCTCCTATGCCCAGCTATTGTTTATTGAGTCTGTCCATAATGTTCAAAATTTTGGCTTTAAATAATTCTGCATGAATGCATACCATATATTAAATTCAATATTAATATAAAGTATGTAATAATACCAGTACAAACTTATAACATAAAAAAACGAACCGTAGAGTCCCTTTAAGAGAACAGCAGTTCACCGTTTCTTTGAAATAATCCTTGCACAGTATTCTTGATGTTCTTTTCTCCTCCTTTGCAGCCTGCAGGGCACTGGTAGATGAGCTGCAGCATGAAATTAGGAAAGTGAACCCGAGTAAGACAATTGACGTGGGGTCATTCAGGATAAGTCCGGATGGAACGCAGGTACAGAATAAGGTAAGAGGAAAATAAAGAAGTGTCTGCATTGAAAATGCTGCTAATATTAACAAGCCAGGGGTTTGGGCATAATCCTAGAGCCTTCATGATTGGATTTACTCCCGCTGGGAGCTGACATAACCTTAAACTTCCTTTTCACATATCTTATGTAACTCCTGTGTTCCTGGTAACCGTTTTGAACTGTCTTTTATTTCACTTTCTGAAGCATTAGGAAATGTATTGAAGACTATTGTTTTTTTGCTTTGTTTGATTTTCATGCATATTAGGGGATATCAGGATAGCCGACACAATGCACCAGTTTAATGTATAATTGCATAGAAATAAAGGCTAATTGAAATCTGCAAATGAAGGCCCTTTAGGATTCCTTCAGGGAATCTTTCAAGGCCACTGAAGTCAAATTCTTTTTTTTTTTTTTTTTTTTTTTTTTTTTAGATTAATGTAATGCGTATGATCTGCTATGTTCATCTCCTCACTTTGCCAAACCTAAAACAGGATGTCTGGCGTAATCCACATAAATTTCTCTTTTTTCTTTTTCATAGCTGTTTGGGGGGATTATCTTAGCTCTTTTGCTATACAAAAAAATGTAATGAGTCCTTTCTTTCTTATGTGTTTATCAAGCCCCTCTTGATATAGAATATATAAGAACAAAAACAGTGCCACATCCTGCAGGATTCAAATGTTCAAGTTACTACTGAGTATATCTTGCTGATTGGTATGTTTTCTCGCTATATCAGCAGTGAATCAGTTTTCCTGGTCTGAGGGAATGGGTTTTAAGGAAACAATAACCAGTTGGTCAATGATGTTTAATTCATGTTATATTTCTTTATGGCTTAATTTGTGATATTTATTGTATGTTATACTCTTTAAGAGTGTATTTGTTTACTTTTAAATACCATGTAATTTCAGTTATTGCTTAAAATGTAAATTACTTCTGTATTTCTGCTTGCTTATACAAATGGGATGCTTTTGTGAATGGATTTATGAAGTAATTCATTGACTGTCCACCACTTGTGTCTTGCAGCCCGATTGCAAGCAGTGTAACAGCTTTGAGAATAAATTGTTATGTAGTCAAGTAGGGTATTTACCATCAAGCAGTTGCTCCTCTGAACAAATAAGGGAGCATAAGGGTATGATGGGGGCAAACAACTCTGGAGGCAGGACCTCACACTAGCAGGAGGAAAGTTCTAGAGTACTGTTAGAAATAATTTTTGTTGCTGAAAGAGTAGAGGAAGCTTGGAACAGACTCCCAGCAGAGGAGCTAATCTGCTATAAGTGAATTAATACATGATTGGGATAAACATAGAGATATCCCGGTAACAAAATTAAAAAAAAAAGAGAAGAATAGATGGACAACTTGTTCCTTTTACTCCCATCTGTCTTCCTGTGTTTCTATATAAAAATTCCTGCATGTAGGATCATTTCTGTGAGATCTATTCAGAAAATATTTAGTGAACTAACTGTCTTGGCAGTCAATACAAAAGTTGTCACGTCAGCTGTGGATGCATGGCATGCAGATATGGTATAACAGTGTCACCCAACCCACGTAAAATGTAAGCTCATGGATAATCCTGCTTGGTGGGTCTGGGAGCCTTTATAAATTACAAAATTCTATGGAATTTCTTGGTGAATAACAATATAGGAGTCTTCTCACAGGCAACTGACATTCAAATGCTCTTCCAGCCCATGATCAGTAATGTTACCAGGATGGTAAGATTGCTCTATGTCTGTAATGACTGGTGTTCACCTAATGGTCCTCCTGTACTACACAGAGATTTGTTACAAGAACAGAAGAAAATTATTCAGTAGGCAATGAAATTTCCTTTAAGTATTATAAATTGGGTAAGTAAATAGTCAAATTGTTGATGAACCCAAGTCAGTAAAGACTCAAGCTTTTCACCATTCAGGCTTTTGACCTTAAAAGAAAAAGTAAACTGTGCTTAGATTCTAATTGAAATGTAAAGCCTCACCTCAAATGTATGCATTACAATTATGTACTATGAATGGTAACATATGGCATTTAGTGCAGTTCCTTAAATTTAGAATGGCACCCTGACTCTCACAGTAGGTTCCTGCACACTTGTGAATGGACTGCCATAATGCCATACATTAATAATGAGTTAAAATGTAATCAGTACATGCTGCAATGAACTACAACTTTTACAGTACACCTTAGTGCTTCAGGAAAAAGTCATGCATGATGCTTAAAGTAATTTGAAAAAAAATTTTTAGTACCACTTTTAATTTTCATAAAATAATACCCGATCCAGCAGACAGATCTTGTTAAAACGTGACAATACTGTGTCCCTATCTCTCAATTGTTTTCTGTGTTGTCACTATCTCACATGCTCTTACAGTCTATGCTTCAAATGGCATTGCAAGATCCATTGTTGACCCCATCAGAAAGCTGGGCCTAAGAAATGATGTGCAGCGATTGCTGGAGTGCACACATGTAGACAGGAAATGCAAGGATTAGCAACAAAGGATTAAAAAAAGGGAGAAAACAGTATATGTACATAGTGCTCTATCTAATGAAACATCAACACCTGCACCCACAGAGGTCTAGAAGTAATTTTATTTCAAAATGTTGTATCAGTACTGGCAAGCTAATATATTATTTTATTGGTAATTGCTTTTATATCTTGTTCAAAAAGATATAAGGTACAAAAAAGGGTTAAAACAAAATGTACAACATTGAAATGTACCTGTTAAAAATGAATTGCAGACAGAATGAAATATAACTCTCAGGGCATAAAGACATTTAAAGAGATCATTTTTTGTTTGACAAAATGCAAATGATGGTGATGCTCATTTTACATTGTTTCCCCTAACTGTGAGGGATGGTCTTTCTTTCAGTGCCCATGTCACTTCCTGTTGACATGGATGCTACCCATTGGCTGTCGAAAGTATCCACCAAATGGTCATCAGACAGGCTTCTAGTCTGACAGGGTCAACATGATGATGCCATGGCACTAAATGCAGGGACAATGATTTTTTTCTTTGCTCTGCCCTGGTGCCAGTATTTGACTTAAAAGGGCCACAGAGAGCACCAGAAAAGAGGAATGACTCTCCAGCTCTGTTATTTGTACACAACACGGTATGATATTCTATGGCCATTTTTCTCCCCAGCCGTCAGGTCAGGACAGCTCCTGAGATGTGTGGCTCCTCCCCATCAGACAGGAAACACATTGCTCCTATAGTTTATAAAAGGTGGTCCTTGAAGCATTTCCTTAAGTTATTGTGTTTCCTCCAGCCAGAATGGATACAGTGCATCTAGAGCAGGGGTATTGATTTAAAATTCACGGAATTCTGGTCAGTAAAATTTTCTCCCAGTAGAGGTCCAAATCACATGTTTTTGCTATTACTCAGCCCACTTTACATCACAGCCCCCCAATTTGCATCACAGACACCCCTTTTACATCATAGCGCAACTTTTTCATCACAGTCCTCTTTAACATCACAGAGCAGTTTTTTACATCACAGTCCCCCCATTAGCATTAAAGCGCAGTCTTTTATGTCACAGTCCCCCCATTTACATCACAATTCAATCTTTTACATCATGGTCCCCATTTGTATCATTCCCCCCCCCCCTTTATTGCTTTCCTTGCTTTCATCTTTACGTCACAGCCTCTCCTCTGCACCACATCCCCCTTTAAAATACAGTGCCCGATCATTGCATCTCAGTGCCCCGTCACACAAAAGTTCCTCTCTTTTACAATACAGCCCCACTTTACATTATATCACCCCTGTTTACATCACAATCACTCATTTGTATAGCAGCTCAAAACTTCAGCTCAGAGAGCCCACTGGCTTAAAATTTGCATGGGGACGTTGCATCCAATTTATGGTTATGTAATCTGCTTTTTTCTGGTGATTTGCTTTTTGGGACAGGCCTGCAAGAAGCATTAGCACATACAGCGAATTAGTAAAAAAGTCTTCACAGAAAGGAAGAAAATGTATTTATGAAGAATTTTTTTCATGGCCAGGGGTGCCAACAAATGGAGGAAAAAGAGGGGCACAAGAAGCATTGGTCAGAACAGAACAATAATTATTTTTAAGCCTAATGGCAAGTCTGCAAAAGCCCAGTGACTACTTGGGCCTGGTGGAGGGAGGGGGGTGGAGATTGGAGGACTTTGTCCCACAGTGGGAAAGGTTAACCTTCAACAGATTTATACTGGATCTAGTAGTACATGGTTAAAAATTGGAATTCGACCACCAGCTACCATCCAGGTATAGCTAACGAATCTGCCAGGAGACCCAGAAAAAGCTTTGCCACTCCTATTCAGAGAACTAGTGGACCAAAGGCTGCTAGTACAGGTACCATGGGCAGAAAGAGGAGAAGGTTTTTACTTGTATACGTTTGTAGTAAAAAAAAAGCCTTCAGGAATGTTTCGCCTAATTCTAAATCTCAGACCCATGAACAAGGCAATAAAGTATAAAAAGTTCCAGATGGAATCTATTTTCTCGATCAGAGCTCTACTTCATCAGGATTGTTTTATTGTAGGATTTTCATGATGCATGCTTTCATATACCAGTAAGGAAGAAGCCACAGAACTTCCTACGTATTGCTCTCAGAATAGGTCCTGTAGTATATAATTTCCAGTGCAGAGCACTTGTTTGGACTCTGCTCAGCTCTGAGGGTCTTCATGGTTCTGGCCGAAAGCTCTAGCACCTCTGACATGCCAAGGGATACCAGTCATTTCATATCTAAATGACCTCTTTGTAACAGTGCCAACAAAGGATTGATTAACGGCAGTTATCCGATTCATTCAGGAATGGCTGAGCAAACTGGGTTGGTTAATAAACCTGAACAAAACCAATGCAGTACCTTTTTACAGAACACCTTTTTTGAGCTACATTCTCTGTTCAGTCAATCAGAGGCTCCTTTCACCAAGAGAAAAAAATACAGAGGATCTCGTCCCTTGTATCTCAGCTGCAAACCAATCAGCTAGTGTTTTAAAGGTGTGTGATGTCAGCCCTGGGATTTATTACAGCAACCTTCCCTGCAGTACATGCTCTGCAGAAAACTTGGATCTGTCCACTATGTTATGCTTTCCACCCTATAGAACTTCTAACACAAGTCCTCCAGAAGTTCATGCAGGAGAAGACAAACCTGATTCTCATAGCTCCTTTTTTGGCTGATACAGTCACTCTTCTTTGCTGTCTAGCAGAACCTCCTCCTTGAATTATATCTCTCAGAGATGACCTTTGTTCTCAGGAGAATTGGAGCTTCGTGACGTCACCCGCTGCTATCCGAGATGATCCGAACGAAATGACAGGCGTTCGGCGATGTAGTTGTACTTGGATTTTTACGCTGGAAACAAGAGGAGAAAATTTTATGTTTTATACAATAAAGTGTGTGTCTTAAAATGTTACAGAGAGCACTTAGGTTCTTTTATCTTTTTCATATTAACTTGGCTATACGGAACTACTGGAGCCGCCGGGACCGATTTGCATTTGTTATCCCTCATCCCCTGTCAGTGGGACTCAGTGTGTTGCATCCTGCCTGTTAGCTCAGTCAACATTTTGAGGTGAGCAAGCAATCTGTGTGCTGATGGTGGGCTACCTTCACGCATGGGATCTGATTTTCTTACACAAAGATTTTACTTTCATTTAAGGACATAATCTACTTGGGCTCTGGACTGTCCACTGATATTTATGATTTTATTTGCACTGCACTGTTTTTTTTTTATGCAGATGACATGCTCATTTATCTGGTTGATCCCCATTCCTCATCTACTTTATTAGCAGTCATTCAAAGATTTGGTCATTTCTCTGGGTTTCTGGGTTGACTGGGACAAGTCCATCATATTTCCATTGGACCAGGATGCCCTACAATCTCTCCCAGACTCTTGTCCCCTATGGGTTCTTGATAGTGACCATTATTTAGGTTTAATGGTGCCAAAGTCTCTCTCCCGGTACTTCACCAATAACGTAGACGTAGGCTTAAAACTACTCTTAACACTTTGGGCCAACCTACCCCTGACCATTTTAGGCAGGGTAATATTTTCAAAATTATTTTCCTGCTGCGCTTTCTTTATGTATTAAATAACTCTCCAGTATACATTCCCAAATGCCGCTTTCAGGAGATTGATTCAATATTTACATCTTTTCTATGGGGAGGTAGGGCTGCTAGAATAGCTAGGGATACCCTGCAACTGCCTATTTCGGAGGAAGGTCTTGCTGTACCCAATCTCCAAACATAATATATAGCCTCTCAATTGGCTCATGCCCGTTGATGGTTTTCTCCCAAGGCTAATAATGCTGCCTTTGCTCTGGAAGCAAACATTTTTATTTATTTTGGATCTTTGCAAAATCTAGTTCATCAACAGTCTACTATGGGCAGGGATAGCACTAGCGTGTTGTCATTACGTATCTTCAAGCTTTCTAAATTGACCATGCCTAAGTTTATGAATATTCCCTTAATGCTCCTCTTTGGCATAATCCAGGTTTTAAAGAGTTCAACCGCAGGACTGCTTGAGTGTTTTGGGCTAGACATGGGGTGAAATTAGTCTCTCATTTATTTTCTTCAGGTGCCTTCCATTCCCTCGCTGATTTCAAGTGAAACCATAATCTTTCTACCAACGTTCCCAAGTCCCCACTGTTATTTCCTCAAAGGGCAAGGTTTTTCAGACCAAATTTTTATATAATATCTTACTATACACCCAGTTTATTTTGTATTGGCAGGTTGACTTCTCTTGTCTGTTGTAAATGGTCCACGACTGATGGCACATTCTACCATATAGTTTTAGAGTGCCAACCTATCCAAAAGCTTTGGTCTGCAATTACGGATTTAATTAGCACTGGGTATATAGATGACGATAGTCTCCCTAACTGTACTAAACTTTCTATGCCTGGTCTTTTTCTGTGCCAAAAAATGTCCAGCCAAATGCTGGAAATCACAAATTCCTCCTGACATACCCTTTTGGTTACATTAATCAATCAAGCAATTCCACTATATAAGATGCCCTGTGAGGCCAGAGGATGCCTTAAAACGTTTCACAAAATCTGCTCCCCTTAGGTAAAATCTGATAACACTTGAAGGGTGTGGTATCTCTTGATATTCTAACGTATCTGTTTCACCATGTATGTTACCATACCTCTCAACTTTTTGACATAGGAATGAAGGACACCTATTAGTATTGCAGGCATTAGACACACTCCTTGCCACGCCCCCATAAAGGAGAATTGTACAAAAAACAAGATTAGGTAAACCCACAAGTGCTTTTTTTACCACTACTATTCCTTTATATTGGCTTTTGGAATTTACAAATGCAGCAATTTAGAAATCAGATGAAAGGTTTAGCGCTGGAAAACACTTTTTCATAGATAAAAAGTGCATTTTATATACAACTACTGTATACAGATCAGACCAAAATGAGGGTCAAATGAGGAGGAATGGGGGACATCGCTCCAAATCAGGGACAGTCCCTTGAAATCAGGGATAGTTGGGAGCTATGTGTTACGAATGTGTACCTGGTGTGTTTGATTTGCAATATGATGACAGACCCCCCCCTTTTTTTTTTTATTCAGTATATTTGTTATGGTCGTTATTCATAATTCTTTCTATGCGATGGCTCTGTATTTAATGGGCACCCTGTTTAATGCTATGCTACATGTCTATGTAAGCTTTGTTCACTCTGGTTTGTATTTGGTATTTGCTTTTAACCCCCGCTAGCAGCCAAGCAAAGGGTTAAAAGCGCCCGATAAGCACCGCTTTGGCAGCGGTGCCCATTGACTTCAATGGCAGGGACAGTTTAGGAGCTCCTGCACCGCCCCAAAGATGCTGCTTGCAGGACTTTTTTTCCCGTCCTGCAAGCGCACTGCCCCAGTGTGAAAGCACTCGGGCTTTCACCCTGGGGCTGCAGAAGAGGCAGTTTACAGGCATTTTTCAGGCGCTATTTTTAGTGCTAAAACACCGAAAGTAGCCTTAAGCATATTTTTGGACCGATTTACAAAGATTGGTACAAAAAAAAACATGTGTGCCCAGATTCTTTTATTTCCAACTGTGCTTGTTCCGTTCCATGCTCCCAGGTCCTCCACTATTGTTTTGTAGATGGTGAAGTAGATGAAGATCAACTCCATTTGAAAGGAAATGTGAGACCCAGGGTTCTCAGGCTTTATGAAATTTAGGTATAGTGCCAACATTATGTATGGCTTAAAAAAAGTATATATACTGTACAATGGGTAAGTGTAATAAATGTATCCACATCAAGGGGTTATTGACATTAGATGACCCTGACTAGGTGTAGCCCTCGGGCCTTCACACTGGAGTGACAGGAGAGGCACTTTACAGGCTTTATTTATAAAGCTAAAATGCCTGTAAAGCACCTCAGTGTGAAAGTGCCATTATAGTGTCCTGTGCACAGCACCCCATATGACAGGTCACAGCTCAGACCATCCCAAGGACATGTCAGGGGAAGTCTAGGCAGAGGAAACCTGGGAATTGACAACAGAAGCCAGCTCAGAGCCCCCCTCCCCTGCATATGTTCACACTATTCCTGACACCTGAGGACCCTGAAGTAATATGGAGTCCATCCTCCACCCCAGGAACACTACACACAGTCCTAGTCAGAAACAAAGCCAAGCATTATGCACATGTACATTTAGATTAGATCAAACCATCAGTGAAACTTTGCTGCCATTCTAGCCATGCTCCAGACTGCCTTTGTCACTGGAAGCAAAGAAGAGTGTAATCTGAGCCAGCCGGGGGTGTCCTCCGTTATCAGGCACTATCTTCACTATGGAGCCCAGAAATCCATCATGTCAGAGACACAGGCAGCCGTGCCTCTGCTCTCTGCTGGAGGGTGCCGTGTTCTGTTCTCCTCATTAGGCAGCAATGCTGGGGACACATCAGATAATTGAGGAGCAACAGTTTGGGCTCAAGGAGGAGAAGGAGGGGTGAAAATCCCCCTCAGCTGCAGCTCTGCCTGTGTCACTCCCTTCACAGAGCCTGTCAGTTTTGGCTCCACTACCCTGTGTCCTGCTGATGGAATTTTCGAGTGGGGGTCGGCATCAGCACCCGCTGCACATATAGAAAAAGGCATTTTAATTGGAGGGGCACAGTATAATGTTGGTGGGGCCATGACCCCCTCTGGCCCCACCTTAGTGACGCCAGTGGTTGTGGACAGTTTTAACGAATTGAGCTCTGTAAGATTTTACACCCTGCCATTTTTTGCAGTTTGGAACTGCGCTACTTTAACCACTTGACCTCCATATTTGCCCTCCTTCATGACCAGGCCATTTTTTGCGATACGGCACTGTGTTACTTTAACTGCTTGCTGCCCGCCCCGCCGTCAAATGATGGTAGGGCGGTGCAGCTCTCGTTCTGGGACAACGTCATATGACGGCGTCCCAGAACGGTCGCTTACGCGCGCTGATCGCGGCCACGCCGTGTTACTAGGACACAGCACGACCCCGATCTCTGTAAAGAGCCGCGTCAGCGGCTCTTTAACCATGTGATCGGC
The DNA here is from genome assembly GCA_037952925.1 of Lithobates clamitans. Classification (NCBI taxonomy): domain Eukaryota; kingdom Metazoa; phylum Chordata; class Amphibia; order Anura; family Ranidae; genus Lithobates; species Lithobates clamitans. The sequence goes on along the minus strand of JBBGZY010000011.1, from coordinate 4,984,357 downwards.
TGTGTCCAGTCACATGTAAACAAGGAGATGCCAGTAATTGGCACTCCTCGCCTCACACTGACGGAGTGTGAGGAGAGGAGAGCCGATCAGCGGCATATCCTCACAGGGGGGCATCTAGGGATGTAATCAGGGCACTGATCATCAGTGCCCTTATTACAATAAATACAGTGTCACAAAACAGTGCCCACTATTGCCCACCAATGCCAGCATACAGTGCCCACCAGTGGCAGCAATCAGTGCTCACCACTGCCCACAAGTGCCACCAATCAGTGCCCATTAGCGATGCCAGTCGGTGCTGGCAATCAGTGCCGCCTATCAGTGATGCCCATCACTGATGTCGATCAGTGCCCATCTGTACTGCCTATCAGTGCCGCCTATTAATGCCCATCAGTGCCACCGAACAGTGCCCATGAGTGCCGCCTATCAGTGCTCATCAGTGCCACCTATCAGTGCCCATAAGTGCGGCATATTAGTGTCTCCTCATCAGTGCCACCTCATCAGTGCCCAAAAGTGCCATCTCATCAGTGCCCAAAAGTGCCATCTCATCAGTGCCCATAAGTGCCACCTCATCAATGCCCACCAGTTCAGCCTATCAGCGCACATCAGTGCGAAAAATTACTTAGTTACAAAATTTACTGACAGAAAAAAGTAAAAAACTTTTTTTTTTCAAAATTTTTGGTCTTTTTTTTTTGTAAAAAATAAAAAACCCAACAGTGATTAAATACCACCAAAAGAAAGCTATATTTGTATGAAGAAAATGATAAAAAATTAGTTTGGGTACAGTGTTGCATGACCGTGCAATTGTCATTCAAAGTGCTACAGCGCTGAAAGCTGAAAAATGGCTTGGGCAGGAAGGAGTTATAAGTGCCTGGTAGGCAAGTGGTTAAATGACAATTGAGCAGTCATGGAATGCTGTACACAAAAAAAGTATGTCCTTTTTTTCCGACAAGTAGAGCTTTCTTTTGGTGGTATTTGATCACCTCTGCATTTATTTTTTTTGTGATAAACAAAAAAAAACACGACAATTTTGAAAAAAAAAACATTTTTTACATTCAACTATAAAACATATCCAATAAAAAAAATGAAAATAAATCAAATTTCTTAAAAAAGCGTTTTACTATACTGTGTGAGATGCTTTTACAAGAGGAAGAGATGGAATTCCTTCCCTTCTGTCAGAACAGCGATGTGCCTTATTTACATAGGCAGATCGCAGTTCTATGTCTATGCTTGACTATCGCAAGGTTCCAGAGGATATTGAGTACCCTGCACCTGCCAATCGGCTCCTGTGTGTGTAATCACAGTGGAAGCAGGCTTCCCCTACCCAGGAGTGTCGGATTGCGTATATATACACGTGATCCAGTGCACAGGTGCCACCCTGTAGCAGTAAAACTGCTATGGGGTGGAGCTAAAGTGATTAACTGGCTGTTGTTCAATGCTGCACCCATACAAAATTTTATATCCAAAAAAAAATAATGTAAAAAATCAAACATCTTCATAACTTTTGGCCAAAATGTATTCTGCCACATGTCTTTGGTAAAAAAAATCCTATTAAGTGTATATTGATTGGTTTGCATGAAAGTTGTAGCATCTACAAACTATAGTATAGCTACTGAAAAAAAAATTCTATACCACTAATGGCAGTGATCAGCAACTTATAGTGGGACTGCGATAGTGTGACAGGCAATCTGACGCTGGGGGGACAGACTAACTGCCATCTCCAGTGACAGTAATACAGCGATCAGTGCTAAATATATACACTGTCACTGTACTAATGACACTGGATGGGAAGGGGTTAACATCTAGGGCGATCAAGAGGTTAAATGTGTGCCTAGCAATGTTTAGTGTATGGTGCAATACTAAGCTTTGCAGGGAGAAAAAACAGCACATTGCTGCTGTATGAAGAGAGCCCTGTGTTGTTTTCCAACACAGGGCTTTCTTCTGTCATTCGCTGAGCTGATCAGTGGGTGCTGGCCTTAAATCATTGGCTGGGACCCGTTGATCGACTTGCGCTGCAGCAAACGGCAGCACAGTCTTCCGGGTCCGCACGCATACATCCAAGACGTACAGGTACGTGATTGTGCCTGTATGAGCCACCCTGCCACACTAAATGTGCTACGATGGGTCGGCAAGTGGTTAATTTACAGCATTTTTTCACACTTGCCTAAAACTTTGCGCAGTAGTATATGTGTATTGATAGTTACAGTGCCTTGAAAAAGTATTCACACCCCTTGAAATTTTCCACATTTTGTCATGTTACAACCAAAAACATAAATGTATTTTATTGGGATTTAATGTGATAGACCAACACAAAGTGGCACATAAATGTGAAATGGAAGGAAAATGATCATTGGTTTTCACATTTTTTTACAAATAAATATGTGAAAAGTATATTGTGTATTTGTATTCAGCCCCCCTGAGTCAATACTTTGTAGAACCCTCTTTCACTGTAATTACAACTGCACGTCTTTTTGGGTATGTCTCTACCAGCTTTGCACATCTAGAGAGTGAAATTTTTGCCCATTTTTCTTTGCAAAATAGCTCAAGCTCTGTCAGATTGGATGGAGAGCATCTGTGAACAGTAATGTTCAGGTCTTGCCACAGATTCTCAATTGGATTTAGGTCTGGACATTGACTGGGCCATTGTAACACATGGATATGCTTTGATCTAAACCATTCCATTGTAGCTCTTGCTGTATGTTTTAAGGTCGTTGTCCTGCTGGAAGGTGAACCTCTGCCCCAGTATCAAGTCTTTTGCAGACTCTAACAGCTATTCTTCTAAGATTGCCCTGTATTTGGCTCCATGCATCTTCTCTTTAACTCTGACCAGCTTCCCTGTCCCTGCTGAAGAAAAGCATCCCCACAACATGATGCTGCCACCACCATGTTTCACAATGGGGATGGTGTGTTCAAGGTGATGTGCAGTGTTAGTTTTCCGCCACACATAGCATTTTTGCTTTTAGGTTTGCTGTGCCCCCCATATGGCTGCTCGCAAACTGCAAATAGGACTTCTTATGGCTTTCTTTCAACAATGGCTTCCTTCTTGCCACTCTTCCATAAAGTCCAGATTTGTGGAGCGCACGACTAATGATTGTCCAGTGGACAGATTCTCTCACCTGAGCTGTGGATCTCTGCAGCTCCTCCAGAGTTACCATGGGCCTCTTGGCTGCTTCTCTGATTAATGCTTTCCTTGCCCGGCCTGTCAGTGTAGGTGGGCGGCCATGTCTTGGTAGGTTTGCAATTGTGCCATTACTCTTTCCATTTTCGGATGACAGATTGAACATTGCTCCGTGACATGTTCAAAGCTTGGGATATTTTTTTTATAACCTAACCCTGCTCTAAACTTCTCCACAACTTTATCCCTGACCTGTCTGGTGTGTTCCTTGGCTTTCATGATACTGTTTGTTCACTAAAGTTCTCTAACAAACCTCTGAGGGCTTCACAGAACAGCTGTATTTGTACATATATAGGTGGACTCTGATTACTAATTAAGTGACTTAGGTCCACTAGATTTTAGTTAGGGGTGTACAAGTACATAATAATACATATATAAATACATAATAATATGAATACAAATGCACGCCACACTTTTCAGATATTTATTTGGAAAACCATTTGTCATTTTCCTTCCACTTCACAATTATATGCCACTTTGTGTTGGTCTATCACATAAAATCCCAATAAAATATATTTAGTTTTTGGTTGTAACATGACAAAATGTGGAAAATGTCAAGGGGTATGAATAATTTTTCAAGGCACTGTATGCAAGATGAAAACAATAATATGATTGTATGGTCTATATGATTTCATGGGTTAGAAATCATTGAGTGGGATAGTAGCCTAGCTTGGAGTACTTATATTGGAGTGCCATAGAAAAGTATGACTATTTACCATGTTACTCCATGTGAACAAATATTTAAATGGTGGGTGGATGGATACATACACATGTTAGTTCTTTAAATTTGAAGGTAAATATAATGTGTAGTGAGTGCATATTTTGAGTGTTTATTGTACTATTTATCTTAAAAAGGAAAAATGAGCTTTATAAATACGGTGATCAAATACAGTTATCCTTATGCACTTATACAATTATAAGTACCGTATTTATCAGCGTATAATATGCACCTTCATTTTAAGAGAGAAGTTTCAGGAAAAAAAACTTAAATTTTAAATAAGGAACTTTGAAGCAAAAAAAGGGTTAGTGCCCATCTGCAGCCTCACCATTGCCATCAGTGCAGCCTGATCGATGCCCATCTGCAGCCTCGCAAGTACCATCAATGCAGCCTCATCAGTCCACATCAATGCAGCAGCCTCACCATTGCCATCAATGCAGCAGCCTCACCATTGCCATCAATGCAGCAGCCTCACCATTGCCATCAATGCAGCAGCCTCACCATTGCCATCAATGCAGCAGCCTCACCATTGCCATCAATGCAGCAGCCTCACCATTGCCATCAATGCAGCAGCCTCACCATTGCCATCAATGCAGCAGCCTCACCATTGCCATCAATGCAGCAGCCTCACCATTGCCATCAATGCAGCAGCCTCACCATTGCCTTCAATGCAGCAGCCTCACTATTGCCATCAGTGCAGCCTGATCGATGTCCAGAATCTCCTATGATAGACAGAACAGTGGTCCAATGGTGGCCTAGGAGATGGGACTTCCTATTACAGAGGCTGCCAAGTAAACAGGAGAGTCTCGCTGTATGTAATCTAACGGCGCTAGTCCCGCCCCCCTCCCTGTCCCCTCCGAGGCAGCTAAAGTTGAAGTATTGGCGTATAACACGCTATTTGCACCCGATTTTCATGGTGAAAAAGTGAGTGTTGTACGCCAAAAAATACAGTAAATGCAAGTTGTTTCAAATAGTAATTGCTAATTTAAAGGGGTTGTAAAAGTTCATTTTTTTAAATAAAAATAACAAACATGTTATACTTACCTGCTCTGTGCAAGGGTTTTGCACAGAGCAGCCCCAATCCTCCTCTTCTGAGGTTCCCCACTGGTGCTCCTGGCTCCTCCCCTTCATTGGGTGCCCCCAAGAAAAGCCGCTTACCCTGGGGACACCCGTGCAGGCTCGCCCCCCAGTCCCGCTGCTGCATTCATTAACACAGACAGCCTCAAACCTCTCCCCGCTCCTGTGTCACTGGATATGATATTGGCTCCCGCTGCTATCAATCTGTCCAATGAGGAGAGAGACAGCTGCTGGAGCCACCGGGCTCGTGCACATCGCTGGATCGGATCAGGCTCAGGTAAGGAAAAGTCTAGGGGCAACTGCAGCAAAGAAGGTTTTTCACCTTAATGCATAATGCATTAACCACTTCAGCCACGGAAGGATTTGCCCCCTTAATGACCAGGCCATTTTTTGTCATACGGCACTACGTCGCTTTAACTGACAATTGTACGGTCGTGCACCGTGGTACCCAAACAAAATTGACATCCTTTTTTTGCGATGCTCCACTGCGTCGCTGTAGCTGACCCAAACAAATAGAGCTTTCTCTTAGTGGTATTTGATCACTTCTGCAGTTTTTATTTTTTGCGCTATAAACAAACAAAGAGCGACAATTTTGAAACAATAAAAAACATTTGTGCTATAATACATATCCAAAAAAATTTTTTTAAAAACGAATTTGCTCATCAGTTTAGGCCTATATATATTCTTTCACATATTTTTGGTAAAACAAAATCGCAATAGGCATATATTGATTGGTTTGTGCAAAGCTTATCACGTCAACAAAATATGGGATATATTTGGGAACTTTTTAAAAATGTTTTTACTAGTAATGGCGTCAATCTGTGATTTTTAGTGGGACTTCGATATTGCAGCGGACAAATCTGACCCCAAATGACAATTTTTGGGAACCAGTGACATTTTTACATTGATCAGTTGTCATGGTTATGCAATAGAGTTTGTCGATCAGCATACCTGTCTCCATGTGTTCATCTCTAGAGACCAGCTGACCCTCACCTGACTGCTTTTGTAACCTCTCCTCTAAGCATGGCCCCACCCCAGGCCCTATCAGGGAACCCTATATTAACCTGTGCACTGCAAGCCAGCAGTGCTGATCAACCATTGCGTGTTAGCCTCTGTGTGTACTTGCTGTGTTTCCTGCATCTGCTTCCTGTTAACGACTTTGGCCTGTTCTTAACTATTCCTGTCTGCTCGTGACCCTGACCTTTGGCGTGTTCCCGACCATCTCTGTTTGCCTGTGACCCTGAACCTTGGCGTGTACTCTGTTGTCCTTGTCTGCTTGTGGCCCCGACCTTGGCTTGTCCCTTACTTTTCTTGTTTCAGCCTGTTGCCTCCTTCCTCTTCTCCTGTAGTCTACCGTGAGTGTGAGCTGTGAGACCCTGGGGGCCACGACCTGGAGCCAGACTGCAGCGCAGTCCATCCTTACCATTAAAGGCTCTGGTGAACACCTGCTAGCTCTTAGACTCTGCGCCCTGGGGAATCTATGCTCTAGCTCCCAGTGGGATCTCTGTCAGTGATCCAGTAGACCTGCTTCCTGAACCTCCCAGGGTTCAATCTGCAGCAGTCAGCCGTAGGGTCCACTACCTTGCGGTGCACTCCTGATCCCAACGGTGTGCATCTGTCATCAGCCTCTAGGTGACCTGACAGTTTGATCAGCCATGGACCCGGCTGATATGCCGCTACCTGCAGATGATCTGTTGCCAGGCTTAGTTCACAGACTTGAGACCCAGGAATCGCATCAGACCCAAGTGATGCGATTCCTTCAGGATTTGGCATCCAGTTTTGAACAGGTTCAGGCCTCATTAGGACCCCCGGTTCAACAACCTCAACCACTATCTGCTGCTGCACCTATCGCACCAGTCGCAGCCACACATTCGTTACAACTGCCAGCTCCGGCCCATTTCTCTGGGGACTCCAAGGCTTGCAGGGGGTTCCTTAGCCAGTGCACAATTCATTTTGAACTTCAGCCCCAAAACTTCTTGTCCGATCGGGCGAAAGTAGCCTATATTATATCCCTTCTGTCCGGCGAGGCGCTAGCTTGGGCTGCCCCTCTGTGGGAACTGAAGGATCCAGTGGTTTCTAGCCTGTCTGATTTCTTGAAACTTTTTCGGAATATCTTCGAGGAACCGGGTCGTGTCTCCTCAGCAGCTAGCGCTCTTTTACGTCTCCGTCAAGAGTCCGCTTCTGTGGGACAGTATGCTCTTCAGTTCCGTATCCTCACAGCTGAATTGAGCTGGAATAATGAGGCCCTAGTTGCAACCTTTTTACATGGCCTAACTGATAGAGTGCAGATCCCTTCCTGCTGATCTGGACAGTGTCATCACCTTGTGTAACCAGATCGATATTCGCTTTCAGGAGAGGGCCCTGGAAAAAAGACGCCAGCACTCCCCGTTCCTTAGGCAGCTTGAGCTCCCAGTCCCTTCTCTTCGGTCCGAGGAGCACCCCCTGCCCGCTGAGGAACCTATGCAGCTGGGCTGGACCAAGTTGTCTCCTAAAGAACACGCTAGGCGCAGAACTCTGGGCCTGTGCCTCTATTGTGGGGCCAACGGTCATTCTCGTGACACTTGTTCTCTTCGTCCGGAAAAACGATCGGGGCTAATACATCTGGAAGGTGGAGTATTAGACCCTGAAGTATCACCTTCACCTTCTCGTCTTCTTCTTTCTGTGTTCCTTCATGTCGGCGCTTCCTCTCGTTCGGTCTCGGCACATCTGGATTCCGGAGCCGCTGGCAATTTCATGGATTGGGAAGCTGCATCTTCCATGAGACTTACCCTTTTGCCCCTTTCAACGCCATTGGTGGTCTTGGTGATTGATGGCACTGTTCTCCCAGGGGGTCCTATCCGCTTCCAGACCCTTCCTGTTAAGATGTCGGTAGGGACACTCCACCAGGAGTGGATATCCTTCCTTGTCTTGCCTAAAGCTTCATCTCCTATCATATTAGGTCTTACTTGGTTACGGTTCCATTCTCCACACATTGACTGGACTGCTGGACGGATCCTGGCTTGGGGTTCCTCCTGTTCCTCTTCCTGCCTACTCAAGGTTACCCCAAAAGAGAAACTTCCTGTTGCCACCATCCCAGTATCTTCTGCTCTTCCCGCTGCATATAGCGATTTCTGGAATGACTCCTGCAATAGTCGGGCTGAGGCACTCTCTGGGTCATGTGGCACTCTAAATGAGGAGCCCACCTGTAAACTTGAGCCGATCATTCACTCCAGTTTGCATGGTTATTTACCTTTGCCTGTTCCTGGACCCCCTTGGATGCACACCCAGGCTGACTCGTCTACCAGTTCCACAGTCGCTACGCCCTGTGATGCGATTCTGGTGGTCGCTGCACCTAGCAATGCTGTTCAGTCGGCCTCTGCACCAGCTCAGCCTATGCCCAGTGAAGCTATCCAGCTTGACTTTTGTGACACATCACTTTCTAAACAACCTGGCCTCAGGGATCCACTGACTTCTCCCCAGTCTGATGATCCTGTGTTGGATGTCCAGCTCATCTTTAAGGGTCTGGGGGACCCTGCTCAGACTCCTGATGGTCTTCTTATGCCTTTACCCATTCCTAAGAAGCCTTTAGCCCTCAAAGGCCTCTCGTCCTCTCCCTACCTCGGTTTCGGTCTCTGAGGATAATCTTAAGTACAAGGTTAGTTAAGTTCTTGATTCCCGGCGCCGTAGAGGCATTCTTCAGTACCTCGTACATTGGAAAGGGTTTGGTCCTGAGGAGAGGTCTTGGATCACTGCATCTGGGGTCTTTGCTCCTCGTCTATTGAGGAGGTTCCATCTGGAGTTTCCCTTTAAGCCTGGGCACAGGCGGGGGAGGGGGAGGTCTTAAGAGGGGGGGTACTGTCATGGTTATGCAATAGAGTTTGTCGATCAGCATACCTGTCTCCATGTGTTCATCTCTGGAGACCAGCTGACCCTCACCTGACTGCTTTTGTAACCTCTCCTCTAAGCATGGCCCCACCCCAGGCCCTATCAGGGAACCCTATATTAACCTGTGCACTGCAAGCCAGCAGTGCTGATCAACCATTGTGTTAGCCTCTGTGTGTACTTGCTGTTTTTCCTGCATCTGATTCCTGTTAACGACTTTGGCCTGTTCTTAACTATTCCTGTCTGCTCGTGACCCTGACCTTTGGCGTGTTCCCGACCATCCCTGTTTGCCTGTGACCCTGAACCTTGGCGTGTACTCTGTTGTCCTTGTCTGCTTGTGGCCCCGACCTTGGCTTGTCCCTTACTCTCCTTGTTGTTCCAGCCTGCTGCCTCCTTCCTCTTCTCCTGTAGTCTACCGTGAGCGTGAGCTGTGAGACCCTGGGGGCCGCGACCTAGAGCCAGACTGCAGCGCAGTCCATCCTTACCATTAAAGGCTCTGGTGAACACCTGCTGGCTCTTAGACTCCGCGCCCTGGGGAATCTATGCTCTAGCTCCCAGTGGGATCTGTGTCAGTGATCCAGTAGACCTGCTTCCTGAACCTCCCAGGGTTCAATCCGCAGCAGTCAGCCGTAGGGTCCACTACCTGGCGGTGCACTCCTGATCCCAACGGTGTGCATCTGTCACCCAGCCTCTAGATGACCTGACATCAGTGCTATGAAAATGCACTGATCAATGTAAAAATGACACTGGCAGGGAAAGGGTTAACACTAGGGGGCGATCAAGGGGTTAAATGTGTTCTCTAGGTGTTTTCTAACTGTAGAGGGGATGGGCTGGCAGGGACATGACAGAGATCACTGTTCCAGATCAATGGGAACAGTAGATCTCTGTCATGTCTCCTGTCAGAATGGGGATCCACCTTGTTTACAAAGGCAGATCCCCATTCTGCCTCTGTAACTAGGCGATCGCGGGTGGCTGGCGGAAATCAAGTCCGCCGGCGACCCGCGGGCACAATTGCCGTACAGCTACGACGATTTGCGCAGGAGAGCCGATCTGCCACCATATAACGACGGCGGCTGGTCAGCAAGTGGTTAAAGTGAAAAACCTTGAGACTTTACAATCAAGCTGTTAACATTTACTTAAAAAAACATCAAAGGCCCACTGAAACCCAGTGTGCAGCAGTAATGTGATATACAAGTGCATTGCCATTCATTTTGAATGGTACTCTAACATATATGCACAACTCCTGTGCTACAGCACACCTTTGTACATCACAATGCACTAAGCGTATTATGGTGCACTGCTGTGAAAAAAATACTGTAGACATTTTTTTTTTTTTTTACTTCATTAGGGCCAATTCAATTATAATGGACTGTGGTAATGCAGGGTGTCTCATCCTACGATACAGCACATTGCATTGCATGGCGTACACCAGTGAAGTATGGTGTGAATGGCCTTTTAAAGGCTATAAATTTCCATCTGATTGAAGACACTAGAGGGGGAATGATCTTGTACATTTGTTATTATAACTGTATTATCACTGTTATGCAAGTTGATTATAATTCCATCCAGCAAATTTTTATTTCTATTTTAGTAGAAGTCAATCAGTTAAAAGTGAGTCTTCTCTGTGGCACTAGAGGGCAATAACATCCACTCTGATGACCCGCAATGGCCCATTTTTTCAGCCAAGAGTTGACTTCACACTAAATTAGTTTACAATTTGGTGTCTATACGGTAGAGAACTGAAACATAGCAGTTTTCTTTTTCTTCTGAAATCTCAACAGAAAAACTGAAACCAGGACCAGGTGGCATCTGGAGGTGGGAGCAAACTAAGTGTTAAATGTAAGGTTTCCTAGCTAAGCCTTTTCAGCTTCATCAAACTCTGATAAAGAACAGAGGCCACATGCAAAGAAGAAAGGAATGATTGTTGAAAAACATTGAGCGAAAGCAGCTAAACACACCAGCGTTAACCATAAGCTGGACTGACTAGGGTCAATCCAACATCAGAGGTTGTTAGCCCAGGTTACGGGAAATGTGATTTATGCCACCTGGTTTTTAACGTTACTATGTTCAGATCCATTTTTCTGTCCTTATGGCAACTTCCATTAGTGAACTGTGACTTCATGGTCCTGTATGAATTCAGTCTACAGTTTCATTCTTGTTTTCATTCTTCTGCAAGTGCTTTTTCTTTAGCGCTCGGCTCATCCTGCAAACTGTTGGGACTATTGCCTAAGTTGAGAGACAGTTTCAAGAGCACAAATCTGCAGCTGACATGCTATGGTAACCTACAGCACTCTACCAAACTTCAATACATCACTTAATACTTTTCATTTCTCTTACATAATGCATATCAATTTCCGAGCTAGCAGCTGAAGCTCTTCTCCCCTCTGTTTTTTTTTTTTTTTTTTAGCAGGAAGCTTAAATAATAATACTTAAAGAATAATCGCTAATATTTCTATGGTATGTCAATTTTTCCAAACCATTTTATGTTTCTCATTGTGATATGTTTGAGTATTTACACATTATTTGTCATTGTATGCAGTGGTTTGGGGACCTTAGGTCAAATCATGTGTTTTTTTGAAGAACTGAAGAAATATTTGCATTGAATATGCAAATATTTCTTATTATTTCTTATTATTTAAAATAACTGGCCTGCAGTTACTATGTTTTTTTTATTTAGTTATTATTGGTTACCGATAATCTATATGTTGATATCAAACATTTAGTATTTCTGAACCAGAAGCAACTGTGGCCAGGTACACATTTTTTTTTTTCGAGGGGGGGGGGGGCTACAATTTCTGCAAGAAGGAAACTGCTAAGTTCTCACTAATTGAGTGTCCAAACTTTATGCATTTAATTTTTTTCTCAGGCTAAATGTAAAACAGGAAAATAATAATAATACAATATTTGTGCAATAAAAATTAAATTGCAAAAATGTGTCATGTTTAATCCCTGTGGAGGTTAAATGATCTTCTTTTCATGTAGAAAATCGAAAATCACATAATTTGACTAAAGGTCCCAAAACCTTTTTCATATAGTTGTATAGGGCTGGAATTTATTTTATTTATATTTTTTTATGCATTGTTTTGCCTCCAACCCTTTAGTTTACTAATGCTGATCTTTATTCTTCAGCAGGAGTTGGAAATGTTAACACATAATTGGATCATATGATGAAACTAATCACCATTTAGGCAGTTTTGTCGTATCTTAAAAAGTCCTTTAATTTATTATATATTTTTTTCAGCACATATGTAGTTACACAATGTGGTTTTAAGAAGTGTTTACAATAGCAAAATAAGGATTCAATAACAGGTACATTGAGTAATGTTTTTAGAACAATAGATACATTAATACTAATAAAAATGAAAATCTGTGGAAAATTTTGCCTTTATAACGTCTGTGTTTAATAAAAAATATTTACTAACCTTTTTCAATTTGAGCTCATGTTCTTAAAATGATTTGAGTCAGGAATTTTAAACAATTGTTATAGCTAGTTGGCACAAGATGCTTAAGCTCATTAGTGACTAAAGCATGAGTTTAGGGGTACAATTTGCAAGGTGTACATCACTAGCAAACTTCTGTGCATGTTTAGATAGTATTGCAATTTCATTAAGCAGCACTGATCACATTTGGCATGTTCAGCAGACGGCAATCTGATATTAGGAAATTATCCAGTTGCAGAGTAATGTCTTGCCCCCCCACAGGCACCAAGACAAGCTGTATTGTATTTTACCAGTGTGCATGTCTGTGTGTGCTCAGCAGGCACCCCTGCAGGCAGATTCATTCAGGGAAACCAGTGTCTATTGGAAAGAGAGTCCATCCTGGTCCAAGTTCCCAGACTTTCACTTCCCATCCAGGATTCCTTATTAAGGGGGTGTCTGTCATAACCCTCAAACCACAGGGTCAGATAGCATCTGCTATCTGTAGGTATAAACACCTTTTAAAATAAAAATACAGGCAAAAAATGTTCCCTACTCCCGTTTTATTTATATTTAGAATCATTCCATGTGTTTTTAATTAATGCTAGCATGATTATTACAACTATATCTTATATAGCTTACCATAAAACCCCTAATGTGGAATTCCTGTTAAAAAATGAAAAACCACCCTTTATTTCTATGTATAATATGTACAATTTTTATATTATGCATTATTATAATTGTTGAATGCCTGATTAGAAACAACAGTCTAATCCACATATTTAGCAATTTTCCTTTGTTTCACCGACAACGGTGTGCCTGTGCGGCTGAATGTGGGCACCCACAGGCACTTCCTGGTACCATTGTCTGTGTCTGTGCAAGAAACACAGCTCGGCTCAGCCCTGCTCACACCATGGCCAGTCCCACACATGCCTCGCCAGGCCCCGTCCCTGTCCCACACCATTTATGATGTCATATGTTTTCTCATGAATGACGATGCACAAGTTTCCTCATTCTTGAAAGTGCTCTAAGAGGAGGAACAGGAGGAAGGAAACCCACCCACCAACTGCCCTAGCTATATGAATGGACTGCATTTAAAAAGGTACAAATGCACAGATTTCAAAAATTGTACACATAACAATGGACTTATATTGTTTAACTGATTGTGGGGAGTTATTTGAACCTAAGCCTTTCCTTCCATTTTAATACACTAAGCCCAGGTTCACACTGAGCTGCGGGAATGAAGCCGTTTTTCACTCCCGCATGTCATTCTCGATTTCAGCCGCATTTTTAGAGACATCTGTGCAGGTTTCTGCACAGATGTCAATGTAAATCGCAGCCTGAAATCATAAAAAATAGTACAGAAATGACTTTTTGAAATCGGTCGCACCGATTAGGACAGTACCATTGCCAGCAATTGCCGCTGATTTGACAGGCGATTTGACATGTCAAATCGCCTGTCAAATCATACCAATGTGAACCAGGGCTAAGGGGTTGATTTATTAAAACTGGACAGTTCAAAATCTTGTGCAGCTGTGCATAGAAACCAATAAGCTTCAAGGTTTTTTTTTTGTCAAAGCTTAATTGAACAAGCTGAAGTTAGATGCTGATTGGCTATCATGCACAGCTGCACCAGATTTTGCTCTCTTTAGCTTTAGTAAATCAACGCCTAAGTTAGGTTCAGCATGGGATTGCCAGCATGGTGAGCCAGTTAAAGTGGTTGTAAGGCAGAAGGTTTGTTTATCTTAATGCATTCTATGCATTAAGATAAAAAGCCTTCTGTGTGCAGCAGCCCCCCTCAACCCCCCAATACTTACCTGAGCCCCATCTCTATCCAGCGATGTCCACGAGTCCCTCGGCTGTCCCTCCTGATTGGCTGAAACACAGCAGTGGCTCCATTGGCTCCCGCTGCTGTCAATCCAAGTCAGTTAGCCAATTAGGAGAGAAAGGGGGTGGGGCCGAACTGCAGCAGCATGTCTGAATGGACACACAGAGCTGCAGCTTGGCTCGGGTGTACCCATAGCAAGCGACAGGAGGGAAGGGTCAGGAGCAGCGAAGAGAAACAAGAGAGGAGGAGGATCTGGGCTGCTCTGGGCAAATCCACTGCACAGAGCAGGTAAGTATAACATGTTTGTTATTTAAAAAAAAAAAAACGAGAGACTTTACAATCACTTTAAACTTTCTATGTAACTTACAGTATGAATAGAGCACAGGAAGTGTTCCATTGCTGTAAAAATATTCAATTTTGGCCTTCGAAGCCTGAAAATTGTCATATTCTGGCTGTATAGCTTGACAAGAGTAATCTACAATTGTTAAATTGCTATTTTGTAAAACAAATGACAAATTAGAAATAACACAATCTAATGGAGTCACTGACCATAATGCATAGTTTACCAATATTACTGAAATAATCATATCTCTGGTTATTATAAGGTACACAGTATTAAAGTGGAACGAAACCCATTGATTTAACGGTTACATTCAAGGCATGACGTGAATGATAACTGTCATAAGTGCTTGTGCTCTTAACTGATCTGTCAAGCCATCAAATGGCTGGCATCATAACTGATAACATGTCACCATCACTGATCAATGACAACTGCAGATCAAACAGGCTAAAATGGCAGTTTCCTTGGCTGTAAAAGATAGGAGCATTTAATTTCATTTTCACTAATTCTTATAGTATACCTAGAGCTTCACATCATAGTGATGGACCAATATGAATGTAAGCAGGGGGTAGGACACCAGGCAGGAAGTGGTCAAAACCTTACAGATGTCCAGGACTTGCACCAAGTGGAAGCTAACATATTCACTATACAGTGGGGAAAATAATTATTTGATCCCCTGCAGATGGTGTTCTTAGTGTCATAGTCATCATTTTTCTTCCTCCAAACATGGCGAGTCACGTTAATGCCAAAGAGCTAAATTTTGGCCTCATCTGACCACAGCGCTTTCTCCCCATCCTTCTTCATATTGAAAAATGACGGCGGCAAAGTAGTTTCATTATCCTGACCGGACGTCATATGACGTGATCAGGATAATAAGCTGCTACACCCCCGGGGGCACACATCGTGGCGATCGTTGTTGCGGTGTGTCAGTCTGGCACCCCACAACACCGATCTAGGTAAAGAGTCTCTGATGGAGACTCTTTACCACGTGATCAGCCGTGTCCAATCACGGCTGATCACGATGTAAATAGGAAGAGCCGGTGATCGGCTTTTCCTCACTCTCGTCTGACAGACGCGAGTAGAGGAGAGCCGATCGGCTGCTCTCCTGACAGGGGAGGTCTGTACTGATTGTTTATCAGCACAGTCCCCCCTCAGATCCCGCGCAGGACCACCAGGGAAGCCGCTCAGGACCACCAGGATGGCCACCACACTGGACCACCAGGTATGCCCCCTAGACCCAGAGGGAAATACCAATATGTGCCCAGGCAGCTGCCAATCTGTGCCCAGGTAGCTGCCAATTAGTGCCCACTCCAATGCCTACCACTGCCAGTGCCACCAGGGATGCCTATCAGTGCCTCATATCAGTGCCGCATATCAGTGCCCAGCAGTGCCACCTATCAGTGCCCATCAGTGTCGCCTATCAGTGCCAACCAGTGCCACCCATGAGTGCCCATCAATGCCAACCCTCAGTGCCACCTACCAGTGCCCATCAGTGCTACATATCAGTGCCCATCGTCAGTGCCTGTCAGTGCCCGCTCATTGGTGCCGCCGTATCAGTGCCCATCAGTGAAAGAGAAAGCTTACTTATTTGCAAATTTTTTTAACAGAAACAAAAGCAAAACTTTTATTTTTCTCAAAATTTTCGGTATTTTTTTATTTGTTTAGCAAAAAATAAAAACCGCAGAGATGATCAAATACCACCAAAAGAAAGCTCTATTTGTGGGAACAAAATGATAAAAATTTAGTTTGGGTACAGTGTAGCATGACCGCGCAATTGTCATTCAAACTGCGACAGCACTGAAATCTGAAAATTGGTCTGGGCAGTAAGGTGTATAAGTGCCCTGTATTGAAGTGGTTAATCATTTAGATGTTCATTGCCAAACTTCAGACGGCCCTGTACATGTGCCTTCTTGAGGAGGGGGACCTTACGGGCGCTGCAGGATTTTAATCTATGGCTGCGTATTGTGTTACCAGTGGCTTGTTTGGTGACTGTGGTCCCAACTGCCTTGAGATCATTCACAAGCTCCTCCTGTGTAGTTCTGGACTGATCTCTCACTTTTCCCATGATCGTCCTTACCCCATAAGGCAAAATCTTACATGGAGCTCCAGACTGAGGGTGATTGATAGTTATTTTGTATTTCTTCCATTTGGGAGTAATTGCTCCAGCAGTTGTCTTCTTCTCACAACGATTCTTGCTGATGGTCTTGTAGCCCATTCCAGCCTTGTGCAGGTCTACAATCTTGTCTCTGATGTCCTTTGACAGCTCTTTGGTCTTGCCCATGATTGTGATGATTGAACGCAAGAAAGAGATTCTGTGGACAGGTGTCTTTTATACACATAACGAGTTGTCATTAGGAGCACGTTCTTAAATTGACAGGACTAATCTGTGTACCACATGAGCACATACTGTAGCCAGTCTGAGGGAGCCAGAATTATTGTTGGTTGGTAGGGCATCAAATACCGTACTTATTTTACTCACTGAACTGCAACTCAATTTATAACATTTGTATACTGTTTTTTTATGGAATTTTGGTTGATATTATGTCTCTATTATTTAAAATACACCTATGATAAAAATTATAGACCCTTCATTTCTTTGTAAGTGGGCAAACTTACAAAATCTGCAGGGGATCAAGTAATTATTTTTACCACTGTATATGTTGAAAAAGCATGAGAGCTTCATAAATTTTGCTGTTACATTAGCACAGTTTGCACACCAAAAAAGTGTCTTGTATCAGGTTAAGGGCACTTGCAGAGTTTCGATAGTCTGTGAAAACACTTTAGTGTTTTTGATAGTTTTGGGGATTTGACATTTTCATTTCATCCTTCTAATTTATAAATGTTACAGGAATGTTATATAAATATATAGACATAAACATATATTCTGCTCCCATTACAGAGAGGGGCAAGTGACAATTAAATTCAAGTAGCAAAGTGGTTACTAAAAAGATAAACACTAATGTGGTAAAGCAGTCACTGTGGAAAGAGTGAACAGTCTTGATTAAAATGTAATTACTGAGCTTGCATTCCTCTCTAGGGATATTCAATATCCATCAACTTTCCCTTGCCACTACACTGAGGCAACATACACTGCTCAGAGTTCATCTAAGAAAAGACAATGTATCGATCGAGTTCAGAGATTGTTCTGTGAAGTTGGCTAGTATGGTCAGCAAAAACAAAATGGGAAATAAAAGCTCTATTTGTAGGTCTGCATGGAAGGCATTTATAACCAGTCACCTTATATCAGCTTAAAGCCTAATTAAAGCCTCAGACAAAATTCTACAAAAAATAAATAAAATCAATGTGTAGTAAAATTGTCTTTACAGGTTTTTTGTCTCACTTTTATTTTTATTTTTTTTATCTTTTTTTAAACACCTCTAGCCTCAGTTGAAAAGCCCCTTGTCTCCTAGTATGCTGCAGAGAAGGACCACTGTTCTTAAAGCGCAGCAGTCCTTTTCTGCAGAATACTAAGAGGCACTTTAGCTGGACCTGGGGATTATTGACAAAAAAGAAAAATGCAAGACATTGAAAACTTACAAGCTTGCTACACCTTCTTTTTTTTAGTATATAATTTTTAAAATGAAAGGCTCCAGAGCTAGTATTTCAGGTTAGTCTTGCCACTGGTGGTGTAAAATAAAGTGATGGTTGCTTACATATCTCTGAGACTCTAAGAACATGATTTCTTGAAATCCCCTGATATTTTTTTCTATAATAATTTTTATTGACATTTTCACCCATAAAATATAACAAATGATAAAATTGAGTGTAACAAGTAACACGTTTCTATACAATTTCAAAAACACAAGCCCAAGAGGGCTGAACATAGTAAGAGGAAGGGTGGGTATATGAAGTGAGGACAGCAACCTAGCTAAATAATTACCTTTCAGCTCCGATTAAAGGACAACCTGTGCTTCCAAGGCATACTGCAGTATGTTATCTGAATATCATATCTTATTATCTTTCAAAGAAAAGTATAGGATTAAAAACAAAAAAAAAATTATACTTACCTAGGTGGATGCAGCATCAATCCCTCGCTGTCTCTGCACTGAGAACTGTGTGATCAAACACTACTGATTGCTCAGTTCAAAGCATTCTGTGAGCAGGGATCTGGGGATTGTCAGTCTTGGGCTCTCTGCTTTGCCCCTCCAGTGCTCACTGGAGCGCTGGGATGTGAAGGGGGTGGGAAGGGCTGGCTCAGGCTCTCAGTGGATCGCTGAGAGGCTGAGACAGCTGTCAGTCAAAGGCTTCTAGGCAGATCCCGACCATAGATGTCCAGAAAGAGTAATCTTGAGATGCTGGCTCCAGATTCTGAACACCCTGGTAAAAAGAAAAACAATCGATTGCTGTACAACCAGCATGTCGTTTTTCTTTTGTTCAATTACTGCCACCAACTATAGCTGGCATTAATAATCATTGTATTCTGACAGCTGGGAAACCTCCTGCTGTCAGAATAAAATAGCCCGGTGGGAGGGATTCCCCCATCAAAACTGACTGTTGGTGGGGAAATTGAGTGGTTTTCTTTTCTTCAACCTCTGAAGGAAAGAAAATTACATAATGTATGGCCATCCTAAGTCAGAGTATCAGAATGACACAGTTTCAGTGGTAACCCAAGCAGTGCGTTTCAAAAAGAATGACCCGATTTTAAAACCTTATATCTGTAACGACGCACCGCCAGTAAATTAAACCTGTACCACTTGAACAGGCGTGGCCTAGAATTTCAAATGATGGCCACTAGATACCACTACTAGAGCCCAAATAGATGCCAACCTCAGTCGTTAGCAAGATAACATCTATGCAAGTACAGCGTGCGTTTTGACAGTGTTTCGGGATTGATCCACCAGTGGCAAAGAACATTAGTCATTGGTATAAACAATTAGAAGAATCGGGGAAGAGTCCAGAGTGACTACGCACTTCAGAGGAAGATGTGGAACAAATTCAAGAGGCTTTTCAGTGAAGCCCTCACAAGTCTGCTCTTCGTGCTAGCCGAGGACTTGTGTTCCCTTATATGACTGGCGTGTGTTAAAAAGACGTTTGCTTCTGAGACCATACCGATTGCAACTGGTGCAAGCGCTTCATGTGACAGAAGAAAACGTGTAGATTTCTGTCATATAAGCAACGTTTCATCTAACACTCTCAGACGTGTTGGGGACTAATTCAGCTATCGTCTTGATGCTATCTGTAGAGCAGGTGGGGGCGGGCATATAGAATATTTATAACATAGTGAGTGAAACTTGACGACTTAACTGTTTGTAAATTGTTATGTAACTTACACATTCTCATTATTAAATATACCTACCGTATATACTCGAGTATAAGTCGAATTTTTCAGCACATTTTTTTGTGCTGAAAGTGCCCCCCTCGACTTATACTCGAGTCAAGCACTTTTCTGCAGCAAAAAATTTCATTTTTCGAACCGAATTTGGGGCCCCGTATCTCAGGGCTACTTAGTGCTAGGAACCCCAAATTTGGTGTGCAAACCCAGTGGAACAGATACCACAACATATCCACAGCTGAAGTTCCTAGAGCTAAGTGGCCCCGAGATACGGGGCCCCAAACCCGGTTCGGAAAATGTCATTCTCTGCTGCAAAAAAGTGCTTGACATTTACTGAACTGATTTTTGGGGCCCTGTATCTCGGGGCCACTTGGTGCTAGAAATTTTATGGTGCTGGTTCCACTGGGTTTGCACACCAAATTTGGGGTTCTTAGCTCTAAGTGGCCCCAAGATACGGGGCCCCAAATTCGGTCAACTGTGTCCATCTGCAGCAATGTCATTTCGGGACCCTTTGGGTTCAGAGACCCCAAATTTTGGCTGCAGCTAGGGGGCATCTAGGAACCCTTAACTACCGAGTTTGAAGTTCAGGGGACCTATGGCTGCAAATGGGCACAGTGAGGCATGCAAATGGGCACAGTGATGCTGTAAATTGGCATTGTTGACCCTCTTTTCCACTTACAGTAGCTGTGCATTTCTCACCCTCGTCTTATACTCGGGTCAATAAGTTTTTCCCATTTTTTTTGCGGTAAATTAGGGCCTCGACTAATACTCGGAACGACTTATACTCGAGTATATACGGTATTTGAAATCAGGTCAGTCTATTTGAAACACACTGTATTTTTTGTATTTCTTTAGCACCAACTTCTCTTACAGATTTGCACATAGTAAGCATAGATAGGGGATATTACCAGGGCCACTTCAAGGACCAGTCATATAATAGCGCTGGGTTCAGGATAGAACCTGGTGGACAGCAGAAGCACAGTAAACGTTAGATCTTGGTGAATCTGGATCACATAGAACTTCTTTGTTAGCTCCTGTCAGAGTGAGGAAGAGATTTTTGCGCTTTTCCTTCCAGCAACCCCCTTTTATTGCTTCTTTCACTTATCTTATATACACCCCCCCCCCCCCCCCCAATTATGCGCTTCTGCTCCAACTCAAGTGTCTCTTTGTAGTGCACTACTGCATGCCAACCTCAAGGCATTCAGATTGGGGTTGGAGTTAAAGGCAGTTGGGGCAAAATAGAAAACACAAACTATATTACAGATTGCCTTATTTATGTGTTGGAACGGCACTGGGAAATGCAGCTCAATAAAGCTGGTGTGAATGAGCCTAAACTTCAAATCTGGGTGCAGTGCAAAAAAATGATGATGTTTAGTAGCAGTACAATACTTGTAAAATATTTAAAAATAAATAATTACATTATTATACTCATACCTCACCTTGGTCCATAGGTCCTGAGGCCTAGTAAATCAGGGAGTACTTTATCAGGGAGTCTGAGATTGCTGTCAAAGTTAAACTAATCAACAGTCTCTATAGTGATAATGCACTTTTTGATCTACCTCCACTGAAATGTACCAATGTCTTCTACCAGTATTATAAATGAATCCCTGGAGTGTAGACTAGACGTCTGTAGGTGCCTTATTACATGTTTGTTTAGTTTCAAGCCCCAAACTCTATGTCTTTCCATTATAGCAATGTTTAAAGTGATACTAAAGTCTGTTGTTTTTTTTTCATTTAAAAATAACAAACATGTCATACTTGCCTTCTCTGTGCAGTGGTTTTCCACAGAGCAGCCTAGATCCTCCTCTTCTCGGGTCCCTCGCTAGCACTTCTGGCCCCTCCCTCCTGCCCCCACAGCAAGCTGCTTGCTATGGGGGCACCCGAGCCGCCGCCCTGTGTGTCCATTCATATACGGAAACCATGGTTTTGGCCCCGCCTCCTCTCTCTCCTCTCATTGGCTTACTGACTTTGACAGCAGGGGGAGCCAATGGTGCCACGTTGCTGTCCCAGTTAATGAGGAGGGAGAGTCCCGGGCAGCTGAGCCTATCGTGCAACATCGCTGGATCAGGATTGGCTCATGTAAGTATGAGGGGGGCTGCTGCACACAGGGAAGGGTCCTGAGCACAACCTTCAAAAACCCTTGTAAGGTTTGCAAAGTAGAGCATCCTAGATTTTTGCACTCAAATTATACTGAGCACCTGTTCAAGTACCTGCTCTGCAGTCTTGGCGCTGGGTTGCTGTACTGGAAGAAGCCACAGGTTTGCTTTAGGCTGGGTTCACACTGCCGTACAGAGAGGCTCACAGCAGGGGTCCCAAGCATCCCTGTTCACCGTTTCAGGTCCGATTTTGGTTAGAATTTTTGGCTGAATTCAGACCTGAAATGGACCAGAACTCCTGTGCAATTCTCTCCGCAGCCATCCCAGAGATGTGTGAACTGGCTCCACTGAGAGTCGTTCACAGTCTCCTGACGTTCTAATTGAATACGGAGAAACCCTGCATCACATTCGCAATAGTTTGAATCCAGCCTTAAGATCTGATTGCCGTTTTCAGGGCTCAGCAGAGTCTTTATGTATATATCTTTCAGGAATTGTTATGGGCAAACTTTTGGTGATCAAACAATTTCCTAATGTCCATCTGCCAAATTACTGTTCTTCCTGAACTGGCTACTGACATGAGACCATTAATAAGTGACAACTTTAGTTTTGCCATCTCTCTAGGGTTTTTTTTTTATATAGCAGCTTTGTTTGCTTCAGGAACTGAGAGAGGATGGGAAGGTATTAGGGTGACCAACAGAGCTCAAGCAATAATCAGGAGGTGGGGTAGTGGCACACTAAAACAGGAATTTGGTATGGATGACACTGTTAGCCAAAGTCCCTTACAACTGTTTTAAAAATAAAGTGTTCCTTTATAGCATGAAGTGCCATTTTGATCAGCATTTCCCAAATCAGATTTTTTACAATTTTTTCAATAATTCAATTCCAGCCATCCTTGCGCATTATTTCACTAATATTTGACAACTAGAAAGATTGGTAAATAGTATATAATAACTTTACTTTATTTTACTAAAAACATACACAATTCACTTTAGTCTCTGTCCCCAATAAAGATTGAATAGCTGTCTAATCTCTCGGCAATGGTTATACAGACTCCTATGGTCAGTTGTTTAATAACCTGTTACAGGTATTTTTTTGGATTGTGGAAGGAAAGTCACATAAAACAGGTGAAGGACATACAGATTCCAAGCAGATAGTGTTCTGGGATAAAAGAGACAGGACTTCAGCACTGGGCAGCCAAAGTGCTAACCGCTTAGCTGCTCTGCCAACCTGATCATTTTGTTTGGACTTGATTCCTTTACTTCTTCATCTAGGAACGTTCTGCTAATAAAGTAACTTAACATGGAAATGTGAATACATTAGAAACAATTTGCTTTGGTTCTTCAGCATCTTTTAATCCCGTTGATTAAATAAGGAAAGTGCTTTTCATGACAATTTCATGATAACTAAATTATAAGTTCACTTTCATTTTTTTTTTTCCTTTCACGTAATCAAATGTTCCTGCTGAATTTCATCTGCGATATTCTGGAGAGGTTGTATGCCTGTAATTCTCTAATTGGATATGACTTTAAAATTAAAATGTTAAGACTGTTACTTAGAGCGCGGGTGAGTCGATTACAAAATAAGAGATGATGCAAGCATTTATCTGGCAGACATAAACATATTACTCCTTTTAATTGAACATTTTCTTAATCAGTTCCCAGCCAGTGGGATCTTCAGCGTACAGAGCGCCGTGCACCACTGGTTTAGAAGCTTCTTTGTTAACCCCAAGTCTGCCTTGGGGTCTGCACACTGCATAGCAGACAGTTCCTATCCAGCAATAAAACAGTTACAGCAGTAATGGTGTTTGCACATTGTATGGCAATGTATTTCTCAAATATCCACACTCTTAATGATCTCCAGTACCGTTTTTTAATTAATTTAGTAATTTTGCGATGCAGTGATCAAACTAGCTGCTCATGGGAGCTTGAAGTTGTTGAAAGCAAAGCGTACTTTATCCACTTCCACTTCCAGCCTGTTAGAAAAAAAGGCTGGCTTCCTTCAAATGAATCAATAAATGACTTGAACGAGGAGATTGAAGAGCATTTTTCAAGGCTTTTAAGCTGCATGTTTGTACTCCAGTTAGGGAACACCTGCATTTCCATATCTATGCAAACCCTGTATCAAACCCACCACACCTATAAAAGGGGCATCTTATTGATTGAACCCAGATGTTCTTCACATTCTCTATTACTCACATCAAACCTTTTATTCTGCCTCATTAAAATTCTCAGCCTTAGATGATTTCTAATTATATTGTCTAATAAACGAAACCTTTAGAAGCCATTTGCATATTATATGAAGAAATCTCACCCAACAAAATCGCTGTGGATTCAATTAACATAATAGCTAATTATGGGATTCATCATCCCTTTAGTGTTACTGTGTTTTCATCTTCCTCCTGTTCTAG
Source organism: Lithobates clamitans (assembly GCA_037952925.1). Classification (NCBI taxonomy): domain Eukaryota; kingdom Metazoa; phylum Chordata; class Amphibia; order Anura; family Ranidae; genus Lithobates; species Lithobates clamitans. The sequence continues at coordinate 4,960,170 of JBBGZY010000011.1, read as the reverse complement.
CCTACAGCATTTAAGTTTTGAATTGCAGCTCCTAAATATTGACTTTTAACTATGTTTAATTGGGAAGTGAACATCTTTATGGAACCATAACGGGTGGTTAATTTCTACTTTTTGTAGCAGTTCATTGACTGCGTTATTTTTAATGATAACTTGACATCAAAATAAAAACATATTTCAGATATTCTAAATGTAACATATTTTTCCCAGGTGTCAGGTTTTTACGATGCCTATGCATGATAGGGCTGACATGACATTGCTAGCTGGCTTAGAACAGTGATTCCCAAAGTGTGGAACGTGTACTGCTATTAAAGCATGTCCCCATTCAGCTGGTAGACAACAGGACTGAAATGTTTTACTTTGAAAATGCAATAATCAAAAGTAATTAGTGTTAAGGTGCAAATGATAGGTAAGACTTCTTCAGAAATGTATGGCACGCTCAAAGCTTAGAGTATGAACAGTAGTAACAGAGGAACTATAAGGAGTATGTGCACAAAATATTCTCTTTTATTACCATAATAGGTGGTTGGGTTCTGAGGCTATATGAACGTGCAGCTTAAAGTTTGTGAAATCTAAGCTAATGCTAAAATGCTTGAGAAGGAATAATTATTTTGAACTGCTTTTGTAGACCTCATGCACACTGGATGTTTTTGCAGCTGCTTCTAGGGGCATCAGACATTGTTTTTCACTGCCTCTAAACTCACCTGCATGTTAGCCTATGTGTCCATGCACACATGGGCTTTTAGCAGTGTTTAGTGGTTAGGGGCTTTTAGAGGCAGAAAAACTGCCAGTGCATCCAGAAATAAAACTTGAAAAAACGCTTGACGCTTGCTAACTCTAGGCGTGTTTAGTGCTTGAGCGTTATTTCATTTCGATGGCCAGAAGAAATAATTTTTCTGGCCAATGAAATGAATTAATACCCAAGGACTTGACGCCTGTAAAGAGTCCTAAATGCGCCTTAACGCGTTACACTTTTACAAGCGTCAGGCGTTTTTTCTGCCAGAACGCTGCTGCCAGAAGAAAGGCTTTTCGGAGAGTTTCCAAAACATCCTGTGTGCAAGAGGCCTTAGGTGTGAAATGAGTTAATCATTTAGCTTTGTCTTTGTCCACTAATTAAATGTATTTTATAGTCACATATGTCTACAATAACAATGTAGCCCTTTGTCGAACTGAATGCTTTATGTGAATATTAGAACTGCATCGTTGTTTTATCAGTTGCATTCAGGACCTCTGCTGCTTGTTACAGTATCTCCATTCCTGTCCCTGGATGGAACTGTTTCAGTGACAAGTAATCACTCCCAGTACGTCAATACAGTTTCAGTGATAAAGAGAATGCAGCTCGTCAGTCCACTAGGGGCAATACCCAGTGGAACAAGGCTGAAAGTGTCGGTTTAATAGGCTAAATCTTGGTTAAAAAACTTAAATTACATATGTACCCACGCAGACTGCAATTGCTGACCTCTCTCTAAAATGCTACTGCCCTGGGGATATCTGGTTTCAGTACTTTGAGTCATAAACATGATCAAGCATGCAGCATTTCTAGTGTGGTGTTAGGTTGGTGACCTGAATTTTCCCTCATCCACTCATTAAAGGTGGATGGGGGTATCAATCCCACTGTGCTATTGTGTTCTGACAGCAGGGAGACTTTCCCACCATCAGAATACAGTCAGTGGCACTGATAATTTGGTAAAAACTTGACAGGCTGGTTGTACAGAAGTTGATCAGTAGACCAACTTCTGTTATACCAGCCTGCCTATACATGGATAAGAAATTTGTACGGTCCCTGCTGAACCCGTCGAATTTCGAACCTTGTATGACCAGCCAAATGCCGTGTATACACGGGCGGACTTTTTGACCGGACCGGCAGACAATCCGACCGTGTGTGGGCTGCATCAGACCTGCAGCGGACTTTTTCAGTCAAAAATCTGATGGACTTTAGATTTGGAACAGGTTTCAAATTTGTCCGACGGACTCGAGTCTGGTCGAAAAATCCGCTCATCTGTATGCTAGTCCGACGGATGAAAACCCACGCTAGGGCAGCTATTGGCTACCGGCTATCAACTTCATTATTTTAGTCCGGTCGTACGTCATCACGTACGAATCCGTCGGACTTTGGTGTGATCGTGTGTAGGCAAGTCATTAGTTCAAAAGTCCGTCGGAAGTTCGTCAAAAGTCCGGTCGAAAAGTCCACCCGCGTGTACGCTGCATTAGTCACCCTCCTGCAGCAGCCCATCCCTCTATCGCTCTTTGCTCTCCTGTGGGCATGTTCTTTGACAACACATTTGCATTCAGCCCACCTGACTAACTCTTAGGACTGCCCTGCCATCATTTTTTTGATAATAGTGATCAATGTTTTTGATAATAGTTATCATGGATAAATATGTAAATGTTTAAGGAGATCATCAAAAAGCAATGTATATAAAAAATAGGTTGGCGTTACAAGGATACATTTTCCCCAGCACAGCAAATTTTCTCTCGAGAATCGCCAAAGTACAAAATACCAGATATGAGTTCTTTTGTCTCCACTGGCAGCTCACATAGGGCAATAGACTATACACAGTATATCAATTTCTGTTCAGGGTTGGAAACTTCCATCTATGTACCATAGCTGCAAATGGTAGCACTATTGCAGTGTGTGTGTAAAAAAAAAAAAAAAAATATATATATATATATATATATATATATATATATATATATATATATATTGGTAACAGTGATTGTTTTAAGATCTGCTGATGTTGGTAGGTCTGAATAAGATTAACATCTGATGGCTTACTATGGATAGACTATTGTGACACCTTCACACAAAATCTGACTGGGAATACACTGGTAGTAATTGTGACAGATAACCTTGGCACAACAAAGCCAGAAAAAAAAGCTGATTAGCTCATCTGGAAAGATGCTTCCAGTTCCTTCCTATTCTTTTTGTCAGTGGAGAGATAAGCCTAGGACCTCTATTCACAGCCTGTGGTGTATACCCCAAATAGTGCATGAGGTGGCTAAAAAAGGATGTTTCAGCAGCTGAACCATTTGCAAATTAACATGTATATCATAAAATACACTCATTGTCTACTCCATTCTGCCCAAAACGAACGGTCGAATGGGAAAAATCAGAAAATCTCCCCTTTTTTTACTTTTTGGATTTGCACTTCTTCTTTGCAATGACAACTGGGCTATCTCTTGATTAGCTGTAGTGTATATTGGCAACATATCGCTTTACAATAAGGAAAGAACAATACTCAGTGGAACATAAATTTCTACCTTACCCAGTCAAAATCCTAATGTTCATTTGTTGCAATCATTTTAAAGTTCAATTTTACCTTTATATAAATGTATTATGTAAACTGAGCCTGCATAAAAAAGATATGTTTGTGTCTTACTTTGTTTTCCCTCTAACTGCACTCCAACCCATTTAAAAATCCCCTTCCCCAGCATGAGAGCAGTGATCTACCTCCAGCGGTTTGACGTGCCCCCTGCACAGTCACAATTGCTGCACCTCAATCATCAATGCTGAGCATGGAACATGACCCTGTCTGATTGGAGTATAAAAGTTGTGACTGTGCAGGGGACCAATCAGACCAATGGAGAGCACAGAGCACAGCGGTCTTTACCTGCTGCAGGAGAAGGAATATGTAGTAGTGGGCTGAATTACAGTTACAGAAAAAAAACAAAAGGCATCTTTTTATGCACTCTTAGTTTGTGTAAAGTATATATTATGAAGTTACAATTATGCTTTAGGCTGGATTCACACTGCGGTACGGATCGGCTCACAGCAGGGGTCTGGTGCGTCCCTGTTCACCATTTCAGGTCTAAATTCGGTCTGAATTTTTGGCTGAATTCGGACCTGAAACGGACCAGAAGACGCAAAGGACCCCTGTGCAATTCACTCTGGAGCCACTGCGGTGATGTGTGAACCGGCTCCATTGAGAGTCAGTCACAATCTCCTGACATGCGAACTGGATGCGGGAAAAAACACATCCAATTTGCAAAGGCTTTTTTTTTTTTTCTAAAACAACAAACATGTTATAATTACCTACTCTGTGCAATAGTATTGCATAGAGCGGCCCTGAACCTCCTCTTTTGGGGTCCCCCACCAGCAATCTCAGCTCCTCTTCTTCTGTATGCACCACCATAACAAGCTGCTTGCTATGGGGGCGGACGTGCATGCTTACTCCTGAGCCGGGCTATGTATATCTATAGATGCACAAAGTGTGGCTAAGCCCCACTCCCTGCCCCTTCCTCACAGGATTTGATTGATGGCAGCAGGAGTCGATGGCACCCACCGGTGCCTCTGTGCCCTGTGAGGAGAGAGAGAGATACACCAGTACCACTGCAGACAGGTGTGGGGAGAGGGGGCGGTACCACCACTGGAATATTGTTTTTACCTTAATACAGGGAATGCATTAAGATTAAAAAAATGCTTTTAGAACCACTTTAACCCCTTGCCGCCAATCGTAAGCAGATGTGCGTATTCGGCTTTCGGGGGTTATACCGGGATGATGCCCGCAGCTGCAGGCATCATCCCGGTACTGTTTTTTAAAGCCGGCGATTGGCTTTCCAGTGATAACAACCGATGCGGCTAAAAGCCGCTCGGCTGTTATACCGGAGGAGCGGGAGGGGATGCTCCCATTCCACCGGGAGGCCCGATCAACAATCCGCTGCCTCCGGCGGCTAGTGACAGTTTGGAACGAAGCCGTAAGCGGCTTCGTTCCAGCCTCCTCGGCTGCCAATGGCGCCGGTTTTAAAAAAAAAAATACAGTATTCAGAATCGCCGAAAACGGCGATCTGAATACTTTGAAGTGCAAAGGAGGGATCGGGGGTCTTTTAGACCCCCGATCCCTCCATAAAGAGTACCTGTCACCACCTATTACTGTCACAAGGGATGTTTACATTCCTTGTGACAGCAATAAAAGTGATCAAAAATTTTTTTTTTTTAAAACAATTTATTAATATTAAAATAAATAAGAAAAAAAAATTTTACAGAGCCCCCGTCACCGCGAGCTCGCGCAGCAAAGAAAACGCATACGGGAGTCACGCCTGCGTATGTAAACGGTGTTCAAATCCCACATATGAGGTATCGGAGCGAGAGCAATAATTCTAGCACTAGACCTCCTCTGTAACTCTAACCTGATAACCGTAAAAAAAATTTAAAGCGTCGCCTATGGAGATTTTTAGGTACCCTAGTTTGTCGCCATTCCATGAGTGCATGCAATTATAAAGCATGACATATTCGGTATCTATTTACTCGGCGTAACATCATCTTTCACATTATACAAAAAAATTGGGCTAACTTTACTGTTTTGTTTTTTTTTAATTCATGAAAGTGTCCCTTTTCCCAAAAAGTTGTGTTTAAAACACCGCTGCACAAATACCGTGTGACATAAAATATTGCAACTATCGCCATTTTATTCTCTAGATTCTCTGCTAAAAAAATATATATAATGTTTGGGGGCTGTAAGTAATTTTCTAGCAAAAATTACGGATTTTAACTTGTAAACACCAAATGTCAAAAATAGGCTTAGTCATGAAAGTGTTAACTTAAAAAATGAGTCACCAATAAATGGGGATTCAACCATAGAAAAGAAAAGCTTCACCTTTGTTAAAAATGTGAAGCTTTTTTTATCTAGTTGGAGTATAGTTTTTTTAATGCTTTTATTAGTAATAATATTATAAATTACCTTTCCATATCAACCTGCAACTAGCAGTGATTTCTAGGACTGTAAAAAATATTTTACTTGCAACCATGGCAAAAGTATACTAAGACAGAATTGTAAACCTGCTGCTAATAACATATATGCTTGCAATTACAGACAGACTGATGCATGGAATGTGGCATCCTCAGCATTATTCCTAGGTTTCCAGCAATGAGACTCTTATTTTGTATTTATACAATCAAAAGAGTGCTGTGTGTCTAAAGGGGTGCCGGGGGTGCAATGTTTACAACACTGGCATTACCTGATTATGAAGGCCTCCTACTGTGCACAGGTTTTGGAAAAAGACTTCGACATTTGTAATGTCAAAGCCTATGTCATTATCTACAAAGCAGAGGCAGGTAAGATTTTGCAATAAAATGTGCTAAAATCCTTGCAGCGTCTATAACTAAAAGTATTCATATCTTTTCCCAGTTGGTTAGAAACACAACAATTTAGAAAATTGAGAAACTGGGAAATGTATCTGTAAAAAATGTCCTTATCCTCTAAATAAAGATAATGGTTTTGACTTTGGTCAAAAGGAATTTCTGCTGCTACAATGATGGCCCCTTCCACATTGATATTCTAATGAGCCTGGTATCTCTCAAAGTCTGTTCTGGGTGGAAAGCCTTGTCTCCGGTATAATTACAATAGGAAATTGTTCATTGACAAGCACTATTCAAAATCTCATACTCTTAAATGCTTTAAAAGGAACTTATTAGTTTGCTTCTTTCCGAAATATCCACTGTTCTCCATCACTTTAAAAAGTGCTTTATTTTAATTGAATATTTGAGCTGCTACAATGAAATGCTCTTGCAATGTATTCCTTAGGTAGCTTTTCCATAAAGGTATCTCAAGGTGATGCTTTCATATGCATTTTCGAAGCATGGAATAGGAAAGTGTTTTTTTCTAAAATGTGTAATCTAGTATAATAAACATTTTTATGTTTTCAACATGTATTTTACAACTCCTATACATAAAAATGTAATTTTTTTTTTTTTTCACTCTCCATATATGTATTCATAATTGATATGGCTTTTTATATATTTTTAAATGTATATTTTTCATTTTCAGTACCATGAGCCTGCTTAATTATTAAGAGCAAATGACTAATGATAATATCCTAATATCTTATTTTTTTTTAAGTAATTTTTTTTTAAACATTAAGATTAAGCATGTTAGAAAACTAGTATCTTAAGCAGCAAAAAAAAAAAAACACAAAAGGGATTCAATTTCATTCACTGTAGGAAGTGTCCCGGTCAGTTGTGCTTGTAACCCCAGTGGTTCTCCGACAGATCAAAGGTTACCATGCTCTGAAATGCTATTAGAACATCCACTAAAAACAAAAGCATTTTGAAGTGCTTATTTGGCCCTTTAAGTGTTTTTTTTTCCAGGTAACAAATAGTCATGCAAAGCCATTTGATTTTCTTCAAAGAATTTTATTTGGTTTCCTGGTAAGCCTGAAACAGTAACCAATATTTAAAATTAGCGGAATTTAGGGTTTGCTAAAAAACAAACAAACAAAAAAAACATTTTAACCACTTGACCTCCAGAAAGTTTTACCCCCTTCACAACCAAGGCATTTTTTGCTATTTATCACCGTGCTACATTAACTGGCAGTTGCGCGGTCATGCAACAGTGTATGCAAATGAAATTTATATAATTATTTTCACATAAATACAGTTTTCTTTTGGTGGTATCTGATCTTTTTTTTATTTTTTATCATATAAATAAAAAAAGACTGAAAATTTTGAAGGAAAAAAATCAATATTTTCTTCTTTCTGCTATAAAATATATCCAATAATAATTTTAAAAAAATCTTCTTAAATATAGGCAAAATGTATTCTGCTACATGTCGTTGGTAAAAAAAAAATCCCATTAAGTGTATATTTAATTGGTTTGTGTGAAAACGTTAGCATCTACAAACTATGGTATATATGGAATTTACACTAAAGCTATAGACGCTTACCTGTAATGCTGGTGATCAGTGACTTATAGTGGGACTGTGATAGTGTGGCAGGCAATCTGGTGCTAATAAACACTGGCTGAGGGGGTCACTAACTGACACGCCGCTAGTGACACTAATACAGTGATAATACTGTACACCAGGGGTCAGCCACCTTGTTCCACTTAAGGGCCTGATTCAATGTAAGTGAATGCATTGAGGGCTGCATTCACCTGCTAATAAATGAAGATAATAATCCGGACCCCTTTACATTACACAGCCCCTGCACCTCTGGACCCCTTTACATTACACAGCCCCCCTGCATATTACACAGCCCCCCTGCACATCACATAGCCCCCCCTGCATGTTATGCTTTCAAATTGCGCACACTTGTGGAATAGCGACAAACTACGATACTTAAAAATCTCCATAGGCAATTCTTTAAAAATGTCTACAGGTTACCAGTTTAGAGTTACAGAGAATGTCTTGTGCTACAGTTATTATATACAATCGAGTTGATACCGCACATGTGTGGTTTGAACACGTTTACATTTGCGTTCACGACTTACGTATGCATTCGCTTCTGCGCGCGAGCACGGAGATATTGGGCGCTTTCATTTTTTTTTTCTTATTTATTTTATTTCACTTTTTTATTTTTACAATGTCCCTTTAAACAAAATTTCTGATCACTTTTACTGCTGTCAGAAGGAATGTAAACATCCCTTGTGACAGTAATAGGCAGTGACAGGTACTTTTTATGGAGAGATCTGGGATCTATAAGATCCCAAATCTCTCCTTTGCACTTAAAGTGGGATTCCGGCCGTAAACAAAAAAAATGTAAAAGTCAGCAGCTACAAACATTGTAGCTGCTGACTTTAAATAAGTACTTACCTGTCCTGGGTGCCCGCCTGAGGCCGACCCGTCCCTCGGCTCTCGGGTCCCGGCACCGCCATCCTAGGTAAGGGAAACAGGCAGTGGAGCCTTGCAGCTTCACTGCCAGTTTCCTACTGCGCGAGCGGCGCAGCGCTCTGTGAATGGCCCTTGGTGTTCTGGGAACACACACAGTTCCTAGAAGACAACGGGACCGCTCACCGAGGAGCAGAACACGCCGCGGAATAGGAAGAGGCAGATTAGGAAGACTGCCTAGCAACTAAGGGGTTAAGGTAAGTTAAACATTTTTTTTTTTCAAATTTTTTATTTAATTTTTTTTAGGATTTTTGGTGGATTTTTTTTTTCAGGGTGGCCCTCCACTTTAAAAGCATTCAAAACGCCAAGTTTAGCTGTTTTGAATACTGTAATTTTTTACAAATTTGGTGCCTTTAAGTCTTCTGTAAACCAGAAGTGATGTCATGACATCGCTTTCGGGTTACTAGATCTGAAACCCGATAGAAGCCGAGTCCAGCTTCGTTTAGGTCTCCAGCTAGCCAGGGGATGTGCCAACTGGTCGTGCGGGCCTCCCGGTGGCTTGGGATAATAGCTTGGCATAGCAGCCTTGTTATCCCAAAAAAGCAGACTGGGGTTAGAATGTCCGCGGGCCGGGTGCACGTAAATTCATCATGTGCACTGATTTAGTGGCGGGCTGGGTGCGGGCCGTAGGTTGCCGGCCCTGCTGCACACTGACACTGTACTAATGACACTGGATGGGAAGGGGTTAACATCAAGGGGTTAACTGTGCGCCTAACAATGTGTAGTGTGTACTGCTTTTAATTTCTGATCTGGCTGTTTTTTTCTTCCTGCTTTTCAGATAGAACAAACAGCCAGATAACTGTTCCCCGTACACAGAGTTCTGTGTTTTTGTTACATATTTAGTCTAGTTAAAAAAAGACACAAGACCATCTAGTTCAATCAATAGAAAAACACAGAACTCTATGTGATCGGACACAGCTGATCAGCAGGTTTCAGCCATAATCAGTGGCTGAAATCTGCTGCCATCCACAGCACAGGTCGGCAGGGGATATGCGCATGCGTGCCCCAAACCCAAGAGAAGGCCGGTCATGTACATGTTCATGACCAGGCTATTTTTGCAATACGGCACTGCATTAATTTAACTGACAATTGCGCAGTCATACGACAATGTACCCAAATAAAATGTATATCCTTTTTTTCCTACAACTCTTTTGGTGGTATTTGATCACCTCTGCGTTTTAAATTTTTTGTGTTATAAACAAAAAAGACCGTCAATTTTGAAAAAAACAAACCATATTTTTTTACTGTCTGCTATAAAACTATTCCAATAAAAAAACCGGTAAAAAATCTAATTTCTTCATCATTTTAGGCCAATCTGTATTCTGCTACATATTTTTGGTAAAAAAATCCCAATAAGCATATATTGATTGGTTTGAGCAAAAGTTATAGCGTCTGCAAACAATGGGATGTATTTATGTTTTTCTTTTTTTAGTAGTAATGGCGGCGATCAGCGACTTATAGCGGGACTGCGATATTGCAGCGGACACTAACGGACACCTTTGACCGTTTTGAGGACTAGTGACACTAATACAGTCATAAGTGCTAAAAATATGCACTGTACTAATGACACTGGCTGGGAAGAGGGTTAACATCAGGGGCGATTAAAGGGTTAAATGTGTGTCTAGCCAGTGCTTTTGTACTGTGGGAGGTGCTTTTACTAGGGGAAGGTAATAATCCATGTCACATTATCCATGCTTTCCCTACTGACTGAACAGTGATCTGCCTAATGATTTGCGGGTGCAGGCGCACATTGAGTCTGCGGTACTCGCAGATTAGCGGGAGCTGGTGGCTGGCAGCGCCAAACCCGGGAGTGAAGTATCCTGCGCAGCAGAGCTGCCTTGCCGCTGTATATTTGTTATACAGTCGGCAAGCGGTTAATGTAGATAAACTAAGATTATGTTAGAATACCCCTTTGTGTTCTTGGATAATGGTGTGAATCATATATGGACTGGTGCATGATAAGTGTGCACACAAATATTGTTCCTGTTGGGCTTGGCAACCAAGCAAAAGCTTTGTAAACTTCTACTGTTGACAATGTCACATGTGGATGCAGATTGGTTCCTTTGGATAGCATAAAATGTTCCTTATGGGCACACTTTTCCATATATCAGTCTCACAAATCATAACTTCTACAAAATCACCTAAGGCTCGGAACACACCAGCCAGCTCCAAAGTTGCGCAATTTTTAGTGCAACTTTGGAGTCCAACTTTGAAATGACTTTGATAAGACTTTTACATTTTCTGGCATTGAAACCATGTCAAAGTCGGATCAAAGTAGTGCAGGAAGCTTTTCTGAAGTCACGTTGACTTCAGTAGTGTCAGTTGGAATGGCTCTCATAGAGAAACATGGCATTTTACATGTCCTGCGACTTTGGGTCTCACAAGTCAGATCCTAAGTTGCAGTACTGTGAACTGAGTTTTACTCTTTAGGGGAAAAACATTCTATTTTGCTATGTCGTTAAAGCTACAAAATAAATCCATGTCATTATTTTTAAAGTACATTTACAATAAATTCTTCTGTAGGACAGCCTGAGTGCCAAACCCAGTTGCTATGTGATGCCCAAGCATTAGGTAAACACAAAACATTATCTTCTCCGACTGAACCAACTACTCCCTCATTTGTGTCTCACACACTCACCCTTCCAGACACTGCAGCTAACATTGGGAGCGTTTCAGCATCACAGATAGTGCTGTCAATCTAGTGTCAAGCCATAGCAGTGGGCAGGACTAGGTATGACCAAGTGCGGATTAAATGAATAGCTACAGACTTGTGAAATAGGAGTAACAATGCTAATAGCCCTGCCCCTTGAATTCATATAAACGTTATTTAAACCTACTGTACTGCAAGCGGGCACAACCTACATGAGTGGAAACTTTGCTCTGAATATAGGAGCAGTGCAGCATTGTTGCTGCACAATCACAGGAAGCTGCATTAGGTTTACTGTACCTAACAGGCAAGACAAAGAGAGTTAAAGGGAGACTATAAGAAAACTGTAAGTGCAGATTCAAATATAATTAGGTGTTGCAACACCCATTTTTAATTTATTTAATTTGGTATTTTCTAGGGAATCTGTTACATGGGGTATGATCTGCAATGGCATGCCAGGACCCCTAGTGCGTTCAGTGTTATGCAGGAGATTTGCCTTTGGCATTTTGTTTTTTATATTGTTGGTCTTATTTAGAAATAAATAGCCTTCTCAAAACTTGTAACCTATAAATTTGCCTTTTTAATATTTTTTATTTTCAGAAGACCTTTCCAAACTACAACAGCCAATGTTTTCATGACAAAAAAAAAAGTTCTCTTCTCTTCCTCGCAACGTAGAAACAGTACTCAATTTGCAGGCAGACTTTCCCAAAATTCTCACCCACTGATTCTGTAATTGGCTTATTGCTTTTTTTTTATGTCTGTGTAGAACTTGAGGCCAATTTACATTCATCCTTCACTTTCTCTTTAGGCATGTAGTGCATTTGGTAGAAGACAGCATATCTTACGGTGTGCCAAGACTGGTCATGGGATTAGAGAATTTTCCCAGTTTAGAGAAGAAACTTGGATCAAATTGTTTAGTATGGCCGAGCTCAATAAACCCAAAACAGAAGCAGGTAATAATCTGCAAAAGCGCTTTCCATTTGAGCTGGAGGGTAGTGATATACTGTATTTCTCAACAAAACTGGACTTTCAAATTAATGGTAGCACAAAAAGTTGTGGTGTTTTATAACTCGTACCACCCAATCAAAAACAAAGGCTTTTAAGAATCTGCTAGTTTTTACTGCTTTACACTGATTTAAGATGGTCTGTCAGGGATTAATGCCCTCTGTTATTTGTTGTCTTCTTTGAGTTCTTTAAAATAACCCACTACCTAAATCCTGTTGTGAAATTTTTCTGCCAGGTACCGGTAATTTGTTTCATTTAGGGATGGACTTTTTTTGTTGAAAGTACCCTTTTTTTAATCTACAATTTAAAAAAAAAAAAGAAAAGCCTTTTACTTACAGAACATCATATTAAACATTTAACACCCGCTTATGTTTTGTTTTCCTGCCTTAAGTAACTCTACAACAGGCATTAAAGCAATGAGTATTAATTAAAAACTGACGTGAAGTCCATTGTATTGCATTATAGTTTCCCGTAGGTTTAAAAGAAAAGTAAAAGTATGGGTTTAACAAAAAAACAAAAACCTTATACTCACCTAGGTGGATGCACTATCGATCAGATGCAGCATCTGTCCCCCACCGCCTCTGCACTGAGGACTGAGTAATAAAACGTCGCTGATTGCTTAGTTCTCCCCTCCGCTCTGAGCAGGAAGCAGTGACTCTCAGTCACCAGCTCTCCACTCTGCCCCTCCAGCGCTCACTGGGGTGTCGGGTTGGGTAGGGAATGGCTGGCACAGTCTCCCAGCGGCGCAGCTGAGAGGTTGAGCCAGATGGCCAGTCCAGGAATCTGGGTGGATCTTTCCACAGCCTGGACCGGCTGTAAGACATTGGGTAACAGCAGGCTTTAGCCCACTGTCAGCTGAAAATGGGTCACAGGAGTGCAGAATGAACTACACTCCTATGATCTATTGGAGAAGTATAGCCAAAAAAAGCTTTGGTCCTACTTCTCCTTTAATTTTTCAACACACTTTCCTGATTGGCTCTGAATGGTCCTTTCCTACCTCAAGGTTGCCTGCCCATCGCCTGCACTGTACAGGACTAAGCTGTCAAACTGACAGCTCAGTCCTGCAAATTACACTGAGAGGGTAGGGCTCTCCAAATGGAATCAGTGGAGCTCTGCTGTCAGGTGTACAATTCCTGAGATTAACCGCGCACAGCAGATCCAAGCAGTCAAAGTAGCAGCAGAGCTTCGCTGACTACATTAGGAGAGCCACACACCAATTTGCGGAGCTGTGATTTCAATGTTATTTATGAATTAGCTTCAGTCTTACTGCCATTAGGGTAGAAAATAAACTAGACAACATTTTAACCTTGTTTTGTTAACTCCTTCTTCTTTCATCTGTAATTTTTTTTTTTTTTCAATTTGTATTCTTTCGTTTTTGTAGCAATATATTTAAACAGGCTTTGTACTTGAAACTTCACTCCTAGTATAAAAGAGAGAAATCGCTGAATAAAAATTTGCACTTTTGATGAGGTACAGTATAAATGACTATAGTACCCAAATGAAGGAACAAAAGATTGGTTATAGTAATACTCTGGGGTAACATGCTTATGACTAAATCCAACTGGGTTTACCAGTGTGGCAGATTCTAACCCCTATTCGATTGTCCTTGGACCAAAAAAAATGGTAACTCCTGGGCTGGTGGCTGTCACTTCTATAACCTGTGCAGGACCAGCCACTGTATGTGTGGATGTGCAATTCCATTTGTCTCATTTTGGGGTGGGGCAGGGGAACGTGGGGTAGCACTATGGCAGAAAGGGATGCCAGAAGACCTTGCCCTGGCACTGAATGAGACATTGTCCATTGTTACCTGTCAAGTCTGCTTTATAAATAATTAGCTTTCATGCATATTAACCACTTCAGCCCTGGAAGGTTTTACCCCCTTAATGACCAGAGCATTTTTTGCGATATGGCACTGCGTCACTTTAACTGACACTGTACCCAAACTAAATTGACGTCCTTTTTCCGCCCAAATAGAGCTTTCCTTTTGTGGTATTTGATCACCTCTGCGGTTTTTATTTTTTGCTCTATAAACAAAAAAAAGCGACAATTTTGAAAAAAATAAAACATTTTTACTTTCTGCTATAATACATATCCAAAAAAAAAAAAGGAATTCATCAGTTTAGGCCGATTATATACTCTTCTACATATTTTTGTTTAAAAAAATCGCAATAGGTGTATATTGTTTGGTTTGCGCAAAAGTTATCGCGTCTACAAACTACAGGATTGATTTAGGGACTTTTATTTTTTTTACTGGTAATGGTGAAAATTTGCAATTTTTAGCGTGACGGCGACATTGAAGTGGACAAATCTGACCCCAAATTACACTTTTTGGGGACCAGTGACATTATTACATTAATTAGTGCTATAAAAATGCACTGATCAATGTAAAAATGACACTGGCAGGAAGGGGGTTAACACTAGGGGGGCGATCAATGGGTTAAATGTGTTCCCTCAGACTGTTCTAACTGTAGGGGGGATGGGCTTACTGAAAAATGACAGAGATCAAAGCTCCGGATCACTGGGAACAGTAGATCCCTGTCATGTCACTAGGCAGAACGGAGAAAAGCCTTGTTTACATAGGCCGTTCCCTGTTCTGCCTCTCCTCGCCACGATCTCAGGCCGCTGGTGGACATTAAGTCTGCAGGCACGCTCTCGCAGCGGGCGCGCAAACTATCCTGACTTTACAGACTGACGTGCAGGAGAGCCATTCTGCCGATGTATATCAGCGTGAGCCGGTCAGCAAGTGGTTAAATGAGTGCATAATTTACTGGTTATCTTTACCTCAGAAAGTGCAGTCAGACCCATTTGTGAATGACTACTACTGGAATACAAATTACAGGCTAAGCTATTTAGAGATATAATTATGGGAGTTCGGCTGACCCATTCATCTCCATAGAACATGTAGTCTCACTTGCCCACTGGAGCACAGGCATCAGGAAGAAAATTGATAGTAAACACTGCCTAATGCAGTTGAAAGCCACGGTGTATAGCGGGAGAATGCACTTCATTTTAAGGTCAGCCTTTGGGTATACTATGTAAGGGGGTGAACCTATACTGAGTTTTATTTTTATTTATTTAAAAGATACACCTTTGCTTTCAGATTTACATGCACGTGAACTTTAATTGTATCCCAGTCTTAGTCCGTAGGGTTCAATATTGCGTTGGCCCACCCAGCGTCTTTATGGTCCTTGCTTTGTGCACTGGTCCAAATCATTTGGTGGAGGGGGGATTATGGTGTGGGGTTGTTTTTCAGGGGCTTTACTAAAAACAGTGGGAGCCATTGGTTCCTGCTGCTGTCAGACTAATCCTGTGCAAAGAGAGAGGGGGTGGGGCCGAGTCACACTGTGTGTGTCAATAGATGCACACAGCCCAGCTCGGGACACAACACAGCTTGCTATGGGGGCACATGCAGAAGAGGAGCAGTGGACAGCGCCAGTCGTGGACTCCAGAAGAGGAGGAATGAGGCTGCTCTGTGCAATACCATTGTTTTTTTTTTCCATCCACAACTACATTTATTGCTCTGGAGTCTATAGACACAGAACCTTTTATGCCTGAAGCCAACCTTTTAAGTGGTAGTAAAGGCTGACTATAACTATTCTTACATTTGTTCCCTCCTACTGATCCTGCATAGCCTGCTTAAAAAAGATCAGTGTAAACACCTTTATTCAGTTTTGTCTGGTCTGCAATCCAGCAGTTCCATCTCCCCTGTGCATAGGAGTGTTCAGCAATGGCTTTGAAGTTCTGGAGCTGTGATGTTACCCACCAGCTCCCATGGCCCATCCATTGTCAGAGCTCGCTCCTCTCCCCTGCAGCAGCTGATCTCTGACACAGAGATTCTGGATCATAGGACATAATATAAAAAAGGTATTTACAGTGAGCTTTTTAATACAGGCTATGTAAGATGGGTAGGAGGTGGAAGGAGGGAAAGTGTTTAAGAATTGTTAGACTTATCTTCCACTTTAGTTCAAAAAGTTACTTAAAGTCTTATGCTTCTACCATTTAAAAACACCAACGCTGCTATCTTCCCTCTCACTTCTACATGTTCACGCTGCCACTGTGATACAGAGGCATTGATTGGCTTCTATACAGAGTCAATCAGTACCTCTGATACAAGGCACGCTAAAATGGAAGTCTTTGGTCAGATTTTGAAGGATCCCTCTTCAAGGGATAAGTAACTGCAGTATCTAACTGTTTTTTTGAAATGGCGGCAGCATGTGAACCTAAAGTCAATTTTTATTGCCATGATTTTTTTTTAAAAAGCATCCTGCAATAAAGGAAGATTGTTACCTACCTCTCCAGCAGGTGGTGCCTCCAATTTTCACTGTTGAAGAACTACAGCCACTAAGGACTCTTTTGCATCCACCCTTCAGTTAGTGTTGTATGCCTCCTCTACACTCGCTGGTTCCTTCCAGCAGCCCCTACATGACCAGGGTAGATCAGAGCTTGCCCCAATACCTGACACCTGGGCAAACCTCCCTCAACTCCTCCTCCCTATTATCCCTGGAAAGAACAATACTACTCAGATGTGGCGTTAAAATGGCTGAATCGGCTTTTTATTAAATATAAGTTTTTAAATAACAAAACATAATAACATAACAGTCCAGGTTGAAAATGGTTGCAGGTTCTTGACAGTACCATATAACTAAAAACATTGGAGGAGATTTACTAAAACTCCTAAAATTAGAGCACTCAAAATATGGTGCAGCTGTTCCCAGTAGCCAATCAGCTTCTAACTTCAGCTTGTTCAATTAAGCCTTGACAATTAAAAACTGGAAGCTGATTTCAGCTGGTTTCTATGCAGAGCTACACCAGATTTTGCACTCTCCAGTTTTAGTAAATCCCCCTTTGTGTCTGTGGCTCCAGTTAGCTAAGTTATGTCCCCAGCCACCAAACATCACCTCAGGGACTAAGCTTGCTGATTTCAGACACCTATTGATCTTACCACTACCGGGTCACTATAAATTGGACTTTACCAAATAAAGACACCATACCTAGGAGAAGTTCCAACCATAAACAAGATTTAGATGTCCCCATCAAGGACCCCAAACCGCCAAAATAACCACAAAAAACAAATACAACATCAACCAATAGGGTGGAAAGGAGGGATGTTTATCTGATCTGCAAGTAAATCTTCACCACTCCTCCCCACCAACTATCCTCACATGCTCCTCCCAGGAGCTTTAAAAATACTTAACCCCTGCTGTCTGGCTCCCCTTCCACCCATGCCCTATGCTTACTTTGTTCCTCCATAGCTCCGGGCATACCTTTACTAAAGGGCACAATTGTGATGAAGGGCTATAACAGATTGAACCACAGAGCTCAGCAGGGCAGTGGGCATCTAACACACTTACAAGTATTGGATGCAATGGATTCTTTAGCAACTGTAGTTCTTTAGCAGTGGTAAAAATTGGAGCCACTTTAAAAGGAAACATGAGTACAGGAAGTAACCATGAAACATGATGTAGCAGAGAATTCTGGGCTTTCCAAAGCAAGAGCATATAAGTCACTCCTCTCTAAGGCAAACCATGTACGATTTGATTTGGAAGGAAAGAAAGTTGCTTGATTCCCCCATCTACACAGTCAATTACTGCTAGTGGCTATAGCCTTCGGCAGTAATTGTATGTAAAAGATCATACAGGTAGATTGTGCTCAAGTCGATCAATGGATTGACTTGGGTACAACCAGCCTGCCCATAGATGAATCAAATTTCGATCAGTCCCTACTGAACCGGCCAAGATTTGATCCATGAATGGCCAGCTTTACTGACTGTCACACTAAATGGAAACTCCCTGCTAAGTTTTATAGAACAGGAAGTGAGGGAAGATGAGTAAATCCAGCCATGCATGGATCAGAGGTCAGCCAGTTCAGCAGGGACTGGCCAAATTTCGATCATGTATGGGCAGCCTGATTGTACCCAAGTTGACCCATTGATCGATTTGGATACAACCAGCCTGTCTGATTTTTCTTCATGTGATTACTGCCAGCACCTATAGCCACTAGCAGTAATCATTGTATTCTGCTTGCCGAGAAGGCTCCCCGCACCCCCTGCAGGCAGAAGGCATTAGCGCTGTGGGAGGTGTTTCCCAATCAACACTAAACATGTCGATGGGGGAATCAACCGATTTTCTCTTTTTTTTTTGGTGGTGGAAGGAAAGAAAATCAAGTAATCTATGGGCTGAATAAGTCCGCTGACTCATTCAAGCTCTGTAAACAGTTTTTTTTTTTTTCAGCAAAGCCTGGTATACCTTTGAAAAGGATATCCACCTTGCTGGAAACAATACATTTTTCATATTCATGTGCAGTGTTTCATATTTAACTGATAAAACAGAATACACACTCAAAATCCCAATAACTGTAGCTAAAATACTATCTCTGTTTTCCTGATAAGCACAAAGACGAATACAATCAGATAGACGTGCTCACAGACAGAATTAGTGCAGGATTTTCAGGGGTTCCATATAAGTGTGTCTTCTTCACAAGATGGGCCATGTAAAGAAGAGAACTTTTTATCACAGAGGTAATGTAACAGAGGTATGGTTTTTATCAGAGGTTTTACTGTATATGACCATGGCCACCTTTTTCATAGAAGTACCAGGGTACCACCAGGTCTATATTGTCTATATTCGAAGGGTTGCCATAAGATGACCACCTTTTTCACAATGATAAATGAAGGACACCCATTACTGGGAACATCCTTCCCATATCCCTACTTTTACTGACTGTAATCCTTTGTATGGTAGAACTGGAAGACAGAGGGAAGCTTCAGGAGCCAATTGTGCTTTGCTGCAGAGCACGGTGCTTGTCAGATGAAAATTGTAAACATGCTTACAGGATGAACGAGCGCAGTAATGACTACTCATCCATGTTTTTGTTTATTTGTCTGGTCAGCAGTCTTGAGGGTGTGGCTTTGACCGGACTCTACTGCTTCACTGTAATGAAGGTCTGAGACTATGCTAATAGTTATATCTGAATCACAAGACTACTTAAAGGATAAGTTCACCTTTAAGAACATGTTACACCCATATTAAGGGTGTAACATGTGCCTAGGCACCTGCTACCTCTGTGACAACATAGGGGATTTTTCTTCCCCAAAGTCGTTGTCACATTTAAAATCGGCGTGGCTGTGCAGGGCGCCACCACCACAGCTGTGTCATTTATTCACAGAGATCCACCACAGCACAAGGACAAATGCGGTATTTGCTGCACTCGTAATCCATTGACACTTCCTCGAATCTTTCTAACTGAAAGCTTGCACAGAAGTAGGAAGTGTCTGTAGTAGCCTTACATTGCACCCGCACTCTACTAATCGTGGGTTCAATGCTTTGCAGGTTCCTATTAAAAAAAATTAAAATAAATGCACATACTTTTTCCTGCAAAACTATGTGCATTTATATTTTTTTTCTTAAAGGCGAACTTAGCCTGTAACCCCTTCCTGCCCAGCCTATAATACAGTCACAGCCAGGCGGGAGCACTGTTGTTCAGGGAGGATGTCATATTACGTCCTCGCAGAACGCACCTCTCGTGGGGCCGCGCAGCAGCGCAATCTGTCACTGGCTGGGTCCACCTTTTTTTTTTTTACATATTGTCACCAGTCTGTGTCCCTGATCAACGCCACGCCAGTTATATGATCACGCTGTACTGCACTGGTAATAGTATGTAAAACAAAACAAAAAAGGGAATTTTTTTATTTTCCAAATAATTGTAACAAAAATTACAACTTCAAAAGACTGACGATACCTCTTACTAAATACCTTGGTCTGTCTACATTACAAAAAGGAGTAATTTGGGGGCTATCTGTACTGTCCTGGCATTTTCAGACCTCAAGAATTGAGATAGGCCGTCAGTACATCAGGATTGATCGGTTTTCAGATATATTTACCATGGTTTGTGGACTCTATAACTTTATTACAGACTAAATAATATACACTGATTTGGTTTATTTTCAGCAAAAAAATGTAGCAGAATACATCTTTACCCAAGTTTATGAAGAAAGATTATTTATTTGCAAAATGTTATGACAGAAACAAAGAAAAACATGTTTTTTCCAAAATTTTCTGTCTTTTTTTTGTTTAGCAAAAAATAAAAAAAACCCAGTGGTGATTAAAAATCACCAAAAGAAAGCACTATTTGTGTGAAAAAAAATAAAAAAAATTCTTATGAGTACAGTGTTGCATGGCCGTGCGATTGTCATTCAAAGTGCGACAGCACCGAAAGCTGAAAATTGGCCTGAGCAGGAAGGGAGTAAAGGTGCCCAGTATTGAAGTGGTTAAAATAACAAATGCATTGGCAGATAAAACAGTTTAGGTGTTTTCCCAAGGTTACAGCAGAGGCGGTATTAGCACCTCACTACAGGATGATACAAGCTTCCTGGATTTCTAGCAGGATCAATACTTTTTTCTCTGTTCTTTTTGAGCTTATATAACAAAACACTTTGAATGATATATTTAACGGACAAACAGGAAGCAAAAAAGAAAAGTTAATTGTTAGATTTGTTGTTTTACATAAACTTTAAGACAAATTATCATAAGCTCAGATGCAGCATATGCGCAAAGCTATGTTTAGTATGGCAGTTTTGACATGTCAACAATAGTGTAGGTTGCAAACCATCACATCTTACCAGGTTGGATATTTTCTATCAGCTTTACATTGCACCCCAGATGACACAATTCATGTGTCTTCATTCATGGATGGATCATAAAATATGTGTTTGTAACTGCTCATGTTTTTCTCGGTCTCCGTATTATTACCTGGTAATTTCCTAACAGACAACTTTCAAATGATGTGGGTACCTTAGAGTGTACCTTTCACTGAGACAGACCATCATATTCACAGTCTGCAGGAGATTTACTTTTACATAGCAAAAGATCTTGCGGGTTCAAAAATGTTATCTTTAATTTTTTTGTGCCTCAAGGTAAAGAGCAGAGAAAATAAAGTGCATCATAGGGAAGATCACCCAACAGGCATGAAAGAGTAGAAGTTCAATTTAGAAGAAAGGGGAATTTTCTGAGGGCCTTCGTTTTAGAAAAACCATATGCCATAAATGAACATCAAAGTTATGACAGAACTCACCTAAGTTATGCTGTCTGTGTGGTCGGCCTTGGGCAGTGTGACCTAACTTGCAGTGGGCAATGTTCTTTAATTTGTATATTGTGATATGAGTTTGGAAGCAAAGGTTTGTGTGCTGTTGCTGTCACTCACAGTAACAATGCCGCATTCTCAGATGACTGAAGCAGCTGTGGGTGGTGCCAGTTTTAGCCTCTGCAATGGGTGCCAGCAGAGCTCAGACAGGCCCCGTCTGCATATGCTTTTCAATGGATTTAAGTTTCGTCAGCTGTCTGAGCATTACATTTAGGTGTTAAAAATGTTAATGTTTAATTGTGTGGATAGATTGCACAACTTGAAAATAATAGTGACACACATCAATATTGCCCCAGCTCATTTCTGCTTTAAATATATTCTTGTATTGCTGCTAATTTCATGTGTGGCTGGGTCATCGCACTGGACTTTTTATTTACCAGTTTCATGAAATCTTAAAATGTGCACCAGTAAGTCTACAAAGAAAAACAAAACAAAAAAAAAGTAGATTGTGTCAGCCTGGCAGTCTGGCATTTACCAACATTACTGAAAGTTTTATATGTGCTCTGTAACCCCCAAAAATGTGTTTCTACGCAGAACAGTCTGGCATAAAGTAATTCAATTGTTTCTATATTATATATAATGTATATATTTTTTGCAAATGCCAGTGATATTAGATTTGTCACAGCTTTGAATTTTTTTTTTTCTGCAATAAAAAAATCCAATTGTGAATTCAGTGCAATGTGCCCTACAAACAATATAGTTTCCTTTGTCTTTTTTTTACTTAGCTCAGAAACAAATGTCACATCCAGAAGGCTGAATTTTAAATGGAGCATGAATGAAACAATAAAAGCTAGCCACAAATTTTAATTCTCCAGCCTGTATTTATTTGATTTGTGTCCAGATGGTGGTGAAGCAAGGAAACCCTTTGTGTAAATGAAGCACACATGTGAAAGTGCCTCTATAATGTAGTCATTGAGACCGGAAGGGTTCATACTGTGTCTGAAAGGAGACAATAGAGACTGGATATATCAACATTGCAGAAATCTAGTTCATTTGTGATTCGACCCCTTTGACTGTGGTTGTCATGAAAACTTCCTACTTTGATCAGCAGAGGGTGGAGAGAAAGCCTCCGAAAGGCCCAAAGATGCATCAGTATTGTTTACTGTGCACTTGGCTTCACTTCACACCCCCAATCCGGAAGAAGCAACAGAGATAGGACCATCTTGCACCTTGACCTGTCTAGACTGGGGAGTGGGCTTTTTGTGCCGGTTACCAAGAATACTGGGTGCTCTTTGACCCTTTGAGTATTTGCTGTTGAGGCACTCACTAAGTATGTAGGTAGTGTGTAAAAGCTTCTTGAATTCTTGCTTAATTCAGGAGGAAAGCGAATGAGACAAAGACATGGACCAGCTGTTATGAAATAAAGCTGAAACAGTAGAACCTGGGAGAAGTTACATTTTGTAAGCTATTATTTTCTACACAAAGCCCCTGGGAAGCATTAAAACAGCTGCATTGGAGATGGCGAACAACAACTATTCTAAGCAGTGGGCTTTTTACAACTCTTATTCATAGAAGATGTATGGAAACTATGTAACTATTTATATCCTCTAACTTATATATTGACAATTATTGCATTTTTAAAGGTTATACTTTTTTCCCCCTGATATAATGTTTGCAAGTGTACTTTGATGTTATGCAGTATAATTCAGACTTTCTTTCTTTGTCTTTTTTTTTTAGGTTGCCTTAGTGAAATCCGAAGTATACCTAACAGAAGTTTTGGAAAGCATATGTGAAAAAATGGATGACTATAGCCTATATTATGACCCTAAAACTAAAGAAAAGTCATTCAAAAGGTTTGCACCAAGAGATAGCGAAGATCTTCCTTCACTAGACTTTAACAATTTCCAATTCAATCCTGCGGATGGCAGTCCTTTAAAGTTTGCCGTAAGTTGTTCAGTATGGTGCTTTTTATTGTTTTATATATGTATGTGTATGTGTATATATTAAATATATGTATATATATATATATATATATATATATCTGAAAATCTATAGGACATTCTAATGAGTATTTTGAAATTTACAAGTGCTTTTTTTCAGTGTACCTGTATTTAGAACTGTTTGAGCATAGTGGCTTTTTTTTTTTTTTTTTTACTTTTTTTTTTTTTTTTGTCAGCATTTGGCCTTTTCTATTATCAAGCATTTTGTTTCAACTTCTGTTTAGCAGTCACTATTTTTTAATATTCGTGATCAAATTTAACAGTTATTTAGTAATATTTAAAATGTTCAGATATTATTTCCCAAATCTGTATAATATTAATTTGGTGAATATTTTTGCAGGAGTTCTTCAAAAAATCTATATTTTTTTATTTATTTTAACAACTTTGCAGTTGTTAAAAAAAATGAAACCTTATTTACTAAGTTTTCGGATTTCTCTGTCAGATATAAAGTTGCAGTGAATGAATGTTTTTTTCATACTTTTTATCTTTTGTTAAATTTCAATAATTCTCTCTTGTATTTATACTCGTGTATATTCATTCATTATGTTAGTATTTCTAGATAGCTATAAATCTATATCTATATAGAAAAAAAAAACATTAAACGTTGTAAAAGACACTAATATCCGATTAATGTAATGTAGTGATTGCTGTTATTTTGTTTTGACTACACATGGTTTCTAATTTCTTGCAGTGTGAACATGTGGTAGAGGAGCATGATGAAGAAATACTTTCACTTGTTACCCAGGAGGCTTCCAATTTCGCTTACAAGCTGTGCACTGAGATAGCAGGTACTGTTTATGATATCGCCAATACTGCTGCATATTTTTCGCTACTATGCCAGCTCTGTTAGTTCTAGAGGTTGGGCCATCTATGTGTCGCATCAGAGCTAAATCCCTCCCCTTCGCAGAAATCCCTAAAATTGTATTACTTGTTTACAATCATAACATTTTGTTACTATAGCATGGTCTTAATCTTTATAGCATGTGTGTATTTTTTCTTCTGTTTGAAATGGCATCGCAATTCATTGTTAAAACTGCTTTTTCACTTATTATGAAACCTTCCAAATTGTAGGCCTCATATCTTCACGCTTTTATTTTTTATTGCTTTTTCATCTGTAAAAGTTAAAAAAAACCACATTTGTTTTGTAGCGGTTTTTTGTGCACTTTTAGATATCTATCTACTGGTGGCCTTCAATGGAGACTATTTTTATCTTTATATACTTTATAGAAAAGTATAAAATAATTGCAATTGCATTCCATTAAATATTTGATGCCGACGTGAAGAACTTCCACCATTTGCCTTTTCCTTGGCTTCTTTAACGTGGAATAGATGCCAGCCATAACAGCCCTTGGTCCTTTCACCGAAGGTGATTCACATTTTAAATATGTGGCATGGCTTAAAATATTAATGGCCTGAAAAATAACAGAACGTATTGCACTCTAGACAATTTGGTCTTTTTTGTAATGAATAACAAGCACACTTTTATATTGTTCAGCAGTCAGGCAGTGTAGTTTGCTTCACCACATAGAGCCAGCCTGTTTTAGGGGGGGAAATGCATTATGTATCCAAGATAAAATATTGATTTTTAGAACCAATGACATCTTAAAATGAAGGCTTGAGATCTTGGTATGTAAAAGAAAAAACCCTGAGGTTTTAAATAAATATTTAATTCTAACAGTATGTGCTTATAGATCTCCTCTCATGCAGCCCAAGTTGTAAATGAAGTTGATAGCAGTTTTGACATTTTTCTATACAGTATTGTATCTATGGAACCATGCAGGTAAACTCACAGATTTTCAGATACTTGTTTTTGAATAGCACATCACAGAAGCACAAAGCATATTCAGAAGTAAAAAAAAAAAAGTGATGCGTGTTAATCGATGTTTACCATTTACAATATTTTTCTCTAAGTAAGATATCAAGGTTTATTCAATATTTGTCTAATTTTCAGGTGTGTTTAAAAAGTCTGGGAATCTCTAACCACAAAGCTTTATTTTTGTATTGAATTATTTATTTTTATGCCGACATGGTGTAGGCCAAGAAGCCTGAGCTTGATTTACGCAATTGCCATTTCTGTTTATCTTAGCATATTCCTTGTTTTCTGTTTAGCTTGACCACAGGTAATTATTTTAAGGAATGTTTATTGATTACCAGGTTGTTATTTTAATTTAGTTTAACGAAAAGATTGTGTTTAAGTATTATTGCTTCGTACACCAGTCAAGGAATATTTTTTGTATTTTGGCTGAGACATATGGCAACGACTCCAAATGCAGTTGTTTACGCCGAAAAAAAAAAAATATTCATATGATGCTTTGATTGATTGGTGTTAAAATAAAAGACACAAGGCAAAAACGAACATGTTGCATACTAGCCTTTATTGAACAGCGTACAGTACATGGATCAATCAAAAGTGGACTTGATACAAATACATTTCCTTTAAAATTAATTTAAACTGAATAAGTATGCCCTGAGTATCAAATTGCATTTTAGTTTTTATTATTATCATATAGCTTGTTCTAATTAAACTGTAGAAAAATATATCGCAAGCCTTCCCTATAGCCATTTTAATCATGATTGGTTCCCACATGCATTAAGGCTTGTTTAAAATATTAGTTTTATTATTTTTGTGTGTTCTTGAAAATCACAACACATCATTGTGATTAAATGTCTTGACCTACTCTCTTTATGTTTAAAATATTTCTCTATTTTATCAAATTTAATTGAATAGGCAAACAAAGGTTTGCTTCCAAAAGGACATACCAGCTATTATACTTGCATATTTTACTGTACGAACCAGAAATACTTGTACTTTTTTTGAAAATATTAACCCAGTACTGTAGAATTCCCCCGTGCCATCATAGGTGTAGTGTGCACATCTAAAGGCTCAAGCAACCTCTGGCCTTCCAGATGTTGTTGAACTATAAGCCATTACATGCCTATTTAGGGCCATGGTGAGTCTTGTGGTTGCACAATGTCTGAACTGTAGTAGGTTTCTATTGCTTGCTGGATATAAAGTTACAAAATATTAAAGAGTATTTACTTGTTTTGGTAACTTCATAAGCTGGTTGAAGACTCAGGATGAACATCACATTAGCTCTCTTTTACTTTAATATAATATAATTTAGCACATAATGAGATGCAGAGAATGCAAATAGTCAATGTGTTTTCTTTGCGCTTATTATTAGAATCTTTGTAAATTGAATTATTTAATTCTTTAGAACACTTCAGTTTGCTGCTTGCTGGCACAAGTGTTTTTTTTTTAATTCAAAATAAGACTTTAACCTAAACCGATGTTGTGATTGCTCCATGATGATACCTTGAAAATTAGTTATTTTAGTCGCGAAACGTTGAGATGCATAAAATGAGTATACGTGCAAAATGTATGTAAAGTAACATAATTTAATTGCTCTTTCAAAACCAATTAAAAAAACAGAGGGTAGCTTAATAGGCCAATTGTTTGGAAAAGCAAAGCTTTATTTATACTCCTTGCCGCAGTGTAGTACAGATGAGTGAGTTGTACCATGTTAACAGTACAGGAGCATTCATTCTAATGGAAGGTGTGGTCTTACAATGTAGATACAATGTGAGGAACAGAACAAGATACACAAATGCTTATTATGTATGGTGGACCAGATAAAAATGATAATCTATCCTGATCAGTGGACCTGCCACACAGCTTGATGAAAGAAGTGAATGTGGAGGCTAATATGGGGTACTATTTCCTAGTGATCAGAACAAGTCTTTTATATCTACAGGTTTAATCCAAATATATGTTGCAAGCAATCTACTGAGCACAATTACTTATGCCATGTCACATATTAAAGTAAAGCTTTGGACTGGAGAGAACTCATTTAATGGTGCTTTATAAAAAAAAATTTAGATCTCTTGGGAAGGAAATTAGATGGCATTTCCTTAAATTAGATGGCATTTTCTTTTAGAGTACATTCATTTTAATATTTATAATACTGCTTTTGCTGTCATCGTTTTTCATTATAAAGCAGAAAACTTTCACCTGCCAATTGTACTTGACCTTAAAAGTGCAGTTCATAGAATGTCCTTTGATCCTATATTACCTTATCAAATAGGTATCTTTTAAAATACACTGTTGAAAGTATATTAGCTGCATACTGAATACTGTTTATGTAGCTATGACTATTTTAAACCATATGCTATGTTGTGTTTTTATGATTTGAGCTGTGTTTGTTTTCTTGTTTTTATAGGTTTTTGTAAAGATATTCCACACAGCGAACTGTAGAAGACCAAAAAACATTTTAGAAGAATTCCCTATTTCAAAGCATTACCGTAACTGTATAGTATTTTGGGTTTTTTTCTCAATTGGTCATCCTTCGGCATGAGATACATACCAAAGATTGTTTGCTGCAAAATAATGGACTTGTGTATAAGCGGTGGTAAAAAAATTTCTATACCAGTAAAAAGCCTTTTATTTTTAAACACACTTGGAGTTAGTGTTTTTTCACTTACTAATAAACTATATTTGAAATAAGCGCTGTATGATGTTTGTGTTAAAAATCACGACAAGGGGATATGTTGAATGGTAATGTTCACAGCTTGAACACTAATATCTGATGTAAGGTGGTTCCTGGACAATCCTGATCCTAAGATATTATTAGGATTTTTTAAACTGAAAGAGTATTACTTACAAAACGTGTATTTTTTCTGTCTGCCATGCTATGTGTCGATATTTTCCTTCATTCTTGTAGGGCCTGTTATTTATGGGGTTAATTATACCAATGTAGGCAAATTTGTGTTCGACTGTAACAGTAACCTTGTTTGACCTTGACGCACATCTTTACCCCTCAAATAGCCAGCATTGCCCTTAACGTGAGCTCAGTAAAAGGGAGTATACTTTGCCTGTTTACATCATATTACTTGATTATCAAATGCAATTTCTAATAGGGAAAAAATAATCTTATTTTAAATAGAGATGATTTCTCACATTATAGATCTATATGATCTCTTTATACTTTAGTATTGCTCTCTCGGTTACACCCATTTTTATTGCAGTGAAACTGATGTAGTTTTTTTGCCATACAATATATTTGGAAACACTTGCCATTCTTTCTGATTAACATACTGTATGACATTTAATACAGTTATTATATATACTATTGTGTAGTATTTTAGAACTGAATATATATTCAGCCAAAAATTAATACTGTGGAGATGGATATTTAGAATAAATGGTATTTCAAGCGGATTTAGCAACCAGTCAGTAGCTCATAATAATACAAATATGTTTTTTAATGTAGCAAATCAGTACTACAGCAGTCAAATTAGCAATGCATTTAAGCGTACCATAAAACAACCACATTCAATTAACTCAACCACTAATATATTTTTTTTACTTGAGACCATGTCTTGTGCACCTATTAAAAGGGAAAGATGAATCCAATCATGATTCCTGTGGTCATAGTGGAGACGAATCAAAACACAAACCAAGCCAAAGTCAATGTGTTCCTCTTCATACATTTTATATTAAAGCTCTGTGCCCACACAAGAGCAAGTATAGGCATAAGACACTTAACCTATAAGTATATTTTGATTTGTTGGAGAAAATGGAGAACATTCATTTTTAATTTGTACAGTGCCCTTAGTGGTAATTGACTGCATCTCCACAATGCCAACATGCTCTCCATTACAGCAGCATGTCACTGAAATTTTTTTTTAGTTTTGAGTGGAGTAAACAGGATTTTATATTCTGTCCTAACGTTCATGATGCAAGCTGACAGATCTTCCTCTGCCCTGAACCTTTGTTTACCCTCTTTGAAATGCATTTTCCATATATTGCTGTGTAGTGACTGGTGACCCCAGAATCATGGTATCATGATTCCCATAGCTGACTACCCATTGGAATATATGAAGAATGCACTCCAGAGACAAAATTGGGAAATTCAGCTCACAACTAAACCTTTGTTTCCCCAGTAGAGATGGTAAAAGTATTCCATGCTGAGGTAATGGGCAGGAATAAACAAATAAAAATACCTCTGTGCTACCTCTGTGTTAAAGCTCTATAGTATGTGAACCAAATAATGTATATACTAATACATGCACAAAAAATATTCCCGGTGTGGTTGCTGCAAAATACCACTCTGTGTTCCCACCAGTAATAAAATAATATATATGATTAAGTGTTGCGCAAACCAAAGAAAATTATACTTAAAACAAATAACCTAAAATTATACAATTTATAGATAAATAATCAAATCATCAGACAGTCCCCTGATGAAGTCACATGGGCTTGACGTAACGCGTAGGGCATCCTGGAACGGAAGTGATGTTTGGAGAGCATTTTCATGCTGAGTATATGATACCAAAGGCGTTTTTACTGGGTTTTTTTAATGTAAGCGTTATTCCTTTAGTAAGAACGAAATTCATTAGCAATATTACACTATGGGAGGCTTCTTTGTTTCTACCCTAACATATGGCTATGCACATGTTTGGGAGTCTTAAAAGGACCACCACAATAGGATATCCAAATCAACTGAGAAGGACTAAAAGTGGGCTAGCATCGATAGAGGATGATTTCTACACATTAGTAAAAGCCTATTCGATTACTCATTAAGGTGAGAATACTGGGAGCACTAAGGTGTCACTATTGGGTGGCAGTACACCATTTGTCTTTATGTTGTCACACTGAAGCTGCCTACACTGAAGGAAGCAAACTGGGCACCTTATTTATCATCTGATATGGACTATTTTGCACTTTTCAACACATTTGCAGTTTACTTTAATTGTATTACTTTTATGCACTGTTGTGTGAATGTATCTGTCTGATAATGGGCAGGAATAAAGACCAAGCAGGTGATAAAATTGTGTCTCATTATATAAAACGGTGGTCTTCAAACTGTGGCCCAGGGGCCAGATGCAATCCTTTCTCTTGCTTTTATTCGGCCCTTGGAGCACTATTTCATTCACAGACACCAATGAAGGGGCACAATTCTGCCCAATGACACCAAACAATGGGGCACAGTTCCTCCCAATGACACCAATGATGAAGAACAATTCCTACCAATGATGGGGCAGTGATAGGGCACAATTCCTCCAGTGACACTAACAATAGGGCATAATTCCTTCTAATGAAACCAGCGATTTGGCACAATTCCTCCCAATGACACCAACGATGGGGCAAAATTCCTCTCAATGACAACAATGGGGTCCAATGACACCAACGGTGGGGCATTGTTTACTCCAACTGATGCTGGGACATTTTCCACTCCCGATGGCCACAATCTGGCCCTCCTAAAGTCTGAAGGACAGTAAATTAGCGCCAAGTTTGGAGACCTCTGATCTAAAATAATAGGTTTCAGGTAGAGTTTTTAAAAGTATTTATATTACCTAAATCCATTCACATTCATTGTTCCCATACCCCTAAGGAAACTCACTCGCAATGGCCAGTCTGAGAGGAAGCCACATAACTCACCAATACATTTTTGGATTGATGGAGGAAACTATAGCACCATACAGAAATGCATACAAACAGGATGAAGGCATAGATTTTCCATGCACATAATGGTGAATTTATTAAAGGTAAATAAGCTGTTCCCTTTGCAAGAGAAGTTGCCCTAGAGCTTAGTGGATGTGGTAAAGTTTCACTTTGCAAAGAATACCCAATCATATGCAAGGAAATAAAAAAAGCAGCATTTTTGCTTGCACATGATAGGGTGATCAAAGTCAGCCAAGCTTCTCCTCATTCACTAAGCTCTGGGGCAACATCTCTTGCAAAGTGAACAGTTTATTTGCCTTTAGTAAATCAACCCCATACTGTTGGTGTCCCTGAAGGGATTTGAACCCATTCATCTCTATGCGCTTTAAACCACTGTGCTGCCTAAATAATATTCGCTTTACTTCAAAAAAAGTGAGTAGACCCCTCATATTTTTGTAACTATTTTATTAGATCTTTTCATCTGACAACACTGAAGAAATGACACTTTGCTACAATGTATAGTATTGAGTGTACAGCTTGTATAACAGTGTAAATTTGCTGTCCCCTGAAAATAGCTTAACACAGCCATTAATGTCTAAACCACTGACAACAAAAGTGAGTACACCCCTAAGTGAAAATGTCCAAATTTGTCCCAATTAGCCCTTCTCTCCCTGGAGACTCATTGGTGTTACAAGGTCTCAGATGTGAATGGGGAACAGGTGTGTTAAATTTGGTGTTATCGCTCTGACTCTCTCATACTGGTCACTGGAAGTTCAACATGGCACCTCATGGCAAAGAACTCTGTGAGGATCTGAAAAAACGAATTCTTGCTCTACATAAAGATGTCCTAGGCCCGTGATGGCGAATATGAGGTCAGGACCAATCAGATCATGTACCTTCATCCCTATCTATTGAGAAATACGAGAAGAGGGGGGACAATGAGGGCAAGTGAGACTTTGTATGAAGCATGCAGTCTTAGGGACAACTATCAATGGTATAAATAAAAATGTATTTATTTAGGTACAACAGGACCATGATTAGCACGATAAAAACAATAATTGATAGTGGTAACATAGCCAATAAATTTCATCTATATATACATACATGTTGGTTACTGACATGTCAAGGCAGTGACTACAATAATTACGATAATTAAAATAACCTCCAAACTTTCTAAACTGCAAGGTGTGTTAGGAAAGAGACCCTAGGTGGATGGTGTCTCAAACCTATACCCCAATATTGGTATATAGTATGACATGATCGTCAAAAATACTATATAAGTACAAACATGGCTTCAAACTAGCTTGACGCGTTTCGTGGTTTGGTGTTACCACTCATCAGGAGCAGGCACATGGTGATGATCTAAAACAAGATACATAATTGTTCAGAAGTTAGCATATAGCAGAAGAAATGATATACATAGTGGAATGGAACCAATCCCATAGTAATACAAACAGGTCTGCTGAGTATAGGAGGCATGGTGCGGCACTTCTGGACAATTATGTATCTTGTTTTAGATCATCACCACGTGCCTGCTCAAGCTAGTTTGAAGCTGTGTTTGTACTTATATAGTATTTTTGACGATCATGTCATACTATATACCAATCTTGGGGTAAAGTATTGAGACACCATCCACCTAGGGTCTCTTTCCTAACGCACCTTGCAGTTTGGAGGTTATTTTAATTATCGTAATTATTGTCAGTAACCAACATGTATGTATATATAGATGAAATTTATGGGCTATATTACCACTATCAGTTATTGTTTTTATCTTGCTAATCATGGTCCTATTGTACCTAAATAAATACATTTATATTTATACCATTGATAGTTGGTTGTCCCTGAGATTGCATGCTTCATACAAAGTCCCACTTGCCCTCATTGCCCCTCTCTTCTCGTATTTCTCAATAGATGGGATGAAGGTACATGACATGATTGGTCTTGACCTCATTAAGTCATGTATGTGTATATAAATGAAATTTATGGGTTATAGTATCACTACCAATTATTGTGTTTATCTTGTTAATCATGGTCCCACTGTACCAAAATAAATATATTTACATTTATACTATTGATAGTTGGTTGTCCCTGAGACTGCAAGCTCCATACAAAGTCCCATCTGCCCTCATTGTCCCCCTTTTCCCCGTATTTCTCAACTGCATCAAATTGGTCTGCATGGCTGTCGTCCCAGAAGGAAGCCTCTTCTAAAGATGATGCACAAGAAAGCCTGCAAACAGTTTGCTAAGAACAAGTAGACTAAGGACATGGTTCACTGGAACCATGTCCTGTGGTCTGATGAGACCAAGATAAACTTATTTGGTTCAGATGGTGTCAAGCAGGTGTGGCAGCAACCAGGTGAGGAGTACAAAGACAAGTGTGTCTTGCCTACAGTCAAGCATGGTGGTGTGAATGTCATGGTCTGGGGCTGCACGAGTGCTGCTGGCACTGGGGAGCTACAGTTTCTTGAGGAAACCATGAATGCCAACATGTACTGAGACATACTGAAGCAGAGCATGATCCCCTCCCTTCAGTGACTGGGCCGCAGGGCAGTATTCCAACAGGATAACGACCCCAAACACACCTCCAAGACGATCACTGCCTTGCTAAAGAAGCTGAGGGTAAAGATGATGAACTGGCCAAGCATGTCTCCAGACCTAAACCCTATTGAGCATCTGTGGGGCATTCTCAAACGGAAGGTGGAGGAGCTCAAGGTCTCTAACATCCATTAGCTCTGTGATGTCATCATGGAGGAGTGGAAGAGGACTCCAGTGGCAACCTGCAAAGCTCTGGTGAACTCCATGCCCAAGAGGGTTAAGGCAGTGCTGGAAAATAATGGTGGCCACACAAAATATTGACCTTTGGGCCCAATTTGGACATTTTCACTTAGGGTTGTGCTCACTTTTGTTACCAGTGGTTTAGACATTAATGGTTGTGTGTTGAAGTACTTTGAGGGGACAGCAAATTTACACTGTTATACAAGCTGTACACTCACTACTTTACATTGTAGAAAAGTGTCATTTCTTCAGTGTTGTCACATGAAAAGATATAATAAAATATTTACAAAAATGGGAGGGGTGTACTCACCTTTGTGAGATGCCGTATATAAACTATATTTTGCTACAATTTGTGTGATGGAATTGCTTTTCAACCTTTTAATTCACTGGGAAATGCAGACATTCCTGATGCTTCAGGCTAAGTGGCAGACTGGGATATTAAGTGCCTAAATACATAATGGCTCAGGTATAAAAACTGGGGCAAAAGAAAGATAAAGTTGTATTCCTTAGCAGCCAATCGCAGTTTAGCTTTTATTTTCTAAATTTTGATACATGAGTGACATTGGAATTCTGATTGTTGTGGATGAAAGTTCTACTTTTCATTGCTCAAAGTGTTTAAGTATGTGGACCACTTTAGTCGGAGTTATAGGTTTAGCTATTTTATTCTATATGACACATATGACATTAGTCTTTAGGGAGAGGATTGTGTTGAACCACTCTTTATTATATAATATCACATTTTATCACAAGTGGCTGACTTTTTCTTGAGGTCATGTATTTTAAAAAATGTTCTCCTCTATTAAGCAGATATTATTTTTTCATATATCTTAGTTTCAAGTTCCATTGAAATGGTTTCCCTTTTTTGGATGTAATAGACTGGACTTAAGGAGAAACATCATAGCTCCCCCACCCCCTTCCCTTACATTTTTTTTCCTTTTTATTTTGTCTTCAGAGTTGACCTCAAAAAAATATACTAACATGCTCAGTGAAGCTGGTCCTGATGAACTACCAAGGTGCATGTACAGTGTGGTAGGGAAATTGAACAACACATGTGCAGTGTAGTGGAGATTGCCCAAAGCTTTTTGTGATGTGTGACATCAGAATCAGGGGAAGACATCATTCTCAGCCACAAGTGTGGGGCTGGGACCTGCAAAACAAGTTTTTTCACATTCGCAAAAAGAATTTCCAATTGGGTAATGGTGGGGCAAGGAGGAAAATGATGATAAGTCATTAAAGATTTAACGATGATGAAGATCTGCTTTAAAGTGGTCCTGTAGAAAGAAAAAAAACTAAACGTACCAATATTTTTGTTTTTTGCCAAAGATTAACTAATTTTCTCTCCTTGAATCTTGCTTAAAAATTGATTCAAGGTTGGGTGAATCTTGTGTCCTTAAAGACTCAAGATTTTTTACCTTCATGCATTCTGTGCATGAAGGTAAAAAACCTGTTTGCAGTGGACCCCTAAAATACTCACCTGAGCTCCTTCTCAATCCAGTGATGTGCAGGAGAGCTGAGCTTCTTCCGGGTCTCTCATTCCTCATTGGCTAAGACAGCAGTGGGAGCTATTGGCTCCTGCTACTCTCAGTCATAGCCATTGAGCCAATGAGGAGAGGCAGGACCAAGCTGCGGCTCTGTGTGTCTTATGGATGCATAGAGCAGGGCTCGGGAGCAAGCGCACGCACCAGTGCCCCCAGAGCAAGTGGCTTGCTATTGGGGGCACTGATTGAAGAGGAGGATCCAGTTCCCCCGAAAATGGGAGGATTGGGGCTGCTATGTGCAAAAGCACTGCATAGAGCAGGTACCTATGACATGTTGGTTAAAAATAAAAGAACCTTTGATGTCACTTCAAGTCCTCTGATTCATAATGTGTTGACATAACACTTACAGGTATTTATTACATCTCATTGAGATCATAGTACTCCCCCGATAATACCTTCATTTACTGAGGAGGACTACTCCGTCCATGTTCAAGCATTACTCAGAGGTGACATTTACTTTGTGGCTTGAGATATGGTCTCAGCGATGACAATCCTGTAAATCCTGGTGCCTGTGCTTTTCTTGGATATGTGTACAAATATCTGACTATCATTAGCCCCTGCTGCAGTCTCTCTCCTTGTGACTACAGTGTTGCAGCCTGATCAATGGGGGTGAGGAGACTG
The DNA here is from genome assembly GCA_037952925.1 of Lithobates clamitans. Classification (NCBI taxonomy): domain Eukaryota; kingdom Metazoa; phylum Chordata; class Amphibia; order Anura; family Ranidae; genus Lithobates; species Lithobates clamitans. The sequence goes on along the minus strand of JBBGZY010000011.1, from coordinate 4,924,465 downwards.
GAAAAACTATTCATCTTGCCTGCAACAGATAGATAACATCATCTTAGCCCAGGAGATGTCACTTGACTGGAGCTCAAGGAATGCTATATAATGTACATCAAGACACTGCAATAATACATATGTGAATGTTCTACATGGACAGTCAAACATTGCTATCCATGCACTTATTCAAATTTGTTAAAATAAAGTACATAAGTATGGTATTTTAATTAGGCTATAACGCAGTAATGTGATTGCTAAACCTTCTATTCCTATGCCCTTCTGCTGGGCCAGTGGGTGGCCATTTGAGAAGCATAAATTACAGGACGATGCACCCTCTTCCCTGCTCTGGCATGGAGGAACTTAAAGCAGAACTTTACTAATTTTTCAACTTTCCATCTATTAAATCTTTTGCCCTTGTTGTTTTAACTTTGCATAGTAAAACATTTGTTTACTGCCAGTAAATACCTTATACAGCCCACTTCCTGTTTCTTGTCTGGTCATTAGTCTAGGCTTACGACATCACGCACAGCTCTCTCTCTCTCTCTCTCTCACTCTTGTGAGAGTTTGCCAGGAAGGGAGGGGGGGTCAGTCATAAGAGGGCCAATGAAAACTGCAGAGCTGGAGGTGTATATCTGTGTAAATCCAGGAAGTGAACAGACAGCAGCTTCAGCTGCCCACAGTTAAAATGGCTGCAGCCAGACTGGATGGAGGGAGATTTTTGCAGCATATTTGGCAAGTACAGAATCACAGTATATATAAAATTAAATGCAAAGTGGTTGGAGGGAAGTTTCAGAGTGGCAAAGATGTTTGTTTTTTTTATATCAAATAATTTATTTTTATTTTTATAATCATGCATACAAACAAAAAATATATCTAATAAGTTCATTAGATATCTGAAGTTATTAAATGATATATATAAAAAAGGAAAGAAAAAAACAAAACAAACACACAAAAAAAAATGAAAATAACAAAACATAAACCAAACAAACCTTGCACCTCTCGTATCAAATTCACTTATCATATAATAACCAAAGCATAATAGGAGCATGAATACTGTCTACTAATCGAACTTAATTCGGCAAAGATGTTTTTATTACAAATTATATGAGCAGACTGTAGTTCCTCGGATATGTTGTTGGTGCCTTCTCCATTGCCCAGTGCAGGCTTGACTACATCATCCTTCGTTCCTATGGGGAGAGGCTGGGGGAACAATGCTGCTGCAGTTGGGAAGTGTTTTGCAGCATTGTCAGCCCTTTAAAGGAAATTATCCAGAAAGTGGCATACTGGCAGGATTAGCGGATATGAAGTTGGGGATAATGACCACCGGCCATTATGTGAAAGAGAAATCTACTATTTACACTGATAAAATATTACTTTTGCCTGGATATGTACTTTAAAGACATAATATTAGGACCTGTCCTGAAAAGTTATAAACCACAATGATCTTGAATTAAAGCAAATTTAATTCATGAAACTATTTTGAATTTGTTTAAAATTAATTAAATACAGATAAAAAAATAATTTTAATAAACTCACTATAGTCCTCTGCATAGGAAGGCTCTGGGAGAGGGCAGGGCAACAAGGCAAGCCAAAGAGGCTCTACTACATTGCAGTTCTTTCAGTTCGATCAATCTAAAGATTTTCACACACTTTATAATTCAATTTTAGAATCTTTTTATATCTAACAACATCTATGTTGTGCATGGGCCTGTCCAATTGGCTATAAATGGATTGTTTAAGGAGGCCCTTAAAAGACGTAGTGCTAGTAAACACAGGGATAACTGTTCAGAGAAAGTACAATGGGATTGTAACGTGTATGGCCAGCGTAATGTTGAAACCTTACAAGACAGAAGGACAGAGCAGAGTGATCTCATCAATATGCAGATATATGCTTATTTTCCAATCAGCTGGTTGAAAGAGGAAAGATGATTAAGAAACATAAACAAATGACTTCTGTTTAACATAAAATACTTGTTTTTATTTTCATTTTTTGTTTGGTAATGCAGCTCATCAGTTGAAGCCTTTTTGCAGCTACTTCCTGCCTACATGCATTAGCTCCAGCAATGTCTGCATGGCATTTCTCAAGGCGGGTTACCTGATAGTGGACCATGCCTGAATAATATGTACAGTGCATCCGGATAGTATTCACAGCGCTTCACTTTTTTCACATTTTGTTACGTTACAGGCTTATTCCAAAATGGATTTAATTCATTATTTTCCTCAAAATTTGAATGTGAAAGAAGAAATCTTTGCAAATGTATTTTTTTTAAAAAATCACATGTACATAAGTATTCACAGCCTTTGCCATGACACTCAAAATTGAGCATTTAGGTGCATCCTGTTTCCACTGATCATCCTTGAGATGTTATTATAACTTGATTGGAGTTCACCTGTGGTCAATTCAGTTGATTGGACATGATTTGGAAAGGCACATACCCGTCTATATAAGTTTCCACAGTTAACAGTGCATGCCAGAGCACAAACCTAGCCATGAAGTCAAAGGAATCGTCTGTAGACCTCCAAGACAGGATTGTATCGAGACACAGATCAGGGGAAGGGTATAGAAGAATTTCTACTGCGTTCTACAGATCACTGAACACAGTGGCCTCCATCATCCATAAATGAAAGATGTTTGGAACCACCAGGACTCTTCCTAGAGTGGGCCGCCCGGCCAAACTGAGTGATTGGGGTAGAAGGGCCTTAGTCAGGGAGGTGATCAATAATCCAATAGTCACTCTGACAGAGCTCCAGCATTTCTCTGTGGAAAGAGGAGAACCTTCCAGAAGAACAACCATCTTTGAAGCACCCCACCAATCAGGCCTGTATGGTGGATTGGCCAGATGGAAGCCACTCCTCAGTAAATGGCTCATGACAACCTGGAGTTTGCCAAAAGGCACCTGAAGAACTCTCAGACCATGAAAAAAAATTCTGTGGTCTGATGAAACAAAGATTTAACTCTTTTTGGCCTGAATGACAAGCCTCATGTCTGAAGGAAACCAGGCACCGCTCATCACCTGGCCCATACCATCCCTACAGTGAAGCATGGTGGTGGCAGAATCATGTTGTGGGAATGTGCTTCAGTGGTAGGAACTGGGAGACTAGTCAGGATTGAGGGAAAGATGAATGCAGCAATATACAGAGACATCCTTAATGAAAACCTGCTCCAGAGCGCTATGGACTCCAGGCTGAGACGAAGGTTCATCTTCCAGCAGGACAATGACCCTAAGCACACAGCCAAGGTAACAAAGGAATGGCTACGGGACAACTCTGTGAATGTCCTTAAGTGGCCCAGCCAGAGCCCAGACTTGAACCCGATTGAACATCTCTGGGGAGATCTGAAAATGGCTGTGCACCGACACTCCCCATCCAACCTTATGGAGCTTGAGAGGCCCTGCAAAGAAGAATGGGAGACACTGCCCAAATATACTGTAGGTGTGCCAAGCTTGTAGCATCATACTCAAAAAGACTTGAGGCTGTAATTGGTGCCAAAGGTGCTTCAACAAAGTATTGAGCAAAGCCTGTGGATACTTATGTACATGTGATTTTTTTATTTTTTTTAAATTTGCAAAAGTTTCAAACAAACTTCTTTCACGTTGTCATTATGGGGTATTGTTTGTAGAATTTTGAGGAAACTAATGAATTTATTCCATTTCGAAATAAGGCTGTAGCATAACAAAATGAGGAAAAAGTGAAGCGCTGTGAATACTTTCCGGATGCACTGTATCAGCATGGCTGTTTGTATTCTCCATCAGAAGCCCTTGTGACAAGGTGACAACACAGGAGCACAACTGTGAGACATGGAGTGTTATCAACCCTTAACAGGAAGTGGCTGAACAAAGAACCTCTATGGAAGGATTTCTAGCTTGTAATTTCGCTTCAAATACATTTTTTATTAAAAGGTATAGAAGAACAGCAATTGTTATGAAAAAGTATGCAGTTATACAATGTGCAATCAGTTTTTAAAGCTTCAATAGTGAACAATATAGGGCAATGTCTAGATTAATGAAAACGGAATTATACAAATAATGCACCCAGGGTGCAGCTTTCCAGAACAATGAAAAACCAAACTGGAAGACATTAGCAAAATTTGTCATATCGAGATTGGTTGTATTTTACTGTAATGATGGTATTCAAATTTTAAATCACCTTTATGACAATCCCTTAGCATTAATCAAAAAAAAATTCAGCAAGAATAGCACTATGGCCTATGCTCAGTGTCCACAGAAAAGAAAATGGCAAGAACCTGCAATCAATTTTGTTTTAAATCCTTGTAATATAATACTGCTCTAATTATTTTAGTATTTTTAGTAGCAGTAGTATTTCAGTCATTTTTTTTTGTACTTGTTAAAAATGATTATTTTATGATGATATTTTTTTACCCTAAGCTAGACTTGTAGTATGTCTTTATAGACTGTGTATGTAGTGAAGAATATTGGTATGGATGTAATCTATTACACATTTTGTCCATCATTAGCCCAGTGCACCACCTGGTAGTATTTTTTTTAACATGGGGAAACATGGTCCTATGAAACAGAAGCCATGTTGTTTTCAGAGAGAAGTTCATGCCCTCTGTTTAGAATTTAATCAGTTCTTTTGTTGCTATTGGTCCCCGTGGACATATATACTTTAACAGGAAATAATAACAGATGACATTGCATTTTATTGCTGGCCAGGAGTCTTGCTCATGTGGGCAGTTATTATAATTTCCCTTTCAGTGTGCAGGCACCAGCAATAATAAAAGTTGATTCTTACAGTAATACTGCACAGCACAGCTGCCTATATTTTGGCTGATTTTTTCAGCTTTGAGAGTTAAGGTAACATGCTATAATATCTTTTAACAGGTTGTTTTAACAGTACAAGTAACATTGCCACACCCCTCTGTTTAATTCTCCTTCCTCTCTCTAACTTTTCATTAATAAAGCAGTATTAAACCCAAAAGCAAACTTTTTAATATATTGCAGTTTACCAATTCTGAGATGTGATGGCTGCAATCATTTTCTTTTTTTAGACTTTCTTTTATTGTCATCTGATGATCCTGTCATTAAGTCTGTTGTTTTTCCAAAGAACAAACTCTCTTCCAGACGTATCAGTTCACAAGGATTGGACCTAAAGCGGAGTTCCATACAAAAATGGAACTTCCGCTTTTCGGAACCCCCCCTCCGGTGTCACATTTGGCATCTTTCAGGGGGGTGCAGATACCTGTATAATACAGGTATTTGCACCCACTTCCGGGCATAGACTCCCGCATCAGGTCTACGCCACCTCCCGCCCCCCCGCTGTCTGCTGGGAGACACACAGGTCCCAGAGACATCAGGGACCATTCGGATTGCGCAGCATGACTCGCACATGCGCAGTAGGGAACCAGGAAGTGAAGCCACAAGGCTTCACTTCCTGATCCCCTTACCGAAAATGGCGGCGGCAGCACCCGAGGAACGAGGGACGGTTCGGGCTTTGGGTGCCGGCATCGCGGGCACCCTGGACAGGTGAGTGTCCTTATTTTAAAAGTCAGCAGCTGCAGTATTTGTAGCTGCTGTCTTTAAAAAAAAAACTTTGGCGGACCTCCACTTTAAAGTGATTGGAAACGATCACCTTGTAAAACAACCCATTCAGTTTAAAATTGAAATGAAAGGCAAAACATTTTTGTATAGATAGAAAAAAAAGTGATTACGTTCCCTCTGTTCTCAGCTGCATTAGAGCTGGGGGAGGAGAAGCAAGAGCACACTGAGCTTCCCAGTGAATGGCTGTGCAGCAGGGGCGTGTCAGAACAAGTCTGATATCAAGTGTATTTAGGTAGCAGGCATTGCATTGGCTGTCTGAATACAATAGAGTTTCTTCAATCCTCAATGTTTGTGTGGATGAGGGAATCAAGTGAAGCTTGCAGGCTCTTGTGGGCTGAACAGTCAAGTTTTGAGCTATCTATACACAGGTATGACAGCAGAGACAGATTGATAAACTCACCTTTTTCTACATCACTCCAGCAATAAAGCCAACTCACTTTTCTGCCCCCTGACTGTGAATGGACAGTGAAGGAGCAACAGCAGACTGATAAGCTCATCCAGTTTCTTTCCCTGTCATCATGTTTGCATACACCTCACCTGATTGGGTCCTGGTGCTGCCTTTATCTCCCACTTTAAGTTCTGTTGTAAAGAGAATTGCAAGAAGGTGATGCCAAGTCAAATTTGCATTTTAACCAGATTTTACCCCCTTCCTGACCAGAGCACTTTTTGTGATTCTGCACTGTGTCGCTTTAACTGACAATTGCGTGGTCGGGCAATGTTTTACCCAAACAAAAACGTCCTTTTTTTCCCCACAAGAAGAGCTTTCTTTTGGTGGTATTTGAGCACCTCTGCGGTTTTTATTTTTTGCACTATAAATAAAAACAGGGTGACAATTTTGAAAAAAAAAAAAAACTAAAAAATGTTTTACTTTTTGCTATAATAAATACCCCCAAAAAATATTTTAAAAAACACATTTTTTTCTCAGTTTAGGTCGATATGTATTCTACATTTTTTTGGTAAAAAAAAAAAAAAAAAATCGCAATACGCGTACATTGATTGGTTTGCGCAAAAGTTATAGCGTCTACAAAATAGGGGATAGTTTTATGGCATTTTTATTATTTTTTTTTTTTTAATTGGTAATGGCGGTGATCTGCGATTTTTATCGTGACTGCGACAATTTGGCGGACACAGACACTTTTGACACTATTTTGGGACCATTGTCATTTATACAGCGATCAGTGCTATAAAAATGCACTGATTACTGTGTAAATTACACTGGCAGAGAAGGGGTTAACCACTGGGGGGTGATGAAGGGGTTGTCCTAGGAAGTGTTTCTAACTGTGGGGGGTGGCTACCTAGGACATGACAGCGATCACTGCTTCCCTGTCATGACACAAGGCAGAACGGGGAAATGCCTTGTTTACATAGGCATCTCCCCGTTCTACCTTTCCACATTCCAATCGCGGGCCGCCGGAGAACATTGAGTTCCCGGTACCCGTGGGCACGCCCGTAAGGCGGCAAATTTAAAGGAACGTACCTGTACGCCCATTTGCCTGCCTGTGCCATTCTGCTGACGTACATCTGTGTGTGGCGGTCGACAAGCGCCTGAATTTGGACCTGAGCGGAGCCAAAGACGCACAGGGCTTCTGTGCAATTCGCTCCGCAACCACCACAAAGATGTTTGAATTGGCTCCATGTGTTGTCATTCCTCCCACCAACCTGTATGTCTATGATGAGTCTTGTAGTGACATAGGGATTGGGGAAAGGAACAACAGAGCACGGGAGGAGGGGGGGCAGCAAGGCTGTTTTTTGGGGGAAGAAACAAACTTTTTATTAAATTCCTCAATATTTTTTATATCTACCTGGAGTTCAGCCAATCTTGAGCTAGACATCCCTGCTGGTTCCTTAGACATTGTTAAACTTAGCAGCATGTACCATGTGTTACCCCAGCCATTTGACAGTGGGTAGCAGAATTGGTCACTTATGATGTTTATGAAAATATATGTATATTTTTAGCACATACTTATGTCAATTATTAGGCATATCAATATCTGCACCGGAGTTCAACTTTACAATAAAAAGTTAAAGTATAACTTAAGGCAAAACCTTTTTGGCCATTTTGGAAAGCGCGGGGAAGGATTAGAACACCGATTGGGTTTTTATTACTGTCTGTGCCCTGATAAGGGAGATTAACCTCTCTATTTGTCCTGTTTACCCTTATCACTGAAAGTGAAAGTAAAACAAAATCCCAAATTTTGGGTTGTCCCCAGAAAAGTAAAAGAGGGAAAATCTTCCAATAGGGAAACTAGTTCTGGTGATCTGGGGGTCCCCAAGGAATTCCCTTAATTTGCAGGGATTTCCTCTCACTTCCTGTTTGGCTATGGGACAGGAAGTGGAGGGTAATCTCCCCAATGGGACACAGATGGCAAAATAAAATCTGACAGGGGTTATAACTTTCCCTTACTCTATCCAAAATGAAAAAAAAGTTTTGCCTATAGTTCTACTTTAATTTACTGCAATATAGACCCTTTTTGATGGTACAAAATATGTCTAAACTCACGTTGCTTAAGCAAAGCTATATTATTAAAAAGTCGACCTTTTTCACTGTCAAGTAGCAGAGAAAAGCTGACTGCTAAACAGTGCTGAAAATATTTGATATCCAATATAAAAAAAATGTCCCAAGTAACCAGTGTTCTAACCAATATCTTGCTGCAAACTCTGCACAAAAGACTGAAAACTGCTGAGTCAGTGCAAACATTGTTTTTCTGTCATTAGCCGCTAAAGCAGTTTGCCTGTTTTTAAGAACTTACCGGTAAGTTAAGAGCCGTACACTTATGTACAATTTACCACGGTTTGTGCTTGTTTACAACACATTAGCCGGGTATACTTGCTTCCTGCAATTTCAACAACTCACAACAGTTTAGTCACAAGTTGTTCCAACCCTCACTGCAGTTTGCATATAATGAATTTAAAGCATAGCCATGTCTATATTTAAATCATACACTCATTTCCACATTGTATTTCAATTATTTGTAGCTTACTCCTAGTAATTTGAAGCCTGCAAACTTACTTTGTGAAGATCCCCGCACAATTATGTCCTTGAATTCTGAGTAGGCACTGCTGTGTCACACATTTCACAGAGCCTGCCTTCTGAATTATAGAGGAGCTGGGAGGAGGAGGAGTTTTAGGAGGTAGAGTCAGTACAGTAATCACTATTTGCAGGCAACAAGGTACCATTGGATATACAGCAAAACCTTGGTTTAAGAGCATTTTACAAGACAAGCAAACTTTTTAAAATAAATTTTGACTTGATATACAAGTGATGTCTTGATATACAAGTAGCGTCATGTCACAACTGAGTATAAAAGAGAAGAGAGGCACCTCTAAGTGTACCAATATGGTTACATTTAATGAAGGTACAACATTTAGCAACTCACATAGTTCATGGTTAAAACTGGCACATCTAAATATGCAGGCATCCGGGGTAAAGCTGTCAAAATAGACCATCCTCCGCACCGCCATCGACGTCATTCCTTCCACTCTGCGCTCCACGAGCAGTTCAAGCCTCGCTTTCAGATCGCTCTACTGCAGAGTAATCTTCCCGGTCATGATTGCAGACTGACAGCGGTGAGAGATGGCGGTGAGGAGGACGGTCTTTCTGGACAACTTTACCCCGGATGCCTGCATACTTAGATGTGCCTCTTTTAATCATCAACCATGTCAGTAGTACATTCATTAAATGTAACAAGATTGCTACACTTAGAGGCACCTCTCTTTTGTTTATACTCTGGAGCTCCTGCTGGATTTTGCTTCTAATCCCCTTGTGGAGGCTGCCATTTGTGGATGGACATTTTATGGTTACACAACCTATCACATTGCTATCATCTCTTTATAGGGACTATAAACTGAAGGACTTATGAATAAATGGTTGTGGAACGAATCATTTGAGTTTCCATTATTTCTTATGGGGAAATTTGCTTTGATATTTTAAGTGCTTTGGATTACAAGCATGTTTCTGGAAAGAAATATGCTCGCAATCCAAGGTTTTAATGTATAGTCTGTAGGAAATGCAGAATCTGCAAAGCATGCAGGTAATCCAGGAAGTCAGGGAAGCAGGCAGCAGATGGGCAGCAGGCAGGAGATGGTTAGCACAGTGTTTCTCAACTCCAGTCCTCAAGGCGCCCCAACAGGTCATGTTTTCAGGATTTCCCTCAGATGAAACAGCCGTGGTAATTACTAAGTCAGTGAAACTGATCAAATCACCTGTGCAAAATAATGGAGAGCCTGAAAACATGACCTGTTGGGGCGCCTCGAGGACTGGAGCTGAGAAACATTGGGTTAGCAGATAGCACTTACAGCATAAAAGCAGATTCTTCAAGTATGCTTATATTGGATTAACTATTGTTTGTATTTCTATTACAGTTGTAATGTTATCAAATGAACATGTGTGCTATAATCGTAGAGTTACTTTAAACTAAACACCAATGGCATTTATTTCATGACAAATTTCTCAGTATTGTAAAATCCAAGTTCTTTTTTCCAATTAAATCCAGCTAAAAAGAAAGCTATGTGCCAAAATACAGATGAGAGAGTAAAACTTATTTTCCAACTGATGTAGTTGAAATGCCACATTCAGCAGATTTCAGACACTTTAATCAGTGGGATCCTATATGCACACTGTTTACAAAGTAAATCAACATTTACTAAGGAATTATCTGAGTGTTTTCCTTGCCCTATCTTTTGTCCAACAAACCTTTATAAAAAGAAGAACCACACGAGAGAACAATTATGGTATAGTGTTTTTAAAAATATGCCTATAGAATCTAAATTGTAATGAAGAAGATTTCATGAAATTCAATTTTTTGGCTGCCAACTCCAAAAATACAGGAAAATTTGTACAAAAGTATGTGATTGCGGTCAAGTGTTCCCAATGGTAGGAGAAGGAATAAACTTGGTTTGCAGCTGAATAAATGTTAAAGCTGAACTCCAGGCAGATATAAGAAGACCCAGATTATTGCAGTCCTGTATTCACCAATATCTATGCATAAGTTACAGGTAGTTATAACTAAGGAAGAATTACCGTAAATTAGGCTGTAATTGCAGATATGCAAATTTATGTTATTAATCATATTTGGGTTATTAAGGAAATTAGGTGATTTTTAATTAGGAAATTTGGTATATAAAGGTTGGAGGTGCTGAAGAGACAGTCCTTCAGAAGCCAATGGGAATTTACTGCATAGGCGTCAGCCTTTATAACCAGCAGATACAAACCCCTCTAAATGCAAAGCACCTGTCCGCTCTAACTAGGCTTTAACTTCAAAACCTAAGTTCAGCCCTTCCTTTTAGTGCAAGCCTTGGCTCACAATGGGCATCAAGCCATACCCGAAGTTTTCTTAACAATGAAGGACCTTTACAGTTTGCCTCTCTCTGGGTCGCAGACATTTCACACTTGTGGGTTCAATTTGTGGTTTCAAAAAAGTGCAAATTACAGTTCAAAACTCTAAACCTTCCTACCATTTTCTGCTATCAAATCAACCAAAAATTGCCCAAGGACCGTTAAAGTTACAGAATGCCCTAAACCATCTCTTATCCCAGGGAGATATTTTGCCAGTACCACCAGATCTACTCATACCTGTTCACTGTACCAAAGCCCAACAAGGGTATTTGTCATGTTCTGGACTTAAAATTCCCCAACAGATTCCTCCAAATTCCAAAATGCATGGAATCTGCAAAATCAGTAATCACCTCACTGAGACAAAGGGAATATATGGAATCTGTGGAAATCCAGGATGCCTATCTGCATGTTCCAATTTACCCTCCTCATAAAGTGGTAAAGCCTGGCATTTTATTTTTACCTACAGGTAAGCTTATAATAAAGCTGACCTGTAGGTAAAATGAATATCTGCTAAACGTACATGGTTTAAAACATATTCTTGAAAGCTGCAGCCAGGGACATCACCAGCGCATGCGTTTTTGAAGGAAAGGCATACCTGTACCGTTCCCTCAGAGCTGTGGGCCGCGGCTGAGCAGTCGGGGGAGTGACGTCATCGCAGCTCAGATCAGACGCCCGGAGTCCACGAACCCGTAAGGAAGACTGGGTGAAGATTGAAGCCGCTGCAGCAGTGACAACACGCCGCTGGAGGGCTTCGTTTTAAGGTAAGTCTTGCCTTGCAGGTGGAAACGTTTTTCTTTTTTTTTTAACAGAGTTTACTACCACTTTAATTCCTTCTGTACTTCAGGGTGGCAGACAAGCACTTTCATTTTTCTCTTCTCCTAGAGTGTTTACAAAGGTTTTAGCCCCTCTTCTTGCCCTTCTAAGAACGTAGGGCATCCAAGTAGATGGCCTTCATCAGAAATACTCCTTTCCAGCTATCAGAAATGTCCATAAGACCATTCAAATCCTCCAGGTCCTTTTCTGGGTTGACAGAGTTATCAATTACAACAAATTCCCTTTGCCTGGAATATTTGGGTCTGGTCCTGGACACATCCCAACCAAAATCTCTATCCCAGAAAAGAAAATTCTCTCTCATGTGAGAGATTTTAGATATATAAGTATTTGAGACCTAAGGGTACATAAGATCGAAGAGACCTCTCACAATGAGATTCTCCATGAGGGTTCTAGACCTAATGGTAGCCTTCTTTGAGGCAATGCTATTTGCCCAATTCCATTCAAGATCTCTCCATTCCTGTAAAAACGCAAAAAGCAGGCACCTTTTCTTGATTTGCCCATGCTCCGGTCCAGCCAAGCAAGAAATTCACTGTCTTGATGAATCACTATCCAAGCCTTAACAGTGGGGAAGTCCTTCCTTCCCTATGACTGAAAGGTTGTCACAACAGATGCAAATCTTCCAGGCTGGAGAGGAGTATTCCAATCCCTGACAGTTCAAGGAATATGGTCACTGGGAGAAACCAAGATCTCCATCAACATCTTGAAGCTCATAGCAGTCTGTTGATCCTGCAGCACTGGACCCCCCTTTTAAAGGGACACCCAATCAGGTTACAGACAGAAAATGCAATGGTTGTGGCCTACATCAACCATCCAGGGGGCACCAGGAGTCAGGCTGCCTTGAAGAAAGGAAACCATATGACCTCATGGACAGAAGCTCACTGCCCAGTGATCTATGCGGTCTACATTCCAGGAGTGGATAACTGCAAAGTGGATTATCCCAGCCATCATCACCTGGATCAAACGTAATGGGCCCTTCATCCTGATGCCTTCCATTTGATATGCCAAAATGGGTAATTCTGGATGTTGACATATCAGACCTCCAGATTCAACAACAAACTTCCCCTGTTCTCAGTTAAGGCTAATTTATGCTTTCCCTCTGGTGCAAATCTTAACTTTTTTGCTCAAGAAAATAGAGAGGAAAACTGTGAATACAGATGTACTAAGACTTCTAGCAGATGACACCTGGCCTCTTTCCAGCAGACCAGACCTGCTATCTCAAGGCTTTCTATATTCCATCCTGCTTTTTATTCTTTAGTGTTATGGGCATGGCTTTTGAAACCCAAGTGGTAAAGAATAGAGGAGTCTCTGACTCTATGATTTCTACTTTGCTAAAAGTAAGAAAAGGCTGCTCAAGGAAGATCTATTATCGCACCTGGAAATCTTGAGCCACAAGACTAGCATAATGGCCAAGCAATTAGCATTTTCAGAAGGTCAGCAATGGTGACCTCCATACTTCCATAATTTAACAAACATTATTTTAGCAACTTACCATAGAGTATTATTATGGAGAATGTAGTTTTGAGATATACTTTTACAGTGGATTAGAGATCGGATGATAGTTGTAAAAATAGCACAAGAAAGGGTAATAATGTGGAATCATTACAGCTAGCAGAACTTAATATAGATATTGATTTTACATGTTTTATTGGATGCCACTATAAATTTGTGTATGGGTCTTTTTAGTAAGCTTTTATGTTTTTACATATTTTGATCCTTCATTTTTTCAAAGGAAGAATAAAGGATCCAGGACTTCACAGGCAGATGTTCTAACAAATTGAAAAATCTCCCTACGTGTTAATGAGCACCTCTGACTGCCTTGTTATCTCTTTTTAGTAGTAAAAAAATAGCATGATGCAGTAGTTGAAAATAATGCTCAAAATTAGAAACATAATCTGCTGTTATTGTGCTGTCTGTGGCCAGCTTTACTAATGTTATGTGGTTAAGATAAAATTGGAGATAAATGAAAGAATTTTCAAGGTGTACCTTCACTTCTACTGTTGTTTCTGTTGAAACTGACACACAAATGTACTTTTGCTTTCTACTTCCAGTCCAATTGGTATAAGAGGAGAACATTGAGGGGTTAATCCAATCACATGTAATGGAAATTTAAAGTAGAACTATAGGCAAAATGTTTTGTTTTGTTTTTTCATTTTGGATAGCGTAAGGGAGGATTATAACCCCTGTAGGGTTTATTTTTGCTATCTTTGTCCTATTGGGGAGATTTGCACAGTCAGTTCCACATCCAAACAGGAAGTGAGAAGAAATCTCTGCAAATTAACAGAATCTCTTGGGCCCCCCCCCCCCCCCCCCCGGTCACCAGAACTAGTGTCCCCATTGGATTATTTCCCCTCTATTACTTTTCTGGGGACAATCCAAAATATGGGATTATGTTTTACTTTCACTTTCAATGATAATGGTAAACAAGACAAATAGAGAGGGGGAATCTCCCTAACAGAAACACAGATAGCAATGCAAACTGACAGGTGTTATAATCTCTCCACTCTATCCAAAACAAAAAAAAAAGGTTTGCTTTTAGTTATACTTTAAGTTCTGTTTATGGTAGGTGTTCTTTACACCTACCATAAACACAATGCCTTTTATTGTTTCTATGGTTACAAAGAAGCCACATGTGCCCATTTTGCAAGACTTAGAAAATTAATGAGCTTTTATGTAAACTAATTTATGCTAATATCCCTTTTGCCTTAAAGAAAAGGCAATGCCAAAATCAGGGTCAAGCAACGAGTTTTTTTATATGCTTTTTAATATCGTGGTAAATTGGTAAAAGTGAGGTTTGTTTTGAATCTTATATTTTCATATTAACCATTTATTTATGTTATTGCTTTATGTAAAGAATACATATGTGCCATGCTGTTCTCTAAGAGCCAGGTAACTCTGTGTGTGGTATGATCAAAGCTTACCAATTATTGATTGTCAGATCTTGATTGTCCACCAACTATCATGCATCTACATTGGAATCCCCTCTGCCTCCATTTTAATTTAAAAACCTTTAATCAGACTCTTGAGAGTAGGAGAAAAAAAAACACCAGACAAAATGCAGAACTTGCCAATAAATAGAATTTCTAAGATAATAAGCTCTATACTATTTTATGTTTGAATTATTTTAAGAAGGACACATTGTATCAACAAATGCATGAAGTGTTCAGATTATATAGTCAAAGTATACTGTGATTGGTGGTACAGTCTGTTACTATAAAGAATAAAACAAAAAAAGTAGAAGAGTTCTCTTGTCTCTTGGTGAAATATGTCAGATGTGTCAGATGTCTTATCAAATATATTTGTTAATATAATGATTATATTTACCCTAAAATAATGATATTGAATAACATTAAGGATGTCAATCACCCCATCATATGAATTCTAAAGGATTTACAATAAATTAATTAGTCTCTCAGTGTTGATTATAATTTAATTCTTTTTTTTTATAATTTAATCTTTTATTATAAGTTTCAAATATACAAAATACATTGTATACATGTATTTTGTATATCATTTAATTCTTAAAGGTATTCCAATCTTTCCCTGTTACCATTCATACCATTCAAACCATTACCAAACATTTAACCAGACCTGTATACCCCCATCCCATACAAACATACTTCAAAAAGCAACATACTTGTTACAAAAAATATTATAAATATTATGCATATTATTTATATTATAAATAATGTTTATAACAAATTGTATATATTATAAAATATTATGCAGGAAATTTGTGATATTTCACAAATAGTCATATTTCTTCATCCTTTTTTAATACCCCTTTCCATGTTTACTAAATTACAATATATCCCATATTTTCTTATTATTCTTTTTATTGAGATTTAAAATACTATTCAAAAAATAATCCAGGCAGCTGAGAAAAAGGTAAAAACTGGGAGACCAGGAGGAAACCCAAAAGAGGTTTGGAAGGGAAAAGAAGAAAAGAAAAAGGGCCAAGAGAAAGGAAACAAGGAAGGGGGAAAGGGACGGGGGGAAGCAAATCAGGAGGAGGGACTTCACCTATTCATTTGCCTTGATTAGACAGTTGTCCTCAGCTGTTGGAAGTTGATTTTTAATCTTCAGCATAAAAGAGCACCAATCTGAGTGTCTGCAAATCTGGATATTGTGTAAGGTTGCTGGTGATGTAGTAACTTCAAACTTATTAATGAGAAAAACTATTGACCAGGTAACAAATCAAACCAATCCGTGAATGATGATGGAGGAAACATTTTATATGTGCTTGTTGCAAAGGCAATTCAATTTACCTTTATGTGAGAATTATAAGAGCCCTAAGGCAACTTGTTTCATAGGCCTCCTGAAATATATATGTATGTATATTTAAGAGTGCTGTTTATTACTTTTTTATACTTTTTCTCTTTGAAAGCTGACTCATAAAATAGCCTTTGGGCGAAAGAGGACAGATTCTTATTCAAATGAACAGTCAGTATGATAAAGTGTCCTTTGTATACTTTAACATGTATGTC
Source organism: Lithobates clamitans (assembly GCA_037952925.1). Lineage (NCBI taxonomy): Eukaryota > Metazoa > Chordata > Amphibia > Anura > Ranidae > Lithobates > Lithobates clamitans. The sequence continues at coordinate 4,908,272 of JBBGZY010000011.1, read as the reverse complement.
ATTTTCTTTAGTATGTCTCAGGAAAGCATTGATCATGACAGATGATAAGCTGTCATCTGAAACAGATATTAAGGTGCATGGTAAAAAAGAATTAAGGAAATGCATTTGTAAAAGATGAATTAAAAGTTAAAATTTTATCAGCGAGTAACTTTTATAAGCAAATCATAGTGTTATGTTGTTACCTGAAATAAAGAGATCCCATTCTCTTATCTTATTTTTTTATACTTATGATGTACAGTTCAAATCCTGAAGGTTGGATATTTATTATCTATTTTCAGATGTTTAGTTAATCTTTTAAATACACAATTTTTATTGCAACAAGTGATATATTTTATGTAAAGCCACATTCACACTGGTATACTGATCCGTACACCCATGTGAAGGGCCGTCTTCATCCGCGTGGGATACATAGGTGTTCTGTTATGATCTGTGCAGGCAGCCTGTTGAGAATAATGATAGGTGGCCAATTGTATGGACACTGCAAGGATATCCAGACGCATCCCCAACTGTACATCCATTGTAGATCCTATGCACAGATCAGGCTGTAGTCTGTCTGTGTGCTGATCTGTACAGAAATAAAATAAACGAAAAATGATTTAGGTGGGTAAATTAGTTAGAGAGTTATAGTGAAGTTAACCAATGCCTACTGAATGCTAAATCTGGCCTGGGCTTCTTAACTTCAATGACCTTGGGGCAGGTAATCAATAATTCTGACTGCTAGTTGGTAAGAAAGGATAATTAGACATGTTCGGCTTTGCAGTTTGTTGGTAATTAGTTCATACAATGTTATTCAGTCTCTCCCCACTCTTTCTTGGCACTAAACTAAAGTACGCTGTTATCTACAAGCTGTCATGGCCTCTGCAAGCTAAAGCAACCAGGCCGTTCAATTTGCAAGGGAATTTGCACTTTGCAAGGCAATTTTCCTTTAGCTTAGTAAATGAGGTGAAGCTCTGTTAATTTCCATCATCCAACTATTTGCATGCAAAAAGTTTTTTCTTTTCCTTTAACCTTCCTTCCACATAATTGGGTATTCATTGCACAGAGATTTTTTTTTAACACATTAACTAACCTAAGTTAAAATTCCCTTGCAAAGCGAACAGCCTTTTTTGCCTTTAGTAAATCAACCCCATAATCTTCCTCTGATACTTAACCCTCCAAAAACCTGCCTTTATACCAACATAACATAACTGATAGTAATCTCTGCCCAACATTTAAACCCAAGCCCTAAGACCCCATTCAAGTTATCTGGGAAGTTTAACCACTTGCCGACCGGCTCACGCCGATATACGTTGGCAGAAGGGCACATACAGGCATATTAACGTACCTGTACGTTGCCCTTTAAGAAGCTGCTTGTGGGCGCGCCCGCCGCGACCTACGTGAGTGTGATCGTGGGTCCCACAGACAGTCCACGGGGATACCCCCGATCGTCTCACGGAGAGGAAGAAACAGGGAAATGCTGATGTAAACAAGCATCCAGATAAAACGTATGTCAAGGGCGCTCAGAATGTCAGGACCAGGCAGATAGTGTCTTTATTGGATGGATGAAGTGCTCTTCAAACACTTAGGGCTGCACTCAAAGAGGGAAGCAATCTCTAATATGCTGCTGCATATCGTTATCACTGGAAGCTGTGATACACTGGGACCTCTTGATGCCGGATCACCTGCTTCGACCATCCAGGTTATGCCTCTTCTTATCCTTGATTCTGTAATGCCCCGTACACACGGTTGGACATCGATCGGACATTCTGACAACAAAATCCTAGGATTTTTTCCGACAGATGTTGGCTCAAACTTGTCTTGCATACACACGGTCACACAAAGTTGTTGGAAAATCTGATCATTCTCAACGCGGTGACGTAAAACACATACGTCGGGACTATAAACGGGGCAGTAGCCAATAGCTTTCATCTCTTTATTTATTCTGAGCATGCGTGGCACTTTGTGCGTCGGATTTGTGTACACGCGATCGGAAATTCCGACAACGGATTTTGTTGTCGCAAAATTTTATAGCCTGTTCTCAAACTTTGTGTGTCAGAAAATCCGATGGAAAATGTGTGATGGAGCCTACACACGGTCGGAATTTCCGACAACAAGGTCCTATCACACATTTTCTGTTGGAAAATCCGACCATGTGTATGGGGCATAAGTGTTTTTAATTTTGTTTGGGGATATTAAAAGTTTTAATTCTGCACTTAGAGGCGCCTTTTTTCTTTTATTTTGATGTAAACAAGCATTTACCCGTTCTGCCTAGTGACACTGACACTGATCACAGCTCCCTGTAATCGGGAGCGGTGATCAGTGTCGTGTCACACATAGCCCATCCCCCCCACAGTTAGAATCACTCCCTAGGACACACTTAACCCCTACAGCGCCCGATAGTGGTTAACCCCTTCACTGACAGTCACATTTACACAGTAATCAATGTATTTTTGATCGCTGTATAAATGTGAATGGTCCCAAAATAGCGCCAAAAGTGTCCAATCTGTCCGCCATAATGTTGCAGTCACAATAAAAATCACCGCCATTACTAGTAAAAAAAAAATTATTAATAAAAATGCCATAAAACTATCCCCTATTTTGTAGACGCTATAACTTTTGCGAAAACCAATCAATAAACGCTTATTGCGATATGTAGAATAATGTAGAAGAATAATATGTAGAAGAATACGTATTGGCCTAAACTGAGAAAAAAAAGTTTTTTTAATATATTTTTTACCCCCCTTCACAACCAGCCCATTTTTTTTTGCGATACGGCACTACGTTAGTTTAACTGACAATTGCGCGGTCTAAGGGAGTGGCCGGAGCGAGACGGAGCGAGATGTACACCAGGAGGAAAAGTGAGAGGGCGTTGAGGACGCCACACTGTCACTTCTTATTCCATTTGCTTTTAACTTTTTGTTACCATGTAAGAGTCCACTTTTAGAAACACAATAAATTTCCCTTTACTGGTTTAACTTACTACACTAGTGGAGCCCCCTGTTTTTCTCCCTTCTTTCCCCCACACCACTGCGGTGGTAACACCGGAGCCTTTTAGGTACTACGGCAGAGGATACTCAAGGAGAAATTCACCACTAGCCTCACTAACGGCATTCAACAGTAGCAACATCGATTCACTTGAACCTGCAGATGCAATTATTAATCATTTTAAGGTGAGAGTTTTCGGAGACCACACCTAGCAAACTGCATGGAGTTGTACATGAGCAACATTACTGCATTTTACTATAGAGGAGTCACCTATTGGATTATCTTTGTACATTCATGACTGTTTACCCTATTTAGCCCACCAAGTGGACCTAGCTACTTCATTCATTCACTTTCATGCCCAGAACAAAGGCATTCCGCATTCCGGGCATAAGTCCCTGAATGCATACAGCTCTAAATGTGAGTACCACTCACTACATTGTCCAGCCATGTTCAGCTGTCGCATATTTTAGCCGCCCAAAGATTTTGACAGGTTGCTGGCAGCAGGGCTGGACACTCTACCTCTAACTCCCAGGCACATGAAAACACCAGGATTTGACACACAGGGGCCAAAAGCTTTTTCCTGCATCTAGGTGCACTTAGCCTCATTTAGAGTTTCTACTGGGATCCTTGACACTAGGGTTTGACCGATACCGATACTAGTATCGGTATCAGTGCTAATTCCGAGCATTTGCCCAAGTACTTGTAAATGCTCTGATGCTTGATAAGATACCTGGACGGTCAGGGATGATCGGTACGGTGGTGGGGGAGTTACAAGCACCAAGGGGGACCAGAGCGGAGCACAGAGAGGGACTGGAGGAGCCTGGAGGAGCAAGAAAGAGGACACAGAGGGGGGCTGGAGGAGGATACGGGGACAGTCAGGGGTGATCGGTGCGGCGGTGGGGGCAGTTACAAGCACCGATCTCCCTGTATAGATTTCAATAAAGCAGCTGACAGCCACTTCTCCTCCTCTCCCTCAAATGGCTGCCCCCACCGCCGCACCGATCACCCCTCACTGTCCCCGTATCCTCCAGTCTCCCTCTGTGTCCTCCTCCGTGCTCCTCCAGGCTCCTCCGGTCCCCCTCTGTGCTCCGCTCCGGTCCCCCCCCTTGCTCTGCTCCTGTCCCTCTATGTGCTCCGCTTTTGTTCCCCTCTGTGCTCCGCTCCTAAGAAAGGAGCCGGTAAATCTGTCATTTACCGGCTCCTTCCTTTTCTAAATGAACAGAGTCAGTGATCAGTAAATATTTGGGAACTAGGTAATGAGAGATCAAGGTTCAGTACCGCATTCCATTAGAACAACAAAGTAAATAAGGAAAGGGCAAATGGGACTTTTAAGGTACCAAAAGATGTGATAGTCAATTAAAGTAGAAAAATATATAAATTTTATTTAAACACAATCTCTTTAAAATCGCAATACGGGAGGTGGTAAGTGCTGCCCCCTTTATGCGCCCATAAATGCACCTGTGGCACTCCGGCTGTTGGGTTGTACTATTTATGGAAGCAGCCTGTATTGTCCTATAAACAAGAGAAATTGTAATAATAATGGTCCCTGTATAGATGTAATTTAAATTTTCAACATGTTAAATGTTTCCAATCATTGGGGGCGATTAACCAAGAGGTTAGTTTAAAAGGGGGAGAGTAAAAGCAGAGCCTGCGAGGATCAGATGGCGTTTGAAATCCTCCATAGCTCTGCGGACAATACCCCCTTTGCACTGCATAAGCAGATGACTAAACACTAAGGAAGCTCAAATCCCCAAAACGAAAACCTGAGCAATGGCATGAGTTACAAAAAATACTTACTGGTGCAGAGGAAATCCCAAAGGAGATTGGCTAAAGGAGGGAGAAGGTGGAGAGACAGCCAAGCAGTCTCTCTCTCTCGTGTAGTGTTTCCCTGTCAGTGTAAGGTGTACGAATAACACCATTTATACCACTCTCCGTCCCGCCGGCGTCTGACGTAGCCATTGCGCATGTCCATGATGCATATAATTGTGCATTCTCAATATCTTGCTTAGGTTTTTGTGGTCCCTTGGTTTTACTGGTGCGCATGTGATAATGAATCTGTGGAAGAGAAGCAGGGGACAATGATGAGGCATCGGAATCATTAGGATCATTGGTTGAATCCTTTGGTGCTGAGATTTTGTTATTATGTCTTCTATTTCTAACATTTGTCCAATTGTAAGCAGTGTTGTTGTCCTATGCTAATTTATCATGCATTCATTTTTTCTCTTTTGTTTTTAGGATCTTGGAGACAAAAGTCCCCAGGTTACTTTTTAAGGTCAGTTCTCGTGAGGTAAATAAAGGATCCAGCATTAGGATCTCATTGGCTTGATAAAGTGTCTATCTCTTTATCTAACGCCTCCAGTTCAAGGGAGTATTGTTGACAGAGCGGGTCCATCATATGGATGGAGCAACTTTGTAGAGTTTCCTCCCAGCTGGATCTAAAGTCTGTTTAAATTTTGTTCACATTGGGAAATATCTGTATTCTCAAAACTCAAGGGGAAACTTTTTCCTCCATATATTTAATGAAATACCATTTGTTCCAATATACTCTAGACTTCTTTTCCAACATTCGTTGGAGTCTTAAGAAAAATCTTTCCAAAGAAAGCGCTCCACTTTCTGCATTCTGGGAGCAATGGATCTGGTTCATCAATCCACTGAAGGCATTGCCACAGTAATTTGCCATGGTTTCAGTTATAAAAAATTGATACGGCCAGTTAATTCACAAACAGGAAGTTCAAATTACAACAAGGATACTGCACCGTGAGCTAAATAAAATCTGGGAACCATGTACAGAAATTATAAGAAATCAATAAGTAAGTATTGAGAGCTCTCATCACCCAAATGGGCTGGGTGGGTACACCCTTAAAACAGTAAATATTGGGGAACTGGGTAATGAGAGATCAAGGTTCGGTACTGCATCCCACTAGAACAAGAAGCTCCTCTGAACGAAACATGTAGAATAAGAGTCAGTGATCACTGACTTTTCCATTCATAACTGAGCATTGTAAACCGTGTTTATGATGATTCAGTTTATGAATGGAGAGGAGCCTCTGTCTCCTGTCCATCCATCTCCAGTGCAACTGAGGCTGCAGAGAAAGGCACTGGGGAATCTGTGTACTCAGTCCCTTTCCCTGTCTCAAAAGGGAGATGTCAGGCGTCTGTTAAGGCCCCTGATATCTCAACAAAGCCCCCCAAAAGGGCTGATAAAAAAATAAAATAAAGAATTGTAATAAATAAATATTTAAAATGTTAAATTGTAAAAATATTAAAAAATAAAATAAAAAACACACTGACACTGTCCACCCCCCCCCCCCCCCCAAAAAAAAGCATTGTAAAAAAAATTAAAAAATGTAAAAAAATAAAAAAACAAAAATAAAATGTTAATAATACAATTGTAAAAAAAGTAATAACAATTAAAAATTACTGACACAGTCCAGGCATCATCAGTGCTGCATATTAGTGCCACTGTCCCATGACATAAAAAAAAAAGTATCGGTAATCGGTATCAGCGAGTACTTGAAAAAAAAAGTATCGGTACTCGGTCTTAAAAAAGTGGTATCTGTGCAACCATACTTGACACAGATTTCTATTTTCTCTAAAGGCAGATAAACTGACTGCACCTAAACGCAGGTAAATGCTCCATGTGAATGGCACTATTGAAAAATCATTACATCATTACATATGCGATTAGAAATGTCCTCTAAGTGCACATAGATGCAAGTTTGACAGAGCCAGTGTGAATAACGAAGTTACATATGAAATGAAAATCCAGGTAAACAGCTACATACAGTTTTGAAAAACATTTTAGATTTAAAACATTTACTGTTTTACCAGCCAAAGGATTTGACCATTTGGTCAGTCATTCTTGTGATGCACACACCACTGCTGGTCAAAAAGGTCTGCTACTTCTTTGTTTAGCTATACTGCATTTTTAATCAGCTTACTCCTCACTGAACAGAGGTAATGATGATGGTTTATTGCTCAAGGATCAGTCATCAGTTTGACAAGTGATATAGAAAGTGTGCCAACTGCCTGATTGTGAAGTGTGCAAGAGGTTTGTAGATCAAGAGACTGGCTGTACATAATTAAAAATCCAAACAGAGGTACAAATACAAAAGTCTCAACCTCAAATTCTCCCACCTCTGCACTTCCTGCAACCTTTCTAACACCCCTTTTCCATTCTCCAATCACAACCTTATCAGTTTCACACTCTCCCTGTCTCCTAGCTCCCATGCTGCCAACCTGCAAACAGTTACCCGCAGGAACCTTCGCCACCTTAATCCTTCCCCTCTTCATTCTGCTACTGGCTGCCTTTATGATAAAATCTTCCCCTGTCCTGCCCAGACCTGGTCACTTCTGTCTATAACATACTGTCATCCTCCCCAGACACACGTGCTCCTCCCTCTATATGCAAAACCAGGCCTCACCTGCTACAACCCTGGCAAACAGACAATACCAGAAGTCTCAAGAGATGCAGCCAAGCATGAGCAAACATGGTGTAAAACTAAATCCCTGCAAGACTTCACCCTCTACAAATCTACCCTTCTAAAATACAACTCCTGCCTCTACAATGTTAAAAAAAACTGCTACACCACTCTCATCAAAGCCCTCTCATCTAAACCTCATCAACTCTTTTCCTATCCTTAATTGCTTACTGCCTCCACCCACCAACTTGCTTACTGCCCAGGAGATTGCCAATCATTTCAAAAACAAAATCGACACAATTTGTGATGATGAGATATCCAGCATCCAGCTTTCTCCCCCAACCAAAACACCAGGTCCAAAACCACACTCAATACTTTCTTCCTGCAACCCTGTTACCACTGAGGAATTTGCCAAACTCCTTTCCACAGCCCACCTCACCACCTGTCCCCTGGAACCTGTCCGCTCATAATTACTGTGACAACCTTCCTGCTTTATCCTAAAATTTCTAACCCACATCTTCAACATCTCCCTCTCATCCAGCACCTTTCCTTCCCCACACAAACATGCACTGGTTACCCCATAGGAAAAAAAAACCTCACTGGACCCCACCTGTTTGAATAACTTAAGACCCATTTCTCTGCTCCTGTTTGCCTCCAAGCTTCTTAAATGTCCTGTCCACAACCGTGTTGCTACCTCTCTGACAACAACCTTCTTGATCTCGATACAGTCCGGCTTCCACCCACAACATTCCACTGAAACTGGCCTATTAAAATTCACCAATGACCTACTAACTGCTAAAACGAATGGCCAGTACTTCATATTCATAACCGTAGACTTTTCTGCTGCTTTTGACACAGTTTACCACCCACTCCTCCTCAATAAACTCCGCTCCCTTGGTCTCTGTGACTCTACTCTATCCTGGTTCTCCTCCTACCTATTTCAGCACTCTTTCAGTGTCACATACAACACCATCTCCTCCACTTCTCTTCCTCTTTCTGTTGGGGTACCACAAGGCTCCATCCTTGGGCCCCTCCTAATGTTTCTCTATACCTCTTGCCTGGGGCAGTTGATAACCTTCCACGGCTTCCAATACCACCTCTGCTGACGACACCCAGATCTGTCTCAACTCCTGAACTCACCCCCTTTATCTCCTCAGGTATCCCATATTTATTGAGTGACATATCAGTATGGATGTCACATCACTTCCTCAAACTCAATCTTTCTAAAACTGAGCTTGTAATAGTTCCTCCTCCCCATGACTTTACAATTGAGATCAATGACACAACCATTGGTCCCTCCACACATGCCAGGGTGCTGGGTGTAATCCTAGACTCTGACCTCTCCTTCTGCCCCCACATACAATCACTGGCTAAATCGTGCTGCCTTAACCCTAACAACATTTCCAGAATTCACTCCTTCCTGACTAACGACACCACAAAGCAAATGATTCACTCCCTGGTTATTTCCCGCCTTGACTACTGCAACTTCGTCCTCACTGGCCTACTTTTGCACAGGCTATTCCACCTTCAGTCTATTATGAATGCTGCTGCTAGTCTAATACACCTTACTAACTAATCTGTGACTACTGCAACTCTCTGCCAATCTCTTCACTGGCTTCCCCTACCCCATCATATAAAATTCGAAATAATAACCACAACATACAAGGCCATTCACAACATCGCCCCCAGCTACATCACCAACCTCATCTGCAGATATTTCCCAAATCATCCTCTCCGCTTCTCCCAAGACCTCTTGCTCTCAAGCCCCCTTGTTACCTCTTCCCACTCTCGCCTCCAGGACTTCTCCAGAGCCTCTCCCATCCTCTGGAACTCCCTGAACCTGTATGTCCGGTCAGCTCCTACCCTGTCCATCATTAGGCGATCCTTGAAAACTCATTTATTCAGGGAAGCCTACCCCACCTCCACCTAAGAACTGCACTTGAGTCACTTCTATCAGATCATACCCTGCAGCTATTACCTTTTGTACCACCTTCCCCTCCCTTTAAATTGTAAGCTCTATGAGCCAGGCCCTCCTATTCCTTCTGTATTGAACGGTATTGTAATTGTACTGTCCTCCTTTATATTGTAAAGCTCTGTGTAAACTGTTGGCGCTAAATAAATCCTGTTTAACAATAATAATTTACTGTGCAATGAAAGGGGGTGGAAAGGTGACACTGGAAACTGCATTGCTGAACCAGGAAGATGAATTGTTTAGTCAAAACTATAACATTTGTCTGGCTGTGGCTCCCAGAAGTCTGCCTAGGATACAAGTCACATTTCAGGCATCCCCTGCAACAAAAATGTAATTTTTGGTGAGATTCTCCCAACAGGAACACGTCTAAAGGGATGCAGGCCCAGTAGATTTCCTCATGAGTGCTCTGCAGCTGCACAGCTGATTGATAATTATGGAACCACTCCCATTAGACCCACTCAGCACAGAGGAACAAACAGTGATTTCTTTAGAGTAAAAAAAGGTAGAAATCTGCAACACAGATTGTTATAATCCTTGCAATGCACATAGATCACCCAAAGGGGAATGTTTTTTTCTCAATAAAAGTGGAGTTATGCTTTAAGTATATATGCATTTCAGCTATAGCTGTTTTGCCTTAACGACCCTGATGGTTAACCCAATTGACCCCATTAACCTAATACTTAACCTAACACTAAAGCAATCCCTTAGCATTTAACCTCCCACCGTAATTACCCGTATTTATCGGCGTATAACACGCACCGGCGTATAACACGCACCCCAATTTAGGAGGGAATTTTAAGGAAAAAAAAACTTTTAGGAGGGAAGTTGAAGGGAAAAAAAACTTACATTTAAACGCCCATCATTGCAGCCTTGTCAGTGCAGCCTTGTCAGTGCAGCCTTGTCAGTGCAGCCATGTCAGTGCAGCCTTGTCAGTGCAGCCATGTCAGTGCAGCCATGTCAGTGCAGCCTTGTCAGTGCAGCCTTGTCAGTGCAGCCATGTCAGTGCAGCCTTGTCAGTGCAGCCTTGTCAGTGCAGACTTCCCCAGTGCAGCCTTGTCAATGCAGCCTTCCCCAGTGCAGCCTTCCCCAGTGCAGACTTCCCCAGTGCAGCCTTGTCAGTGCAGACTTCCCAATGCAGCTTTACCCAGTGCAGCCTTCCCCAGTGCAGCTTTACCCAGTGCAGCCTTCCCCAGTGCAGTCTTCCCCAGTGCAGCTTTCCCCAGTGCAGCCTTGCCCCAGTGATCCCAGCCATTCTGGGCTTCAAAATCGCCGATCGCGATTTGAAAATGGTGCCGCCGGCGCCGAAATACACAGTGCCGGTCCTCGGCTCTTTCCGGCAGCTGTCGTTCATTTTCGGCTCCACTCGTAGTCCCGAGCGGAGCTATCCGAACCTAGCCGAGTAGGTTCGGATAGCTCCGCTCGGGACTACGAGTGGAGCCGAAAATGAACGACAGCCGCCGGAAAGAGCCGAGGACCGGCTCTGTGTATTTCGGCGCCGGCGGCGCCATTTTCAAATCGCCGATCGGCGATTTTGAAAATGTGACAAGTCGGGATCGCAGGGGATCGGCGTATAACACGCACCTGCGACTTTCCCCTGATTTTAAGGGGAAAAAAGTGCGTGTTATACGCCGATAAATACGGTACCTCTTTTATCAATAAAAGAATACTACATTAAACTGTAAAACACTATACCCTGTTTCCCCCAAAAATAAGACCTAGCGTGATTGTCAGTGATGGCTGCAATATAAGCCCTACCCCCCAAATAAACCCTGCCCTGTTTCCCCAAAAATAAGCCCTATCCTGAAAATAAGACCTACAAGGACTTTAACTAGGGCTTATTTGGGGGGTAGGGCTTATATTGCAGCCATCACCGACAATCACGCTAGGTCTTATTTTCGGGGAAACAGGGTATCAGTGAATCCTTTTTGTCGCTCAAGGTGTCCCTGTGTTAAGCCGGCAAAAAATAGTTAGACTCTCGGCCGGTTTAGTGGGGACCAGCTGTCAAGTCTCTCACTTACCAGATCAGAGAGTCCACTTGGGCAGAGGGTAGGCTCCCTTACGTAACCGACTCGTGGCCCCTGGTAGAGCAGACAGGAGGCCCACGAGTGCGGAGTGGTATGAGAGCCTGTGCTGGAGTCCGTGTTCTGGAGGTTAGCAGTCTTCAAACAGCAGATGATAGTCAGCGGATCAGACAACAGATGCTGAGCAGGAGCTGGAGACAGGTTAGTGCACAAGCTGGGTTTGGCAACAGGCGGGCAGCAGAGGTACAGAAGGAGCAGGCAGAAGCGAAGTCAAAACAGGCCGGGATCAAATTCAGGCGGAGGTCAGGAGAGTCCAAAAGGCAAGCCGGGTCGTCAACAGATCAGAAAAACAGGAATCACAGGAACTAGGAACAGGAAACTGGAACTAGGCACGGAGCTGTTGATCAGGCAGCACTGATCAGAGGGAGAAGCAAGCCTAAATAGGCTGATTGGCGCCAAACGCCGCGTTCGTGCATGCACCGTTACGCACAGGCGCCCACGCACCCGCCCGAGCGTGCCCCCGGACAGCGGCATGCACACCAGCACCACCAGGCGAACGCATAGCGGTACCCATAGGCATACGCGCCCGTGCACCACCGCGTCCACCACGGCCAGCCGGCATGCCAACACCAGTGCCCATAGAAGCAGGCGCCCGAGCACCCGCAGGAAAGCGTGCACCAACGCGCCCCGGCGCACGACAATGCCCAATCAGGTAAGCTCTCTGACAGTGCCCCCTCCTCAAGGGCAGACACCGGATGCCCAATTGGACCAAATTGGAGGCATGTGAGTCCTTGAAAGCTTGCAGGAGTTCCCCGGCATGCAAATTATCTTCTGGTTCCCATGAATTGTTTTCAGGGCCATATCCCTTCCACTTTATGAGGTATTGGGTTTGATTTCGTCTTTTTCTGCAGTCTAATATTGCCTCTACTTCAAAATCCTCCTCGTTGTCTACAAGGATGGGTTTGGGTGGACCGACAGTACGGCAAACAAAAAAATTGGGCATAACCGGCTTTAAGAGAGATACATGGAAGACCGGGTGCACCTTCAGGGAATTCGGCAGATCAAGCTCGTAGACAACATCATTAGATTTCCTCCTTACCAGGAAGGGACCCAGGAACTTAGGGCCTAGATTTTGGATGGACATGCCAGTTTCAGATTGGCGGTAGATAACCATACTGGGTTACCACGTTCCAACACGAGTTCTCCACGCCTCTTTTTGTCAAACACCTTCTTATAACCTTCTTGGGCCTTGGCCATGGTATCTTGTAACAGCTTATTGTTCACCAAGAAGAAAATCAGGGTCTCAGATACTGCAGGAACAGAACATTCAGGTATTGATCCAGGTAAAAAGGTCGGATGAAAGCCATAGTTGGCATAGAATGGAGTCTGGTTGGTGGCTGAATGCAAGGAATTATTATAAGAGAACTCCACGATAGGGAGTAGGGGGGCCCAATCGTTCTGGGAGAATGTGGAGAAGCAGCAGAGATACTGCTCCAGCATCTGATTCGTCCTCTCAGTTTTCCCATTGGACTGGGGATGGTAGGCCGAGGAGAATGCCAACTCAATTTCCAAGGAGCCACAGAGGGCCTTCCAGAATCTGGAGGTGAATTGGACACCACGGTCAGAAACTATATTCTTCGGAACTCCATGCAGCCTGACAATTTCTTTAATAAACATATCAGCCGTCTTCGTGGCCGATGGGGTACCCTTCATTGGGAGAAAATGAGCCATTTTGGACAATCTGTCTACGACGACAAAGATGGAGGAGAAGCCTTCTGATGGGGGGAGTTCAACGACAAAATCCATTGAGATCATGCTCCATGGTCTCTCTGGGACTGGAAGAGGTTTTAACAGTCCCCAAGCTCTGGCCCGGCTGGTTTTGCTTGTAGCGCAAGTATTGCAGGAATCAATGAACCTTCTACAATCCCTGATGAGATGAGGCCACCAGAAGGTACGTAGTACCAGATCACTCGTTTTTCGTGAGCCGAAATGTCCAGCTAATTTGTGATCGTGACACAGTTCCAATACCTGTACCCTTAGTTCTTCGGGGACCACAATCTTGTTTTCATGCCAAAATAGGCCATCCTTGGTACAGGCCCCAGCGGGAGGCGTCGCCCCCATAGAAGCCTGTCTGATTCAAGAGATTAGATCTTCCTGAAGAAGCAAGAAATTCCCAGGGGGAAGGATGGTATCTGGAGGTGCGGTTTCTTCCGAATCATGGAACATTCGTGAGAGTGCGTCAGATTTAATATTTTTGGATTTTTGAAAAAAAAAGTGCCCATCTGGCCTGCCGGGGTCTTAACCTCTTAGCCGTTCTCAGGTATTCCAGGTTTTTATGGTCTGTGTAGACCAGTATGGGATAAGCAGCACCCTCCAGAAGGTAACGCCATTCCTCCAAGGCCGCCTTAAAAGCTAGGAGTTCACGGTCATCCACATCGTAGTTTCTCTCGGAAGGTGAGAGTTTTCGTGAGAAAAACCCCACAGGGTACAGAAGAGCTTTGGTGCCTTGTCGTTGTGAGAGTACGGCCCCTACTGCAATTTTGGAAGCGTCAACTTCCAACACAAATGGTAGAGCTGGGTTGGGGTGTTTTAATATAGTGGCTGAGGTAAATAGAGCCTTGAGTTCCTCGAAGGCCGACTGCGCCTTAGGAGTCCAACAAAACCGACTTCCTTGTTTGGTAAGTTCAGTAATAGGAGCAATTATCAAAGAGAACCCTTTTATGAATTTTCTATAGAAGTTGGCAAAGCCAATAAAATGTTGTACACCTTTCTTATCAATAGGTGCAGGCCAGTCCAGGATAGCAGATACCTTTTGGGGATCCATCTTGATGCCCTCAGGGGAGATGATCAGGCCCAGAAACTGAATGCATTGAAGCTCAAACTCACATTTCTCAAGTTTTGCATAGAGCCCATGTTGCCTAAGTCGGGTGAGAACATTTCGCACATGCCTGCGGTGGTCGGTCAGAGAGGCAGAGAAAATCAAAATATCGTCCAGATAGACTATGACATAGAGGTCTAGGAAGTCACGGAATACGTAGTTGACAAAGTGCTGGAAGGTGGCTGGTGCGTTGCACAGGCCAAAGGGCATGACAAGGTACTCATAGTGCCCGAATCGAGTACGAAAAGCTGTTTTCCACTCATCCCCTTCTCTTATGCGAATTAAGTTGTATGCCCCGCGGAGATCCAGCTTGGTGAAAACTCTTGCGGTTCCCAGTCTCTGGAATAACTCGGGTACTAAGGGTAACAGGTATCTGTTCTTTACAGTAATTTTGTTTAATTCCCGGTAGTCGATACAGGGACGTAGGGTGTGGTCCTTGTTCTCCACGAAGAAAATGCCTGCACTGGCTGGAGACGTGGAAGGGCAGATAAACCCTTTCTTTAAGTTCTCGTCAATGTAGTTTTTTAAGGTGCCCAGCTCCTGCTCAGTTAGTGGAAAAATCCTTCCAAAGGGAACTTCGGTTCCAGGTAAAAGTTCTATTGGGCAGTCATAAGGCCTGTGAACTGGAAGAGTCTCTGCCTCCTTCTTACTGAAGACATCCTGGAAGTCCCGATAGGCCTTGGGAAGAGATGGGCAAAGTTTGGTATCCGAATCCATACAAAGACATTGAGTCGGTGAGACGGGGGTCCCACGTAAGCAATGTTGCCTGCAGTAGTCAGATGATAATTGGATTCTTCCTGTGGACCAGTCAATGCCGGGGTTATGTGCCTGTAGCCAGGGCATTCCGAGAATGATTGGGAAGAGAGGGGAGGAGATGACATCCAAACGTAAGAGTTCCTGATGTTCCGGGCCTATAGTGGCCAGTAGCGGAACAGTCTCACAGGTGACTGGACCTGAACTAAGGGTAAAGCCATCAGCTAGGAATACTGCAAGACCCTGGGTCTTAGGTTGAAGAGGAATGCCATGATTATTGACAAAGGTTTGATCGATGAAGCCACTGCATGCTCCAGAGTCAATAATGACCGACACCGGGATGTTCTTTCCGGGAAGCTGTAATACAACAGAGATAGTCAAATGGTTACCAGGTTTGGGCAAAACAGATGCACAAGCGGAAGAAGACGTCAGACACTTACGTATCTTGTTAGGGCAGGTCCTCACAAAATGTCCTTGTTCCCCGCAATACAGGCATAGGTTGTGCGTACGTCTGCGCATCTTCTCTTCCGGGGTAAGGGATGGCCGGAGCAGACCAAGCTGCATGGGTTCGGGTGCTTCCGTGGCTGAAGTAGAGGAGAGAGGCAATTGGTTGGGGGAACTGGGAACTCTAGGGAGCATCCAAATAGGACGAGGGTGACCAGAGGACCTCTCAGAGAGTCTTTCTCTCAGACGTCGGTCAATTTGAATAGATAGGTTAATAAGTTCATCCAGACTCTGGGGTATCCCAACATGTGCCAGTTCATCCTTAAGGGGATCAGATAACCCTATCCGAAATTGATGACGCAAGGCAGCGTCGTTCCACTCTGTATCAGAGCTCCAACGACGAAACTCAACTGCGTAGTCTTCGGCCGCTCTGCGGCCTTGCTGCAGGGAATGCAGGGCTGCCTCAGCAGTAGTAGTAAGCTGAGGGTCCTCGTACAATTGGGACATTGCCAGGAAGAAAGCGTCCAGGGTATCTAAGGATCTGGACTTCTGCTCCATGAGCCCAAGTCTGGGGCTCGCCGGACAGCAGTGCAATGACAAATCCCACCTTAGTGGCATCCAGAGAGAACGTGCGAGGCTGTAGCGCAAAGTAAAGTTTGCAGGCGTTACGGAAGGCCCGGTATTTGCGACGATCTCCAGTAAATTTCTCAGGTGTGGGTACCCTGGGTTCCTGAGGGAGCATTACTACGGAGGGTGCTGAGGAGAGTCCGGCAGATGGTGCCCCCTGGGGGGGGAGGAGCAGCTGAGAGGGCTTGGACCTGACCCTCTAATCTGGTGTAGCCTTATTGTAGGCTCTTGACTGCTTGGGTAAGGCCCGCAAGGTGCCTACAAAGTTCATCCATGGGGGAGGCCCCCTGCCCGGACTCGGTCATGGCTGCCTGGTACTGTCAAGTCTCTCACTTACCAGACCGGAGAGTCCACTTGGGCAGAGGGTAGGCTCCCTTACGTATCCGACTCGCAGCCCCTGGTAGAGCAGACAGGAGGCCCAGGAGTGCGGAGTGGTATGAGAGCCTGTGCCGGAGTCCGTGTTCCGGAGGTTAGCAGTCTTCAATAAGCAGATTATAGTCAGCGGCACAGACAACAGATGCTGAGCAGGAGCTGGAGACAGGTTAGTGCACAAGCTGGGTTTGGCAACAGGCGGGCAGCAGAGGTACAGAAGGAGCAGGCAGAAGCAAAGTCAAAACAGGCCGGGGTCAAATGCAGGCGGAGGTCAGGAGAGTCCAAAAGGCAAGCTGGGTCGTCAACAGATCAGGAACACAGGAATCACAGGAACTAGGAACAGGAAACAGGAACTAGGCACAGAGCTGTTGATCAGGCAGCACTGATCAGAGGGAGAAGCAAGCCTAAATAGGCTGATTGGCGCCAAACGCCGCGTTCGTGCATGCACCGTTACGCACAGGCACCCGCACGTGCCCGAGCGCGCCCCCGGACAGCGGCATGCACACCAGCACCACCAGGCGAACACATAGCGGCGCCCATAGGCATACGCACCCGTGCACCACCGCGTCCACCAATGCCACCTGGCATGCCAACACCAGTGCCCATAGAAGCAGGCGCCCGAGCACCCGCAGGAAAGCATGCACCAACGCGCCCCGGCGCGCGACGACGCCCATTCAGGTAAGCTCTCTGACATCAGCCTAGATTTGAACCATATATGGGCAGGCTGAATGTACCCATCCATCGATCGACTTGGGTAAACCAGCATGTCGGATTATCAGCATGTAATTATTGCCAGTGGCTATAGCAGCTAGCAATAATCACTAGCGACTGCTGCTGGAGGAATCGCTGGTTGGGGGGGTATTGAGCTATTTTCTTTCCTGCAACCACGCACTGTCTATGGCCTGCCTTAGTCTTTACAATATCTTCAATATGTGTGCTGCTGATTGTTTGTGAATCAGTGGTAGCTATGCTGCTCCAAACTTGCCTTTTTCTCTGTAATTTTAGCTCTCATCAGGTTCATGCCCAAGAGTGCATCCCCATTCAGCTGTTCCACTTGTCAAGTGGAAATGAACGGCCCCCACACTGATCCTGTCACCAATGTAAAATCAGCTCCAAAAGATAGGTTCATCTTTTGGACAGGGGCGGCCGCTCATGCAGGGTGCACGGGCGCCGACCCCCCCCCCAATCCATGCGCCCAGCCCCTAATCTACATGCAGGGCGTCGGATGCATAGATTTCAAAAGGTTTTTTTGGAAGCACATGATTAGAGCCTGAGGCTCCAATTGGCTTAAAAAAAGGGTGGGCTCTGGCCGCAGAGCGGCGATTGATCAAGCGATGGGAGGGGGTTTGGTGGTGGTCGGATGGCTGGCTGGGTGGGGGCCGTGGGCCGCCCACCCCAAGAAATTTGAGCACCAGCCACCACTACTTCTGGAGCATGTTACACTTTACATCCATACTTAGCTGCCCCAACACCCCCCTTCTCTATCCTCCCTGTGACACTGCACCCACTGCCACATTTTGAAAACAGCACACATAGCCGTATCATTTATTCACAAGAATCTGTGAATGAAAAAACTACAAGTCCCATCTATCACTACGGCAGATGGACTTGTAGTTTGAATGGGCCATGAGCATACTGATTAGCACTCTTGTAGTCCACTCACGCTCCTTCCAGCTTGCAAGCTGGCAGCCCATACAGAGGTACGGTTGAAAGCTAGAGGGAAACTGTGCAGGAGACGGAAATTGCACCCGCAAATTGCTGATCACAGGTGCAATACTTTGAGGGCTCCTGTCAAAAAAATTATAATTGCACATTTTTTAACCTGCAAGAAATGTGCATTTATTATTTTTTTTAGTAAAAAGTGAACTTAGCCTTTATTGTAATAAGTAGAGAATTCACAATATCGTCTCAACTGTCCATTTCCTGTCCAATGCGTTTCACCCCACAAAGAGCATAATTATGATATCAGTGTGCGACTGTTGATTGTACAGCCACAAATAAGGAAATTCTCACATTAAAATGTGCAAACTTGACAATGCACAGTCCCTACTACCAAGTGACCACTACACTAGTCAATCTAGAGGGATTCTTCAAATTCAATAAAAAGTGTAGTACTTTCTGTTGCTGCACATTCAAGGCAAATTGTATGCATTTCCTCAGTGATAGTTTATAATATTTACTAAGGCAAAAATCCTGGAAATCATGTCAGACAAAACACAGACACTGAAAGGACATGATTTTTTAATGACATTTCTGCATATAAAATTCTTAATGAATACAGCAGGATCATCTAGTCTTGTCTCCATATATTTCCCCCTGTCTCAGTTACATTTTGTATTGCAAATCATGCTGTTAAAAATATTTTAATTTATTTAGAAAAAGTTTTACAGTTAGCTCAACTGGGAGATAAAACTTGGTTATTAGGAAAGAAGGCTAGTGCCTGTTCTGCGGATTGTATGAATAAAGTAGATACTGTAACCAGGGTACTTAACCATACAGTATATTACAAATATTAACCCATTGATGAGGTAGTTCTTCTAGGTTCCATTTTAGAATGACTCAGGCATAGAACCTTATTTATGCCCCTGTTTATATGCACCAAAATAATATTCAAGCACTTTACAGAGGAAATTGAACCTTATGTTCCAAAAGAGCTTATACTCTGTGTTTTTTTTGGATTGTGAAAGCAAAGTGCAGCCCTTAGAGGAGACCCACACAAATACTGAGAGAGCAAGCATGCTTATTTCTACTGCTAAACAATTTTAAAGCCCAACTCAGCCAACTGACCCCTCCCCCATGCTCTGTATTTTGCTTACTATCCAGTTTTGCATTTGCATAATATTAGTTTTTTTGCATTTTTTGCCGGAGCTGAATGCATATTTGTCATCAAGGTAGATTTGTGGATGATATACTATATTACCAAAAGTATTGGGACCCCTGGCTTTACACGTACATGAACTTAACTGGCATCCCAAACTTAGTCTGTAGAGTTCAATATTGCATCGGCCCACCCTTTGCAGCTATAACAGCTTCAACTTTTCTGGGAAGGTTGTCCACAAGGTTTAGGAGTGTGTCTATGGGAATGTTTGACCAGTCAGGTTCCTCCTCCCCAAATTGGCTCATTCATGTCTTTATGGACCTTGCTTTGTGCACTGGTCCAAATCATTTGGTGGAGGGGGGATTATGGTGTGGGGTTGTTTTTCAGGGGTTGGGCTTGGCCCCTTAGTTCCAGTGAAGGGAATTCCTAAGGCATCAGCATACCCATTTTGGACAATTTCATGCTCCCAACTTTGTGGGAACAGTTTGGGGATGGTCCCATCCTGTTCCAACATGACTGTGCACCAGTGCACCAAGCAAGGTCCATAAAGACATGGATGAGTGAGTATGGGGTGGAGGAACTTAACTAGCCTGCACAGAATCCTAACCTCAAGCCTATAGAACACCTTTGGGATGAATTCAAGTGGAGACTGCGAGCAAGGCCTTCTTGTCCATATCAGTGCCTGACCACACAAATGTGATTCTGGAAGAATGGTCAAACATTCCCATAGACACACTCCTAAACCTTGTGGACAGCTTTCCCAGAAGAGTTGAAGTTGTTATAGCTGCAATGGGTGCGCCAACTCAATATTGAATACTACAGACTAAGATTGGGATGCCATTCAAGTTCATGTGCGTGTAAAGGCAGGCGTCCCAATACTTACGGTAATATAGTGTAGGTTACTTTCTGGATAGAATTTTATTTTATGTAATGAGTAGCTGGTATGCAAGTCACAAAGATACTTTTGGAAACAGAATTCCTATTTTGGTACAGATCCAAAACATGAAGTAACCCTGTCACAAACCTAGGAAATTCAAATTGAGCACCACATGAAAAAAGGTGACTTTTCTAGTAAAAGTCAGGGGTAGCCCTGCCCCCTTAATATTTTCCAAACGTTTGTATTGGTTCGACTTTTGTCCGGTAAAGGAAAATTATATAATATAGAGTGCACATTAGCATATATATATTGTCCAAATAAAAACCCAATAAGCTATCTAGAGGAAAATTAATAAAGTTCAAAGGATATGTGATTTTAGTGGGAGATTTTAATTTTTGCCTGAACCCAAACACAGATAGTACGTCAAAAATATGGGTGATGAACCAACAGATAGGTAGAATTAAAAAAGGTCTTGCACCAAAACCAAATGGTAGATATCTGGAGGATGCAACATCCGAAAACACTAGACTACACATTTTATTCCCCAGTACATGGGACATCCTCTAGAATCTCTTACATATTGGTAAATATGACTTCTGAAAGTAGTGGGAATATCAAATATCGACATAACATCTATTTCAGATCACGCCCCAGTATTAATGAAATTGAGGATACCAGGAATAAATAAAAAGCTTGCAATAAAAGAAAGAAGTAAGAAAAGGGAAATATTATTAAAATAAATATTCAACCTCGAACAAAAACATAATCAAAAAATGGATATGGAGGTACAGTGCACATTGGTAAAAAAGAGATATGCTTAAAAAATTAATGGAAAGAGTTTATAACAGAATAAGTAAGGAAAGATACCAATGGGCAAATAAAAATAACTAACGAGAATGTTAAGAAAGAAAGAATCTAGAAATTTTATAGAGAAAAAAAAAAGCCAAAGAATGAGAGATGTATTCTCAACCTCAAAAATAGCGTTAGTTTTTCAAAAATACTATAGTACACTATATTCCAAGTTATAGGCCAATAGCATTACTAAACACAGATATTAGGATATTTGCTAAAATACTTTCAACAAGGATGAAGGTTCTAATGAGAGAATGGATACATCCTGATCAGGTCAGCTTTGTCCCAGGAAGAGAGGGGAGGGACAATGGGGTAAGAACACCATTACTGCTGAATAAAATGAGTGCAAATAGGTCCCCAGCTCTCCTCATGTCAATAGGTGCTGAAAAAGCTTTTGGCAGAGTAGACTGGGTATTTATGATGAGTATATTAGAGGCGCTAGGAATTGGCCCACTGATGTTAAACTGGATTAAAACATTGTACAATTATCCTAACGCAACAGTAAGGATAAAATGGAATGTCGTCAGCACCATTTGAAATGTTTAACAGAACAAGACAGGGATGTCCCCTATCCCCTCGTCTGTCTGCTCTCTCCTTGGTACCTTTATTGACAACAATACGCAATAGTGTAGATATAAAAGGAATTAGGATTGGAGATGAGAATCATAAAGTAGCGGCATGTGCAGATGATGTCCTAGTCTACATCTCCAGCCCTAAGAGAACATTAGCAAATTTGATGACAATCTTGAAAAATTTACGGAGAAATGTCGAATTTCGAAATTAACTAGGCAAAATCAGAGATTCTGAACATAAATGTAAGCAAAAGGGAAGAACAGAAGTTAAAACAAGAGTTCCCATTTACATGGCAGACATCAGATCTGAAATATCTAGGAATAAAACTGACTACAACTCTGGAAAAACTGTATCAAATAAACTACATACCACTCCTGAATGAGATGAATTCAGTAATAAAAAGTGTATCATCTAGACCTATTTCCTGGATCGGACGAGTAAACTTGATAAAAGGGATAAATATTACCCAAAATATTATATAAATTCCAAATGTTGCCAATCCCACTCCCTTTGAAATATTTTGGAACAATAAACGTGATTATAACAAAATATATTTGGCAGAATAGGAAACAGAGAATACAATTCTCGGTTCTGAGCAAAAATAAACTTCAAGGGCGAATGGCTGAAGAAAGTTAAAGCGGAGTTCCACACAAAAATGGAACTTCCGCTTTTCGGAACCCTCCCCCCCTCTGGTGTCACATTTGGCACCTTTCAGGGGGAGGTGGGTGCAGATACCTGTCTAAGACAGGTATTTGCACCCACTTCCGGCATAGACTCCCATGGGAGTCTATGCCTCTTCCTGTCCCTCCGCAATGTCTCCTGGGAAACACACAGCTCCCAGGAAATAGCAGGGACCAGTTACAATGCGCAGCGCGACTCGCGCATGAGCAGTAGGGAACCGGGAAGTGAAGCCGCAACGCTTCACTTCCTGATTCCCTCACCTAGGATGGCGGCGGCAGCTGCCGAGAACCAAGCGGGTTCTCGGCGTCGCCTGCCGACATCGCTGGACCCTGGGACAGGTAAGTGGCCATTTATTAAAAGTCAGCAGCTGCAGTATTTGTAGCTCCTGGCTTTTAATATTTTTTTTTTGCGGTTTGGGTGGACTCCCTCTTTAAAGAGGAAGTAAACCCTAATGGGTTTACTTCCTCTTTGTTTCCCTGCAAAGGTAAAGCATAATGGACTACTATGCATCGCATAGTAGCCCATTATGTGTCACTTACCTGAAACCGAAGCCTACGATGTCCCCGATTTCCTCGCTGGCTGGAAACGTCCATTTTCCTTCCGGGGTCACGGACTCCGACTCTGTGACTGGCCAGAGTTGCAAGACGTCACTCCCGCAGATGCGTGCACGACCTTTACTTGGAGCGGCACAGCGTGAGATTTCTAAAGTGCGCATGCGCCGAATAGGTCGGCACATGCGCAGAAGAAATCCTTGTATGGGGAATTGTAAATATCTCCTAAACCGTGTAGGTTTAGGAGATATTTACAGCACCTACAGGTAAGCCTTAATATAGGCTTACCTGTAGGTAAAAATGTGTTGTAAGGATTTACAACCACTTTAAATGTTGATGTAAAATGGAACAGCTTCGAAATAGTGACTGGGATGAGAGTGGAATAAGTGGGGATCTATGGGATAGTAGGACAGAGTTTAAAAAAAAAGAAGAAATATGCAGAGATGCTGGTTCTAGGAGGATTAGGGCCCGAATAAAATAGGAATGAAAAAACACAGGGTCAAGAAGGCAAGTTGAGGAGGTGGGGGGGGGGGGGGCGTAATTAATAACAATTCTGTAAGTTGGAAGATTTTATCTGTTTTATATTATGTTTTTCTATGTGTGGAATTGTTGAAAAATAATAAATCTTTGTGTCCGGTAGAGTCAAGCTCCATCTATACAGAAACCCTGAGATTAGTTAATACATTTTGCTGCCTATATCTCAGTGGATCATGTTAACATGGTTTTTACTGATGTTTTTTCTTTTTATATGCACTGCTTGAATTGCCTGTTTTTGTGAAAGGTTCATTTAAAAACATATTTTATTTACTAGTGCGTTAAAATACACAGTCACAGATTAGTCGGTTTTTTAGCTTTTATATTTGGCAATTTCATGCTTTTCCCAGAATTCTTCATTAGAGTCAAAACTAGAAGAAAACAGAACAGAACTAGATTAAATAAGGACAGATTCGTGCAGTAAAAACTCCCTTGCTCATATGTCCAACGTGTCGTGCTTTCCATTTGCATTCGATCTGACATTTGTTGTCTATGGTAAATTATCCTGTGTTGACTTTTCACATGAAGGCGCCAAGGTCCCGCGTGTTCCAGCAATAAGAATTACAAGCACCAGGCGGGAATACAAGTTATCTTTAAACCACCATAAGGAAAAAATAATAATTCTCTTAATTAGACAGAAACACTTGAGTAGAGGGTCTGTGGACCATGCGAAGAGGCAAACACAATTTAACATTATGTTTATTTTCATTAAAGTGTTTAAATAAAAATCAGTTCTGTGAATAAAGGTAATTTACAATTACCCGATTTGTCTGCTGGTAACTTTCGCCATGTTCACCTCCTTCCATAACTTCAGAAATGGTAAAAACCATTTGCAGTGTGAAGGAAGTATTGTCTTAATTTAATTACTTCTGTCTGAAGCCAAGAGTCGCACTCCAATCAATTTTACATATATTCAAATGCCAGCTGAATAAGAGATGGAAAATCTGTGTGCTGTATAAATATGACCAACCTGGCCACATGTGTTTTTAAAGGGAGCCGACACATTTTTGAGTTCTTATTAAATTTTCCTGAAATTAACATTTGACATGACTTTTAGATTTTACTTGTTTGCTGTTCAGTAATTTGATCATGGTTATTCATACAGATATATGCAGATATGAAAATACTTTCTTGATAGGGTGACATTCCAAAAGCCAGCACCTTTAAAAAAACAATGTTAGCAAAGACAACTTCCATATTGCTATCTTCCCTGATTGTTTTAAAACCATACACCATTGCATTTTTCTAATGTATTTCTCTGCAAATTTAAAAATTAAAGTGCTTGATGCAATACTCACCCAATCTATAACCCAATGGGGGTTATTTACTAAAGGCAACTCCACTTTACACTACAAGTGTATTGCAAGTTCACTAAAAGCACACACTTGGAAGTTCAGTTGCTGTAGATCTGAGGGGGACATGCAAGGAAAATAAAAAAACAGCGTTTTAGCTTGCACATGATTGGATGATAAAATCAGCAGAGCTTCCCCTCATTTCAGATCTTCCCCTCAGATCTACAGTGACTGCACTTCCAAGTACACTTGCAGTGCAGAGTGGATTTGCCTTTAGTAAATCAACCCCTGTGTCTTGCAGACTCTGTGATCCAGTTCCCTTTTTTAAACAACCCACTATCTGTGAGCCCAGTGGGTGGGATTTACTAAAACCTGAGCGCTCAGAATCTGGTGCAGCCCGTTTATAGAAACCAATCAGCTTCCAGGTTTTATTGCGAAAGCTTAAGGCTCCATTTACACCTGAGCTTATCAATTTACTGGCTTTTTTCAGGCGTTTTTTTAAGCATTTTTGCAGCATTTTACAAGCTTTTTTTAACCACTTCCGCCCTGGAAGAATTTACCCTCTTTCTGAACGTGGCACTTTTTGCGATTCAGCACTGCGTCGCTTTAACTGACAATTTTGCGGTCATTCGATGTTGCACCCAAATAAAATTGACGTCCTTTTTTTCCTACAAATAGAGCTTTCTATTGGTGGTATTTGATCACCTCTGCAGTTTTTATTTTTTGTGCTATAAACAAAAAAAGGGCGACAATTTTGAGAAAAAATTCTATATTTTTTACATTTTGCTATAATAAATATCCCCCCAAAAATATATAAAAAACTATTTTTTTCCTCAGTTTAGGCCAATATGTATTCTTCTACATATTTTTGGTAATAAGTGTATATTGATTGGTTTGCGCAAAAGTTATAGCGTCTACAAAATAGGGGATAGTTTTATGGCATTTTTGTAATTTTTTTTTTTTTACTAGTAATGGCGGTGATCTGTGATTTTTATCAGGACTGCGACATTATGGCGGACACGTCGGACAATTTTAACACATTTTTGGGACCATTAGCATTAATACAGCGATCAGTGCTATAAAAATGCATTGATTACTGTAAAAATTTCACTGGCAGTGAAGGGGTTAACAATTTGGGATGATCAAGGGGGTAATGTGTTCCCTAGTGTGTGTTCTAACTGAAAGGGGGATGGGACTGTGCAGGGAAGAGATAGATCACTGTTCATACTCTGTATGAACAGGCGATCTGTCACTTCTCCCCTCAGAGAACCGGAAACTGTGTGTTTACACACACACAGATGTCGGTTCTCCGTGTCCCCCGAGCAATCGCGGGAGCCCGGCGGTGATCACGACCGCCAGGCACTCACATCGGCTCCGTGGGCGAGCAGGGGGCAAACGCACATGCGCCCCTAGTGGCCACAGGGCAAAGTGACGTTACATAATGTTGTTTCGCCCAGCCGAGCCATTCTGCCGCAGTACAACTACGGCGGCTGGTTGTCAAGTGGTTAAAGCGTTTTCGAAGCGTATAACAAGTGTTTAACAGCTGCAGATATTTTTTTTAATAGAAAGCACTAGGGGGGGAGGAAATTGGGGGCATAGGGTTGTTGTTTGAGCAGAAAACAAGTGACAAAAACGCTTGTAAAACGCTCAAGTCAGGCGTTTTCTGCACTCAAATGATTGTAATCTGTCAAAAAGAAGGTCATGTACTTTTTTGAGCACCAAGTGTTTTGCTCAGAATGCTCAGATGTGATCAAGGGTCATTGAAATGAAGTGGATTTACCTTCTTGAGCGTTTTAGAACTGCAAGCTTTAAGCAGAAAATCGTGTGAACGGGGCCTTATAGAACAAGTTGATGTTAGAAGCTGATTGGCTATCATGCACAGCTGCACCAGATTCTGATGTACCAGTATTAGTAAATCTCCCCCAGTTCTGTCCTCTGTCTTTAAGAGAACTCAACCTGACCAAGGAAGACCGGAAGAAAGGTATAATAAATACACGGAGGCATTTTTAAATATCAATACTTATTGAAAAGACTATCTATGGTAATATTATATACTTTATATTAAATATATACTTTATATATACACAATATACACACACGCAAATGAACTTTAATGGCATCCCAGTCTTATGCCCCGTACACACGGTCGGATTTTCCAACGGAAAATGTGTGATAGGACCTTGTTGTCGGAAATTCCGACCGTGTGTGGGCTCCATCACACATTTTTCATCGGATTTTCCGACACACAAAGTTTGAGAGCAGGATATAAAATTTTCCGACAACAAAATCCGTTGTCGGAAATTCCGATCGTGTGTACACAAATCCGACGGACAAAGTGCCACGCATGCTCAGAATAAATAAAGAGATGAAAGCTATTGGCCACTGCCCCGTTTATAGTCCCGACGTACATGTTTTACGTCACCACGTTCAGAATGATCGGATTTTCCGACAACTTTGTGTGACCGTGTGTATGCAAGACAAGTTTGAGCCAACATCCGTCGGAAAAAATCCTAGGATTTTGTTGCCGGAATGTCCGAACAAAGTCCGACCGTGTGTACGGGGCATTAGTCCGTAGGGTTCAGTATTGAGTTGGCCCACCCTTTTTTGTTATAACAACTTCAACTTTTCTGGGAAGGTTGTCCACAAGGTTTAGGAATGTGTCTATGGTCATGTTTTCCCATTCTTTCAGAAGCACATTTGTGAGGTCAGGCACTGATGTTGGACGAGAAGGCCTGGCTCACAGTCTCTGCTCTAATTCATCCCAAAGGTGTTCTATCGACTTGAGGTCAGGACTCTGTGCAAGCAAGTCAAGTTCCTCCACCCCAAACTTGCTCATCCATGTCTTTACGGACCTTACTTTGTGCACTGGTCTAAATAATTTGGTGGAGGGAGGATTATGGTGTGGGGTTGTTTTTCAGGGGTTGGACTTGGCCCCTTAGTTCCAGTGAAGGGAACACTTAAGGTGTCAGCATACCAAGACATTTTCATGCTCCATACTTTGTGGGAACAATTTGGGGATAGCCCATTCCTGTTCCAACATGACTGCGCACCAATGCACAAAGAAGGGGTTCATAAAGATATGAAACAGTAAAAACGTGGATGAGATCTCTGTAGGATCTCTGTAGGATGCAATAATTTTACTTCAAAAGTCAATCTTCATAAAAAAATCTGATAAATTCAAACAAGCAACTGTACAGTTTCAAGCATTACAATTCTGTTTATCAAGCTATCTGTGATCACAGACAGTGGCATTGCTATAGGGGTGCGGGGGGTGTGGCCCGCACCTGGGTGACACCCGCCAGAGGGTGAAACCCGGCTCAGACTGGCAACGGAGCTATAATGAGAGGGGCGCCGCGACTCCCTCCTTCCCTTCCGATCTCCTCCCCTCTGCTCCATGCGATATGCGGGGAGGGAGTGAGGCAGAGATAGACTGGGTGCCTGGGGTCTGATCGTCCCCACACACACCTCCACAGGCACGGCTGCAATCAGATCTCTGTCCCGGCCAGCTGCACTCACTGCTGCTCCCTCCTCGGCTCTGACGTGTACACAGGCTGGGAGGAAGAGCCAAGGAGGTGGAGGGACACCATCCGCGCTACAGCACCTGCCCAGAGGTATGCAACAGGAGTATTGCAGAGGAGGGGGACATAGTGGTTGGGTGGGGGGGGGGGGGCTTGGCAGGTAACAATTATGCTGCCAGGAGTGATTTTAGGGGGGTTAGAGAATAGGTGCTAGGGGGTGCTCTTTGTTTTGGGTTAGAGAGGACTTTTACTAGAAGTAGGAGGAGGGCAGATTTGAAGTTTGACCCCCTCCCCCCAGCGCGATTCCTCTCCCCTCCCAAAGCACCCCCTAGCACATATCCTTTAACCCCCCCCTCCCATCCTGGCTCCATCCACCCCCCAATCCCATTACGGCTCCATCCACCCCCGATCCCATACCCGCTCAACCCTCCCCCGTGATCCTGATCCCATCCTGGCTCCATCCATCCCCTGATCCCATCCTGGCTCCATTCATTCCCCGATCCCATTCCAGTTCTTTCCATCACCCCGATCCAATCCCGGCTCCATCCATCCCCCAATCCCATCCCACCTCCATCCATTGTGGTAGGTTAAGGGGGGAGAGCCGCACCGATGCACTAGCCTGTTTAGTGCCGGGAGGGGTGACACCATGTATTACCTCACCAGGTGACACCAACCCTAGTGACCCCACTGATCACAGATAGTTTGATAAAGAGTGCTGTAATGCTTTGCAATTTGAATTTATCTGATTTTGTATGAAGATGTACTTTTGAAGTAAAATTATTGCATCATACAGAGATTTCATCCTCGTTTCTGCTCTCTCTCTCTCTCTCTCTCTCTCTCTCTCTCTCTCTCTCTCTCTCTCTCTCTCTCTCTCTATATATATATATATATATATATATATATACAGTATGTATATGCTGGTCATTTTAAATTGAGGCAACTAAAATTATATGTAACCTCTCTGTTCATTCATCTTTTCATCATATACTCAGTAAAGATACAGGATTTTTTAAATAAAATATGTTGACGCTTGTTTGACTATGTCCCTATTTGTAGCTACATACACAAGGCCACCCCCCCCCCCCCCCCCACACACACACACCCTTACCCTGTATACAGCCATATTCACAAAATCACGCCTGATATAACCATGCCCACAAAATCAGACCCTGAAACAATCAGTCACATACTTTTGATATGGTCTGGATGGCACCTGCAATAGCTAAGAGAGACAGCAAGGGGGCACCAATCTAAGTGCAGCAAGGGGGAGAGGTAGGTACAGCACACAATAAATGGCAGCTCACAGTGTGTGGATGATCTCATGCATTACAGTTATGGGTACGTCTGCTGCTGGGAGGACTTGTAGCAGCAGCTCCATCTTGGGATCCTGGATGCCTCAACTTCCCAGCTGAAGATGCACTGGTGACTGTAATACATGAGATCATCCACACACTGTGAGCTGCCATTTATTGTGTGCTGTATCTACCTCTCCACCTTGCTGCACTTAGATTGATGCCCCCTTGCGGTCTCTCTTAGCTATTGCAGGTGACATCCAGACCATAACAAGTGTATTTATTGTGACAGTTTCCTTTGTGTCTTCCCCAGCTGGGAATCCTTTTGAGAACCATGATAAGCATAATTCATCTTACTTTATGTGAGTTGCTAATTGTCTTCCTTTAATAAATGTTTACACACCCACTACACTTAGGGGTTGATTTACTAAAGGCCAATAGACTCTGCACCTTGGAAAGTGCAATTGCACTCTGCAAGTGCAGTTGCTCCAGAGCTTAGTAAATGAGGTAAAGCTTCACTTTGCAAGGAATACCCAATTACATGCAAGGAAAATTTAAAAAAAACAGCATTTTTGCTTGCACATGATTGGTTGATTAAAGTCAGCAGAGCTTCTGCTCATTTACTAAACTCTGGAGCAACTGCTCTTGCCATGTGCAACTGCACTTTCCAAAGTGCACAGTCTTTTTGCCTTTAGTAAATCAACCCCTTAGGCTGCGCACTTTGCTCTTTTTATCAGTTTGCCACTTAGAGATCTGTTCAGTCTCTCAGAAGTGTTGTATTAAGTGTTCTGGATTGGATTCTTCAGCGGTTACTAAAGCCATAGGATATATCCCGAGGTTTTGGGCCACACTGTTCTTTCCATCAATGTACTTTGTCCCATCCCAGGCTGAACTCTTTGCTCCATATTGACATTTTTTTATCCTACATACTTTTGGACTGAGGGGCAGACATTTAAAATAGTAAAAATGAGTAAATAGTGCACATAGTGCAGAGATATGGTGTAAGTAATACACAAAGTCAGGGATAAGGAATAAGTAATGC
The DNA here is from genome assembly GCA_037952925.1 of Lithobates clamitans. Taxonomy (NCBI): domain Eukaryota; kingdom Metazoa; phylum Chordata; class Amphibia; order Anura; family Ranidae; genus Lithobates; species Lithobates clamitans. Next base: position 4,877,790 of record JBBGZY010000011.1, on the reverse strand, counting down.
ACACAGTGCTAAATTTAAGAATAAGTGATGCACAGAGTGCAGTGGTCAGAAATATGCAATGCACAGCCTGCAGGTGTCAGGCGTAAGTAATGCACAGGGATTGATTTACTAAAGACAAATATGCTGTACACTGCAAATGTACCCACAAGTGCATGTTAAGTGCAGTTGCTCTAGATCATTTTAGGGAAGCCCTAACATGAGGGGAAGCTCTGCTGATTTCTTTCATCCACTCTGTTTTTTTTTTATTTTCTTTGCATGTTCCCCTCAGATCTAAAGCACCTGCACTTTCAGTGCACAGACAATTTACCTTTAATAAATCAACCCCACAGAGTGTATGAGTCAGAGGTAAGTAGTGGTCAAAGTGTAGAGGGCAGGAGTAAGTAATACACAAAATACGCAGATCAAAAGCAGGTTATGCACAGAGTGCATTGGTCAGGAGTAAGTAATGCACAGGATGCAGAGATTAGAAATAAGCAATGTTCAGGAGTCAGGAGTAAATAATAAAAGAAGTGCAGGAGTCGGGAGTAAGTGACACTAGAAAATTGTGTAAGAAAGGGTGTTAGAATAAAACAGGGAGCATTTCTATGTTGATTTCACTAATACGTTGGGAAAGGCACCATTCCCTGGTTCACGTCTCCCGTTTTCCCTGTTAGGGTAGGATATACAGTGCCTTGCAAAAGTATTCACCCCCCTTGGCATTTTTTGTGTTTTGTTGCCTCACAACCTGAAATTAACATGGATTGTTTAAGGATTTGCATCATTTAATTTACAGAACATGCCCACAACTTTGAAGATGTTTTTTTTTATTGTGAAGCAAACAACAAAGAGGACAAAATAACAGAAAAAGTCAATGTGCATAACTATTCATCCCCCTAAAGTCAATACTGTGTAGAGCCACCTTTTGTGGCTATCACAGCTCCAAGTCACTTTGGATAAATCTCTATGAGCTTGCCACATCTTACCACTGGGATTTTTGCCCATTCCTCCTTACAAAACTGCTCTAGCTCCTTCAAGTTGGATGGTTTGCGCTTGTGAACGGCAAGTCTGACCACAGATTTTCTATTGGATTGAGGTCTGGGCTTTGACTAGGCCATTCTAACACATTTACATGTTTCCCCTTAAACCACTGAAGTGTTGCTTTAGCAGTGTGTTTAGGGTCATTGTCCTGCTGGAAGGTGAACCTCCGTCCTAGCCTCAAATCATACACAGAGTGGTAAAGGTTTTGCTCAAGAATATCCCTGTATTTAGCACCATCCATCTTTCTCTCAACTCTAACCGGTTTCCCAGTCCTGACTGCTGAAAAACATCCCCACAGCATGATGCTGCCACCACCATGTTTCACTGTGGGGATGGTGTTCTTTAGGTGCTCTGATTTGTTGGGTTTGCACCAGACATAGCATTTTCTTTGATGGCCAAAAAGTTCAATTTTAGTCTCATCCGACCAGAGCCCCTTCCTCCATACATTTTGCGAGTCTCCCACATGCCTTTTCGCAAACTCAAAACGTGACATTTTGTTTTTTGCTGAAAGTAATGGCTTTCTTCTGGCCACTCTGCCATAAAGCCCAACTCTATGGAGTGTACGGCTTATTGTCGTCCTATGTATAGATACTCCAGTCTCTGCTGTGGAACTCTGCAGCTCCTCCAGGGTTACCTTAGGTCTCTGTGCTGTCTCTGTGATTAATGCCCTACTTGCCCGGTCCGTGAGTTTTGGTGTGCAGCCGTCTCTTGGCAGGTTTGCTGTTGTGCCATGTTCTTTCCATTTGGTTATGATAGATTTGATGGTGCTCCTAGGGATCATGAAAGATTTGGATTTTTTTTATAACCTAACCCTGACCTGTACTTCTCAACAACATTGTCCCTTACTTGTTTGGAGAGTTCCTTGGTCTTCATGGCAGTGTTTAGTTAGTGGTGCCTCTTGCTTAGTTGTTGCAGCCTCTGGGGCCTTTCAAAAAGGTGTGTATATGTAATGGCAGATCATGTGACACTTAGATTGGACACAGGTGGACATCTTTTCACTAATTCTGTGACTTCTGAAGGTAATTGGTTGCACCAGAAATTTTTATGGGCTTCATAACAAAGGTGTATACATACGTACATGCCAATTATAATTTTTAATATAGTTAACGTATACATTTGTACATATGTGCATGTATGTTTAGAAAGTTTATTGTCTGTGGGGTTGAGTTACTAAAACTGGAAAGTGCAACATCTGGTACAGCTCTGCATGGTAGCCAATCAGCTTCTAACTTCAATTAAGCTTTTAAAAAAATCTGGAAGCTGATTGGCTTTATGTAGAGCTGCACCAGATTTTGCACTCGCTTTAGTAAATCAACCCCTGTGTGTATTAGATAGAGCTGTTTACCGAAAATGTTATTTTTGCACATTTGGAAATGGACTTGCAACCCACTAGTAATACATATTTTTCCATTTCAGAAATAATGCAGAAATGTATTGCTGTGGTAATCCCATACAGAGTGCTAATCTAGTATGCAAATGAACATATTTCATCAAATTAAGGATTCACACTATAACCAATAAACTTAGAAATAGGAATTGACAGGTAAAATATTGCAATTTATTTTGCTGGCTTCATGCTGTTTAGAGTAATAGTGTTTCTAGGTATTCATTTTGCACATAAGTAGCAGAGACTAACATGGTCAGAAGGGAGGGAAATGAACAACAGGCCAAAGGTCTTTAATATTAGCTCTATCACAGAGTTACTAATATTCATTTTTGCTATTATTGTCTATAAGGCACAGAGACAGTTAATCAGTTCCATGCTATAGGTGAGTAATTCATTGAGCAATGTTATGGCTTTTTCTAATAAAGTGTATCTGTAGCCATTTTTTTAAAAAGTCCAATTACAAGAAAACTTTTATTTTATAAATATGCATTGGGGCTGAAAAAAGTAGTTTAGGCTGCAATGATCACCTTTAATCCAGAGCCTCCCCCCTGCAGTACCCTTTCTTGGCCACAAGTTGTTCTCAGTCTTCCAGATTGTATGAGGACTCTACTGTGAACGCAGGGCTTCATGTCCCACTTCCTAATGGATGTCCCTCACATCAGTGCCTCTGTTTGCATTAGTAAGGATGGTCCAACTTGGAGAAAAGGTGAAGATGAAGAGAACCCTGCATTGTCATGTGACCGGACTGAAGACTTCAGAAATGGTGAGTAGAAAAACAAAGTAGAAAATCAAAAACATAAAATACAAACAGCCGGGGACAAAAGAGGTGTGTGTGTGTGTGTGAGCCAGGCTTTACATGTTAAATAGAGTGAGGAGCTGTTATGTTTTTATCATCCCTGTTTCCCTGGGGAAAAATTGGATTGGCTGGGGAGATTCGCCCTATTTGCCCCGGTTAATGTGGTCACCAATACAGAAATTTGGGAGAAATCCAAAATTTTACAATTGTCACCAAAACCAGGAATAGAGGGAAGTCACTCAATATTGACACCTGTATTATTAAAATATATATATATATTTCCAAAGCTAGGTCCACTTTAACAGCTTGTTTAAAAAACTGCTCCCAAAATTTGAATCTTATGCAAGGAATGTGTAAGAAAATTAGCAAACTATATGCAGTTGAAATGAACAAAGCAGCAGCTTTTACCATCTTATGAAGATGATGGATCAGCAAAACTCGCAAAAATGATCTTCTAAGTATGCAGTTTTTCACAATTATCCTATTTAGAAATGATTAATTAGTGACACTTACTCCGAATATATTTAAAACCAAAAATGTATTTTATAAGACAGTTTTTATAATGGTAGAAAGCAGCTCCCCTGCAGCCCACTGTATAAAGTTCTGTGCATTTAATGTATAGAATATTTTAAGCTCAGTCCCTGCAGTGACAAGCTACAAATTAATGTCAATGTTTCCGTGCCTAAAGGCAAGAGAGAGTTTCCTTGCCCCCAGTCATGTACGGTATATCTAAGCGTCAAAATTTCAACCTGGCTTCTTCCTTCAAAGTTAATGTCACTACCGGCAATAGTGGCTCAACTCCCTGTGCAGAACAGACCCCAATATGTCTTTCACTGGGGTAAAGGAAGAACACAATTCTGGCAAGTAACAAATTCTTTCTACCTTCTTAAAAATGTTGCTTGTTTTAAAGAAGAACACTGGCCTAAACAAAACTTTTCTATTTTTTTTTTTTTTTCATGGCAGAGCAGTTTAGATCTCTAAACATAAAGTTGTCTTGGTTTCTGAATCTGGGAAGGCTGTTAATATGTGAATAATCTGATTTCCATAGCCTAGCACCCGGGATAGTCCGTTTTCTGTAGACATGTGCATTCGTTTTCGTCCGAATGCATTTTCGTCCGAATTTCAGGTATTTTCGTTTTAACAAACAATAACGAAAGTGCAGAATACGAAAACCAAAAGATCTGACATAAACAAATGCTTTATTTTCGTTTTCGTTGCGACAACAGTTCGATATGGATAGGAGATTCGACATGACGCTGAGTCGCTGACAATAACAATCTGTGTCTATCGAACGTGTGGTCGAATGTGCATAACCTTAACTCTATTAGTCCAAGATTATTCTACGTAGAGAGAAACAATTCAACATAGAGAGAAAAGATCGCTGCTGGAATTGGGTGGGGGAAGTAAAATAAAAATAATGATGATGATGAATGTTATTGGCCGATTGTAACCAAAGAGAAGGGGCAGTAAAATAGCTAGAACTAAGTACACATGTACAGCCAACTTACTTTCACTTACGATTTGCTAGCAGAGACAGACACACACTGAATTATTTCAGAAGACAGTCAATCTTAGCTGGTCCGTTTGTTAGAGAACCTTAATTATTTAGCAATTAAGCATAAGCACAGCAGCAACAATAGTGAAGCAAGCTACAGTTCAACTTAACTTTTTCATAATAATCTGCTGCTATTGTGTTAGTGTTGTGACCTTGATAGTGATACTAGTGTTGCTAGTGTTGTGATAGCCTCAGAAGCTGCCTGTGTTGTGGGGGGGATTTATTATTATAGATTCTATATTATAATGCCATATCAATATCTGACACATTGTCGGATGCCGCGCCTGCCATTGCACTTTGGAGATTGAGAAACAAATGTGAAAGTTGGCTGACTGTTGGGGTAGAGTAGACCATTCAACATGAACGACGAAGATTTGACAAAGACGAAAAACATACAAACGTCGAATCTTTGGCTTATGGTGTCTGTCGAAAGTTCTAAGAAGATTCGACAGAGCAGATAAACTGTACGACGCTGCAATCGTAAATTTCTGGTCAAATGCATCCGCCCATAGGCTATAGAAAAATTCTAATGTTGGTTGACTAGTAAAATAATTAATAAATACAATTATTACTAGTCATACAACATTAGAATTCTACTACAGCTAGCTTGTAGGTGGAAAATTTGACCGGAAATGTACACGTACAGTTTAGCTGCTCCGTCGGATATTCTTTGAACATTCAACAAACACCATAAGCCTTCAATGACAGATTCGACCTTACTTAATTTGGATTTTCGGACGAATGCAATTTTTAACGAAAAACAAAATAAATAAAAATGAATAACTACATAAATTTATTTTTCGGACGAAAACGAAATTCCGAAACTAAACATTTCAGTGTGCACATGTCTAGTTTTCTGTGCTTGTTCCCTCTTTAAGATCATTGGAAGAAACCCTGCTTCTCCATTGGGTGATATGACCTGCAGATTAGGAGAAATGGCCACAAACAGCTCCTATTTTTCAAATTATTTCAAATGCTTGTAAATGTTCAAGGATCAGGGCCACTATTATTTTTGTTTTCTGGGGAAAGGGTTATTTTTGGGCTTAAAGTGTAACTAAAGGCATTTTTTTTTGCCATCTGTGTCCTATTGGGGAGATTTTCTCTCACTTCCTGTCCCAGAGCCAAAACAGGAAGTGAACATAAAAAAGCCTCCAAAGTAAGGGAATCCCTGGTTGTCACCAGAATTATGGTCCCCACTGGAAGATTGTCCCTCTATCTAAAGCACCTTCAGTATGCAGCTCCCCCCCCCTCCCCGTAGCCGCCCTAATACTTACCCGATCCCGATCTAGTGATGTAAACAAGAGCAGCTGCTGTCCTGGCTCTCTGCCCCCGCATTGGCTGAGACAACAGCGGGAGCCATCGGCTCCTGCGGCTGTGAATCACAGCCAGTGAGGGATGATCGTGGCTGGACTGAGCTCCATTCTGTGTTTTTTTTTAACACACAGAGCAGGGCTCAGGAGCAGGCACGAACAAGTGCCCCCATAGCAAGCGGCTTGCTATTGGGACACTCGGCAGGGGGAAGGAGCCCAGAGAGCCAGTGGGGGACCTGAGAAGAGGAGGATTGGGGCTGCTCTATAGAAAACCCCTGCACAGAGCAGGTAAGTATAACTGTTTGTTTAAAAACAATACGGCTTTAGTATCACTTTAACTGTTGTAACTGTATTTATTTTTACATGCTTGTTTCATAATTGTACATTCCTGTTGAATATATTTTCTATAGTTATTTTTTTGGTCACACAGTTCTACTGATAATAATATTTAAAATAACAAAAAAATAAATTATGAAAGGAAGCCACATAGTCTTTAGATAAAATAATGAGGTTTATCACTAAATTGCTTTGATATCTTCCACTAATCCATCTCTGAAGTGTGTAGAACAATGTTGCCTTTGTCGGACATAGTTTAATCCCTGCTCAGTGCATTTTAAATAGTCCTCCTGGAGCTGGTTATTTTTTCACAAACAGAATTCACCCCTCACAGGAAAAATAATTAAACTTTTTCTTGTCCCTGATATCCATATTTATGAGTTCATTTTTGTTTATTGAAATAAGAATTAAGGACACTGATTCTGATTTGAATGCAATATTTGACTATGATTTAATTTTTTTAATACCTTGCTCTATTTTATCACAGCTCTTGTTTTTTGCCAATTTATATCTGAGTAATTCATGTATATGTGTTTGTCTAAAAGTGAAACCTGGTCTGTGATTTTACTTGAAGTAACATAATAAGGTTCCTGTGGTGTTCATACCTCTGGCCTGTAGACGTCACTCTTTACAGTTCTTTCATGTATAAAACTTCCTATAACCTGTCATGTTAATTACTGTTTCTGTTAATAAAGGACTTTATTACTGTTCCCAGACTACAGTACACAACAAGTTTGATGACAAGAATGGATCTTATATCTCTTCAGCAGCCTGCACCATTTCTTGCACACCCTGGCGTGCCTTCTACTGCTTAGATTCACATATGTGTGCAAATTACATGCTAGCTGCTAATTAAAGCGGAGTTCCAGCAACAAAAATGTTTAAAAAAAAAAAAAAAAAACAGCAGCAAGTACTGTAGCTGCTGACTTTTAATAAGGACATGTACCTGTCCAGGGAGCCCGCGATGTCGGCCACCCCGTGGCCGATCCGTCCATCGGTGCAGGCACCGCCATTCCAACTAAGGGAAACCGGCAGTGGTGCCTTCAGGCTTCACAGCCGGTTTCCTACTGTGCAATGGGTGAGTTGCGTGGCGCTTTGTGAATGTCCAGCTCGTCTCCTGGGACACACACAGGTCCCAGAAGGCAGCGGGGATGAAGAAGAAGGGCTCACTACAGAAGAGGATATGAGGTCCTGCTCCACGGCCAAGCTGAGACGGAAGTACACTTAGTACTTAAAAAAGGTAAGAAAAAAAAATATATAATTTTAGACATCCAAAACGAGCGGTTGAGGGGTAGTCTTTAGTTTAAGACCACCTTGTAAAAGTGAGTGGAACTCCGCTTTAAGAGGATGCCTCTTATACTACAGCTCCGACTGCATTAAATCTATAGTACAATTTATCGAAGCTTTTGAGAGATCTGGTTGTTATCTGTGAGTTTGGTGCTCTAATAAATAAAATAATAAATCGATTAGTAGAAAAAACAACTTGCTCTGGGAATAGGCTTTAACTTTAGCTAAAGCCCTGTACACACAGGCCGAATGTCGGGAGACATAAACCAGTTCAATAAAAACCAGCCAACTTTCGGCCTGCATGTATGTCAGTCAGTCCGACAGAAGCCAGGCATTTGGCTGGCTTCTGTCGGGCAATCATGCTGGAAAACCAGCAGCCAACAGACTCCTGATTAGCGCTCTCAGCCAATGGCTGAAAACGCTCACCAGAGTGTACTGGTGTGGGGGCTGTCCCCCGGTCAGAACACAACAGCTCAGTGGGAGAGATCACTGTACTAACATTGGGTTGAACGAAAAAAACTGTTAGTGTGTACCATTTTTAAAGCGATGATAAAGCCTTGTTTTTTTATAAAAACAACTTGTCATACTCACCTGCTCTGTGCAGTAGTTTTGCACAGAGCGGCCTGGATCCTCCTCTTCTCGGGTCCCACGCCAGTGCTCCTGGCTCCCTCCTCCTGCAAGCAGCTTCCCCTGGGGGCACCCAAGCAATCACACTCCCAACCCACGGCTCTTTGCGTCCATTTACACACGGAGCCACGGCTTGGCCCTGCCCCCTCCATCTCCTGATTGGCTCACTGGCTGTGATTAACAGCACGAGGAGCCAATGGCTTCCTCTGCTGTCAAAAGCCAATCAGGAGTGTGAGTCCCCGGAGAGCCAAGGCTCTTGTGGACATCACTGGATCAAGAGGGGCCTCAGGTAGTCTTAGGAGGGGCTGCTGCACACAGAAGGCTTTTACCTTCATGCATAAATCTCAAAAAGTTGAAAAACCGTGTGCCTTTACAACTACTTTAAGGCTTTTCCTTTTCAAGCCAAAGTGACACTGCTTTGGCTGAGGCAAAGGGAATTTCTGGCACCATACAAGCTGTAATTCCAAATTCTGCTTTTGCTAAGGCACATACCAAAGCCCAATACAGATGTATAACAATAGATAAACTGCATTGCAGAGCTGAACCCACACAAAACAGGTACTGCTTAAGATGTGGTTCAACATAGCACATTGCAAACTATTTTTGGAAATAACATGGTGTGGGCCGATTTCTGCCAGTCACAGGCTGTGTCATGCCCCTTCAACCTGTGTCTTAGAATAAGTGGGAGGTGAAGCCACCATTATTCTACATGTAATACCTCTTTCCTCATTGTGTTTAGCTGGTTAGTGGGCATGGAGGAGGAGGGAGGGAGTGGGCTGCCATTTACCACTGTGTATACGCCCACATGTTTAACTCTATAGTCACATGGACTGCTCATATTTGATAGGGAGGAAATACTCAGTATAGAAACTCGCTGAAAACTGAGCATTGCAGAGTTGCCAACACAGCTGCATTGGGGACATGAACAAAAGGTGGAGATAGTGAGTGAGTATGAACAACATGTAATACAGCATTTCTTGATAGTTTTTAATTATGTGGGTTTAGTGACACTTTAAGTGTCGATAAATTTGAAGCTTCTATTCAAGATAAACACTGTAGCTATTACTGCTCTTTAAGCCAGCATTATCCTAACCCTTTATATAGGATTTGCTATCCTATCCTTTATATTGCTTGAGGATATTTACCAGAGGTACTTTGCAAATGAACTGCTTATTGCTCCTATTTTGAAACTGGTTAGTTAGGGTCTTAGAGACCCTCTTTCTGTACTTGGTTGGCTTCCAAAGACTGTACAATTTCAATCAACTAGTGTGAACACTGAATTCTACAATGTGAAGAAAGGCTCCACTATACTGGGCAGGGATCATTTTGCTGCACTAAACCTACACTTAGTGTATGGTCCTATCACAACAGCTTTGGTTACCCCTATGCTACCAGTGTCCAGAGTTTCACCTATTGACAACACCTCACAGGGCTGTGCAAAGAACTTTGTACACAAAATTAAAGTGCAATCAGATTTGAAACCAGTGTTTCAGAAATTAAGGCACTTACTCTTTTCTGTAAGGAAAGCTTTTTCCAAAAAACTTTAAATTTTTTTTAGAACAAGCCTGTCTTGCATGCCCAGTAGAAGTACATTTGGAGGACATTCTACAAAGAAAGTGCCAAATTCAGAAAGTGAATTGAGCCCTGTGTATAACCTTGCTACAGGACAAGACATTAAATGTCCTTAGTTGATGGCTACGTTTTCCATGGATCTCATAGCTTACTAGTACCAGAGACCTGGAAAAGGCACTGCAATCACGTTGCGCTGGTGGTGCCATTAAAGCGATAGTAAACTCAGACAATCTAACTCCAAATCTGTGATATGCAACTGCCTGTTGCTCTTTATAATCATTGTGCCGAATACATTATGCAAATAAAACATTCTTACTTGCTGAAATAAACTTTTTCTGAACACTCCAGCTAGTATGTTGCCACTCTCATTATAAGTCCTGTCTTTTGCATCCCAACAGTAATGTATTTCCGCCCTCACTATGTCTCCGTGGCCATAATCCTGCCCATGCGCATCTGTCTTTGACTCCGCTTTCTGTCTCTCAGTCTCTTCATCTCTACAACCCCTGTGACATAGCAAGACACATGGGGTTAAGGCTCAGCTACTGAATGGGGAAGGAGTGTCGTGGGATCTCGGGGGGCTGACGTCAGCCTAAGGAAATGACGCAGCCCCGGCATATAGACAGCATTTTCCCGGCACTAAAGGCTTGCCAGAAAAATAGGACTAAAAGCGCATGCTCCCGTGACGTCATTGAAAAGAAAACTAGAGATTACACAGAAAGCAAGCAGGTAATAAACACAAAGCATGCAGTACTATAGACTACATTGATTAATTCAAAAGAAACTTGCTAGACTGGGTTTACAACCACTTTAATTGTTAATATCACCTCAAATACAGTTAGCAGACGCACATTTTGTCACGTTGCAAACATGCCAAAACAAAAAAATTGCAATTGTACGAAACTAAATGTAAGAACAAAGCAAAGAATATGTGAACTATGCCCAAGTACTAATTGCCATTCAGCTTTATGTTAGTTGATTTGAAAAATCTGCTGTCTTATACATTCAAACACTTCAGTTAGTGCCACTGCTTGAAAGAAGCAGTGTTATTGATACTGTGGGTCCAAATTTACTAATTGATATAAAGTATATGGAATAATTTACCATGATGCAACAGATACAGTATATTCTGGACTATATGTTCAGCTTTGATAGTATATACAAATTCACAGATATTTAAGGATTTTCTAAACTGCTCCTTATGCTAATAAAACGTCTTCCCTATGATCATTAGGCTATTGGTCTTTATATTTCAACTACCCCTAAACTCACCCCTATCCTTACCCTATTCTTAAACTGTATCATTTTCTTGACCCAACCTCAGAGGTTCTCATTAGATATTCATACATCAGGAAGATATGTAAATCAATATTACCTCTATTGTTGGAAATGTACTTTCACTTTACTGAAATTATATAATTTATAATGTGTTTTTTAAACAGTGCTTCCTTAATAAAACCCAATTTGAAAGATATTGTGGATCCTATCACAGAGGCACCCGTGGACTGACAATTTGTTATAATATTAATAGATTATTACAGTGAATGGCCAGAAATTGCATTTGTCTCAAATATAACATCTGCTACTGTAATTATAGTTATCTCCACAGTCCTCAGCAGGGAAGGTAACCCAAAGGAGCTAGCGCCTGACAATGGATCACAATTTGTTTCATCTGAGCTTGAATCCTTCCTGAGAGAGGGAAATATTGTTCATAGGAAATCCTCAGTTTATTACCCCCAAACAAACAGAGAGATTGAAAGATTCAAAAGAAGCTCTAAATCTTGGCATATTTTTACTACAAAGTTCTTACATGTCTACAGACATGCAACTACACAACTACGTGCAACTACACAATCATCACCAGCTGAACTACTATATGGCAGACAAGTGTGCCCTAAACTACATACTGAAGATAAATACTGTACCTCCAACAAAGTCCAGTGCCACAGAAATCCCCTGTTGATAAGATGGTTAAAGATCAACAAGATAAAAGTAACACATATACTGATTGGAAATGTGGTGCCAGAGAAGTACACTTTCAGCTTGGATCACTAGTTAGAGTTAAAAAATTGGATTACTTAATCTTGGACAATCCAAATTTTCCAACCTGCTTAGAGTGACAAGTCAATACGGACCATATATCTGTGAACTGTCTGATCAACGAATATCGAATGCCAGACATACTGCATCTATTAGGCACTTTAGACTTTTAATTTGTTAAAGGACATTTTCCAGTTCCCACTGATAACCAAACTGAAGACAAGGAACCCAAACTGCCTAAATGTATTCAAAGCATCAGAAGGCCTCCTGGGTGGACCAAGGATTATGTGATGTAATTAAAATGCATAGTACTGTTTTATGAAACAATTCTTCATATTGTTGTCTGTATTTTTCAACACTGAGAAAAAAATATTATTTTTTTTTCTATGAGAGGAATATATGGTGTTCATATCCCTACCCTATAAATATAAATCTAGAGTTATGTGTATAATACTTTCTGTGCTCAGTACAAGTTTGTTCCAGCTCCTGTTCATGTTATGGATGCATAAACTTGTTAATAATGCACTCTATAGCTAGTCTGCATCCCTAAGGCTTGGTTCACACTGCTGCAACCTGAAAGTTGCATGCCTCACAGTGGGACTTTGCCAGGTGACTTCAGCGTGACTTCAACATGACTTTAACCGCTTCCGGAACGCCCCACGTACATTTACGGTGGCAGGGTGGCCCGAGAGAGTGCGCAAAATCACGTACCTGTACGTGATTTAGTGCACGAGGCTTAGGTGGTGCACGCATGTGTTATTGCACACAGCGGGAGCCAATGAACGGGTCCTGCGGCCGAGATGGCCACCACGATCCACCATAATTCACAGGAGAGACGTATCACAGTTGTGCCGATGTAAGCAAAGCACACAGCTGATCTGTCAGGGAGGAAAAGTGAGAGCTCGTGTTTCAGCTAAGCTGAATCAAGATCTCTCTTTTCTTTTTGGGGATTGGTATGGTGCTGCAAAGTCTGCGTGGCACTGATTCGGATGCATGCCAACTCGCATCAATGTGAACCTAGGCTTAAACTTGTCTTGGAAGTGATGTGCTGCAGGAAAGAAAGAGAGAGAGGTAGTTACAGAGCACAAACTTCAAGAAGTACACTTCTACTACCCTCCTACTGACCCTGTGAGGTGGCCTATGCAACATTGACTGTAAGGGATTACAGGAAATTCAGATTATTGAAAAGTGAATTGCTGCCTGGGCCTGTAAAAAGACAAAATACCAGAAAGATTTGTTGAATTTCACTTATGCGGATGAATTATTTTCTGACTTTTGCTATTCACATGCCAAATGAAGTTAATTTAGACTGTTTATGTAACTCTATAAAAATTCACATGTCTTAATGAAATAGTGACTATACCATTTTACTGAAATAAGCATGCTCTTTTTTTACCTTAGAACCCTCCTGATTAAGCAGCTTTGCTTTAGCATTCAGTACATGGATAATTTTAGGGACTTTGCTTTCCACTGAGTCACACGGCATAGTAAAAAAGAAAAAAAAATTGCAAGTATTCCAGCTTTTACAGGCCAGTTACATATACAGCTGTACTGTAGTCATAAAGTTGATAAGACAGAAGAAGCAACAGCTATGCCAAGCACTGAACCTTTGGGGCTCTCATCTCATTTATTAAATTGGTGACTGAAGGGAAGACTGAGATTCAAAAAATGTCAAAAAACTGTCAGCCCAAATCAATGGATAATGTGCCTTATATACAATGCACTGAAGGAGAATTACAGGTAAAACACAAAATTCAGTATAGAATCCTGGAGTTATTTGAAAGAGGAACTTGCTTCCCTGCCTGCTGTAGCTGTACTGAGGAGTACTCATGTATCTGCCTGCTCCTATTGGCTCATACATTCCTCCACCACTTGGTGTTCTTCTGTTCCATCATTGGGTCAAACCCTTCACTCTCAATTATCCATAACTATGGTAAAACAAGATGTCGGTGATGCTCTGAGCTATGTGAAAATGACAGTAAACAGATATTGAATACTGAATATTGAATACTGGCAATTATGATCCTTCATAGTTACATAGAGTTATATAGTTACATAGTTAGTCAGGTTGAAAAAAGACACAAGTCCATCTAGTTCAACCATAAAAATAAATAAATAAATAAAAAAATAATATCCTACAATCCCATATACCCAGTGTCACGCTTTCTGGATGACTTCTCTGCATGGCTACCCTATTTTCTCTCATCCGAAATGCCTGCCATCATCCTAGGTGACTTTAACATTCCAACCAATGTTAATAATGCTACCACTTCTAAACTACTCAACCTAACCTCCTCTTTTAACCTAACACAATGGATACAAAACACCACCCACTTCAACGGCAACACTCTCGACCTTGTATTCTCCCATCGCTGCACTCCCTGCAATCTCTCCAACGCACCCTTTCCTCTCTCTGATCACAACCTTATCCGTTTCACACTCTCATTGTCTCCTATATCACATGCTGCCAACCCACAAACCACTGCCCGCAGGAACCTTCGCAACCTCAAACCTTCCCTTCTTCACTCTGCTACTGATGGCCTTTATGACAACATCGCACCCCTGTCCTGCCCAGACCTAACCACTTCCATCTACAACACCACGTTGTCATCCTCCCTAGACGTACTTGCTCCCCTTTCTACACGCAGAACCAGGCCCCATCTGCCACAACCCTGGCAAACAGACGACACCAGAAGTCTCAAGAGACACAGCCGTGCTCTTGAGCGAGCATGGCGTAAATCTAAATCCCTGCAAGATTTTACCCTCTACAAATCTGTCCTTCTCAAATACAACTCCTGCCTCCACACTGCTAAACAAACCTATTACAACACTCTCATCAAAACCCTCTCATCCAAACCTCGTCAACTCTTTTCTACCCTTAATTCCTTACTTCACCCCCCCACTGCCCCCACCCGCCAACTTGCTTACCGCTCAACAGATTGCCAACCACTTCAATAGCAAAATCAACACAATTCGCAAGGAGATATCCAGCATTCAAATTCCTCCCCTACCCAACATATCAGGTCCAACACCACACTCAATACTCTCCTCCTTTTGCCCAGTTACCACAGAAGGAGTTGATAAACTCCTCTCCATGGCCCACCTCACTACATGTCCCCTGGACCCTGTCCCCTCTCACTTACTGCGACCACCTTCCCACTCTATCCTCAACTCCCTAACCCACATCTTCAACCTCTCCCTCTCCTCCAGCACCTTTCCTTCCCCGCTCAAACATGCACTGGTTACCCCCATACTCAAAAAACCCTCACTAGACCCCACCTGTTTGCATAACTTAAGACCTATCTCCCTTCTCCCGTTTGCCTCCAAGCTCATCGAACGCCTTGTTCATGACCAAATGAGCCGCTACCTCACGGACAACAACCTTCTCGACCCCCTACAGTCTGGCTTCCGCCTACAACATTCTACTGAAACTGCCCTACTAAAACTCACCAATGACCTAATAACTGCCAAAACCAATGGCCACTACTCCATACTCATACTTTTAGACCTCTCTGCTGCCTTTGACACAGTTGACCACCTGCTGCTCCTCAGCAAATTACACTCCCTTGGCCTCCGTGATTCTGCATTATCCTGGTTCTCCTCCTACCTATCTCAGCGCACTTTCAGTGTCACTTACAACTCCATCTCCTCCGCTCTCCTTCCTCTTTATGTTGGGGTACCCCAAGGCTCCGTCCTTGGGCCTCTCCTTTTGTCACTCTATACCTCTTCCCTGGGCCAGTTGATAACCTCCCATGGCTTCCAATACCACCTCTATGCCGATGACACACAGATCTATCTCTCCACTCCTCAACTCACCCCCACTATCTCCTCACAGATCTCAAACTTGCTGAATGACATATTGGTATGGATGTCACACCACTTCCTCAAACTTAATCTTTCTAAAACTGAGCTTGTTATATTTCCTCCTTCACGGTCCCCCTCCTGTGACTTCACCATTAATATCAACAACACAACCATTGGTCCCTCCACACATGCCAGGGTCCTGGGAGTAATCCTTGACTCTGACCTCTCCTTCAGCCCCCATATCCAATCACTGGCTAAATCCTGCCGCCTTAACCTCCGCAACATCTCCAGAATTCGACCCTTCCTGACTAATGACACCACAAAGCAACTTATTCACTCCTTGATTATTTCACGCCTCGACTACTGCAACTCTCTCCTTAATGGCCTACACTTAAGCAGGCTATCCCCCCTTCAGTCTATTATGAATGCTGCTGCTAGACTAATACACCTCACTGATCGATCCCTGACTGCTGCTCCTCTCTGCCAATCCCTTCACTGGCTTCCCCTACCCCACCGTGTAAAATTCAAAATGCTAACCATAACATACAAGGCCATTCACAACATCGCCCCCATCTACATCACCAACCTCATCTGCAGATATCGCCCAAATCGCCCCCTCTGCTCCTCCCAGGACCTCCTGCTCTCTAGCTCCCTTGTTACCTCCTCCCATGCTCGCCTTCAGGACTTCTCCAGAGCCTCTCCCATCCTCTGGAATTCCCTACCCCAGTATATTTGATCAGCTCCTACCCTGTCCACCTTTAGGAGATCCCTGAAAACTCATTTATTCAGGGAAGCTTATCCCACACCACATAACTGTCCCTGAGCCACCCCCATCAAATCATTCTTTGCAGCTATTACCTTTTGTACCACCACCCCCTCCCTTTAGAATGTAAGCTCTACGAGCAGGGCCCTCCTGTACCTTTTGTATTGAACTGTACTGTAATTGTGTTGTCCCCCTTATACATTGTAAAGCACTGCGTAAACTGTTGGCGCTATATAAATCTCATATAATAATAATAATAGTAATAATAATATACGCAATCCTATACCCACAGTTGATCCAGAGGAAGGTGAAAAACCCCAGCAAAGCATGATCCAATTTGCTCCAGCAGGGGAAAAAATTCTTTTCTGATCCCCCCGAGAGGCAATCAGATTTTCCCTGGATCAACTTTACCTATAAATGTCAGCACCCAGTTATATTATGTACAATTAGGCAAGAATCCAGGCCTTTCTTAAAGCAATCTACTGAGCTGGCCAGAACCTCCTCTGGAGGGAGTCTATTCCACATTTTCTTTCCGTATTTGGAGATGAAATCTCCTTCCCTCCAGGGGTAAAGAGTGCCCCCTTGTCCGCTGTGTTGACCATAAAGTGAATAACTCAACACCAAGTTCACTATATGGACCTTATATATACCATATATATTTGTACATGTTCATCATATCCCTCCTTAATCTCCTCTTCTCAAGTGAGAATAAATTCAGTTCCTCTAATCTTTCCTCATAGCTGAGTTCAGTTTGGTTGATCATATGCTAAAGCAACACTTGAGTGGTTTAAGGGGAAACATGTAAATGTGTTGGAATGGCCTAGTCAAAGCCCAGACCTCAATCCAATAGAAGATCTATGGTCAGACTTAAAGATTGCTGTTCAAAGCGCAAACCATCCAACTTGAAGGAGCTGGAGCAGTTTTGCAAGGAGGAATGGGCAAAAATCCCAGTGGTAAGATGTGGCAAGCTCATAGAGACTTATCCAAAGCGACTTGGAGCTGTGATATTAAAAGTAGATAAGGTTAATATCTTAAGCCAACGCAAATACTTCTGGATACATGAAATGCAAACCCTTCACCTGTCTGGACATAATATTGAGTTTGATATCAATTGCTTTATAAATGATTTTTAGGGATTCCCATATGCTGCTATATTCAATATGCGTTGGATTCCCCTAGTACTATTGTTAGTATTATTATTATTTTTTATATACATTTTTTAATTGTTATAGTTGAGATATATGTTGATCATTCTCATCATTCCTGACGTCTATTCACTTGTATTCTTGCTGAGGTTGAGGAAGTTCTGTTATATATATTAGGACCGTTCGGTATTTACACTCAATAATGTGGATATTTTTTATTATTTTGGCTTATGTTAATTATCCAGTTAGATTTTTTTATACTTTTATGTATGATGATTTATTTGATGAGATACCATTCCCCTTATGGCCTCACCTCTGCTTTATAAAAAATTGTAGTCCACGTTTTTCGGCCATTTTCTTGGAGCCCTGCATTTACATTGGCCGCGACCGGAAGTCATCATCACACGCGAACTTCCAGTTTTTCCTGGAAGTCCGTCATCTTAATATGCCATTACATGTCCCCCCGGAAGTCCGTCAACTTAATGTGCTGATGCAGCACACTAGTTCCTGTTGACGCAATGGGATATCACTGCACAAGCTAACGGTAATGAGATCATTTGTTTTATCACTAATTTTACACTATAAATTGACCCCGCCACTATCGCTATGCTCATTCCGCCAGATGAAGCCACGTGTAAGGTGGTGAAACTAGTAGAGGTGGAGCCTGGCGGTGGAACCTTATCACAAACGAGTGAGATCTTATGATGTATCGTATATCCTTTTAACTTTTTAAATAAATGTGAGTTGTATACTAGCTGGGGTGGAGAGAATCATTTATAATCCTTAGGGTACTGCACTATTGGAGGCACTTTCTTTTTTTCCATGTACTGTTGAAACCATCAATGGCCACTGTGGATTGAATTGGATCTAAGTTGGAACTAGCTCAGTGGAAGGAATCTCTATTAGTTCTGTACCATTATCTGGGTTTTTGAGAGTCTAACTAGAAGTCAGCAAGGAGCAGTAGAGTTTTTCCTGAAAGGATTATTGCACATAGTGCAAGGTGTGTTTGACCCCCTCTGGGTCTTGCAAGGAGGTGAGCGACTACTGCATGTGGTGGTGGGAGCACTATACAAATAGAGATTGTGTGAAGTAAAGAAATACTTTGCATCTCTGTGTGATAACAGAGGAAATCATCACTTTATTATTGGACTTTTATTCCAGTATATTAAGTTTTTGCACAATATTATCATCACCATTATCATTGGACTTTTATTTATTTTTAGCTTAATAAGTTTTGCACAGTTTTATTATTACCATTTATTGTGAATTTGTTATTTATCTATGCAGCGCTGTCATGTATATCTTATTATTGGAGCTGTGATAGCCGCAAAAGGTGGCTCTACAAAGTATTGACTTTAGGGGGATGAATAATTATGCACATTGATTTTTTCTGTTATTTTGTCCTATTTGTTGTTTGCTTCACAATAAAAAACACATCTTCAAAGTTGTGGGTATGTTCTGTAAATTAAATGATGCAAATCCTCAAACATGTTAATTCCAGGTTGTAAGGCAACAAAACATGAAAAATGCCAAGGGAGGTGAATACTTTTGCAAGGTACTGTATGAGGGCTGCTCCGAGCCTTAGCTGTTGGCCCCTGGTGGCTGGTTCTGGTGCACCTGCTCGCACTGTCCTGACCCGCATGGGGCAGACAGCAGACCCCCCTTGTCTCCCCACCTAAAGCTCTACTGAACACCCCCCCAGCCCCTAAAACCTCCCAGCATGACAAGAGATAACCCCCCAAATTCACAAGGAATGGGCCCCCGCAATATGAGGCCCCAAGTCCGGACAAAGCGCACCTAGCGGTGGCATCTTAGCCCACCCATGGAACACCCCCCTGACCAATACCTTCCCCTGTCCCCTAATGCTTCCAGGAGTGAGCTAGACATAGTACCTCCATCTCCGGATGGCCCAGTCTCCGATTGCCGTAGTGACAGAGCCCCACCACGGGCCGCCTAGCGATGATCATGGACCCCTACCAGACGATACCTGAGCCCTTGAAATGGAGACACCTGTCTCTTGCTGCTGCCGCCACACATCCACCTTGCGGCATCGAAAAACGGAAATGATGTCAGCTGGTCACCCAGAAATAATGCAAAACGTCTGAAGCATCACTACGAGAGGGAAGGCTGACAGGAGAAAGGAGGAGGAGAGTGGGTTTAACTACAGCCCGACTCCTCCTACAAATTCAGGCTAACCTGTGGCCAGCCTTCTCATTTATCAACATTAAACCTCATCTACCACATAGTCGCCCAATTAGACAGTGCATTGAGGTTGGCTTGTAAATTGGAAACACTTTCTGTGAGGACGTTATTCCACTGAATAACTTGGTGTCATTTGCAAAGCCTGAAATAGTACTTTTAATCCCAGACCCTATATCATTTATAAAGCTATTAAAAAGTAAAGGGCCCAACACTGAACCTTGGGGTACACCACTGATAACCTTAGACCATTCAGAGTATGAATCATTAACCACTACTCTCTGAATTTGGTCTTTTAGCTAGTTTTCTATCCATTTACAAACTGATATTTCCAGGCCTGTAGACTTTACCTTGCACATGAGCCATGTGTGGGGAACTGTATCGAATAGGAATAGTACCACTGGATTGGTGGAGGGCCAATGTGGTGCCTATATTTAAAAAGGGAACAAAGTTTTTAACAAGGAACTATAGACCTGTTAGTTTAACTTCTATAGTTGGGAATAAAAGACCACATAGATGAGTTCTTGCTGGGAAAAAATATTTTAAGCAACAGACAGCATGGATTCATGAAAGACAGAAGTTGTCAAACAAATTTGATTTCTTTTTATGAAGAGGTAAGTAAAACCTTGGACAGAAGGGAGGCTGTGGATGTGGTATCCAAGTATACCACGTCCACAGCCACCCCTCTGTCCAAATTTTTGTAGATCACCAACTTGGGGTTCCCCAGGGTGCGGAGTCTAAGCCCCAGTTTGTTTATTCACCATCAAGCTGGAACCAGGTCCCCCCAGCTGAGGATTCAGAGACCACTCGTGTGTGCAGACTACAACGGCAGGAGACAGAAAGAAATCCAGGAAACAAGCCAAGGACAGGGCAGGTGACAAGCAAGCACAAATGGTAGACGAAGCCGGGGTTGGTACAAGGGAAGTTAGACACAGAATACACATATTAGTAGGCAAAGAGAACTGAGAAGTTGTACAGGCAATGCGGGCATGTGTTATATATAGAGAATCAAACTTGGGGGTGGGCCAGGAAATGATGCAAGGGAAAGGAAATATAAACTCACAGAACAGCAGGGGACAGCCATGAGTGAGAACAGAAGCCAAACAACACATGTAAAAGGAATCAGAGGACTAGGAGAAGCACTTGAGTAAGGGGGTAGGAATTACACAGGCAGGAAAACTGCAGGCTAAATTGTGACATACTGTAAACTGTTGGATGGACATGACGTCTTAAAATGTTAGCTCATCTGTTCAGAAAAAATGCTAGGTTGAATTAGCACTGCACCCCCCCAGTCCCCACTATGCTTACCTCTGGGAATGCTGAGCTGTCATTGCCCACACAGCCGGTCCAGCAGTCCAGTGATTTAAAATCCTTGTTCTCTCTCCTCTCTGTGCAGAATTTCTGGGACAGACCAGAGTGACTCCCTGTGCAGGCGTTGACCAGAATCACTCTGGTCTGTCCTGAAAGCGCTACACAGAGAAGAGGGACAAGAATGGGGCTTTCAAATCTCCAAACCAATGGATAGGCTACATGGGCACTGACAGCTCAGCATCCCTGGAGGTAAATACAGCAGGGATCGGGGGTTGGAGACAGTATACAGTGTTACTGTGGCCTCCCTGTTCCACCGGGAGGCCCGATCAACAATCCGCCGCCTCCGGAGGCTAGTGACAGTCTGGAACGAAGCCGCAAGTAGCTTCGTTCCAGCCTCATAATTGTAAACACGGAAGCAACGTCATGACGTCACTTCCCGTTTACTCGGCTGCCAATGGCGCCTGTTTTAAAAAAATATACAGTATTCAGAATCGGCAAAAATAGTCTTTTAGACCCTCGGTCCCTCCATAAAGAGTACCTGTCACCACCTATTACTGTCACAAGGGATGTTTACATTCCTTGTGACAGCAATAAAAGTGATCAATTTTTTTTTAAAACACAATTTATTAATATAAAAATAAATAAAATAAATAAGAAAAAAAACAATTTTTTTAAAGCACCCCCGTTGCTCGCGCAGCAAAGAAAACGCATACGGAAGTCGTGTCCGCATATGTAAACGGTGTTTAAATCACACATGTGAAGTATCGCCACGATCATCAGAGCGAGAGCAATAATTCTAGCACTAGACCTCCTCTGCAACTCTAACCTGGTAACCGTAAAAAAAATTTAAAGCGTCGCCTATGGAGATTTTTAGGTACCGTAGTTTGTCGCCATTCCATGAGTGCGTGCAATTATAAAGCATGACATGTTTGGTATCTATTTACTTGGCGTAACATCATCTTTCACATTATACAAAAAAAAGTTGTGTTTAAAACATCGCTGCACAAATACCGTGTGACATAAAATATTGCAACAATCGCCGATTTATGCTCTAGATTCTCTGCTAAAAAATATATATATAATGTTTGGGGGCTCTAAGTAATTTTCTAGCAAAAAATACGGATTTTAACTTGTAAACACCAAATGTCAAAAATAGGCTTAGTCATGAAAGGGATAAAATCAATTCATAAGCCCATGCAGGGAAGTATAGGTAGGCACTAGAGCTGCACAATTAATTTTCAAGAAAGTTATCGCAATCTTGACTAAAGTGTTTCACAATTCTTTCTATACAAAGAATTCTCTCTGCTCTTCTGAAGCCACAGCCTCAAAAGAAAGTATAAACATTGTAACAATTTGTCAATGTAATTGACTTTGTGTGTAAATGAAAAAAATTTAACCACTTAAACACTAAACCTTTTTCTGACATTTGTTGGTTTCAAGTTAAAATCATTTTTTGCTAGAAAATTACTTAGAACCCCAAAACATTATATATGTATTTTTAGTAGACACCCTAAAGCAGCCTTTCTCAAACTTTTCAACAGAGGAACCCTTGAAATAGTTCTTCCGTCTCGGGGAACCCCTGCTAAAAATTAGAGATCTACAACTCGTGATACAATAGTGTGATGGTCAGTAGGAAGAATGATCCTTATGCTTGTTGCCATTGGGAAGAATTACCTCCTTACAGATAGCTAAAAAGATCAATGTTGTCAGTGGGAACATTTTTGAGAGGCAAAAATTGCCCAAGAAATTACCCAATGCTGAAGGAACCCCTAGCAACCTTTGGAGGAACCCTAGGGTTCCACGGAACCTTGATTGAAAATCACTGCCCTAGAGAATAAAATGGTGGTTGTTGCAATATTTTAAGTCACACTGTATTTGCACAGGTTTTTCAACTGCAATTTTTTTTTAAAAATTACTTTAATAAATTAAAAAAAACAAAAAAAACTAATAAGTAAAGTTAGCCCATTTTTTTTGTATAATGTGAAAGATTTTACGTTGCGGGAATGGAGATCTTTTTATTCTAAGCAAAGAAATCAAAATTCTCGTTTTGGCCAGAATCGTGCAGCTCTAATAGGCACCATAACTCACAGGTACCGCTGTTAGTTCTGCAAGGCCCAGAGGAATGTATGGATGACTCTGTCCCTGGAGCTCCTGTGGCGAGCGGTAAACTCAATAGATGCCGGGTAGACAGACAGGGCCACCCGCGGCCAGTGCACCCAGAAGTGGCGGCCGCAGGTGGAGCTCGTCACTGTCGGCCAGAGATGAAGTCAAGAGTTGGCAGGAGTGCTCCACCAGAGGGAGCGTGCAGTGTGGGCAACAGAGGGTGAAAAAAACAAACGGCCTGTGTAGAATCTCTGATCACAGCAGGGCAATAGAATCCAACAGGAGAAGATGCCGGAGCTTGGACCAGGATTGACTACATGTTTCGAGGATTAATACCTTCATCAGGTCACCTATCAGTATGTCAAGCTCTTTAATAAATCGCTCACTGGTTTGAACTTCTTTGTGCCCACGTAAGATGATTGAAGCAGTGCTCCCATTCCTGTTTTATTTCAGCTAAGACTACCCTATCCCCAGGATGACAACGTTGCTTTGAACTTTCAGTGCAGAATGAACAGCATTGTCACCCTATTATAGTAAATGGAAAAATATTGGATCTACTCACGGAGGAAATAAAACTAAGGGGGGACTCAGAAACTGCTCAATCTTCTTTCCAAACAGACCTTTTCCCATCCATCTAGGTGAAATTTATAGATGCACGACAGAACCTGAAAAAATAGGTTGTTCTAGCTTTGCATATATTGTGTTTTTCTCCAGCCTGTTAGTTCAGATATATTTACATGTGTTTGACTAATGACAGAAACCCCAACACGATTCATAGCAAGAACAGAAGTAACTGTCTAATCTGTTGTGACTAACAAACCAGCATTATAACTAGACCCTTCATAGTCACAAAGTATCTGAAATCCTCTACAGCATTTCTCTGCTTTTGAAATATACTTTACTTACTTACACTCTGACAGCCAAAATGTTGCATATCTGCATTTCACTTGTTAAAAAATGCCACTTTTGTCCAAGGAGGGTTTACCACTTTTCAGCTGCAGATAAGGATTCTGGGTAGCTGTATGCAAATTAGCTCAAAGGTCTCATTTATATGTCATGGTTGGATGTAAAGTAGTCTCCTTATGCAGATGTATGCATGCCGGGGTCTATTGTGTGCAATTCCCCAAATCTTTCTCTCAAGGAGTTCTGCCATTGGTATCATTTACTATTCAAACACAATTTTCTCAGAAAATGGAGAAGCCTTTAAAAAAAAAAAAAGATTTGGAATAATGGCAAAGTCAAATCAAACTTCTATTGATCACTTTTAATTCTAGGCAGCTTTATGTATTGTAACTTTATATAGACTTAAAACTTTTTATATCAAACTTAGCATTTTGTAGAGGGGAGGGTGATTTTAACACTGCTTCTGTTAAAGATGTGACTACGAAATCTGAACACACATTTCATAAATCTGTCCTGAATACGGTGGTATTATGATTTAGCAATGAGCTGAAAGTACTGTACTAGACTGAGGCTAATGCATTTAATTATAGCAGCTTGTTGCATTGTTTGATTTTTTTTCTCCAGTTTAATACTGGCAAGGTTGTAGCTTAGTGCGGAAGAGGCAGAATCGATTCTCTTTCCCTTGCTGAATGCACCCTAGAAATAAAATATGGATAAGGTTCTAAACTAAGCCAAACCCTCCATTTCTAACAAAAGGCCTTAGTCTTTTATTCTTTACCTTTTTTCCCAATACAGCTGAAACATTTTTTGTGTCTGTGCTTTTCATGGTGATGCAACCTTGAGGGCTAAAATTTGAGGTGTATTCCCACATTGCAAAGATGAGCCAGTGGCGTAAGGAATTTCTTTACTTATACAATAAAAGGCATTAAGCAACTGACATTTTGAAATCGCATAAATCATCATGCTGAAATAGTATTAATATTTTTATGTTTGGTATTATTGCTTTTCCTGTTATTTTAATTCAACATCGTAGCTTCCCCTCCGTTGCTATCTTTTTTTTTTTTTTTTTCTTTTTCTCTTTCTTTTTTTTTTATCAAACAAGACATTTGTTTGGCTGCAGTTCCTCAGATCCACATATAATGTGCTGAATAAGATTATCTTGGGAAAGGACAGCTGGATAGCCAGTAATCCAAAATACATGAGGTTCCATCATTATATTTACCACCCCAGTGATTCCATACACTCGTAAGAAATTGGATCCTTTTTTTGTGTTTTTTTTGCCTCCTCTACAAAATTCAGGTGCACTGTCCATCCTTTGTTGCTGCAAGAAGAATGCTGTCATTGGGTTATCAAGCTACACAGAGTTACATGTACTTTAAAAGATGGAATGGGTTTTACTTAAAGGAAAAAATGTAACTTAGCTAAGTGTGAATGTAAACCCGCCAGTGGACAAGAAAAGTTGATCATGTTCACTGAAGTGTTGTGAACAATGCTATTAGGCTAAGTTATAGCTGGAAAGATGGACAAACACATAAATAAATAAAAGACAAATGTAAGCTTACAAAGGTCTGACTATGCTAGATCGATGCTGGGTAACCAGTTAGGTTGTTGTGGCTTCAAATGTGGCCCCTCACTCTGCTGAAGGTCTACAGATAGTGTTATTACTCATTTTGCTCTCTAAGGAAGTAAATAGGGAGGAACACTGATCAAAATGTATAATGACTTTAAATAAAACTGGCTTAAAACATTTTTGCTAGTGTTGAATAGAGTATCAGGTTTGGGAGATTTGCTATTGCTACCTTGACTGTTGCCACCAGGACAAAAAGTAAAGGGAAATCCAAGTAGTCAATGATACAGAAGTAGATGGGATATCTTCCAAAAGGGACACCTCTTTTGGTGACAGTGGGCCATGGCTGTATTTCCACAAAGCTGGCTCTGGACACATAATCCATTTTGTGGGGCATTGCCTCCTCTTACCTATATGGTGGCAGACCTAGATTTTCTCTGACTTTGAGAAGATTTGTCCTATGTTTCTGGGCCAAAAAAGTGAGGGGTAAAAGACCTGATGGGAACAGAGCAGTAAACATATGACAGAGATTTGAACCTTTTCCAAATATAAATTACAGTTATGAGTTTTGCAAAGGAAGAAAATATTACTTGTGCTTTTCTTTTTTTTTGGATGCAAAACAAGTTTATGTTCCATAAAGTTCGAGTCAGGAGCAAAATATGAAGCCTGCCTTAGACAAAGTTCTGCTTCTATTGATTACATACTATTGGAAACAGTGTAAATTCATGAAGTTAACTTTCTCCCTTAATAACTAGAGATTCATTATCAGAGGTGAGCAATATTATGAGCTGTAATTCATTGCTTTTCGGTTGACCAATTTGTGGGGTTTTATTTGCTGATCAATCCACTAATTTACTACCAGCTACCAGCCCAGAACAACTTACATACCAGCTTCTATCTCTTTGTGTAGTGGGCTATAAGCCTGTAAACTCTCTGCAATGCTAAGAGTCCTGCAATACAGCACTCTGGAGGATATTTTAAAGCGGAGTTCCAGTCCCCCAAACTTTTTTTTTTTTTTTTTAAAGACTGCTCTGTAATTGTCCAAACCTGTACATGAACATTTCAAACATTTTTTTTTTTTTTTTGCGCTTTTACTTTCTTTAAAAATTGTTTGCTCAAAAGCAGGTAGGTTCCATTTTAGCTGTGGGCATCTGAAGCCCTCCTGTGTTCATTTCCTGGATTTCTGTGTAGCTGGCTACCCAGCATGCACCTCCTGATCTTGCACATGCACAGTAATGCCTCTGCGCGGCTCTCCTTCTTTCCTGTCTGGAAATAACACGAGATTAATGTCAGTTGGCGATTCACAAGGACTCCTGGGATACATGACGTCGCTATCCCAGTAACCCTTGTGAATCGCCTAGTGACATAATCGCCTAGGCGGGGACGGGCCGAAGTAAAGGAGAAATAACACAAAAAAAAGGTATTTCCAAGCTGAAAAAAAAATTCCATTGGTAAAAGGATGAGGTAAAGGGATACAATACAGAGAAAGTGCAGAAAATGGGTGGAACTCCATTTCTCTGCACCTAGTGTCCCAGTGACAATGGTTTCACCAGACAGCAAGTAAAGAGAAATCTACAATAGCAAGACAGACAGAAAGAAAATTCTTACAGTAGGGGAAGACTAGATTCACCATCAGCTTTTTTGTTTCCCTCACTTCCTGTCTGGGGAAACAGGACAGTAAATAAGTAAAATAAAACAAAAAGGTTAGCTGGACTTTTTTAGGTGTGAATGCACTAAACTACACTGCTCAAAAAATTTAAGGAACAATTTTTAATTAGAGTATAACATCAATTCAATTAAACTCCTGGGATATTAATCTGGTCAGTTAAGTAGCAGAGGGGGATGTTATTTAGTTTCAGCTGCTTTGGTGTTAATGAAATTAAAAACAGGTGCACTAGATGGGCAACAATGAGACAACCTCCAAAACAGGAATGGATTCATTGTCAGACCCTACGCTGGTGCATTTGGTTCTGGATTCCTCCTGATGCACGACAATGCCTGGCCTCATGTGGTGAGAGTATGCAGCCACTTCCGGGAGGATGAAGGACCATCCGATGCCACCAGGTTGCACATCAGTCTGTTCAGGAGCTCTGAACCCTGCTTCAGATCTGGGAAGCCATGGATAACGTTATGCTGCCTGCAGGGGCGTAACTAGAAATCACAGGGCCCCATAGCAAAATGTTGTATGGGCCCCCCCCTCAAAAAAAAATGAACTAATGCCATTGAAAAACAGATTACCACACTCACATATAATAAGAGCTTTAAAGTGCTGGTGTCAGTGCTCTCTATCCTGGTGCTGGTGTCAGTGCTCTCTATCTCGATGCTGGTGTCAGTGCTCTCTATCTCGGTGCTGGTGTCAGTGCTCTCTATCTCAGTGCTGGTGTCAGTGCTCTCTATCCTGGTGCTGGTGTCAGTGCTCTCTATCTCAGTACTGGTGTCAGTGCTCTCTATCTCAGTGCTGGTGTCAGTGCTCTCTATCCTGGTGTCAGTGCTCTCTATCTCAGTGCTGGTGTCAGTGCTTACTATCCTGGTGCTGGTGTCAGTGCTCTCTATCCTGGTGCTGGTGTCAGTGCTCTCTATCTCAGTGCTGGTGTCAGTGCTCTCTATCTCAGTGTTGATGTCAGTGCTCTCTATCTCGGTGTTGGTGTCAGTGCTCTCTATCTCGGTGTTGGTGTCAGTGCTCTCTATCTCGGTGCTGGTGTCAGTGCTCTCTATCCTGGTGCTGGTGTCAGTGCTCTCTATCCTGGTGCTGGTGTCAGTGCTCTCTATCTCGGTGCTGGTGTCAGTGCTCTCTATCTCGTTGTTGGTGTCAGTGCTCTCTATCTCGGTGTTGGTGTCAGTGCTCTCTATCTCGGTGTTGGTGTCAGTGCTCTCTATCTCGGTGTTGGTGTCAGTGTTCTCTATCTCGGTGTTGGTGTCAGTGCTCTCTTTCCTGGTGCTGGTGTCAGTGCTCTCTATCCTGGTGCTGGTGTCAGTGCTCTCTATCCTGGTGCTGGTGTCAGTGCTCTCTATCTCGGTGCTGGTGTCAGTGCTCTCTATCTCGGTGTTGGTGTCAGTGCTCTCTATCTCGGTGCATGTGTCAGTGCTCCCTATCTCGGTGCTGGTGTCAGTGTTCTCTATCTCGGTGCTGGTGTCAGTGTTCTCTATCTCTGTGCTGGTGTCAGTGCTCTCTATCTCGGTGCTGGTGTCAGTGCTCTCTATCCTGGTGCTGGTGTCAGTGCTCTCTATCTCGGTGCTGGTGTCAGTGCTCTCTATCTCGGTGCTGGTGTCATTGCTCTCTATCCTGGTGCTGGTGTCAGTGCTCTCTATCTCGGTGCTGGTGTCAGTGCTCTCTATCTCGGTGCTGGTGTCAGTGCTCTCTATCTCGGTGCTGGTGTCAGTGTTCTCTATCTCAGTGCTGGTGTCGGTGAGGGAGGTAGCAGTGGAGAAGCCAATCAGCAGGCAGTGCCAGCTCAGGATGCGGAGCACCCGGCCCACTATGGCAGAGGACAAGCCCTGGACTGGGACCTCCCAACTTCCCCCTTAGTGGAGCCCTGCATAGGCAGGGGTAAGGGCAGGGTGGAGGGAGGGGTCAGGGGCTGCCAATCACAGGTGGATACACTGGGACACTGGCACAGGACTGAGCTGTCCTTAATGTTAGTGACACATGATCAGGAAGAATGGAGTGGGGGGGATTGGGCAGGGGTGGAAATAAAGATGAGTCTCTGGCTGTGGCTGAGGGATGCTGCAGGAACATGGATGGGGGGTGGGGTGGCTCTCTCATAAAAAAAAAATGTTGTTGGTCGCTGGCTGCAGAAAACGTTGTGGCATGGTGGTAGCTTTGCCTCTCCCTGCAGCTGCAGCCCCTGATCCCCCCCCCCACACTGATTGACAGCCCCAGAGAGGGGCAGCCCAGACACTTCTCTCCTACCTTCCCTTCTGTCGGATCGGCTCCATACAGCGCTCGTGAGGCCTCCTCCGCGGTGCCTTCCTCTCCTGGTCAGCCAGATGCCTCCTCCGGGGTGCCTTCCTCTTCCTCTCCTCATTAGCCGGATGCCTCCTTCGGGGTGTGCGGAAACCGCCGCACCGCTGAGCACTCCAGTGGTGGTGCGGGGGGGGGGGGGGGGCGGCTGAGGGGGGGGGGCGCGATCTGTGTCTCCCGAGCAGAGGGAATTGTGCTCACTGCTCAGGCTGCTGGAATCTCCTCCCCCCTCTCCTCCTGAAGACAACACAGCACTGGCCTCGCCTCCTCCTAAAGACGGCTATGCTCCGACCCCTCTCTCCACTGCTTGGTTGTGCTTGGAGCTCACAGGCAACCCGATGCTGGTTGCGCCGTGCCCGTGGTGACGTTTTTTAGCAGAGGCGGCTCTTCAACTAGCCTAATTGCCGAATTAGAGAGCCGCCTCTGCCGGGCCCTACACTGCTGCGGGCCCCATAGCGCATGCGTGGGTCGCTATGGCGGTAGTTCCGCCACTGGCTGCCTGTAACATCATTCAGTATGACCGGTATGGTGGTGGGTCAGTGATGGTCTGGGGAGTCATATCCATGAAGGGATGCACAGACCTCTACAGGGTAGACAATGGCACCCTGACTGCCATTAGGTATTGGGATGAAATCCTTGGACCCATTGTTAGACCCTACGCTGGTGCAATGGGTCCTGAGTTCCTCCTGATGCACGACAATGCCTGGCCTCATGTGGTGAGAGTATCAGCCAGTTCATGGAGGATGAAGGAATTGATACCATTGAATGGCCCCCACGCTCGCCTGACCTAAATCCAATGGAACACCTCTGGGACATTATGTTTCAGTCCATCCGACGCCACCAGGTTGCACCTCAGTCTGTTCAGGAGCTCTGAACCCTGGTTCAGATCTAGGAAGAAATATCCCAGGACACCATCTGTCGTCTCAGTAGGAGCATGCACAGATGTAGTCAGGCATGCATACAAGCACGTGGGGTCCATACAAACTATTGAGTACCATTTTGAGTTGCTGCAATGAAATTTCAGCAAAATGGACTAGCCTGCTGCATCATTTTTTCACTTTGATTTTTGGGTCTCTTTGAATTCAGCCCTCTGTAGGTTGATAATTTTCATTTCCATCAAACAATGTGGCATCCTTTCATTCCTAACACATTATCCAGTCCATATTAGTATAGATATCCAGCATAATATTTTTCCCCATTGAGATCTGATGTCTTTTCAAAGTGTTCCTTTAATTTTTTTTGAGCAGTGTATAATTAAGAAAAAAATAACAGTTTTTAATAATATGTCATTTAAAATCACATAAAGCTTCACAATATGAAATGTTTACAGCATTTCTTCAATGGCAGCTACACAGATATTACTTTGGCTACATGTTTCGCGGACATATGCTTCTTCTTCAGTGTAACTGCAGCAGCTGGTCGGCTAGCACTTAAATACGACCAAAAGAAAGCTCTATCTGTCTCAAAAAATGATATTAAATGAATTTGGGTACATGACAGAGTAATTGTCATTCAAAGCATGACAGCACTGAAAAAATACCCCTGGCCTGGAAGGGGGTGAAACAGTCTGGTCTTTAAGTGGGTAGGATTTACCCTCCTTCATTTACCCCCCTTCATGACCAGGCTATTTTTTGCTTTTTGGCACTGCGTTACTTTAACTGACAATTGCGCAGTCATGCAACGCTGTACACAAATTAAATTTATATATATACTTTTTTCCCACAAATATAGCTTTCTTTTGGTGATATTTAATCACAACTGTATTTTTTAAATTTTTTTCTCTATAAATGAAAATAGACCAAAAATTAAGAAAAAAAAATGTTTTACTTTCTGCTATAAAACATATCCTATAAAAAAAAATTAAAAATCAAATGTTTTCATATATTTTTGCCAAAAAAATCCCAATAAGTGTATATTGGTTGGTTTACATGAACGTTATATCCTCCACAAGCTATTATACGGTATACTAGAATTTTTATTTATTTATTTTTTTATACTAGTAATGACGCCAATCAGCTACTTATAGCAGGCCAGTGGCAGCTGGTGGGTTTTTCTTTTGGGAGGGCAACAAATAACCATTCCCCCCCCCGGGCAGCGGGCGGCTGTCCTACCACCCCTCTCGCCCCCCCGGGCCCCCCTTAATCTTACTCGATCGAGCTGGCAGGCTGTGGTGTCCTCCAGCACGGTCTGCCCGTCATGCATGTGGTCGGGTGAGGGCAGTGGCTCTGGTGTCTGCTCCTCCAGCAGCTTCTTCCACCATGTGTCTCCTCTCTCTTCCGCCTAAGCGATAGGCATCCAATAGGATTGTCTGATGCTTTGGCTAATCGGGAAATAGGTCTCACGACCTGCCTCCTGATTGGCGGGAGGGACTTTAGCCTCTGGCTCTAATCACGTGCTTAAAGCGGAAGTTTGCTGAAAAAAAAATATTAAAAGCCAGCAGCTACAAATACTGCAGCTGCTGACTTTTAATATATGGAGACTTACCTGTCCAGGGAGCCCGCGGTGCCGATCCGTCCTTCGGCTCTCGGCTGCTGCCGCCACCATCCTCGTTAAGGGAATAAGTGTGGCTTCACTTCCTGGTTCCCTACTGCGCATGCGCAAGTCGCGCTGCGCGTCCTCTCAGGTCCCTGCTGTATTCTGTGTCTCACAGAATACAGTGGTGGAGGAGGACAGAGTAGGCGGTGGAAGTGGCGTAGGTCACCATAATCACCGTGGTGATCTATGCCAGGAAGTGGGAGCAAATACCTGTATCAGACAGGTATCTGCTCCCTCCTCCCCCCTGAAAGGTGCCAAATGTGACAGGGGGGAGGAATCCAAAAAGTGGAAGTTCTATTTTTGGGTGGAACTCCACTTTAAAGAAAAACACCCCCCTAGCGCCTTGATATGTAGATGAGGGAGCCAAACGCATGGATAGGGGCCCTCTATGGACAGGCCGCCACTGACTGTGATAGTAATGCGGGCAGTCTGTCACTAACTGACACCTTGTGGGAACCAGTGGCACTAATGCAGTAATCAGTGCTAAAAATATGCACGGTTAATGTAATAATGACACTGGCTGGGAAGGGGTTAACATCTAGGGCGATAAAAGGGTTAAATGTGTGCCTAACAGTGCTTAGTGTGTTTACTGTGAGGTGCTTTTACTAAGGGATGTGCTGATTTTTATTCCCTGATTTGCACAGAAACAAAAACCAGCACATTCAAGCCAACAGGGAAGAGCTCTGTATTATTTACATACACAGAGCTCTGTCGTGGCTTCCTCCACGCCGATCAGCAGGTGCTTGCGGTCATCCATTGGCCGGCATCTGCTGGTTGGCTTGTGCTGTGACTAATCACACCACAGCTGGTGCGCCCCCTTACTTTTTTTTGCATTGATACATGTCCCCTGGGGCAGGACCCAGGTCCCCAAACACTTTTTTGACAATACCATGCATAATTTAAAATTAGCACTTTTGAAAGGGTGTTCCACGGCTTTCAAATTTGCCGCGAACACCCCAAATTGTTCGCTATTCGGCCGATGTTCAATGTTACTTACGTTCGACTCAAACATTGGGACCATCCCTACTGACAACTATCCAGTAAAACCTGACTGGGATTCCAGTCCTGTCACACTCTATCCAAAACGGAAAAAAACAGTTGGGGCTGCACTCACACTTTGAAACACTAATACGTGGTATCGGTAAGCACTGGACTCTTGGATAACTCTGGAAAAGGTATTAGAATCAAAAGGGTTTTCCCAACCCCCCCGTGTATTTTATCTCTACTTAATACCATGTACTGTATCCTTGGCTTCTTTTCTCGTCATATATATTTTACGATCATTTATGTAAAATTCTCAGAAGATTCTAAGGAAGTGCTATTGGTAACATTTGAAATTGATATTGACTATTTTCAGGAGTATGGCCATTTTTATCATATTTATCCTTCACATCCAGGATAGCAGACGTATTGATATTTTCTTTATCTCTGATTTAATCTTGTTGAGCAGTGGAATGTAGTTTGCTTGGTACATTTTATCTAGGGAGGCTTTTATTCCGAGATATTTTAGTTCTTTCTCCACCCATGTAAATGGAAATTAATTTTGTAATGCTATTGCTTCCTTTTTGGTTAGACTCAAGTTCAAAATTTCTGATTTTATTGGAATTATCTTAGATTTGGAAGTGATAGTCTAGGCTTGGATATGTAAAATAAAACATTGTCGGCATATGCCGCTACCTTATGTACTATTCCCCCCATCTTTGCCCCCTTCACACCCACGCTGTTCCGAATAGTTGCCGAAACAGTGGGCATCCTTGTCTTGTCCCATTGAACATATCAAATGGTAAGAATGTGTCTCCATTTATTTTAACTGAGGCTGTAGGGTGATTATATACATTTTTGATCTTTTGAATCATTTTTGGCCCTAATTCCAGATTTACTATTGTTTCCATCATGAATCTCCAGTCTACCCTGTCAAATGCTTTTTCTGAATCTATAGACAGAAATAGAACAGGGGAATCCCCACTTCTCTCTTTTTTTAACAATAGTAATGTTCTTATACGGTTATCTTAACTTTCCCTACCTGGTCCAAACCTCATTTAGTCCTCATTAATCTATTCCGGCATCAGCTTTTTTTTGCCTTGTTGCTATTACTTTGGCGAATAGTTTTGTATCAGCATTTAAAAGTGCTATTGGTCTGTAACTGGAACATAATGTGGCATATTTTCCCTCTTTGGGTATTACTGTAACATACGCCCATAGTGACTCTCTCCTCATCTCTTCCCCCTCACCCAAACCATTTAGATATTTGCATAGATTTGGAATTAGTTGTTCCTGAAATTTTTTATAATATTTAATTGTAAATCCGTCTGGCCCTGGAATCTTTCCTGCTGCTGTGCTATTTATTGCAGTTCTAATCTCATCTTGTGTTATCGGGTCTTCCAATGATTGTTATTTTTCTATTGGAGCCTATTGTAGTTTTGGTTTTCTTAAATAATCCTGCATTTTTTTCCCTCCTTTTTTTTCCGCTTCTTGTGTCTCCTTCTCTCTTACAGAGTAGAGAGCACTGTAATAGCCTTGGAATACTTTTTGCAATTCCTGTTGTCTCGTGTACCATCTCCCCTTTGATATTTTTAATCTTTTCTATGTAATTTGATGACTTTTTTTATTTTAGGGCTTTTGCAAGATATTTTCCTGGTTGTTTTCACCATTTATATCTATCTTTGGCTGCCTTATTAAAGACCTTTCTAGTTTCCTGTTCCCCTCAGATCTTTTAGGTTAAGCCTGTCGCCTGCCAGTGACATTTATACAGTAATCAGTGGCTATTTTGTAGCTCTGATCGCTGTATAAATGTCAATGGTCCCAAAAAAGTGTCAAAAGTGTCCGATTTGTCCGCCACAATATCACAGTCCCAATAAAAATTCGCAGATCGCTGCCATTACTACAGTAGTAAAAAATAAATAAATAATAAAAATGCCATAAATCTATCCCCTATTTTGTAGACGCCATAACTTGTGCGCAAACCACTTATTGAGATTTTTTTTTTTTACCATAAATATTTACAAGAATATATATCGGCCTAAACTGAGGAATTTTTTTTTTTTTATTTGGGTTATTTATTATAGCAAAAAGTAAAAAATATAGTTTTTTTCAAAATTGTCGCTCTTCTTTTGTTTATAGCGCAAAAAATAAGAACCGCAGAGGTGATCAAATACCACCAAAAGAAAGTTCTATTTGTGGCAAAAAAAATTTTGTTTGGGTACAGCGTCGCATGACCACGCAATTTACAGTTAAAGTGACGCAGTGCCGTATTGCAAAAAATGGGCTGGTCAGGAAGGGGGTAAATTCTTCCGGGGCTAAAGTGGTTAATTTTTTATCTGTTTCAGCGTCCGGGTTTTTTTTCTGCTTTTGTTCTAAATCATGCATTTCTTTTGTTGTCGTTTCCATATCTCTTACTCTATCCATGTTTTTTGGCTCTGATGGAGATCAATATTCCTCTAATATATGCCTTATGCGCTTCCCATATTGTGGCCCTTGAGACCTCCAGGGACCCATTCAACAAAAAATATTGCGCTATTTCCTTTTTTATTTTTTTTTCTACTTCTGTATCTTGTATCAAATCTTCATTCAATCGCCAAGTTTTTTTCCCATTTTGGGTCCCCAGAGGTCTCAACTCCACAAATATTGGGGCATGGTCTGAGGGTGATGTTATTTTGATGGATGACTTTGCTATTACCTCTAGTAGTCAATGTTGCACCATGACATAGTCTAGCCTTGTGTACATGTTATGCACAGCAGAATGGATGGTATATTCTCTTGCCTGCAGATCTTGGGCCCGCCATACATCCACTAGCTGATATTGATGTAGTTTTTTTCTTTATCATTCCCAAAGGGAGATTTCCTGTTCTCGGTTCATTCAACGTACTGTCCATTCGAGAGTCTAGGCAAAAATTAAAGTCTCCTGCCAATACTTTACTGCTTTTCTTGAAGTCCATCAACTTTCAGGTAATTTTCTGGGCTTCTGGTACACATTGGCAAGAGCACACTCCATCTCCTCTAAGTTTCCTCTCAGGAATAAGTATTGTCCTTCTGGATCTACTAACCTGTCTTCCAATACAAATCTTACATCTTTTGAAAGGCCTATTGCTATTCCTTTCACTCTACTTGTAGGTGAGTCCCCATAATACCTTGTTGGCTGGATTTTTGAGTATAATTGGGTATTTGTGTTTTGTGCTATATGTGTCTCTTGCAAAAATATATTTGCCCCATATCTTTCCATTTCTTTTAACACCTTATACCTTCTTTATGGGGTATTCAGCCCTCTAACATTATAAGTCAAGCATTTCAAAGAAAACAACACTTTCTTTTTAATTTATGGTTTACAGACAATGTCTCAACCCCCAAGGGAGGTACATCCCTTCTCCCTGCCTTTTGAATTGGTGGAGCAGGCCAAAAAAAAAACTTATTTCACTATAGTGAAAAAAATATAGACCTGAATTGCATTTGTGTTTGGGGGTTTCTCTTTAACATAAAACAAATCTAACACAATAAACATAAAACTATTAGCACTTGATAGCTAGAATGCATTACAAAATCTGTAAACCAAAAGCTCAAAATATGAATGGAAATTTTAAGGTTCTTCTAGCAGTCTAATCCCCCAATAATGTATGACCAAGTGGCCTGATTATATTCCCTTTAATAATTTGATTTTAAAAATGTTCTCGTGTTAAAGGGTCCTAAAGCCAGAATATTTTTTACCTTAATGCATTCCCTGCATTAAGGTTAGAAAATATCCCATTATTTTAGAGTCACATGGGCATATGCACAGTGGTGAATGACACTCCCGTCCCTTCCCCCTCCTCCATGTCCTCCTATTGCTAAACAATATGGGGGGGGGGGGGCAGGATATAGTATGCTGATTGGTATAAAAATCAGTATTACATATATAAAATGTAATTGCGAATACCTGTAAAGGAAAAAAAGAGCCTTGGATGCAGTTGCCGTCTAAAAAAAATGAAAGCTAGTGTTAATCATCCCTGATTATTCTGTCTACACCATATTA
Organism: Lithobates clamitans; assembly: GCA_037952925.1. NCBI lineage: Eukaryota > Metazoa > Chordata > Amphibia > Anura > Ranidae > Lithobates > Lithobates clamitans. The sequence continues at coordinate 4,840,573 of JBBGZY010000011.1, read as the reverse complement.
ATGCACAAAGCATACACATTTGATGTCCAATAAAGGTGTATTGGGAGCTGTAAAACAGTTATTTAATATTTATAATCTAACTTGAATTTCACATCTGAAACAGTTTTTTTAATCATGTGTCTAGCACAGCACCAATCAGGGCTGGCCAGACACAGACAGTGTAGAGAGCATACATTAGCAGAGTAATAGAAGCCCCTTCCTCAATGATCGTTCCCTGCAGATGCGAAAGAACAGGGAAAGATCATGTGACCACACAACAGCACTGCAGGAATAAGGTACTTTTTTAATCTAAAAAACAAAAACAAAATACAGTGGCATGATATATGTAATTTATGTGAATGGATTATAGCAATTAAACACTGTTTTTTCTCAGTTTAGTATCACATTAAATGCTGCTGCCACACCATGTATCTATGCAGAGCAACATTCTCTGACTTTTCCAGTGACAGACAAGAGGATCACAGACCCGTCAGCATTGTGGACTAAAAAATATGTAGAAAATGGGATTTTAAAGGTACCCCTGATATAGGAAAAGACATTATCTACTAAAAATATATCAAATATTTATTAAAGCAGTTTTACAAAAAAAATGTACGATAAAATGTGAGAACAGTTTTACATTCACAGTCAAAGGTATACATCCTCAACCTAACATTGACAATGAAAAAAACTGTGGTCACCAGGAGTTCAAAGCATAACCACGTCCACATAATTTCAACATGTTTTGCCCAGAAGGCTTCATCAGGAAAATGGACGAGGTTTTTCAATCATTCAACAACAATTTTCACGATAAAAACAACCTTGGATGTTCAAAAGAGAAAGAAAAAAAAAACACAGAAAAAATATACATAAAACATTCACATTTATGTAGCTTGAAAGCTCTTTAGCTTGTGCAACCATAACTCCACCAAAACCACCCTCCAGAAACAAAAACAAAAACAGGAACAAAAACCATCCCCCCCCCCAAAAAAAAAAAACACCCAAACACCCCCATCACACAGGCTCTCACCCAACCCTCCCCTAGTACTCCCACCCAACACAACCACCGCGTCAACTCCATACCTCTGTTATAGAGTTCTGGGGAAGTCGCAGGATACAAGGCGTCAACTGAGAGAAGAGGGGAGGAGGGGTGCCCCTAAAAATGACTCCCCCCTGTGTAGTCCAGATGGATGCCTGATCACGCGTATGGAGGGATGTATATTCTCATGGATGAAGATCATCACAAGCAAAAAGGATGATTACGGTATCTGTAACAGATATCATAGATAGTAAAATTTCACACATATTGCGGGTGAAGAGAGAGGTAGACCACATTGTGGACTAATTAATAGATAATAGATATAGATATACAGTATATCTATCTATCTATATTATATATATATATATATATATATACAGTATCTCACAAAAGTGAGTACACCCCTCACATTTTTGTAAATATTTTATTATATCTTTTCATGCGACAACACTGAAGAAATGACACTTTGCTACAATGTAAAGTAGTGAGTGTAGAGTTTGTATAACAGTGTAAATTTGCTGTCCCCTCAAAATAACTCAACACACAGCCATTCATATCTAAACTGCTGCCAACAAAAATGAGTACACTCCTAAGTGCAAATGTCCAAATGTCCAAATTGGGCCCAAAGTGTCAATATTTTGTGTGGCCACCATTATTTTCCAGCACTGCCTTAACCCCTTTTGGGCATGGAGTTCACCAGAGATTCACAAGTTGCCACTTCAGTCCTCTTCCACTCCTTCATGGCAACATCACAAAGCTGGTGAATGTTAGAGACCTTGCGCTCCTCCACCTCCTGTTTGAGGATGCCCCACAGATGCTCAATAGGGTTTAGGTCGGGAGACATGCTTGGCCAGTCCATCACCTTTACCCTTAGTTTCTTTAGGAAGGCAGTGGTTGTCCTGTGGGTGTGTTTGGGGTCATTATCATGTTGGAATACTGCCCTGCGGCCCAGTCTCTGAAGGGAAGGGATCATGATCTGCTTCATTATGTCACAGTACATGTTGGCATGCATGGTTCCCTCAATGAACTGTAGCTCCCCAGTGCCGGCAGCACTCATGCAGCCCCAGACCATGACACTCCCACCACCATGCTTAACTGTAGGCAAGACACACTTGTCTTTGTACTCCTCACCTGGTTGCCACCACACATGCTTGACACCAGCTGAACCAAATAAGTTTATCTTGGTCTCATCGCACCACAGAATATGGTTCCAGTAATCCATGTCCTTAGTCTGCTTGTCTTCACTAAACTGTTTGTGGGCTTTCTTGCGCATCATACTTAAAAGAGGCTTCCTTCTGGGACGACAGCAATGCAGACCAATTTTATGCAGTGTGCAGCGTAGGGTCTGAGCACTGACAGGCTTACCCCCCCTTCATACTTTGCAGCAATGCTGGCAGCACTCATACATCTATTTCCCAAAGACAACCTCTAGATATGACGCTGAGCATGTGCACTCAACTTCTTTGGTCGACCAGGGAGAGGCCTGTTCTGAGTGGAACCTGTCCTGTTAAACCACAGTATGGTCTTGGCCACCGTGCTGCAGCTCAGTTTCAGGGTCTTGGCAATCTTCTTATAGCCTAGGCCATCTTTTTGTAGAGCAACAATTCTTTTTTTCATATCCTCAGAGAGTTCTTTGCCATGAGGTGCCATGTTGAACTACCAGTGACCAGTATGAGAGAGTGAGAGCGATAACACCAAATTTAACAAACCTGCTCCCCATTCACACCTGAGACCTTGTGACTCTAATGAGTCACATGACACCGGGGAGGAAAAATGGCTAATTAAGCCCAATTTGGACATTTTGACTTAGGGGGGTACTCACTTTTGTTGCCAGTGTTTTAGACATTAAAGTGGAGTTCCACACAAAAATGGAACTTCCACTTTTTCGATTCCTCCCCCCCTCCGGTGTCACATTTGGCACCTTTCAGGGGGAAGGAGGGAGCAGATACCTGTCTAATACAGGTATTTGCTCCCACTGCCTGGCATAGATCACTGCGACGCTTGCGGTGACCTATGCCACTTCCGGTGCCTACCCCGTCCTCCCCCGCTGTATTCTGTGAGACACAGAGCACAGCAGGGACCTGAGAGGACGCGCAGCACGACTCGCGCATGCGCAGTAGGGAAATGGCTGTGTGTTGAGTTCTTTTGAGGGGACAGCAAATTTACACTATTATACAAGCTGTACACTCACTACTTTACATTGTAGCAAAGTGTCATTTCTTTAGTGTTGTCACATGAAAAGATAAAATAAAATATTTACAAAAATGTGAGGGGTGTACTCATATATATATATATATAGAGAGAGAGAGACAGACAGACAGAGAGAGAGAGAGAGAGAGAGAGAGAGAGAGATGCTGTATATAGTCAATACTGAAGTGGGATGTGAGCATATCCTATCATTGTGAACATTCCAGGAATAACATGCACAGTTTAATGTATATGACGTTATACCGATCGCACATGTAACTTGCTCGTTAAATTGGCTATTTACTTAATTAGATTATAGTATGTGTCATTTTTCTTACACGACTTTGTATGAAGAAAATGTCCTACTCTCCCATTAACAAGACTTCTGTGATGTAATCCAGCCCTCTATCTCACACATTTCCCTTTAAATTTAATTTAAATTACATTAATTGTCCTTTCATATCATTCCCTCCTGCAATGTAATTGCACCAGCCTTTTCTCTCACATATTTAATTGAGAAATCATGTAATTAGGGCATTGGATGCAGCTTAGGGAAAATCTGCTAGGTTCTTCCGCTCCGGTGTTTGAGCCTCACTTTTCCTGCCTACAGACTTCAAAATTGGATCTCACAATGTAGACTGCTGTTTTGGTGGGCCATAGTCAATGAGGAACTTTAGTTACAGTTAAAATGTCAACAATGCAATCAGCCAATAGAGATATTTAGGTAAATTTTGCCCCTATGTAAAATCAGGTTCTTTGTCAAGGACGCAACAGACTTAAAATAAACTTAGATGGTCCATCAGTGCTCAATCAATCATAGCCAACACCTGATGAAGTAATTTAGTCTCCAGCACTTGTACTAAACAACTTAGGTGTATGACTGTGCCCATGGCAGGTGCTGGAGGTGCAAGCACCATTTGCTTGCCCACAAGCTAAATCAGGAGGTCAGGATGTCTGGGTTAATTCTTACAAAGTTAGTTCACTGACATTCTGATAGCCTGGTACACACTATGAGTTTTTTCCATTCAACCCAGCAGGTTGAACAGAAAAAAAACTGTCAGCTCCAGTCGGAGCTGCTGTACTAACGATCCGCCGTTAGTACAGCAGTCTCCCTTGCTGAGCTGTTGTGTTCTGACAGGGGGACGGCTCTCCCTGCCAGAACACTCCGGTCAGCGCTCTCAGCCAATGGTCAGGAGGTGGTCAGCTGCTGGTTTTCAAACGGCCGGCTTCTGTCGGACCAGCTGCAACACACACGGGCCAAATGTCTTTTTTGTTTTATTGAACCAGCCAATGTCACCCGGCATTCGGCTTGGTCCTACAGGGCTAAGGAAAAAAAGCACCCCACTACTTAAAGGATATCTAAACTTAAAGCCTAACTTCAATATCCATGAGAAGTGGGCAACAAGGATATAATGTGGGTGAGGGCAAAAAAATGTATCCTGTTTATTTAAAGCATGAATAACAGCACAGTGCTTGTGCTGTGTAATTTGTCCCTTTTTTATCATCTAAAATATCTGGCTGATCCTGCCTGGTGCTGCCTTCCCCTCTGAAACTGACCACGCTTATCATGGCTGCTGAGCCCTGATACCATGGTCAGTTTACGTGCCTCTGTCAGCCCGCTGTCTCTCTTCTTTCCCCCTCTCGACCCCCCCTGCCTGTCAGCTAGTCTCAGTGCCGTCCCTCCCCTCCAGCTGCTATAATAACAATGTGTTGTTAATAGAACCCCCTTTATTCCATTAAGTTATGTGCCCCAGTGTATGTACTTTATAAAAAATAGGTAGCTGTATAACTTATTTCAGAGCGCCGCTTACGTGACCACCTGCTGCTCTCCTCTTCTCTTCCCCTCCTCCCGGTTGATGTCCCTTGATAAACAGTTGCTCCAATATCTTGTGACATAAAAGACTGGATCTACCACCATCTTTTTCTCTAGGGTCACTGCTTTCCGAAAATGTATACTGTTTGTGGGTTTTAAAGGATAAGTTCACTTTTCTGAACATGTTAGATGTTACACCCATATTACACCCATATTTAGGGTGTAACATCTAACATGTACAGCATCAGAATGCAGCATAAGAGTTAAACTAAACCCTGTTTATTCCCTAGCCCCACTGATTTAAGAAAGAGGTAGCCCTGCCCCAAAACACGTAACCACACCCCCACCCATGTGACGTCACTTTTAGAGCCACGTGTGTTCCACCACCGACTAACTTCCTGTCTTCCTGTGCTGTCCAAAGCTTCCTATGACACCTACAGGACCCTAGCTGCTGTGGAACCCAGCCTGGCCTTGCTGTTTCTGGAGGAGCTGAGAGCTGCTGAACCAGTGTGAGGCCAATTCGTCCACGTTACCACAAGACACCTATTCACCTACATCTGTGAGTTGCCAATACTAAAGCGTGTCTTCCTTTTCTCTTCTGCTACACTTAGTTTGCTGCCTCTGGTGGTCTTCTTTTACATTACAGCCCAGATGCCAATATTCCTTTGAGGAAGCATGTCCTGCTGTGTAAGTTGCCAATTGACCATTTAAATAAATATTTTTAATAACCACTACACTTAGATGCACCCTCTGCTGTCTATATTTAAACTCTGTCCAGGATCGCAGCTAAACCTTAAGTTGACATAAAATATCGCCATAAATGAAGCACAGAAACCCCTTTTTGTAATAGGGGGCTACTTGAATGACCACCAGGGAATTACAGAAGACAGGATGAAGGTGTATAGTTTAACTTTCTCTGTAGAGGTTTTAGGACTCAAAGTTTGACAAAGTAAAATGTTTCTTTATACCTATAAGACATTCTCCATACTGTAAATAAAAGTTTATTAATCTACAAATAGCAATAGAAGGTAGGCAGAGATGGGGAGACATTCACTTATTATTGAATATTAGTTTTGGATGGACTGATTATTAGCTAAAAGTTATCATGCAGGATTCAGAAGAACACATTAAAGACCTGGTTTGAGCTAGCCTCCTTAATGCTGACAGCATGACATGTATTTCTGAGAATATTTTACTTCTAAGAAAAATGTATTACACATAAATCTGCTAGCTACTGGTTTAAGTATAATATATCATTTCATCAGTCATGTATTACTTTAATAGGTTTAAAACATCACATGCTCCTGGACAGTGGAAGGTATTTGTGGCCGATTCTTGATGGTAGCAGCCTAGGTAAGATCTGAGGCTCCAGAACTATAAAACTGATCACTTGTGTGTAATGTATCTTTTATCTCCTTATCGTTTCATTTAGTTAACAACATATAGATTACAATGTGGTGTTTTGGGCTATATGAAGTGTATGACAATAATATGTTATAAGCTGGAATTACCCTTTTTGGCAATGTAATGTCTTAGACTTTTTATTTTAATACAGTGCCTTGAAAAAGTATTCATACCCCTTGACATTTTCAACATTTTGTCATGTTACAACCAAAAATGTAAATGTATTTTATTGGGATTTTATGCGATAGACCAACACAAAGTGGCACATAATTGTGAAGTGGAAGGAAAATGATAAATGGTTTTCAACATTTTTTACAAATAAATATATGAAAAGTGTGGTGTGCATTTGTTTTTAGCCCCCTTTACTCTGATATACCTAGCTAAAATCTAGTGGAACCAATTGCCTTCAGAAGTCAACTAATTAGTAAATAGAGTCCACCTGTGTGTAATTTAATCTCAGTATAAATACAGCTGCTGTTCTGTGAACCCCTCAGAGGTTTGTTAGAGAACCTTAGTGAACAAACAGCATCATGAAGGCCAAGGAACACACCAGACAGGTCAGGGATAAAGTTTTGGAGAAGTTTAAAGCAGGGTTAGGTTATAAAAAAAATATCCCAAGCATTGAACATCTAACAGAGCACTGTTCAATCCATCATCAGAAAATGGAAAGAGTAATGGCACAACTGCAAACCCACAAAGACATGGCCATCCACCTAAACTGACAGGCCGGGCAAGGAGAGCATTAATCAGAGAAGCAGCCAAGAGGACCATGGTAACTCTGGAGGTGCTGTAGAGATCCACAGCTCAGGTGGGAGAATCTGTCCACAGGACAACTATTAGTCGTGCACTCCACAAATCTGGCCTTTATGGAAAAGTGGCAAGAAGAAGGCTATTGTTGAAAGAAATCCATAAGAAGTCCCGTTTGCAGTTTGTGAGAAGCCATGTGGGGGGGACAGCAAACACGTGGAAGAAGGTGCTCTGCTCAGATGAGACCAAAATGTTACTTCCTCCTCCTGTTCCTGGACTGCACTTGGGTCAAAGCAATAAAGCCAAGGCCAATAATAAATATCACGTTATCTCCTCCGATTCCACAACATGTCTGGTTGATGAACGGCCGTTCAGAAACTAACTGAAAAGCGTGAAATGAAAAGTGCGAATCAACACTCACCAAACTTCTACTAACACGAAATTAGGGTGGCGCTAAAGAGCTGAAAAACCACGTAGTATGTCAGTACGTTCGTGTTTGTTGGCCGACAATTCCTTGCTGTTTGTATGCAAGACAAAATCCAGAGGTTTTTTCTGCAGAAAACTCGATCGTGTGTACGAGGCTTTAGAAGAAAACCTGTTAGAGTCTGCAAAAGACTTGGGATGGAGGTTCACCTTCCAGCAGGACAATGACCCTAAACATATAGCCAGAGCTACAATGGAATGGTAGATCAAAGCATATTCATGTGTTAGAATGGCCCAGTCAAAGTCCAGACCCAAATCCAATTGAGAACCTGTGGAAAGACTTGAAAATTACTGTTCACAGATGCTCTCCATCCAATCTGACAGACCTTGAGCTATTTTGCAAAGAAGAATGGGCAAAAATGTCACTCTCTAGATGTGCAAAGCTGGTAGAGACATCCCCAAAAAGACTTGTAGCTGTAATTGCAGGGAAAGGTGGTTCTACAAAGTATTGACTCAGGGGGGCTGAATACAAATGCACACCACACTTTTCACATATTTATTTGTAAAAAATGTTGAAAACCATTTATCATTTTCCTTCCACTTCACAATTATGTGCCACTTTGTGTTGGTCTATCACATAAAATCCTAATAAAATACATTTAAGTTTTTGGTTGTAACATGACAAAATGTGAAAAATTTCAAGGGGTGTGAATACTTTTTCAGGGAACTGTATGTGAAAAATAAAATTCAATATTCAGATTACATTACACTGTTTCCTTCACCATATATCCATCTTCCTGCATTGTTGTCATCAAATAGTTACGCGTTGTTGAGGTTCTGGAACCTGAAGGTAGATCAGCAATGGGAATGGGCAGCTGCGTTGCGGCACTGACAAATGACTAGATAATGAGGATGTAACATACAAGAACTGCTGGTTTGGGTGTATTCTGGATGCTGGTTTGTGCTCTCTGGAGAAAAGCTGCAAGAACAAATATCCATAAAACCAACAAGGCAATAGCATAGACTCCGATATATTATAATTTCAAAAAAGGAAAAAGCTAATTTTAGCTGGGTACACTACATGCATAATATCATGTTGCATTGAGCTTTAATGGGTAATCTGGGATTACTGCCTTTAATAATGTTTATACAGTGAAAAGCATCATATCATTTGTAACTGCTGACAGGAGAATATAAAGACCTGAAAGCAGTGAATATAGCTGTTTTAGAGGTTTATGTATAATACTTGGGGTGCACATACACATAGTGGCCCATGCAAGCATTGTCTAACTACCTTCCAATACCTGCGGGCCCAAGCGTTTCATGAATATCTGTCTTTGACTGAAAGATACTCTTTATGTGAATGGGGACATAGGAGAGAACAGTTATGGAGGAAGATGTTCTCCTACCTCTCATGTCATAGGGGAGAAATAATAATTGGAGCAGGATTTCCACCTTGCCTGAGTCATTGATAGTCATAACCTCCTATAAACATACAGTACTGTGTAAAAGTTTTAGGCAGGTATGAAGAAATGCTGTAAAGTAAGATTGCTTTCAAACATATATATTTGAATTGTTTATTTTTATTAATTTACAAAAATGCAAAGTGAGCGAACAGAAGAAACAGAACAGAAGAAAAATCTAGATCAAATCAATATTTGGTATGACTACCCTTTGACTTGAAACCAACATCAATTCTTACACTTGCACACTTTGTACACTTGCACAAAGTCAGGGACTTTGTAGGATTAGAGTCAAATGTGTTGATTAATCAATTATACCAAGCAGGTGCTAATGATCATCAATTTCATATGTAGGTTGAAACACGGTAATTAACTGAAACAAAAACAGCCCTGTAGGAGGCTTAAAACCGGGTGAGGAACAGCCAAACTCTGTTATAAAGGAGAAGCTGTGTAAGACAGTTTCAGGTCACACATCATGGCAAGACTAAGGACAGCAACAACAAAACACAAGGTAGTTATACTGCATCAGCAAAGTCTCTGCCAGGCAAAGATTTCAAAGCAGACTGGGGTTTCAAGATGTGCCATTCAAGCTCTTTTGAAGAAGCACAGAGAAACGGGCAATGTAGAGGACTATAGATGCAGTGTTCGGCAAGAAAACTTTATGCAGCAGATGAAAGACACATCATGCTTACTTCCCTTCAATATCCAAAGATGTCCAGCAGTGCTATCAGCACAGAAATGGTGAAAAACAGTGGGACCCAGCTACACCCATCTACTGTACTTTACTGCTTTCATTTGGATTTCTCTTCTGTTCATTCACTATTCATTCTCCATTGTGTTAATTGATAAAAATAAACGATTAACACTTTTTTTTCTGAAAGCATTCTTAATTTACAGCATTTTTTCACACCTGCCTAAAACTTCTGCACAGTAGTGTAAATTGTCACTCTATCTGGCCAGAAACATTCAAAATGGGAGACCATTTTGTGTCTATGGATAACTTTAAAGCCTAATTTCAGGCCTTTTTTTTTTCTTTTGCTAAATTTGGCCTTTGGCCTCCTGCTGCAGTACTGACACCTCAATTCAGTGCAGCCCCCTCCACCTTACACTGCAGTACTCTCTTTTCATTGCTAAATGTCCTCAGTATTTCAGGTTGAATGACTTTCAGTTTCACTCAGTTGAAATGATTGAGCACATACTGTTTGTGTAGGGAGTCATCCTGATGCACTGCATTTACTGTGTAGTAGTACATAGAGTAGCATTGACGTCATCATGCATTCTACATTACTGAGGTCAGCATAGCCCAGAGAATAGGAAAAGACAAACTTTACCCTTCAGTATCACAAGACATCCCTGAAAAGTGCATTGAAGCTAAAAAAAAGCATAACATACAGCTTGTGAGGACAACTTGGAAGGAGGTGTGCTGTACTGGGAGTTGGGCTTTGACTAAGGGCAATTATTGCAGTTAGAGTTTATAGTATGTACTCACAGACCTATCTTCAGAATTTATGGGGTTGATTTACTAATGTCAAATAAGCTGTTCATCTTGCAAGGTAATCAGGTTTTGGACCCACCTACTATTTGATGTCAGCACGTAGTCATTGTCAAGACCCCCAGGAGTCTTTTCTATAGCGGCTTTTTACTATACATGTGTCATTTAAAATGATCTATGTGAGCATATGTTGTACATCGCGTTTTAATAAAAATACTGTGGAGAGCATTAGATTTGTCCTTTATTGTGTTTTACTGAGCGATAAGCGATCCCCTCTGGGGGAATAATTTGACCTGGAATTTAATTTCTAAATGGTTGGGGTCTAAATGTTGGAAGATTCAGAAGATTGACCAATATATGCCTAGATGTTCTATCCAAGGAACCATCTGGAGTTTGAGCTTTTATGACCTCCTCTAGCATAGAGCTCCATTTCTGGTGAGCATATCATAAGAGCTCAGTGTGGAGATGGATGGAAAATTATGGTGGATGGTGTAATTTTTGATACTTATACTGTACATCATTGGATACTGTTTTTTTACACATTTGGATATATTGTTGGACGTTGATTCATAATGTAGAAATAGGAAGAGATTGCTAGCCTGAATATCCCCACAAATATTCCCTAATTAGTAAGTGTGCTTCCAGGTTTATATTCCACACAGCATGGTGAGCCTCCTTCTGAGCACTGCCTCTTGTGAGCCCTCTGATATATCCACCCTGACTTTTTCAGTTGCATTCTGGCTGCTGTTCTAGTTATCAACAAATCACTTATCAAGGCTGCCTGCCTTGACTTTCTACATCAGTGGTCTCCAAACTGCAGACTGGAGGCCGGATGTGGCCCTTTGCTTGCCTTTATCTGGCCCTTGGGGCACTATTCTTTCCAATGAAACCAACAATGGAACACTATTCCTTCCTTTGACAACAATTATGGGACACTATTCTTCCCACTGATACCAATGGTGGGGCACTATTCGTCCCACTGACGCTGGGACATTATCTATTCCTACTGGCCCCAGGGTTTGAATGACAGTAAAGTTGCTCTTCATTTAGAAAGTTTGGAGACCCCTGTTCTACATGTATTTGGACTCTGCCTGCTGAAATTGTGCTTTGCTTGACTACCTGTCAGCTCATCAGGTTTTCTTAGAGGGGAAACACCTGAGGACTGAGACTATGGAGTATCATACAGTACAGCCCCAAATTTTTTTTAGGAATCCCCATTGAAAAGTGAGAAGTAAAGGGACCTACAGCTTCTGGTTATCCTCACCATGCATTTACAATTTGACCTTCGAGGATTTCTCTTAGGAATCTTTGTACAAACAAGGGTGTTTATGTCAAGCTAGGTCAACTGCATATCTGTTCCTATCCGTTCCTATAAAGACGAGAAGCAATACAGGTATAGAATAAAATAGCCATTGGCTCAGTCGGACGATTTGTACCCCAAAACCTACAACACAGACAAGCATTCCCTGACATTTTTTAATGTCTGAAGGCACCTGTAGACTACATTTTGAGGTAGCAGTGGCTACGATAGATGCTGTAGAATGATAGATATAGATAGATAGATAGATAGATAGATAGATAGATAGATAGATAGATAGATAGATAGATAGATAGATAGATAGAATTATTCTGTTCTGTAGCTCTGAGAAGCATATCTGAGGGATTGACATAGTAGGATTGATTTACTAAAGAAGTTGAAAATCCTCACTTCACTCAAATTGTAGCTGTGTTCGCTTTAAATACCTAATCATGTGCAGATGAAATGAACAGGAGTTCGCCTTTCACATCAGTGAATGATTGAAGAAAATCTTCTAATTGAATTTATTGAGTGAGCATTCTCAACTACTTTAGGCAATCAGACCCTGTATCTGTACACTTGACAGTTCATAAACAGTACACTATATATGATAGCAGTGCTTATAACTGTCAATTCAAAATGCTGAATGCGAACAAAAAAGTACTGTTTTAAACAATAAGTGTCCAAATGTGATGAAATGTCGAGTTTTGCTTCTTAAAAAAATCATCGCTATGCCATCAACTCATGAAAAAACATTCACCGAATATGGCCTTCCAGATTATAGGAAGGTTTAAAATAAGTGTATATTGTTAATCAAACTCATGAAGACTCCCATTCAATTCAATCAAGCCAGTCATATACGTTGCGTGATGTCTCTTTAAATGTTACAACTAGTAAATCAGCTCTGTCCCAAAATATGGAATTGTGCACCAAGAAAAGAAAAAAGAAATTACCCATAGAGTGGTAGCATTGATATTAGGGCAAAACATAAGAAAAAGCCACTCACATATAGAAAGTACATCAATATCTTGTAATTCTTAATACACTCATGCAGACTCCCATACACCATGCAATCTGATCAGACCGATCTTATATGTTGCTTATACTGACTCCTAGGTTGTCACGACCAATAAAGCCATCGTGGCTCACAATAATGAATGAATACCCAAAAAAGAAAAGGAAACTTCTATAGAGTAATAACTTTACTGTTAATCTCAGAAATCTCTAAAATAAGCCACTTACATTTATAAAGTGGATTATGGCACTACACTTCTAAAAGCTTTGAGATATAAGCATTGGTAGCTTCTGAATGTATACTCATACATTGGGGGAGATCCACAGCTCTCACCAACTTCCATCAGTATCCTCCATTGGTAAAGCACAAGCAGCCAAAGTCATTATAATCAGATGCTTATGACTAAACAGCTGGTTAATCCTGATAAAGGCATTATGATAAAACGCGTCGAGTATTGATGTCATTTCTTACATGTGGCTGGTTGTGGTGGTCCACATATTTAATTGTGGTTGGTTAGAACTTATCTATTTCCCCCACCGATAGTTACTTGATTAAAAGGTTACCCAGCAGCTACGTCTTGATGCTTGTCAGAGTGTAGTGCCACTGATGCACTTTTAATATGTGAGTGGTTGTCTTTTACATTCTTAATAAAATGTTACCACTCTATGGAAGCTATTTTTTCCTCCTTTCTCTGCGTGCTTAACTACCTTTTGAATTGAGACAAATATATCATCTGTTGCATTTTGGACAGTTATAAGTGCTGCTCTCATATATAGTGTTTTGAATTATTTCAGTTGGAGTTTTGAGCAGCTTTTCATTCACATTTACTTTTATTCTTTATTTCATTGATGCAAATTTCACATTGGGTAATGATTAAAGCAAAGTTCCACCCAAAAATAGAACTTCCACTTTTCGGATTCTTCCCCTCCTCCAGCGTCAAATTTGGCACCTTTCAGGGGTAAGGGGGGAGCGGATATCTGTATAATCCAGGTATTTACTCCCACTTCCGGGCATAGATCACCGCAGTATGCACGGCTATCTATGCCATGTCCGGCCTAACACACAGGTGCCAGAAGACAGCAGGGACCAGTAAGATTGCGCAGCATGACTCATGCATGCGCAGTAGGGAACCAAGCTGTGAAGCCGCAAGGCTTCACTTCCTGATTAATAAATATAAATACCGCGCTCAGACAAAAACTCAATCAACAAAAAGCAGCAACAATAAACCATCTAATACCTAATGGTGCTAATGTAAAAACGAATGTGAAAAAGTTGCGCTACATTAAATGTTTCCCTATAAAAGAAATAATTAAAAAAAAACCAAAAACAATAAACATGCAAAAATCAAGGACACACCCGGATCAGGAGTGCACCCTAAGCTCCTTCAGGTGATAGGTACATAAATAAATGGTGAAATCAACACTATAGCAACAATTGAAATCAACCATGTACAAATCGAATAATAAATAGATAGTGTCCATGTGAAAAATAAGTATAATGAGCAACGTCTTTCTTAACCACTTGACGACCGCCTCACGCCGATGTACGTCGGCAAAGTGGCACGGACAGGCAAAATCACGTACAGGGTACGTGATTTGCCTTCTGCGGGTGGGGGGTCCGATCGGACCCCCCCCCGGTGCCCGAGGCGGTCGTCTTTTGTCCAGCGGCGATCGGTGATGAGGGGGAGACCATCCGTTCGTGGCCCCCCCCTCGCGATCGCCGCCGGCCAATGAGAACACTCCTTTGCTGCTGTATGCTAAACAGCAGCAAAGGAAGTGATGTCATCTCCCCTCGGGTCGGTATTTTCCGTTCCGGCCCGAGGAGAGACGACATCTATGTGAGTGCACCAACACACACACACACAGTAGAACATGCCAGGCACACAAAACACCCCGATCCCCCCCCCGATCGCCCCCCGATCTCCCCCCAATCACCCCCCCCCCCCCCGTCACAAACTGACACCAGCAGTTTTTTTTTTTTTTTTTCTGATTACTGCATAGTGTCAGTTTGTGACAGTTACTGTGTTGGGACAGTGAGTATTACCCCCCTTTAGGTCTAGGATACCCCCCTAACCCCCCCTAATAAAGTTTTAACCCCTTGATCACCCCCTGTCACCAGTGTCGCTAAGCGATCATTTTTCTGATCGCTGTATTAGTGTCGCTGGTGACGCTAGTTAGTGAGGTAAATATTTAGGTTCGCCGTCAGCGTTTTATAGCGTCAGGGACCCCCATATACTACCTAATAAATGTTTTAACCCCTTGATTGCCCCCTAGTTAACCCTTTCACCACTGATCACCGTATAACCGTTACGGTTGACGCTGGTTAGTTCGTTCATTTTTTATAGTGTCAGGGCACCCGCCGTTTATTACCGAATAAAGGTTTAGCCCCCCGATCGCCCGGCGGTGATATGCGTCGCCCCAGGCAGCGTCAGATTAGCGCCAGTACCGCTAACACCCACGCACGCAGCATGCGCCTCCCTTAGTGGTATAGTATCTGATCGGATCAATATCTGATCCGATCAGATCTATACTAGCGTCCCCAGCAGTTTAGGGTTCCCAAAAACGCAGTGTTAGCGGGATCAGCCCAGATACCTGCTAGCACCTGCGTTTTGTGCCTCCGCCCGGCCCAGCCCACCCAAGTGCAGTATCGATCGATCACTGTCACTTACAAGGCACTAAACGCATAACTGCAGCGTTCGCAGAGTCAGGCCTGATCCCTGCGATCGCTAACAGTTTTTTTGGTAGCATTTTGGTGAACTGGCAAGCGCCAGCCCCAGGCAGCGTCAGGTTAGCGCCAGTACCGCTAACACCCACGCACGCACTGTACACCTCCCTTAGTGGTATAGTATCTGAACGGATCAATATCTGATCCGATCAGATCTATACTAGCGTCCCCAGCAGTTTAGGGTTCCCAAAAACGCAGTGTTAGCGGAATCAGCCCAGATACCTGCTAGCACCTGCGTTTTGCCCCTCCGCCCGGCCCAGCCCAGCCCACCCAAGTGCAGTATCGATCGATCACTGACACTTACAAAACACTAAACGCATAACTGCAGCGTTCGCAGAGTCAGGCCTGATCCCTGCGATCGCTAACAGTTTTTTTTGTAGCGTTTTGGTGAACTGGCAAGCACCAGCCCCAGGCAGCGTCAGATTAGCGCCAGTACCGCTAACACCCACGCACGCACTGTACACCTCCCTTAGTGGTATAGTATCTGATCGCATCAATATCTGATCCGATCAGATCTATACTAGCGTCACCAGCAGTTTAGGGTTCCCAAAAACGCAGTGTTAGCGGGATCAGCCCAGATACCTGCTAGCACCTGCGTTTTGCCCCTCCGCCCGGCCCGGCCCAGCCCACCCAAGTGCAGTATCGATCGATCACTGTCACTTACAAAACACTAAACGCATAACTGCAGCGTTCGCAGAGTCAGGCCTGATCCCTGCGATCGCTAACAGTTTTTTGGTAGCGTTTTGGTGAACTGGCAAGCGCCAGCGGCCTAGTACACCCCGGTCGTAGTCAAACCAGCACTGCAGTAACACGTGGTGACGTGGCGAGTCCCATAAGTGCAGTTGAAGTTGGTGAGGTGGCAAGCACAAGTAGTGTCCCGCTGCCACCAAAAAGACAAACACAGGCCCGTCGTGCCCATAGTGCCCTTCCTGCTGCATTCGCCAATCCTAATTGGGAACCCACCGCTTCTGCAGCGTCCGTACTTCCCCCATTCACATCCCCAACCAAATGCAGTCGGCTGCATGAGAGGCATTTTCTTTATGTCCTCCCGAGTACCCCTACCCAACGAACCCCCCCAAAAAAGATGTCGTGTCTGCAGCAAGCGCGGATATAGGCGTGACACCCGCTATTATTGTCCCTCCTGTCCTGACAATCCTGGTCTTTGCATTGGTGAATGTTTTGAACGCTACCATTCACTAGTTGAGTATTAGCGTAGGGTACAGCATTGCACAGACTAGGCACACTTTCACAGGGTCTCCCAAGATGCCATCGCATTTTGAGAGACCCGAACCTGGAACCGGTTACCGTTATGAAAGTTAGTTACAAAAAAAGTGTAAAAAAAAAAAAAAATAAGAAATAAAAAAAAATAGTTGTTGTTTTATTGTTCTCTCTCTCTCTATTCTCTCTCTCTATTGTTCTGCTCTTTTTTACTGTATTCTATTCTGCAATGTTTTATTGTTATTGTTATTGTTATTATGTTTTATCATGTTTGTTTTTCAGGTGTGTAATTATTTACACTTTACTGTGCTTTATTGTTAACCATTGTTAACCATTTTTTTGTCTTCAGGTACGCCATTCACGACTTTGAGTGGTTATACCAGAATGATGCCTGCAGGTTTAGGTATCATCTTGGTATCATTCTTTTCAGCCAGCGGTCGGCTTTCATGTAAAAGCAATCCTAGTGGCTAACTAGCCTCTAGACTGCTTTTACAAGCCGTGGGAGGGAATGCCCCCCCACCGTCTTCCGTGTTTTTCTCTGGCTCTCCTGTCTCAATAGGGAACCTGAGAATGCAGCCGGTGATTCAGCCAGCTGACCATAGAGCTGATCAGAGACCAGAGTGGCTCCAAACATCTCTATGGCCTAAGAAACCGGAAGCTACGAGTATTTCATGACTTAGATTTCGCCGGATGTAAATAGCGCCATTGGGAAATTGGGGAAGCATTTTATCACATCGATCTTGGTGTGGTCAGATGCTTTGAGGGCAGAGGAGAGATCTAGGGTCTAATAGACCACAATTTTTTCAAAAAAGAGTACCTGTCACTACCTATTGCTATCATAGGGGATATTTACATTCCCCAAGATAACAATAAAAATGATTAAAAAAAAAAAAATATGAAAGGAACAGTTTAAAAGTAAGATTAAAAAAGCAAAAAAATAATAAAGAAAAAAAAAAAAAAAAAAAAAACACCCCTGTCGCCCCCTGCAAGCGGCGGTCTGTCGTCAAACGTAAACAGCAATTGCACCATGCATGTGAGGTATCACCGCGAAGGCCAGATCGAGTGCAGTAATTTTTCTAGTAGACCTCCTCTGTAAATCTAAAGTGGTAACCTGTAAAGGCTTTTGAAAGCTTTTAAACATGTATTTATTTTGTTGCCACTGCACGTTTGTGCGCAATTTTAAAGCATGTCATGTTTGGTATCCATGTACTCGGCCTAAGATCATCTTTTTTATTTCATCAAACATTTGGGCAATATAGCGTGTTTTAGTGCATTAAAATTAAAAAAAGTGTGTTTTTTCCCCAAAAAATGCGTTTGAAAAATCGCTGCGCAATTACTGTGTGAAAAAAAAAATGAAACACCCACCATTTTAATCTGTAGGGCATTTGCTTTAAAAAAATATATAATGTTTGGGGGTTCAAAGTAATTTTTTTGCAAAAAAAAAAAACTTTTTCATGTAAACAATAAGTGTCAGAAAGGGCTTTGTCTTCAAGTGGTTAGAAGAGTGGGTGATGTGTGACATAAGCTTCTAAATGTTGTGCATAAAATGCCAGGACAGTTCAAAACCCCCCCAAATGACCCCATTTTGGAAAGTAGACACCCCAAGCTATTTGCTGAGAGGCATGTCGAGTCCATGGAATATTTTATATTGCGACACAAGTTGCGGGAAAGAGACAAATTTTTTTTTTTTTTTTGCACAAAGTTGTCACTAAATGATATATTGCTCAAACATGCCATGGAAATATGTGAAATTACACCCCAAAATACATTCTGCTGCTTCTCCTGAGTACGGGGATACCACATGTGTGAGACTTTTTGGGAGCCTAGCCGCGTACGGGACCCCGAAAACCAAGCACCGCCTTCAGGCTTTCTAAGGGCGTGAATTTTTGATTTCACTCTTCACTGCCTATCACAGTTTCGGAGGCCATGGAATGCCCAGGTGGCACAAAACCCCCCCAAATGACCCCATTTTGGAAAGTAGACACCCCAAGCTATTTGCTGAGAGGTATAGTGAGTATTTTGCAGACCTCACTTTTTGTCACAAAGTTTTGAAAATTGAAAAAAGAAAAAAAAAAATGTTTTTTCTTGTCTTTCTTCATTTTCAAAAACAAATGAGAGCTGCAAAATACTCACCATGCCTTTCAGCAAATAGCTTGGGGTGTCTACTTTCCAAAATGGGGTCATTTGGGGGGGTTTTGTGCCACCTGGGCATTCCATGGCCTCCGAAACTGTGATAGGCAGTAAAGAGTGAAATCAAAAATTTTCACCCTTAGAAATCCTGAAGGCAGTGATTGGTTTTCGGGGTCCAGTACGCGGCTAGGCTCCCAAAAAGTCCCACACATGTGGTATCCCCATACTCAGGAGAAGCAGCTAAATGTATTTTGGGGTGCAATTCCACATATGCCCATGGCCTGTGTGAGCAATATATCATTTAGTGACAACTTTATGAAAAAAAAAAAAAAAAAAAGTGTCACTTTCCCGCAACTTGTGTCAAAATATAAAATATTCCATGGACTCAATATGCCTCTCAGCAAATAGCTTGGGGTGTCTACTTTCCAAAATGGGGTCATTTTGGGGGGTTTTGTGCCACCTGGGCATTCCATGGCCTCCGAAACTGTGATAGGCAGTGAAGAGTGAAAGCAAAAATTTACACCCTTAGAAATCCTGAAGGCGGTGATTGGTTTTCGGGGCCCCGTACGCGGCTAGGCTCCCAAAAAGTCCCACACATGTGGTATCCCCATACTCAGGAGAAGCAGCTAAATGTATTTTGGGGTGCAATTCCACATAGGCCCATGGCCTGTGTGAGCAATATATCATTTAGTGACGACTTTTTGTAAATATTTTTTTTTTTTTTTTTTTTTTGTCATTTTTCAATTACTTTGGACAAAAAAAAAAAATATTCAATGGGTTCAACATGCCTCTCAGCAATTTCCTTGGGGTGTCTACTTTCCAAAATGGGGTCATTTGGGGGGGTTTTGTACTGCCCTGCCATTTTAGCACCTCAAGAAATGACATAGGCAGTCATAAACTAAAAGCTGTGTAAATTCCAGAAAATGTACCCTAGTTTGTAGACGCTATAACTTTTGCGCAAACCAATAAATATACGCTTATTGACATTTTTTTTACCAAAGACATGTGGCCGAATACATTTTGGCCTAAATGTATGACTAAAATTTAGTTTATTGGATTTTTTTTATAACAAAAAGTAGAAAATATCATTTTTTTTCAAAATTTTCGGTCTTTTTCCGTTTATAGCGCAAAAAATAAAAACCGCAGAGGTGATCAAATACCATCAAAAGAAAGCTCTATTTGTGGGAAGAAAAGGACGCAAATTTCGTTTGGGTACAGCATTGCATGACCGCGCAATTAGCAGTTAAAGCGACGCAGTGCCAAATTGGAAAAAGACCTCTGGTCCTTAGGCAGCATAATGGTTCGGGGCTCAAGTGGTTAAGGTGGAATAGATAAACATAAAATTATATGGATAATAATCCACAGCAGGTATCAGGGTCCGAATAATCAGCCTTGTTCTTTGATGCCGAAAATGGGAGACAACTTTGGATTAATATGTATGTGATAACCCTTACCGGAACTGGTGGACCCCCTAAAGAGCAGGGTCATACGAGCGGACAGATTAAGCCCTCTGCGGGGACACTTGAATCCTCTAGTCTCTCGGGTCTTTTAGTTGCCTTGAAGAGTCAGCAGAGATTTCGCAATATAGCAGTGAATGCTTAGCTGGATGTCCCCAATCTGAGGGTTCCCACCGTCGTCGTCCTCCTCTCTCTCGCACATCCTCCTCTTCCTCTGGTACCAACTTCCTGATTCCCTTACCGAAGATGCCGGCGCCTGCACCAGGGAGCCAAAGGACAGATCAGCTTCGGGTGAGAACATCATGGGCACCCTGGACAGGTAAGTGTCCATATATTACATTTTGGCGGAACTCCGCTTTAACCACAAGTTGTTTGTGTGAAATGCGTCTACATAACTGCTTTTTTGATGTCCCTGGTGTTATCACGGTGATGTCAAATAAAGGCATTTTGGAACCTTTGAATGTGCAGCTGTTCTTCTTTTCTTCAAATTTCACATTAATTGGGCGCATTACAATTTAATTAAATTTGTAAATAAAATCAAAAATTGATGGTATAGTGATGTGGAGATTTATAGGAGAGGGACTGAAGAAAATAAACGTGCTTTGTTGAAAAGTTATACATTACACTACAGCAGGGGCTTTGCTAGGTCTACAAAAGATCTGCGGCTAGAGCCCATAGCAGCGTAGTAAAGAAAGTAAAGAAAGTCATAGGCTTGGGCGAGCATACACATGTATATATAGTAATATACGTGTGTGTGTATATATATCCCCAGAGAGCCCCCCACTTACATCAGGGTCCCCAGAGAGCCCCCCTTATATCAGGTTTCCCAGAGAGCCTCCTCCTTACATCAGAGTCCTCAGAGAGCCTCCCCCTTTCATCAGGGTACCCAGAGGGCCCCCCACTTACATTAGGGTCCCCAGAGAGCCTATCCCTTGCATCAGGGTCCCCAGAGAGCCTCCCCTCCCCTTGGGGACCCCTGCAGAGACTCGGGGCTATTGACCCCAGATTCGGGGCTATAGCCCCAAAAGCCACCCCCTAGCGACGCCCCTGCACTACAGTATGAATACATGAATATGCAGAAATTAGGATTCAAGGCAAAAAGACCTTTATTGTAGAAGTATTAAATATATATTATACATTATTCACTGATAGATACTTTCCTGGAAAGAGCATTACAATATTTTCCCAGTGCAGGTCATCCACATTACAGAAAATGTTCCCTCTTTTCTCTGAGATGAAGCCATCAGATCAGAGCTATCAATACCTTGTGTAAAGTCAACAATTTTTAGAACACATGTTTTCACTGGGAGAAGACTGAAATATCCTATTTTCTGATGAATTTCCTTTTCATCTGTAGACAGCTTGACAATTCTGTCTTACAAGGAGTGATTGTCTGAATGCTTGTACATAATGTCATAATTGTAAGTAAAGCCTAAAGCTGGCTCCTTGTAATAGAAAACGGTCTTCTATTCGGAGGAAGGATGAAGAAATGAGAGAGCATCCAAGCCTGGTCTTCGCCATATTAATGGGCAATACGTTTCACAGTAACAGCTCTGAAGTTTGCTTGTATGTCTTAGCAAATTTGATTACCCCGGTCTTCTACAAACTACTCAGCCTTAAAGTGATACTAAAGTCTAATTTTTCTTTAGTTAAAGATAACAAACATGTTATACTTGAGGGAAAAAGCACAGAGGCGCCACTCTAAGTGCAGTAAGCAATGAGTTTTTAATGAACAAATCCTGCATATATACTCACAAGAGTAGAAATAAAATAGGCATGTCAAGTGTGGGTGAACAAACATCGGGGAGGGAGGTCACCTGTGGCTTTACACTGGTAAGGTGGAGCGGGTTGCGCCAGTGGTTACGATGTTTTCTGGACCTTGAGCACACAGAAAACCGGGGGATGAGGACACTTCCAGTTGGGACGGTGGACCAATAGGCTATTTTCTGTTTTTCTATGTAAACATGTTATACTTACCTGCCCTGTGTAGTGGTTTTGCACAGAACAGCCTAGATCCTCCTCTTTTTTGGGTCTCACGCTCCTGGCCCCTCCCTCCAGCTTGCTATGGGGTACCTGAGCTGAGCCACAGCTCCCTGTGTCCATTCAGACACAGAGCCCCTGCCCGGCCATGCCCCCTTTCTCTCCTCATTGGCTGACAGCAGCGGGAGCCAATGGCGCCGCACTGCTGTCTCAACCAATGAGGAAGGGAGTCCTGGGCAGCTGAGACACTCCTGCAACATCACTGGATCTAGATGGGACTCAAGTAAGTATTAGCACACTGAATATTTTTTATCTTAATGCACAGCATGCATTAAGAGAAAAAAACCTTCTGCCTTTAGAACCACTTTATGTTTGCTGGAGATGGATCAAAATTTGGCCAGTTCAGCAGGAGCTGGCTGGATGAATTTTGATTAATCTATGGCTGTTCCCATTTATGAGAAAACCATCTAACAGGCTTATCAGAAAAATTTGCTTTGATCAGCTCGACAGCCAATCGGCTACTATGCTGAACAGTGTATTCTGAGGCATTTATGGGCAGCTTAAGTGTTTAAAGTATAGTTCCACATTTGGAGGCAAATTTGAGAACCCCCCCCCCCACTATATGTTTGTTACATAATCACAAAGCATACCTAAAAATAATAAAAACAAGCATTTCTTACCTTTATAATTGTTTCTTTGGAGCAGATTTATACAAGACCACTTAGAAGAATTTGAACAAGGTGGGGGCAGAGTGAGATAAAATGCATTAACACACAATGCACCACCTAAGCCTTAAGAGCTTTAACCACATGCCGACCAGCGTACGACGATATACGTCGGCACAATGGAATGGCTGGGCAAATGGGCGTACAGGTACATCCCCTTTAAATTGTGGCATTGTGGGCGAGCACGCCCACCGCGTACTTCATGACTTTGACCGCGATCGTGTCACGGAGTAGCAGAACAGGGAGATGCCTTTGTAAAAAAGGGATTTTCCTGTTCTGCATAGCAACATAACAGAGATCTATTGCTCCCTCTCATCGGGAGCAGTGATCTCTGTCATGTTCTAGTGAGGCAATCCCTCCCACAGTTAGAATTACTCCCTAGGACACACTTAACCCCTTAATTGCCCCCTAGTTTTCAACCTCTTCCCTGCCAGTGTCATTTATACAGTAATCAGTGCATTTTTATAGCACTGATTGCTGTATAAATGACAAAGGTCCCATAATAGTGTCAAAAGTGTCCAATGTGTCCGCCATAATGTCGCAGTCACAATAAAAATCGCAGATTGCCGCCGTTACTGATAAAAAAAAATTAATAATAAAAATGCCGTAAATCTATCTCCTATTTTGTAGACACTATAACTTTTGCACAAACCAATCAATATACGCTACTGCGATTTTTTTTTTACCAAAAATATGTAGAAGAGTACATATCAGGCTAAACTAAGAAAGAAATTTGGGTTTTTTATATATTTTTGGGGGATATTTATTATAGCAAAAAGTAAAAAATATTGCTTTTTTTTCAAAATTGTCGCTCTTTTTTTGTTTATAGCGCAAAAAATAAAAACTGCAGAGGTGATCAAATACCACCAAAAGAAAGCTCTATTTGTGGGAAAAAAAGGACGTCAATTTTGTTTGGGTGCAACATCGAATGACCGCGCAATTGTCAGTTAAAATGACGCAGTGCCGTATTGCAAAAAGTGCTCTGGTCAGGAAGGGGGTAAATCCTTCCGGGGCTGAAGTGGTTAAAGAGGCACTTTTCTTTCTCCTTTACATTTTTTCTTCCCCTCCTAGCTTGACCATTGACCTGTCTTCAGGCGACAAGTGAATCCAGCATTGTTTGGTGTAGCCTGCTGCTCTGCCCCTGCACGTTGGGTTATGTACCTTTAACTTTTGTCAGCGCTGTCAGCATGAGTAGAGGAATGCCGATAACTGGCACTTCCTATTCACACTGTGAGTTTTTTATTTTTTGCTAAACAAACAAAAAAAGACTGAAAATGTAAAAAAAAAAGTAATTTTTCTCCTAGACTGATGTGTGATGAGGCTGCACTGACAGGCACTGATAGGCTGCACTTATGAGATGGCACGGATGATGTGGCACTGGTGAGGAGGCACTAGTATGCAGTACTGATGGGCAACCTTAATGGGCACTAATGGGCAGAGATAAACTGCAATTATGGGCACTGATGGGCGGGATTGATGTGTACTGATAGGAGCTGCAGGCAGGCATCATTTGTGGGCATGGATTGGCATCACTGGTAGGCACTGATTGGCATCACTGGTGGACACTGATTGACACTGATTGACATCACTGGTGGGCATCACTGGTGGGCACTGGCAGGCATCGCTGATGGAACTGCACTGATAAGCATAGCACCTGCAAGTGGCTTTTTCTGTCATATGACGTCCAGTCAGAACAATTAAACCAACCCCGGCCGTCATTTTGCTATAGGCCAGACAGGAAGTGGTTAAAGACTATCCTGTTGGTTAACTGTCTACTCTGGATATTTTTAAATTTTTTTCTGATTAGTAAGCCTGGTGCCAGAAGACCAAGAATACTCAAAATAGGGGGAGACACAGCATGGAGGGAACCCCTAAAAATAGGCCATAACATAGAACTTGTCTGATCCAACCAGGAGATGGAACAAAAAAAGCTATTTTCCAACAGGGATGGACTCAAAGCATAATCGTGAGGTGAGCAACACAGGGAATGAACACCTGAATAGGACAGAAAAATAAAAATATTCTGATAAGGAAAGACCAATCTCTGTAGGCTAAAGAAGGCTCTAAGCCTCAGCTGACCTAATCACCAGGTCCAAAGGGAAAGTGCATGTATGGAAGAACTATCAGGGCAGACATCCAGCTCACCAGAGTGAGGACTGCCGAAGAAGAATCTTGAGAATGACTAATTCAGAGTTAACCCAAAGGTGTGATTGTAGTTGATAGTTTGATCCCTTGGAATCAGCATGACCCATAGGGAAGGTACATTAGAACTTTCTATACATGGAATAGGCAAGGGATATCAGGTAAAACTCATCACAGACTAACAAGGTGGAATACAGACCTCGTAAAGCTAAGAACCAAGTTCAACTCTCCCGTGGGCCAACCCTGATGGAGAACTTGCCTGAAATAACCTTCCTATCCTGAACTCTGCAGATTCACAGGACTAGATGCATTCCTGCCTCTCTAGATAAAAATGAAGCATCAGGGGGGCGTAGCTTGATGGCTCGTGTGGATGGCTGCCTAGTCCCTCAGCTCCGCAGTAAAACCGGCCGGAGCGACTATCCAAGTGCCACCAGAGAAGGGCAAACAATCCCGCCTTGTACCCCAGACATCCTACCACAGCGGCAGAACCATGCTGAAACAGAGAAAGGACTCTAAACTGCCGAGGAAGCTCACTGATTACTACCCCTCACTGGACCTGGCGAGCGGCCAAGATGGCGCCGGCGGCGGCCGTGACATGGCGGCACGGCTCTCCTTCTCACACTCCAGCCAGAGCTCCACACTATCTCTGGGTCTCTCATGATCCTCTGACATACAGGGTGAGTGCTCTCCTCCTAATTCACCCACTACTGCTAGCCCTGCTAAAACTATGATCAGAACGTTAGAGACCAAGCAAACTCAGCCTGTCACAGTTCCCTGCTTGTTCTCTCTCCCCCCGCCACAGCAAGCATCAGTGCTAGATGCCTTCCCTGCCTCAGATCAGATAATATCTGAGAACACTATGAAAAATGTGCTGCTCTCACTGAGGCAAACCTTATATACTGATTTATCCACTGCTGTTTCCACACTGTCTGCAACTTTACAAAACCATGATCAAACCATTGCTCATATTGCATCAAAAATGGGAGACCTGCTTACAGCCCATAATGAGTTAGTGGATGGTTTTGCAGACCATGAGGATGAACTCCAATCCATCAATCTGAAGCTCGCGGACCTGGAGGACCGCTCCAGATGTAATAATAATAAAATCCGTATTATCCCAGAGTCGATCCAACAATCGGATCTAGTTTAATTCCTTCAATCCCTGATGCATGCACTTTTACCTGACCTAACAATCTGTGACATGGAAATTGAAAGAGCCCACAGGCTCCCTAAGCCACCTCACCTCCCTACTTCTACACCCAGGGATGTCTTGGCCCGTGTCTACTTTTTCACAGTGAAAGAAAAAGTCATATTTGCACCAAAACAAGCGGCGAGACTCCCTGACCCTTTTTAACTAACATCACTGTTTATGCTGATTTATCCAAAGCAACCATGGAAAATCGCAGACAGCTGGCGACTATAACTAAAGATCTTCAAAACCATAAAATACCATATAAATGGGGCTTCCCCACTAAACTACTCATTACGCAACAAAACTAACGTAGTGAGAACCATCGAGACTTACACTCCTGAGGACCTGGCACATAATCCTGGAAGAAATACCAAACCCTTCTGATCAACTCTCAACACACATGAGGAGCTCCTCCAGATGTCTGAAAGCCATAACGAATTTCCTTCTCTACACCCGCCAAATGGCTGGGAAACTGCAGCGCTCCTATCTGATATCTGCCTCCCTGTTCAGTGATTCCCGTCCCTTGTAGTTGACAGAGGACCACTATCCCCCACTGATTGTTTGCAGTAGTTTCTGCACATTGAGCCCGGGTTCCATTTGGTACAGGGCTCTCCTTTTTTAAACACAGACCCCCCACCTGAATCCAGCACCAGCCAACCCCCACCCACCAGTCAACCAAGTTATTCCCAGATCCCTGCTTCTTTGGATAAGTGACAACTCACTCTGCCCACATACCGATGAGATGAAATAACAAATCGCCCTAAATCCACCAAGTACCACCCTTACCTGGAGACAATCTATCCTGCTTCCACCCTTTCAGAATGGCATTCAAAATAGTATCCATTAATGCCAGAGGCCTAATGCCAGAGGCCTAATGCCAGAGGCCTAAAGTTTCCACAAAAAAGATCCGCACTTCTCAGAGAAGCCACCAGCCAAAGAGCTGATATCCTCTTGGCGCAGGAGACCCACTTCTGCTAAAACTCCCAAGTTCACCCTGAAAAACTACGACCAAGTTTTCTTAGCCTCAGGCCAAAAGAAGAAAAGTGGAGTCCTCACTGCCATAGCAGACCCCCAAGGACATTTCCTCATTCTTATATGTGACATTAACCAAGTCACCTACACACTAGTCAACGTATATGGGCCGAACAAGCAACAATTGCGATTCCACAAACAACAATACAAGAAGGTAACACGAATCCGTAAAGGAAGGCTTCTTATTGGAGGCGACTTCAACATAATTGGAAACTCAAACCTGGACACTACCAACCATCGACCTGCACTAAACTCCATTCTTCAAACAAATGAGCTATTTGATCCGTGGAGATGCCTGCATAGCAATGAGCGAGACTACTCTTATTTCTCCTCATCCCAACTCTCATACTCCCGTATAGACTTCTTCCTTGTTGACAAAATCACCCTCCAAGATGTGACATACTAAGAGACTGGATCCATCACATGGTTGGACCATGCACTTATCTCCATTACTGTGGGAAACTGTAGACCCAGAACAACTCGAATATGGATGCTTCTCTCATCTCAGCACCAGAGGTCTCAGCAGGTTGACAAGATCCTTTCCAGAATTTCCCGCTTAGAGACCCAAAATAAACGTACTTCCTCCCACAAACTAACTAGTGAACTCCTAGAGCAACGACAAAAACTCCGCTCACTTTTACTCTATAAATTTGAAAATAACCCTAAATTAATCAAAGCCACTTACTATGCCCTAGGTAATAAGGCCGGAGCCTTGTTAGCCTGACAGGTCAAAGCCCAGCGCGTTAAATGTAAAATAGCTTCCCAGCACTTCCTACCACCAAAAAACTTCTTACAAGTCCACAGGATATAGCTAATGCCTTTAGCGACTATAATAGGGCGTACACACGGTCGGACTTTGTTCGGACATTCCGACAACAAAATCCTAGGATTTTTTCCGACGGATGTTGGCTCAAACTTGTTTTGCCTACACACGGTCGCACAAAGTTGTCGGAATTTCCGATCGCCAACCACGCGGTCACGTACACCACGTACGACGAGACTAGAAAAGGCCGGTTCAGAACCAAGCGCGGCACCCTTTGGGCTCCTTTTGCTAATCTCTTGTTAGTAAAAGTTTGGTGAGAGACGATTTGCGCTTTTTCAGACTTGTGGCTTTCAGATCGTTTTCTGCCGTTCAGTTTGTGCTTGTGGGTTTATATCTGCTCTTCAGTGCGTGCAGTCAGTTCGTATCAGAGTTTTCTGTGTGATCTTGCCTGCTCGTTGCTGTTTTTCAGGTCGCTCTTCACAGGCCTTGCTGTTCTTCAGTGCGTTCTGTTACTTCGTTCTGAGCAGCCGACCATTTTCTAGCCATGTTTCGTATGCGTACTCCTCGTAGACTTCGTGCTGTGCGGGGGCTTGGTGTTGGGGTCCTGACCTTGACACAAGTCCAGTCCATGAACAGGGTGGGGAGGAGTTCATGGACCAAGAATTGGTTGCTTCAGCGTGACCAGTTCTCTCATATGCCTTTGCTCCGTGAGATCCGTGAGAATAATCCTGATGATTTCAGGAACTTTCTCAGGATGACGGACCCCGTGTTTCACCGTCTGTTGGCTTCGCTGACCCCCTATATCAGCAGGCAGGATACCTGCATGAGGCAAGCCATCACTCCGGAGCAGAGGTTGGTCGCTACCCCGCGGTATTTGGCCACAGGGAGAAGTCTGCAGGACTTAAAGTTCTCGGCAGGCATCTCCCCCCAGGCTCTGGGGATCATTATCCCAGAGACCTGTTCTGCCATCATACAGGTCCTGCAGAAGGAGTATATGAAGGTAAGATTTTTATCCTTTTATATCACATTTTATTGTCTTTAATGTTTGATAATATATTGTATTTCTTTCCTCATTCCCTAATTACAATGCTTGTAATATGCTGTGAATGTCCCCTTTGTCCTCATGCATACTGGATTTTTATGTAATTATTATTTTCGGTCCTTCATACATATTTGCCCTTCAATAACCTCCCCAGCATGGTGTCTCCTGCCCTATATTCACCTCATGTAGTCACTTAACAATGTATTTTATCAGCTCCATAGTAGTGCTTTACCCCAAACACCCCTTAAAATGTTTGGTAATGTTATTTTTGATTTAAATTCAGGCAGAGTGCCAGAGGCTTTTTTTTTGTGGTGTCCCCAAATAATTTTTAGTAACCCTCCCTCCCCCAACTGCTAAGTCAGCTGATCCCAATTCTCTATCTATCCTCAATCATCTATCTGTTGACTTTGCCAAACCCATACACACTATACCCATCTCTTTTGTGCTCAGATTTATGGCTGAATTACCCAAAGCATGTAGTGCAAGGGCCTGCCTGTATACTTTCCAATGGTACTGTTTAAAGTTTTTGTATCCTATTATTATCTTGATAGGTAATAGCAGAATGTCCAAATGTCCTCAAATGTGT
The DNA here is from genome assembly GCA_037952925.1 of Lithobates clamitans. NCBI lineage: Eukaryota > Metazoa > Chordata > Amphibia > Anura > Ranidae > Lithobates > Lithobates clamitans. Next base: position 4,810,723 of record JBBGZY010000011.1, on the reverse strand, counting down.
ACAGTGTGTATTTATATCTTTGTATTCAGACACTTCTTACCTGTCCAGTGGGCTGCCAATAGTGTAACTAAGGAGGGGCTGTTCAAAGTAATACCCATTATTTAGGCATTCATCTCTCAATGAAGTGAAGAGGGTTACCTGTCCAAGATTTCCACACACCCCATAATGTTAGAAATGGCCCATGAGAGGGGAGGGAGGGGGAATATAATAGGTGTACCTTATACTTTGGCCTTGTTAAATTCCCCTTAATAAATGCCATCTGGAGGTTGCCCCATAATGTTTGTGTCTAATCTGCTTGCCATGTTTCAGAGTAAAAATAGTAATGTTTATTGTTTTTTCCTCAACAGTTTCCTTCCACGCCACAGGAATGGCAGACTGTGGCCTCCCACTTTGCCCAGCGGTGGGACTTTCCTAACTGCAGAGGGGCAATTGATGGGAAACACGTCCACATCGTCCCACCACCCAACTCGGGGTCGTACTATTATAATTACAAGGGGTTTAATAGTATAGTGATGTTGGTGGTGGTGTCGGCTAATTACGACTTCTTGTATGTGGACGTGGGGAAGAATGGCCGAATGTCCGATGGTGGAATCATCGCCCACACAGAGTTCTACAGGCGTCTCCAGAATGGCAGCTTGGACTTGCCAGCTCCAGAGGACAATGTTGAAGGACTCCCATTTGTGTTCGTTGCTGATGAAGCATTTGCGCTGGGGGACCACCTGATGCGGCCATTCCCGATGAGGACCCTCACCCCGGAACAGAGGGTTTTTAATTACCGGCTGGCCAGAGCCCGAAGAGTGGTGGAGAACACATTTGGAATCCTGGCCAGCCGGTTCCGCCTATTTCTGACACCTATCCATATGGCGGAGTATAAACTGAACCATATAATACTTGCGTGCTGTGTTCTCCATAACTTTTTAAGGAAACATTCGGCCAACTATGCTGGCTCAGTTGGGCCTGAGGCCGGAATCCTACATCAAGCCACACTGACGGCGCTTGAAAGTGGCCGTCCTGGCTTGCCCTCCCTGAGTGCCCGTGATATCCGGTTACGCTACCTGGAGTTCTTTGCGGGTAAGGGGGCTATCAATATGCCAGACAATATGTGAAGCCTTTTTCAAATAAAAAATAAAATCTTTGTGGACATTTACTGCTTGTGTTTGTTTTAGCTGACCCTGACAGAAATGTTTTGAGTGCAGAAAATGTCGTGATTGGGTAACCTTATACAAAGCACTGTTGGCTGTTATTTCCTAGATGCAAAAACACATTTCACTACAAGTGCACTTGCAACTGCACTGAAACTGCACTTTTAGTGCAAAGAGGATTTGCCCTTAGGAAATAACCCCCACTTTTGCATAAAACAGCTATTACATCACCCCAAAAGTGTTGTAGTGTTGAGACAATAATCCACACATTCTTGAGTAAGCCACTTTTTTATACCTGCACAATCACATGTGCATTTACCAAAGGTTTTTAAAACAAACCAACATGTTTGTTGTATAACAATTTTTGCAGTAGCATTAGCAAAATTCGAAATGTCCATTTCAGATAAAACAGGCCTGTGTAAAACCAACAAGAAAGCCAAAAAACTAGAACTTACAAAGTTCACATTAGGCAAAACCTGAAGGCTATATCAGACATCCGTATTTAGGAACTGGGTTTGATATAGCGTTCAGATGGGGGGAAATCACCCCTGGAAAAGGCAAATTTGGAAGATGCACACCAATTTCCCAATGTCAACATGTGCTATCTGCCATCAGGGGGGATCAAGGGACGTGTTTTGGGGGAGCAAGCCCTTCCTCAATGCGACTTTATAATTGAGGAAGGGGTTGCACCCCCAAAACGCGTCCATTGATCTCCCGTGATGCCAGATAGCACATGTTGGCACACTGTGTGCATCCTCCAAATTTGGCTTTTCAAAACATTGCAAAAAAATTTAAAAGATTGAACCACAATCCAAAAAGTGATTTTGTGGGGTTTAAATTTGCCCCAAAACATCAATGATGTTATTATTTTTTTTAATAACATCATGGATTTTTTGCTGGGTGTTTTGCAGTTCGGCATTACACCCCATAATCTCCCCGACCAGGATCTGGGCACTTTCTGAAGTAAAGCGTTCGGGATCCACAACCTCACGATCACCTAAAAAGAGATAAATAAAAAAAAACAGGTCTCAAAAATCTGCCACCATCCATCTCTTTTACCTGAGTCTGTGGTCGCAGACACTCACCTGTTGTGGTGCCAATCTCCACCACATCTTCTTCTTCCTCCTGCTCTTCTTGGGTTTGGGGTATTTCACCTTCTTCCAGAGGTGGGGGGTCTCTGGTCTCCTCGGATGAGGGGTGTCCTCCGAGTCTTTTCTCCCCTATGTAAAACAAAAATGATATAATTAGCACACAGATACTTGATGGAAATAGGAAATAGGAAACATTGCTTGGAAGTGGGGTACAATTGTCTGTTTTGGCAGAGTTCCAAGATGTATTTTTTTTATTGCCCTTTGTCAAGCTGCAATACTTTACCGGTTTAGTACAAGCTTCACAGATGTAGCCCCCCCTATAGTATACACTGGAGCACCTGTGTGGCCCCCTAATAAAAATGGTGTTCTGGGGTCCCACACTAGTGCTCCAGTGTCCAGATGTGAAAACAGCTGCTCAGTGTCCTCTCCTTACGCACAATCTAGTTGGCATTTCATTCTAGTAACAAACCCATCTACACAAACAAATATTTGGCATCCAAGTAGGCCCAAAAAAATGTGGGAAAATGCATATGGCCTAAACAATGGTGTTCTAAAGGCCGAAAGAAAAATGTTTGATACGAACGAATAATGGGCCCATGAACATTAAAGTTGCCCTTTTAAACGTTACAATTAATAAAAGCATATGGAGCAGCACGAACGTAATAAAGACAGAAAGAATAGGAACACAGCACAACTACTTACTTTTTTGCAGCACTCTCTGGATCTTTCGGTACTGCTCTGGCTCTCTCAACTTCAGGTCCGACCACCGCTTCCTGAGCTGATCTTTAGATCTTCGTACCCCGAAATTCCTGTGAAGGCTTTTGATCACTTTCGCCATGATCTTGGCCTTTCTGATGTTGGGGTTGGGGTAAGGCCCATACTTCCCGTCATAGTCGGACTTCCTCATGATGTCGACCATCTCCAACATCTCTCAAAGGACATATTTGTGGCCTTAAAACGTCTCCTTCTGGATCAGGACGTGTCCGGATCCGGGCTTTCCTCCTCCTCCTCCTCGTTGCTATAATTAGCACACACCTGCTCTAACTCCGCCATCATGCTCTTCACCCACTACGCCGAATGAAAAGGGGCGGGGAATAGACTAGAAAGAACGTCAGGGGCGGGCGGAGTTACACGCATGCGCAGTGTGTATAAAGCGTAACACGCGTGCGTATTACGTACGATCTGTGAGCGGAGGAAGGAGCATTGGACGCGCCGATCGTAAGAACGAAGGTAAGAGACAAACTTGTGCCTATACTGCTTCTAGATTGAGGCCTATATTGTAACAAGATTAGGAGAGTTTTGTCTGACATTAGGCTTTGTCTTGTGTTGTGTCTTGCAGTGAACATGGATATGCTACTCAAAGATAATGACTTCATGTCAGTATTCCTAGAGATGCTAAGGGAGCTGCCCTGTCTGTGGGAGATTAATCACCCCCATTTCAAGAACCAAGCAAAGAGGAAGGCAGCACTGGAGCAATTGTGTGAAATTGTGAAGCAGGTGATCCCCACGGCAGACATCACTTATTTAAAGATATTAATTGGTTGCCTGAGGAGCACATATCTGAGGGAGCGCAAGAAAGTCCTGGATTCACAGAGATCCGGAGCAGCAGATGACATCTATGTCCCCAGGATGTTGTACTACGACAGGCTGCACTTTCTGGCAGGCCAGACTGAACCCAGGCCATCCCTCTCCAGTCTTCCTTCCACGCTTCCTTCCCCCCGGCTGAGGCTTCTGACGCCCAACCTGGGCCTTCCAGGCGATATGTGGAGGAGCCCAGATTGAGCCAGATGTAGCATTCCTCTAAATATTTCTGCTTGTCCAATCAATGATGTTAACTAGATGTTAGTTGGGAGTACTAATTTAGGATTGTGATTGATGATGCAAAAACTAAAACCATGTCCCTTTTTCATACACAGGGAAGTCTCAGCCAGGAGGTGGCCGGGCCAAGCCGGCTGGCTGATCTGCAGGTCCCTCCACTCCCCCTGGAAAGAGAAAGTGGCAGTAGGAGGAGTGCCCTAAAGGAGGCTGCTATAGGATTCTTTTGGAGGGCTACAGAGGTCCTGGGAGCACCCCACACCATGGAGGAGAACATTGCTGCCTTCATTGTATATAAAATGCAGAGGATGGAGGAGGGACAACAAGTCATGTGTGAGGCCCTCATATTGGAGGCTCTTGAGAAAGGTATGAGGGGGCCAAATGACACCTCAGACACACCTTTGGGATGGTCCTCCTCCTCCTCCTGCAGGTCCTCCTCCTCCTCCTCCCTCTCCTCCAGGTCCCCCCAGTCCTCCTCCAGGTCCTCCCAGTCCTCCTCCTCCTCCAGGTCCTACTCCTCCTCCTGCCACATATCCAACTGCACAGCCACAGCCCGGAAGGAAGCGTGGAAGGAAGACCAGACAGTGATTGCCCTGGGTTCAGTCTGGTCGGCCAAAAAATGCAGCCTCTTGTGGTACCACAGCCTGGGGACACACATGTCATCTGCTGCTACCTGGATCTCTGTGAATTCTGGACCAGACTGCCCTCCCTTACATATGGACTCCTCAGGCCACCAATTTTGATGTTGAAGAATTGATGTCTGCCGTGGGGGTCCCAGGCTTCGCTAATTTCTCCTGTTGATCCAGTGTTGCCTTCCTCTTTGTTTGGTTCTGAGCCCTTAATAAAGGAATTTTTGTTTTTAATTATACTCTCCTATGTGTTTTACTTCAAAAATGACAGTTTGTTTGTGAGGATTCAGGTACATTTCAAATATACAATGTGAAATGAACAAGGGTCACCAACACCAAACAATCTCCTTGAGATTAAATAATAAAAGATATCAATGGTGTTGGGGTAACTTGACACACAAAACACACCCAAAAATATTCTGGAGTAAAAATAAAAATAACATTGAACAAAGATCAGCCTTGGAAAAAATCCAAACATTAAAGAAAAAAAAAGGCTAAAAATCCAAAAAAAAAAAAAAATTGATATAAAACTGTCAGATGTGACAACTAATAACAATATATTTAGGGAATCCCACAAAAAAAAACACAAATAAAACTTTGTGAGAAGTGTGTGTGAATATGAGCAGCAAAACTACTTAATTCTTGTCACATTATAAAGAAGAAGAGAGTGCGCTGTATTAAACCATTTTTAACATTGCAGCGTGACGAAAGTGCTGTATCCATTGCGAACGCTAAGTTTACCAGAACGAGCTGTCCCGTCTCGGAATTTCTTCTGAGCATGCGTGGCACTTTGTGCATCGGAACAGGCCACACGCGGTCGGAATTGACGCGATCGGATTTTGTTGTCGGAAAATTTTATCTCCTGCTCTCCAACTTTGTGTGTCGGAAAATCCGATGGAAAATGTCTGATGGAGCCCACACACGCGGTCGGAATTTCCGACAACACGCTCCGATCGGACATTTTCCATCGGAAAATCCGACCGTGTGTACGGGGCATTACTCTTCTCTCTACAACTTAGCAAATGAGACAACTTTTTTCAACCAACAGACCAAACCATGCAAAACTTCCTATCCTTAATCTCCCATCTATAACCCCTGCTCAATCAGCAGAGCTCTCCCAACCATTCTCAGATCAGATGAAGTCCTGACAGCCATTCATACTCTCTCTCTCTATAAATCACCTGGAGAAGATGGGTATACAAATTAATTCTTTAGGACATTCGCTAAACTTGTCACCTCCCCACCTCACTGCCCTCTTCAACTCTGCTGCCACCTCTGGTTCTCTACCTATTGACATGCTATGTTCAATTATCACCACCATCCCCAAACCAGAGAAAGATCCTACCTCCATGACCAACTACAGGCTCATATCGCTCCTCAACACGGACGTGAAATTATTTTCCAAAGTCCTGGCAGCTAGATTGCTGAAATATCATCCCTCTCTAGTGCACCGGACCAAGTCGGCTTTATGCCAGATAGACAAGCCCCAGACGCAACCATAGAGTCATCAATTTGATCCATCGGGTCTCCCAATCTCTAACGCCTTCTCTGTTTCTCTCTTTAGTTTTAGAGAAGGCGTTCGACAGAGTGCACTGGGGATTCCTGAAAGCAGTGCTAGCTAAATTTGGTATCACAGGCTGGTTTCAATCTGCAATATTATCACTTTACTCAAACCCCTAAAGTACTAACAGATGGAACCTTGTCTAAATCATTCGGGATCACTAATGGCACTCACCAACGGTGCCCACTCTCCCCTCTCATCTTTGCTCTAATTATGGAACCTCTAGCAGCAAGGATTAGAAGAGACAAGCGCATATCAGGCATCATACCCAATGACATGGAACATAAAATAAGCCTCTTTGCCGACGATGTTATACTTATGATCATAAACCCAGTCCAATCCTTGCCTGCGATTCAAGATATCATCACCCAATTCAGTTCAGCCTCCTTTTATAAAATTAATTCAAGTCCCTAATCCTCCCGTTTCATCTCACAAATAGACAGTAGACCCTCCTAGAAGGATCTTTTCCTTATTCTTGGACGAGACAATCTATCCCATACCTTGGGATAAACTTATCTCCATCATTACCGCACCTTAACTAGCATGCCTTCCAAAAACGGCTTCCCCACTTATTAAACCAAATGCGCACAACAGGCCTATCTAAAATAGGAAAGATTGCCTCCTTTAAAATGCTAATCCTCCCCAAACTACTATACTTATTCCATACAGTAATTTTACCTATACCCCTATACCCCATTCCTTCTTTGCCTCCATACAGAAACAAATTTCAAGATATATATGGGAAACCAAACCACCTAGATGCGCGCACTACATTCTAACTAGACATCACAAAAAAGGAGGTGTTAGCCTTCCCCACATACAAACCTACTACTATGCTTCCATTATGGACCAGCTGAACTACTGGTAGCACCCGACTCGCAATAAGACCTGGTCGATCATAGAATCGTCATCCTACAAATCTAATACTCTACGTGAAATACTACTGATCACTTCAGCTGGGTTTCCTCCAACAAATAGTCCCCCAGTCAATTGCGGCCTCGCTAACAGTCTGGAAGAAATTCACCCAGCTGACATCCAAAACGCACCCGTCTCACATTCTGCCAATCCCTCTCAGAACGCTGATGGCGCATCTGCAAAATCTTAATCTGCAGAACTGGCAGAAACATAAAATTAGTAACATATCAGACCTCTACAAAACAGACGCCTTAGAAACCTTCACAGAACTCCAAACTGAATACAAACTCCCTCAATCTGAAGCCTTCACATAGGCAAAGATTTTGCACTTCCTTCGGAAGTTTACAATCCCCACTGAGGTTAAAATACCAGAATCAATCCATAACTTCTACACACACACAACATACCCGAAACATGGTATATCAGTAATGTACTCTGCACTTAGCGACAACCGGCCTTACTCCCAACTCTCATCAAAATGGACAGAAGAACTAAATATTACTGCCACCCCCGACATGTGGATGCTCACCTTTAATACACCTTTACAGCTTCCCACTGCTCCAACCACTGGGAATCGTACCAGAAGACAATACACAGGTGGTATCTCACGCCCTACCGTCTATCCAAATTCCCTCTACCTATTGGAGGACCTGTGGAAGTGCTGGAACCATAGAACACATTCTATGGTTTTGTAGGTCCATAAGTTCATTCTGGAAACAAATATTTGCTCTAATCTCTACAATATCACAGATCCCAACCGCCCCTAATCCCTTGTTAGCATTACTACACCTTGGGATAGAAAAATCCCCCCCCAGATCACGAGTGGTAATAGTATACCTACTACTCGCAGCGAAACAGAACACCAAACTCTGGAAAACTTTGGATTCCCCATCCATCTCTAACACAATAGCAGATTTAAACCTCCAATGTGAAATGGAGAGACTAGTTGCTAGAAAAAATTTTAATATGGCAAAGTTTCTGTATAAGTGGTCATCCTGGCTCACACATTCCAAATGTACTTTAATTATCTGATGCTCTCCCTATACTGCAACTTCCTCCCATTTCCATATCTCCTCTTTTCTTTCTTATTTACCCTCTACTCAACCTCCTGCTATGACACAGCAAACATGCCTACCTAGCTGGTGCCCCCTTTCCCCTTCTCACCCATAACCCCCCCGTCTGGAGTTTATCACAGTTATATACATTGCACGACTTATCTCTGTTTAGTTCATTTTGCAAGACTGCCTATGCTTCATTTAAACTACTTTCTTTTTTCTGGTTCAATTTGCTCCAGTCTGAACATCCGACACGTTGAAACAAATGTATTTCTTGTTCACTTTATTGAAAATATTAATAAAGAAATATTGAAATTAAAAATGAAGCATCAGGTTCTAGAGCAACAGCCAGAAGCCTTATCAAATCAGCCTAGGACATTTTTTTGGGTAATACCAAAACAAGAAAATGCCCCAGAAGGGACTTCTGCCTGAGCCTACAAATCAGTCAAGGAAGAAGAGCCTAAACATTGGTGAATAGGTCCCCCACAGAGTCATTAGGGAATTCCCTTTTACTGCCAGAGGATATCTGCTTCAAGAAGCTAGCTTTCAGCATGCAACTAGTTTACTATGGGACCCTTTTCTGACATCTTCCACCAACAGCACAGGATCTACAATGCATTTTAGTGTGTAGATTGCTCCCCCATGTCCAGAAGCAACCGTTTGAAAGGATCAGAAGATCACACTTGATTAAAGAAGGGCAGACATGATTAGAACACAGGGTTTTGTCAAGTCATGATCCAAACCAACTCTCGTCACAAAAAAAGCTCCAGTTCCTCCTAGATGGAAATCCAGAATGTTATCCAGGAGATGAGAATTCCCGAAGCACAGGATCTTCTTGAAGGTGTGAAGCAAAGTTCTTACTAGCCCTAGAACTGGAAAGCTGGCTCATCAGGCTAGCAACTATCGATCTTCAGAGGCAGATAGGCTAATCTGCACAGAAGCTAGATCTACAACAGTAAAGGGGAGGACTGCTGTAGTCTGAGAGGAGATAGGAGAAAAGGGGGCACCTCCAAGTGGGGGAGAAGTTCTGTAGTCTTAAAGTATAACTAAATACATTGTTGTCAGAGAAGTACCCATAATGGACACAGTCCTGGCCATTCTGGTGCGTGCCGGTGTGCGCGCTGGTGTGCGGGCACGTGCGCGTTGGTGTGTGTGCGCGCGCGGCGCCTGGCACCAGATAGTCTATTTGAACTGACTGTGCACCTTGGATTGGTGCTGTCTGATCTGCAACTCCCTGTGACCCTGTGCCTGTTATCTGTTTGAACATTTGATCTCCTGACTACCCGGCTTGCCCTTTGGATTATCCTTTGTCTTCTGCCTGCACCTGACCTCGGCCTGCCTTTGACTCTGAACTCATCTGCTCCTCTGTACCTCGTTGCCTGCCTGTTGCCAACCCTGCCTGTGACCCGACCTGCCTGCTCTGCTCCTGCTCAGCATTTTCTACCAGTGTACTTGCCTGCCTGTCTGCTGTCCAGTCAGGGCTCTGGCTGGGCCATTCAAGAACAGTCACAAAGTTGTTGTGAAGCCACTCCTTCGTTATTTTAGCTGTGTGCTTAGGGTCATTGTCTTGTTGGAAGGTTTTCGTCCAGGGTATCCCTGTACTTGGCCGCATTCATCTTTCCCTCGATTGCAACCAGTCGTCCTGTCCCTGCAGCTGAAAAACACCCCCACAGCATGATGCTTCCACCACCATGCTTCACTGTTGGGACTGTATTGGACAGGTGATGAGCAGTGCCTGGTTTTCTCCACACATACCACTTAGAATTAAGGCCAAAAAGTTCTATCTTGGTCTCATCAGACCAAAGAATCTTATTTATCACCATCTTGGAGTCCTTCAGGTGTTTTTTAGCAAACTCCATGCAGGCTTTCATGTGTCTTGCACTGAGGAGAAGCTTCCGTCGGGCCACTCTGCCATAAAGCTCCAACTGGTGGAGGGCTGCAGTAATGGTTGACTTTCTACAACTCTCTCCCGACTGCAACTCTGGAGCTCAGCCACAGTGATCTTTGGGTTCTTCTTTACCTCTCTCACCAAGGCTCTTCTCCCCCGATAGCTCAGTTTGGCCGGACGGCCAGTTGTAGGAAGGGTTCTGGTCATCCCAAACGTCTTCCATTTAAGGATTATGGAGGCCACTGTGCTCTTAGGAACCTTAAGTGCAGCAGAATTTTTTTGTAACCTTGGCCAGATCTGTGCCTTGCCACAATTCTGTCTCTGAGCTCCTCAGGCAGTTCTTTTGACCTCATGATTCTCATTTGCTCTGACATGCACTATGAGCTGTAAGGTCTTATATAGACAGGTGTGTGGCTTTCCTAATCAAGTCCAATCGGTATAATCAAACACAGATGGACTCAAATGAAGGTGTAGAACCATCTCAAGGATGATCAGAAGAAATGGACAGCACCTAAGTTAAATATATGAGTGTCACAGCAAAGGGTCTGAATACTTAGGACCATGTGATATTTCAGTTTTTCTTTTTTAATAAATATGCAAAAATGTCAACAATTCTGTGTTTTTCTGTCAATATGGGGTGCTGTGTGTACAATAATGAGGGAAAAAAATTAGCTTAAATCATTGTAGCAAATAGCTGCAATATAACAAAGAGTGAAAAATTTAAGGGGGTCTGAATACTTTCTGTCCCCACTGTAGGAACGGCCAAGAGATTGAAACCACGGTTTTTTTTCTCCAGATTTCAGTTCCACATCACATACAGACCTGGCTCCAAAAACATTAAACCAGATGCACTCTCCCGCATGTTCAAGTAAGGAAAATCCTTACTTCCAGACACCATTCTCCCTTCTGGGAAACTTCCTGTTACTTCAAGGGGATCTCATATCCCGAATGAGACAAGCCTCAGTGGAGTTGACGCCGTCTGCTGAAACTGATGTAAGTGCACAAGATGGCTTGTTTTGGCACAAGGGCAAAATTGTGGTCCCAGTGGGCCTAAGGGTAGAAGTACTGGAGCTCTGTGACGATTATAAGTTGGCCGGATATTTTGGTGCTCTGAAAACGGCTGAACTGATACAGTGCACGTTTTGGTGGCCTCAGCTGGTAAGCAACTGCAAGAGTTTTGTGGAGACATGTAATAACTGCTCCCGAAGCAAGAATAGCCGAGCAAGAGCCTGGGGTCTACTGAAGCCCTTACCCGTCCCAGAAAGACCCTGGAAAATGATCTCAATGGATTTCATTGTGGAACTCCCTTGGGCAGAGGGCTTTTCTACTATCTTTGTAGTGGATAGATTGTCCCAAATGGCTCACTTTCTGCCTATGAAAGGCACACCTTCGGTTATGGAGAATGCAAAGATTTTTATCAAAGAAATAGTGAGGCTGCATGGAGTCCCGGCCAGTATTGTGTCTGATCGAGGTGTCCAGTTTACCTCTAGGTTTTGGAAGGCTCTCTGTGGTTCCCTTAAAATTGAGTTGGCGTTTTCTTCTGCTTATCACCCCCCGACGAACGGGCAAATGAAGAGAACCAATCAGACTTTGGAGTAATACCTCCGTTGCTTCTCTGCCTTCTCACAGGATGACTGGGTCTTTTTACTGCCTATTGCTGAGTTTTCCTACAACCTGCATTCTGCCATCAAGCAGATGCCATTTTTTGCTTACTACAGCTTCCGTCCGTCTTTCCTGCCCAGTTCTATACCCGAGTGTGCCATATCTGCAGTCTCCGAAACAATGGACTTCTTTCTCACAAACAATAAACTTTTACAGGAAACTATGGCCAAGACTCAGGAATATAACAAAAAGATGTTTGATAGAAAGAAGCGAGGAGAACTTATTCTGGAACCTGGCAACCAGGTACAGTTATCCACGGTTAACTTAAAGATGGCTTGTCCCTCGAGGAAGCTGGGTCCTAAATTCATGGGACCTTTTTCTGTAAAGAGGAAAATTAATGATGTCACTTATGAGCTCGACTTACCTGATACTCTGAAGATCCACCCAGTCTTTCATGTGACGCTGTTAAAGCCTGTTGTTCCTAATTCCTTTACTGGCCAAAGTACTGGTCCACCAGAACCTATAATAGTCAACAATGAGGAAGAATTTGAGGTGGAAGCAATCCTGGATTGCAGGAAGAGGCACAACCAAATCCAGTATCTAATCAAATTGAAGGGGTATGGACCGGAAGACAATTCCTGGGAGCCTGAAAGCAATTTACATGCTGAGGAGCCTATACAGGCTTTCAAAAGGTCCCATGCATCCAGAGGCTGCCCTTAAGGAGGGGGCACTGTCAGAGAAGTTCCCAAAATGGACGCAGTGCTGGCCACTCTGGTGTGCGCTGGCGTGCGCTCCTGTGCACTGGCGTGCGCGCTCCTGTGCGCGCCAATGTGCGGGCACGTATGCGTGTGCGCATCGGTGTGCACGTGCGCTTGGCGCCAACTAATCTATTTAAACTGACAGTGCACCTTGGATCAATGCTGTCTGATCTGCAGCTCCCTGTGACCACGCTCCTGTTATCTGTTTGAAAATTTGATCTCCTGACTACCCGGCTTGCCCTTTGAATTATCCTTTGTCTTCTGCCTGCACCTGACCTCGGCCTGCCTTTGACTCTGAACTCGTCTGCTCCTCTGTACCTCATTGCCTGCCTGTTGCCAACCCTACCTGTGACCCGACCTGCCTGCTCTGCTCCTGCTCAGCATCTTCTGCCAGTGCACTTGCCTGCCTGTCTGCTGTCCAGTGGTCTCCAGCCATCCTGTCTGCTACTACCCGCCAGGCTCTCGTACCCCTCTGCACTCCCGTGCCTCCTGTTCATACTACCAGCGGCTGCGAGTCAGACACGTAAGGGAGGCCTTCCTCTGCTCCATTGGGCTCATCCGCCAGGTACGTGAAAGTCTGAAAATTGTTTTTTGTTTTGGACATAGTGTAGAGTAGTTAGCACACCTAGCAGGTTTTATTGCTGCCTGTTCCCCCTGTTAGCGAGATTCACCCTCTCTACTTTTCATATTTCCCCTTCAAAAGTGAAGGGGATAGAAAGTCCCAGTATTTGTATGTGCCTTTTTGTTTGATTTTTTTAATTGTGCATCTTTATTAGATACACGCGTTTATGGACTGAATATTTGTTTTTTTTTTAGATGCAGCACCTTTTCTTTTATTCATGTATTTGACATATTCATATACAGTATATGCACTGTTTTGTTTGTTTATTGGGTTTAGCGCAGACATTCTGCTATACATTTAGACCTTGCAGCCTTTTTAGAGCTCACACCCTCTCTAAATTGGCAGATAGCACAGAGGGTTCAATGTGCAGTTTGTCCACGACAACTGCAAATATACAACTATTAGGGTTTTGGCACAGGAATGCCTGGGCACGCTTACAAGCCAGAAAGTGCACTGCTTTTTTCCAGGAGGCATTCAAGAAAAAAGGTAATTTATTCACTGTTCTGTCTAAACAAAGTAAACATTACAAAATATAAAATTTTTATTTTTTGTATTATTTTATTGCGAACTTGTACTAACTATCTTATTTATTAACCCCCCCCCCCCGCCTATATTTACTTTTACCTTAGACCCACCAAAGCAAGTCATAAAATTATTTGTGGCTACCAAATCAGTGTGATAGAGATTTAATAGGGCTAAAGCTCCTTCCCCCCACCTCTACAGAACAACTGTCAGGCCTGTTAACTGGCCATTCAGGTATCCAGCTCTTCAACGTGGATGGAAGAGAAAAAAGTATCCATTGTTAAATGAACAATTTCATATTTATTGTCTCTAGTGTTTGTGTATGTCTGTGTCTGTGTGTATGTGTAATTGTGGCAGGGAAATTATAATGACCACATGACTTGCCACAGGAGGGAGCAGAGGTTCCAGTTATTACAGCAACATCTGCATTCCTCAGCGATTTCCTAAACATTTCCATCATGTATGAAACTTGCTGAATTTAAAAATAGAGTGACACTGAATTTTAAATATAGGTCTGATTCAACCCTAAGGCCATACCTGAGAACTTTCCAGCCAGATGATGGACTCCTTTCACAACTGTTTTTGTCTTTTGTCCAGAGTACTATAATGAGGATCTCAATTATATTTACTGTGTGAAAACTAAAAGATAGTGTTGAAAGTTGTATCAAAAAATAATCAAGTGTAACGGAAAATGATTACAACCTAGATTAGTTCCTCAATTATACATGCGCCCAATAATGGACTACACTGAAGAAGGTTTGTGTCTTGGCACAATGGTGAAGTATTTCCTCTCAGGACCACCAGCCCAACATATTTTAGCTTGGGTTGTCATTGGGACCTTAAGGACTGTTTGGTGTCTAAATGGTGAAGTATTTCCACTCATAATAATGATCTTTCTCCAAGTGACTTAGTGGCATGGATGGATGCACAATTGGCCCGTCAAAAAGTTATAGAGAAAAAAGGCTATCAATAAACAATTTTTTCAAAAATGTCTGTCATGGGTGGAGGGGGAGATGATGGGTAGACTATTGGCTCGCATTGCTCGATACCAACTGTCAGATTTTTACATTGGGGCATTATGTGACAATAGTGGACATATGTGTAATATTTCTCCTGATATTATTAGCATCCTACGTTCATTTTATAGTGAGCTATATGCATCTAAAGTTCAATATGCCCCTGCTGTTTTACAACTATTACTGAACCATCTTAAAACGCCAGCTTTAATTATTGCAGATAAAGCATATTAAAGCATATTTTGATACTCCGTTGACCCTCCAGGAATTGAAGTTGGCTGTGGAAAGATTTCTTAAATGTAAGTCCCCGGGCTGTGACAGCCTACCCATCAAAATCTATAAGTGATATGGGGATATCCTTTTGCCATTTCTTCTTCAGATTTTGAATGAGACATGCAGGTCAGGTTTTCTTCCTGATTCTATGAGTAATGCCTATATTGTGGTGATTCCCAAAAAAAGATAAGTACTCAACTCTTTTTGCCCCATTTCCCTACTTCAAGTTGACATTAAAATACTTGCTAAAGCTCTTGCTATTAGACCTAATCAGGTGATAACCATTTCATACATCTTGACAAGTTTAGCAACAACTTTTGCTCCTGGGTTCATCTTTTATATGCTAAACCCCAAGCCTCGATTTGAGCCTATGTCCCTCTTTCTCCAACTTCTTTTGTTACAGCGAGGGACGAAACAGGAGTGTCCCCTGTCACCACTTCTTTTTGTGGTTCGAACCAGCTGTTGAACCATTGGCATGTTTATTTCAACAAACCATTGGAGTGGGTGGATTTTGTGGAGGCCAGGTAGAGGAGAAGCTTGCTTTTATTGCAGACGACATGCTCCTTTTCCTGCCCAATACACAATCCTCCCTCCAAGAGGCTATGTCCTTCATTATTAAATTTGAAATATTTTTGGGGATTAAAATTTCTTGGGAGAAGTCCACTCTTCTTCTTCTAGATCCCCTTCCAGTAGCTTTATCAGGCCTATTACATTAAGGTTGTTTTCCAGTTTAAATTTCTGGGTATTAGGAACTCTTCCAAAATAGTTGACTAAATTACTCCTTATTTGGACCTGCTGATTTTACGTTTTAGGTTGCAGTCCAAGTCCTGGTGTGAGGTACCCATTTCTATGGTGGGACACAAATAATTTGGTCAAGTTGATCTGGAAGCGTCATTTATTATATATGTTGTACAAATCCCTTTGCTGGATTGCCCTCAGATTTTTTTTTTAAATTGTTGTCTGCTATCTTTAAAGATTTTATTTGGAAAGAAAGTCATCTAAAATAAGGCTAGATTTTCTCCAGGATAGATTTTCTCCAATACTCTAAAAATAAAAGGAGGTTTGGCAGCACCGAATCCCTGGCTTTACTTTTTGGCTACACAGCTTTAGCACCTGACTGGCTGGAAAAGCTGTTCCTCCCCAAAATTTTTTTTATAGATTGTGTTTTTTGAAATGTCCATAATATGCGTTTGGAGACTTCTGCATATTCTAAGCCCTCTTCACATTTTCCTACTATCCATCTGATAGAATATATTTGGGCCTCTGCAAAAGATTTACTTGGAATTGCTGGTTATACCAGATTCACCCCATATGGTCTAAAGATATACTTCCTGAATTTGGGAAACTGCAAGGGTTTCATGACTGGGCCAAAAGGGGCATTTTGACAATTTCTCATTTATGTGAAAATCAATCTTTCAAATCATTTCAGCAGCTGCAAGTAGATTCTCTTTAGATAAAAAGGTCTTTTTTTATTGATATGTTCACATCAAACATGCCTTTCAGGTCCAGAATGGCTCTCTCAGCTTTTCAATTACAGATACTCCGTTATTCGCTGCAATTTTTAGGGGAGCAGGAGTTTCTGGGATTTATGCACAACTTTTATCTAAATTTTACTTGAGATATGAAGCCCCTTATAGACAGAAGTGGGAACAAGAGTTAGGCCCTATTTCTGATGACGCCCGGGACTGGGTTTTGAAGTTATTTAATGTGTTTCTCTCTCTCCCTTGTATTAGTTCACGCAATTGTTTAATTTTTACCGGGTATATCGGACTCCCAATTTTCTCTATGGTGTAGGTCTATGGAAAGAGACCTTGACATCTAGATGTAGTAGGTGTAATCAACCCTATGGAAACTTGATCCTCCTGCTCTGGCACTGTCCTAAACCTAAATGATATTTGACAGAAGTCATTCAAATTACTAACAATATAACAGGTCTTACACTTAGTGTAGACTCTTTAACATGTATCCTGGGATATCTTGATACCTCTCTTCTGGATGAATAAACATTTTTGGTGGCTTCTAGGTCACTTTTTGTCGCATGCAGAATGATTATTGTCAAATGAGTTTCAACTTCCTCCGCTACAATATCTGAATGGCTACAGCAGATGAACAATTGTATTTCATTTGAGAAGCAAACATATTTTCTATGTAATGCCTTGTTTAAATTTGATTGTATATGGAAGTGCTGGTTAGATTCTTCATATCCAGAAACCATGTAATTTATATCTATTATTTGTATTTTGTGGGGTTTTTCTGTGTCTGGGCTGAGCAAAGATGGGCTTTGTTTTTTGTGTTTGTTTTGTGTACTTGTATGGTTGAACAGTCCAGTTTAAATATGTATGTAATTTATAAAAAAAAAATTTAAAAAAAAGTATTTCTGATGAATGCAATCTGATTAGAAAATGTATTTCCACGCAAAATCGCTAACCCAACATATTTTAAAAGTACTGGCCTGGATGGCAAATGGGACCTCAAGGACTGGAATACCCAAAGAATGTGGCCCTAGCTACACCAAGAGAGGGATACAGAGAATAAGTCTACTTGGAAGAACTGTAAACAGTTATCATACTGTGAAGTGTTGTGTGCCTAGTTATTACTAAAACCTATGTCTGCCCAACTCAATTATCTTTATCTTCCTCTAATGCTGTATTACAAAAATATATTATGCATGCTGTGTTTCTTTACTGGTTGCACAGTAGAGTACCTCCATATACTGTATGTACCTGTAGAACTATGCTTAGAGATCCTCCACTGGAAATATTACACTCATTTTTAGCTTCCTTTCAAATCGATGTCAGTAAATACATTATTTATTGTCCTATAGAACATCCTGACCTACACAAATCTTCCCTATTTGTTAGGTACTATACTACTTAGAGACCTTCTTTCTGTCAGTATGGAAACATCCCCTCTGCGCCTGTATTACTACCAAACATTGGGTAATATTCCTTTAAAATGAATTAACCTGTGTCACATTTTAAGGCTCATCTTGGCTCCAACACTGGCTAGTCCCCTTTGGCTAATTTAAAAATTCATTATTTCCAAGGGGATATTGCAGAGTGGTTGGGCGATTTTCTATTGCTACAGGAACAAATGTGAGAGGTTTTGGCAGAAAGTAACCTGGGCTAACCTTAAATACACTTTAACTGTGACTTCTGTTCGAAGCGTTCATAATGTGTATTGTCTTTATTTTAGGTAATTTAATTTGTAAGCTGCATACCAATTTGCATATAGATATACAACAAAAGGGGGGGAGTAGGAAGAACAGAGGCTCTACATGACTGATATAAATACATAAAATTATATTTTAGCATTTGTTTCTAATATTTTGCCAAGAATGTTAAATGTTAAAACATTTATACGATTTCATGACAGACTCTGGTTTTCTATGCAGGATATCTATCTATCTATCTATCTATCTATCTATCTATCTATCTATCTATCTATCTATCTATCTATCTATCTATCTATCTATCTATCTATCTATCTATATTTTTTTCTTTCCCTCTAGCTATCCATTTATCCTAATTTATCCATCTATACATCTTTAAAATGAATGCATTTCTTGTACAGCTGGTACATAACATAAAAGAGTCGATTTTACTTGGTACTCTCTCCACTGGTGACTGTACATAATGTCCTTGGACCAGCTTCACAATAGTGACAACAGTGGACAATGCCTATGCAATGTGTGTTAAGCTGGCCATACATTATACAAAATTCTTGTTCAATTCCCTTTAGATTTATCTTCAACTATATAGTGCAAGGAACTGCCTGATTGCATACAAATTAAAAGTGTTTAGCTTTGACCTCATATGATATGGTTTTGGTAAATCTAAAGGAAAATTGTACAAGAGAATTCAATAATGTAAGGCCAGCCTTAGCGTGGCCATTTGTAGTTTGCATCAGGGGCACATGTGATGGGGTGACAACACAGAAACACTGTTGGGAGGTAGTTGTCACCCTCTAAATGGAAGTGCCAAACAAGAAAAGCTGCACACTAAAAGGTTGAAAAACAGCTTTACATTAGCATGTTAAAGCTTCTATGAGATTTTAATGATTGGGTTTAGATCTATTTCATGTATGCTACACCTGCTCCTTTTCCTTAACCTTGCTAATTTGGGAGGCAGACAAAATTCCAACAAAGGGCTGTGTTTAATCCCAGTCTATTTTTTTTTTGGTGGAACCACCAATCAGGTTCACTATTTATTTTTTTAATTATTAATTTTGGCTTAAGTGAACAAGTGTTTGAAAGATGTTTTTTGGGTTTATAGTACACTATGGTTTTATAGTAAGCCTTTCAGTAAATTAGCCCCTAAACTGGAGCATAAATGACTGTAAATACAATTTGTGATGAGTATGACTTAACATAATATATAATATAACTCAACCTCCTTGCTTTTCCTGAAATGTGACAGTGTTGTACAGAGTCATCATATCTGTGCATTAAAAGGCAAGTTTATTCCACGTCAATGTATTCATTTGTTCTTACTATCACTTTTACTGTTCATGATGGTATAAAAACATAGGCACAAGCTGTCCCCAGGACACAACACATGGCCCCTGGGTCTCATATTAACTTGTCATGTTTTTTTTGTTAACCAAAATATGTAAGACATACATCCCCTATGGAAAATCAGGATGCATGGCTACAAGAATGCACAGAGGATTCTGTATCTGAGTATCTTTTGAATAAGAATGTCTTACCTTATGCAAAGTTAACAGTGCAACTGGATCTATGCAGTCTGACAAAGTTCAGCCACTGAGCTGCAGCATTAACTTGTATTTTAACAAGATTAAAATATATTTGTCCAGGGGATTAGCATACTTAATTCCCCCTCTGCCTTTCTAGGAGTGGCAGTGCACTTTGATCTGCCTTGCATGGCAAGAGCCCTGCTTGGTCCCGGCCATTGGAGTGCCAAGTGTGAAATTGGCCTGATGTCATTCTTTTTCTTCACCGTTTACAACTCTCACCCACTTTAATTATATTTCCGCCACAAAGCCCAGCAGCTTCATTCTGAATTCAGGTTGGACTAGGAAGCATTTAAAAACTATAACTGAAAACAAGGATGGGGGGAAGGGACAGAATATCCATTAGGAAAAAATAATAAAATCAATAATTGTTTGTTTGCCTTGTTTTTTTTTTTTTTTGTTTTTTTTTACAGTGATACTGAATGAAAATTTACACGTAAAGTAGCAAGCTTTTTAATGCTTGGTTTATTAGAATATGATCAACTTTTTGACTATATGATGGTGTTTAATTTTAGATGTATTTATTTAACCTTTTCTAATACTGTCTTTAATTAAATTGCAGTATCTAAAATTACTAGAACTGAAAAAAAGAGTACAAAGGTCTAAATTAAACTTCAAATTACATTTAAGCCAGGCATGAAATATTAGGCTGTATTTAACAGCTTGGATTAATGATGCCTTGCACTAAATGATAGCTTATATTAACCTGACTCCACTTAACTGCTAAACACTTTGGTCTTGTTGGATACTATCGGATATGGAACAGAACTGTGTTTGACACATGGGGGCTTTTGATTTAAAAATTGTGTATCGGAAATTGGGGTGTTGCCCATAGAAACCAATCAAATTGCAGCTGTGCCTATATATTTTCTTTTATTAGTGCAACTAAGAAAATGAAAGCTAGCACTTAATAAGCTACTTTTATTTTTTATTTTTTTGTACTCATATTATAACTAAGCTCTGCTGTTATTAGAAAGGCCATGTTTAGCCAATTTTTCATTTCTTTTGATTGTTCTGCATTCACCCTCTCGGTTTGAACTTTGTAGGATTTACTTGACAGATATTAGACTTGGTAATGCAAAGTGGTTGATTAGGGCTCTGGAAATGAGATTGGCAAATCATGAGCCCCTGGGCTGATTGTAGAGGTGCGGGATGTATTTAGGGAGAGGAAATGAGCCACCTGCAGCTTTGACAGAGGCTTTGACCTTCAGCCCAGTCTTATGGCCACAAACTCCATTCAGCCTGCATGGGGTGTCTGTGAGACAGGCTATTCTCTCATTCAGCTCAGCTCATCAAGTCAGTGGCCGTTGGGCGTTACTTCCACATACAAGTTGGATAGAATAGGAATGGAGATGAGCTGCCTGGGTTTTGGAGAGCAGGTCAACGCTGGGAAATAGGTCCTCGCAGACAACCCCTATTGTCTGGAATTTTCCACTGTTTCCCTCTCACTGCATGGAAATCTGTGACAGGTAGCACAATATTACTCAAGTGTTGTACATTCTACACGGTACCCCGCATCAGAATGTGTAGGAGCCAATTAACGGAGATACATAACTGAATTTTACATTACATAGAACTTACAAAAATAAACTGCGTGCTTCATACTATTAAAGTGAGAACATGTAAACTTCTTTAAATTCATCTCCAAATTTTACTTCCTTCACTTAATCTGTCTTATTAAAGTCTTAAATGTTCTATTTATGTGATGTTTGATTTGTGTATTTTTAATTCCCTATAAAAATTATATCACAAGTACCCTATTTATTCCATATCCTGCACCATTCTTAGGCTGTTTGTGAAATTCACAATTTAATAGGGTTCTTCAGATAGCCATAGAATTATTACTGAATTCAGAAACTGGGATTTTAAAATGCACTTTTCAGGACAGAAAAGTGGAATCTACCATTGCTGACTTGTTTTTTTTGTTTTGTATTTGTTATTTTTGTTTTTTTATGTGCAGGTTTAATGGATCTTGTTCTTACATCAATATCAAAGTCATTAACCTGGAATAAGCATGTAGGAGAGGAATTTGTGTGAAACTTTACAGATTGCATGCTTGTTCCAAACCAGGTCACTTGGTGAAAAAGCAAGGATCAGGGTGACAGCCCTGTAGTCTGTGCCTTAAAAATCATGTCAGCAATAGGGATACCATATTTCTTTCTCCACATGTTCACGATAAAAATCATCCAGTATGTCAAAAGTAAGAGTTGGTGTATATATTATGCTTGATGCAATCATACATAGCTGAAAAATCTACAATTCCAATTAATCCGTAGTAAAATTCACTAAACCCTAAAAGCAGGATGAATATATAATTAGGCACAATAGGCATGTGCCTAAAGGCAGCAGAGTAAAATAGGCCAGCTATTCCCAGTACAGTATTGGCCACACATTTTTTTTTCATTATCAGTACAAGTAATCGTCTCATATAAGGTTATATACAAAGTAGCATGATATTCCAGACCAGAGAAGGAAAACAAAGTATTTCCAACGTGATCCTAGCAAAATGGTGTTACTATGTGCACCAAAAGTTATTTGACTACAGGTTCCGGTAATAAAATCCTGCGAATAGAAATACGATAGGATATTGACATTCACAAAGTTTTTATGACTCTACAGGACCACAATAACACTATTAGGTTGATTTACTAAAACTGGAGAGTGCAAAATCTGATGCAGCTCTGCATAGAAACCAATCAGCTTCCATTTTTTTGTCAAGCTTAATTGAACAAGCTGAAGTTAGATGCTGATTGGCTACCATGCACAGCTGCACCAGATTTTGCACTCTCAATAATCACAATGTTCTGTCCTGGGATATGCAGCCTCCTTTCCTCCTCTTCCATCTCTTCCCAATTCATATGAACATGAATGTGCGGCTGAGCTTAAAGTGTATCTGACCCAAAAACAATGTTGGAGTTTACTAATTCATAAATGTGCATTCATTCTTTAGGCTTTCTTCCCCCTTATTTTCATCTGGTGATCCAGCCAGTAAGGCTTGATTCACACCTATGCATTTTTAGTGCTTTCTGTATTTTGCAGATTTGCACTACAGTCCATTTAACATGGTTTCCCATGGAACACATTCTGTAGAGCAAATCTGAAAAATGCGAAAAGCACTAAAAATGCATAGGTGTAAATCAAGTCTAACACTCTTCTTGTCTTAAGCTCGGTTCACACACATATTCTTTTTATTCGACCTGTGGGCTGAATGAAAATAATCTAACAGATTCTTCCATCCGCGCTATACAGCACAGATGGAGGAATCTCCTATTGTGGCTATTTTATTCTGACATCCTAAGATGGCACCTGTCAGAATCAGGCCCGGATTTACTCCCTTTGCCGCCCCAAGGCCGGGTCCTTCAATGTCGCCCCCCCCACACACACACACACCACGTCCTTTATCGATGGCTTCTACAATAGATCAATTAAAAACATATCTCCACACACGAGAACACTGAAAATAACTGGCTTTAATTGTACAGACTAAAAATACTTCAGGGTAGGTGCGAGGGGTAAGGATTTTTCACAGGCAAATTTTCAAGGCAATGGCTGGTGTTAGTGCTTCAATCATCCTCGGCACCATGGTTGTTATGGTGTCAGGATGATTGAAACACATTATTCCTATCATTACATTGTAATATAAACTGAAATAGTTCAACTCACCATAATGCAAAATCATTGGGAGCCCTGAGCGTGTCACTTGCCACCATCTCTTGTCACTTGCCACCATGCCTGCCACCAGATGGGGTTATCACTTGCCACGCTGCCTGCCACCAGATGGGGATATCACTTGCCACGCTGCCTGCCACCAGATGGGGATGTCACTTGCCACGCTGCCTGCCGCCAGATGGGGATATCACTTGCCACGCTGCCTGCCACCAGATGGGGATATCACTTGCCACCAAGCCTGCCACCAGATGGGGATGTCACTTGCCACCAGATTGGGATGTCACTTGCCACCAGATGGGGATGTCACTTGCCACCAGATTGGGATGTCACTTGCCACCAGATTTGGATGTCACTCGCTACGCTGCCTGCCACCAGATGGGGATGTCACTTGCCACCATGCCTGCCACCAGATTGGGATGTCACTTGCCACCAGATGGGGATGTCACTTGCCACCAGATTGGGATGTCACTTGCCACCAGATTGGGATGTCCCTTGCCATGCTGCCTGCCACCAGAAGGAGGAGGGCGGAACAGCGGTGCGGGCAATGAGAGATGACATTACTTGCTACTCTTGCTATTTTTTCAAAAATCACGCTACTGCGCATGCGCCGCCCGGCCGAGCGCTTACGAGCTTTCCCGAGCCCGGCCGGCTTCGGAACGGCGCATGCGCAGTTTCGTGGTCGGCTCACGGCCATCTTTTCTAGGGGCACTGGTGCCCATAATAGACTGTAATCGGCAGCACGAAAGGGGGGGCGGCCGCGAAGTCGCTGCAGGAGCGGCGCCGCCCCTACACCACTGCCGCCCCGAGGCCTGGCCTCGGTGGCCTTGTGGCTAATCCGGCCCTGGTAAGAATACCTAAACAGCAGCTGCATCTGATTGGATGCAACCACTGTTCGACTAACAATTTTCCACCAGGCTCTTTCCACTTTTCAACCAAAGGATGTCGGTAGGAGGTGGCCAACAGGGTCGCTCACAAAATAATTTTCATATAGTGTGTACCCAACTTCAGGATGTCCTCCACCCCATGGAGGAGCAACAGAGTTACACTTATACAGCAGTATTGTCAGCCTGCGGAGAGGGTGGTCTTAGATGCACTGGCATAGACTGACTTGACTAACAAATTAAAGCAGTATTCCAGTTAACATTTAAGCATTTACAGAAGCAAAGGTTTTCTATAAATGGATAAAAGTTGACCATTTTAGGCACCCCTGTCATTGTTACCTGCCACTTTTGCTGCACAGCTAGGTCTGTTAAAGGAAGTTGAAAACTAACAGACTTACTGGTTGAATCAACAGATAAAAGTAACGGGAAAAAAAAGAATAGAAAACTAAAGCAGCCAAAAATTTTAATGATTGGTAAGCTGCAATATATTTGATTTTTGCTTTTGGTTTTAGATTTCCTTTTACTATATGTGCTTGTGATGGTACTGCTTATCCTGCTGTCTAAAGATAGGCACATTGTGGGGTGATTTACTAAAACTGGAGAATACAAATAGATAATATGCAGTCATTATAAAAATGATAGCATTTTGAGAAATAACAGTAATTATAGAATTCAAATATGGCTCATATAACATAACACTTAAATATAAGAATTATTTAGGATAGTCAAAATGCAATACTTTGATATTCTTATCATTCAGATAACATTAATTGTTTATATTGTGATAACGAAAAATATTCATGATTATTTTTGATAAGTAATTATTAATGTCATTAGCCTCCCTGGCGGTATGATTATGTCAGATTTTTGATGTTGAAAGCGGTACAATTCTTTTGCATGTAAATTTGGCGTTTTATATTGTAGGCCTGTAATTCTTAGGAATAACTCACTTAAATCTGTCCAAACCAGAGTCTAGTAGACATCCCGGGTATGATAAAGTTTGAAACATGAAATCATAAATTATAATATAATAAATAACTATAAATAATTATAACAAATAATAATATAATAATAATAAAAATTATTCAATAATGTAATCAAATCAAAAACACTGAAATTTGCTCAGTTGCAGAATTGTCGCTGTCATTACGTTCAGTGTTTGAAAACAGATTTCCCCACAAATCACTATCGCTCAATTCTGCAAGTGATTCTAATTTATTATCGCTGTTTTCTAGCTGATCGCCATGGACAATCTCCAGTTTCCAGGCAGAAAGAACAGTATTTATAATATAAAACTGCATGCAGGGGACTGGACAAACCACTAGGGACAAAAGGGATGTGAAATTATTTCATACAGTAATGTAATCTGTAAGATTGTAGTGTACTGTATATTTATTGTGTTTTTTACTTTTTGAATTTGGCGCCGTTCTCCGTCCCTGTGTGTCGCAACGCTCACAGGGAACAGAGCCGGCTCTTTGATGAATTGAGCGGAGGACGGCTCGCACACAGAGCGGGGAGGACATCGCAGGATCCAGGGGACAAGGTAAGTAAGCTGTACCTGGATCCTGCGATGCGATCCCGAGTGTGGCTTGGGGTTACCGCATTTGTTACTGAAAATCCACTCCGAGCCACGCTCGGGATTACCGTCAGGGAGGTTAAGGTCAAAGGTATCAACGATAACATTAGAAAGTTTGCATTCTTAGATCTGGATCCTGCATTCACTATATCTTGTCCCCCACAGTACACAGAACATGGAAATGCAATCATTTTAGAAAATATAAAACTGCTAAATACATTTTCTCATCAGCAGTATATAGCAGCCTTGTGACTGGTGTCTGGTTGAAGCTTGTAAGAGGAATTTTAATTCTCCTATGACTGTCCTATGAGGCTGCAAGACTCCTGACCCTCTGTCTGGACAGTGCTGATTGACCCTGTGCTGATCACATGCACCCTCCCAAGAAAAAAAAACCTCTAACATCAAACTGAGCATGTGCAGAGTACCCCCAAGGCTCTGTACTATCAGGAGATGGATTGGGGACTGTGGAAGATGGGGGGGGGGGGATCAGAGAAGACAGGATCAAACAGCCTTTTTTACACAATGCAGAGGATTAACCCCTTAGGTTCCACAGTGAGTATAACAAGCATGCTTTACTGCATATACAGACTGATTTTACTGTTGTGGGTTTAGTAACACTTTAATTGAACAAGATGAAGTTATATGCTGATTGGCTACCATGCACAGCTGATCCAGATTATGCACTCTTTAGTTTTAGTAAATCAATCCCTGTGTGTTTACGCCCAACCACGTTCAGAGTATATAGAATTAGTCATCAGCCATATGCAAGTTGAACAGAACAATCCAACCAGTCAGAAGTCTTCATTGCTGTGAATGGCCATAGCTGATGAAAGGTGACATATGATTGGTTCCTATGGGTCATATCCTTTCACTCTGTGCAATGCTTTATTACTGTATATTTCTATAACGGCATAGCTAAATATCCCATGTCTGTAAAATTTTATGTGACAGTGAATGTTAGTCCTGTTAGACTGTCATGAATAAAATCATAACTGGTTCCCTTAGTGTACTTTAACAGAACTCATTAGTGTCCTCTGTCCAGTTCAATATTGCACACCTGAACTGTCCAGGGTGTTCAGGACATTTTCCACATTGTACTGTAGCTTTTTGATAAGTGAACCTGATTGACTGAACAATTTAGTTTAAGGTCACCAAGTAAATGTATGCTACAGACCAAAGTCTCTAGGTCTCTTATTATCTAAAAACACAATTTCATGTTTCAACTGTTCTCAAATAGCCTATAGCTTAGATCAGCTGTGATTCACAGGAAATAGTTATAAATCCTGGAGGTATGGAGGTTTTCATATAATACACAAAGAATTCTGATTGGGTTCGAAGGTCTCTCACACCCTCAGAGGAATCCTTTTCACCTAATATCTGTTTAGGGCCTTTCAGGTGAACCCTTTATATGCAAAGGCAGCAAAGACAGCAAAGACAGCTTATGTCTGCACTATCATTATTATTATTATAATATTATATAGGGATTTATATAGCGCCAACAGTTAGCCCAGAGCTTTACATTATAAAGGGAGATAGTACAGTTACATTACAACTCAATACAAGAGGGTTAGGAGGGCACTGCTCCTAAGAGCTTACAATCTAATAGCCTGGAGCAAATTGAAGAAAAGGTAATTACTGTGAGCAATGAGCCAATGGGAGAATTAAAAGATTGAGTTGTGAGGTGAAGATGAGTTTTCAAGGATTGCCTAAATGTAGACAGAGTAGGAGATAGCCAGACAGATTAGGGTAGAGAGTTCTAAAGGATGGGAGAGGCTTGGAGAAGTTCTGGAGATGAGTATGGGAGGAGTATACAAGGGACCTTAGAGAGCAGGATGTGTACATTATTAGCAGCAATAGAGAGCGGGCTAAAATTCGCAGTCTATACGGCCAAGGCTCTGATCCTGGGAGCTCTGCTGTTGTCAAAGATGTAACTATACTTTTTTTTTGCACACTGCACTGTTCTTTATGACAACGAGCTTTTAGAACTTTTATACTATTATATGCATGGCTTGTTCTTTTCTGTGGTGTGTTATTATTTAAGAAAATGTAAATTCTGGTAAAAAAAAAAATTGTATATCCATCATATAGAGCTATTGCATGACAATCTTTTTAATATAAAAAAACGTATTAAATGAAATTCACCCAGCAGCACTTCACTTTCTAAAACAAAGCTTCTCACACAAAATATATCACCCCGTGATTAAAGTGAAAAAAAAAATAATAATACCTAGTCCACCAATGTAATATTTCATCAAAGCTCGAAAATTAATTAATAATGTCTCATGGATTAATAGATTCATTCTTCATATGTTCCAATCTTGAACACCAAATCTCTTCCACCAATGTGCATAATGTGATTTTCACTCCCCACAAGACACCACACTCACCAATCTGATTTGCCTCTCATTTTACTGATCAGCAAAAAACACATTAATCAAGTCCTTCTGAGCATCACCAACAGACTCCATAGTACCTTACATAAGTGTACTAAAAAGAAATGGTCTACACTGCGTAATCCCATTTAAAACTCTTTATTAAAATGTATTCTCACTTAAAAACACACTCACAAGTGTAAGAAAAATAAGTGTTTATTAATAAGATACAGATTGTAATCACAAACACTAAGACCATGCAGTTGATACTGCTAGCGTCTCACCACGCTCGCCTTACGCATCTGTTCTGGTCCATGTCACTTCCGGTCCAGCATGTTGACACCACTTTCAGTCGCCGTATAGACCTGTTCTAACGCGTTTCATCACCATGACTCTTTTTGTCATTTGGAGTGCAGTTGAACAAATCAGTGGCCTGCATTAGCATCATAGGTTAGAAAGTTTTATGTTCTATCCATACGGCTTTTTCTACTCAGCACTGGGAAGATAAAGTACATTTGATCATGTGCACTCGATCAGCTAAATAAGGAGAGAGCGGGTAATTAGAACTCTCTTTCACATCAAGTTCATGTGGAGGGGTACTTTTGTGGCACAAGGACAGTTGAAGTGTTCTTAGATAAGCTGACTTTGGATGACTGCCAGCTTATGACAGGCTAGAAAGAAACTCTATGGAAGGCAAAGACAGAAGGAGAGCAGCATCATCTAAGTGCAGCATTATTAAGACATTTTATTCCATAAAAGACAATTGGTAACTCACAAGATGTATGAGATGTCAGCGCATGTGGGATTAATAATGTGGTTCATCCGCTCATGTAAAAGACGATCTTCTCACTGGTGGAGAGGCAGCTGATGAGTCCAGGGACGCCGGTAGTTCCCAGTGCTTCCAGACACTCAGGAGGGCTCACAGACAGCAGTGTACGTCACTTCCGGTTGGAGAGAAAGCAGGGAGGAGCGCGCATTCGGATAATGTGTGCTCCTTCATCAGGCTACACTGTGGCCATTTTGGAGGATGTATATATAGTCTGTTGTGGCCAGGACTAATCAGGCGTTACCTTGGAAACCTTTCAAAGGGGTAGTGGATCACGGGGCACTGGAGTGTCAGATTAACTAGTTAGGTAATCTGACACTCCAGGTTATCTGACACTCAAGGTAATCTAATAGCAATTCTGATCAAACCGATTGTGTACTGGATGGTTGCGAATTAAATGAAATTTTACAATTATGATTAGAAACAATGAACCAATCAGTGATTATTGAGACAATGATTATGGGCAATATATATGTATATAAAAATAAACTAAATATAAGGATGAAAACAATAATGATGAACTGGAAATTAAAATAAAAATAAAGGTAAAAATAAAAATAAATATAAATGAAAAAAGCTATAAATGTGGAATATAGTTACATGGAATGTATGTGGACAGAGAGAGGCATAAGGGAGAGAGGGGAAAGAGGAGGAAATTAGGAAGGTGAAAGGTGGGGGGGGCGGGGAACCGAGAGGATGCACTGGGAAAATATCAAAATGCTGGACAGTGGATGTGCATGTTGTGAATAACTAGACTTGTACGTGTGTTTAATTATTTGCTTCTGAACCCTCAAATCCATCCATATTTGAAAATGCCAAGGATTTATTACAACGGTCTAAATAAGCCTTTCTCAACCTTTTGAACACAGAGGAACCCTTGATATAACTTTCTGGTCTCAGGGAACCCCTGCTAAAAATTACTATATCTACAACTAATGATACATCCGTGTGATGGTCAGTGGGAAGAATTCTCCTTACACTTGTGGACACTGGGAAGAATTACCCCCTTACAAATAGCTAAAAAGATCAATGGTGGCAGTGGCAACTTATCTGAGAGGCTAGAAATTGCTCATTTCTCAAGGAAACAGTAGCAACCACTAGAGGAACCCCAAGGTTCCATGGAATCCTGGTAGAGAAACCCTAGTCTAAATGTTCCATTGCCACCATTTTTTGAAGGCTGGTTTCAACCAGCTCTACCATATTTGGATCTTGCTTTAGAATGAAAGAAAGGCAATAAAATATACGTTTATGTATACTTTCGGCACTGTTGCAAATGGCTGCCTATGTCAAGGTACAGTAGAAGATCACCAACTGTCATTCATCTAGTGCAGAATTAAAAACCAAGCACCTTAACGGCAGCAGCTCCACTTTTTTTCTGCAGTTTTATAAGTCAGGCAAAACACAATTTAAAAGAAATATATAAAGTTTTACAAAAAAATGTAAAACATCAGCATGCTGTAAATACTTTTATCAATATGTGTCTATGTTTTAATAGCCTTTTACATTTGCATAAGTGGTAATTCTATACGTATATGGGGGTAGCCATATTTGATCAATGCACGGCTCTGGTTCCTGCTTTGCAATGGTACACAGTTGATGTGCTTTACTTCTCCTTATCACAGTCTATGAGGCTGACTCATTCATGGATTATAGACCATTTCTCTAAGCTTCATAAATATAATGAAGCTGTGTTTACTTCAATTACCAATCACAAATTAGAAAAAAAAATCCCTGGGACAAATTTTCCCTTGCACATGATTGATTCTTTAAAGTAAACACACCTTCCCCTTAATTTTTGTTCACTTTGCAAAGTGAACATTCGCTTTTCAAAGCAAAAACATTTATTTATCTAAGTAAACAACTTCTTCTCTTTTAGTAAATCAAACCCTATGAGTAATATGTCAAACGGAAAAGAACATATTTCCAGAGGAGCTGATATCTTGTCAATTGACAATGAGGGAAACAGAGTAATTGCACTGAGCCAATGAGAACTCCCTGCACTGGCTAATCTACAAATTACTATAATTAATATAACAAGCATATAGAAGAGCAAGTATGTAGAATGTGATATGATAACTCAAAAAATGTTCTTTCCTAAACACACCATACATACCCTTTAGTTATGAGAAACATAATAAGCTATATAAGGTGGTATATTTTCACAGACTAAAATGAAGGCAGAGCTCATGAACTGGGAACTCATGTAAGTTTAAAACCATTCACAATGGCAATATTGAATCGCTATTTTAAGATATTGAGGACTTCAGTGAATGTTATTACAATAGGGTAGGGTAGCAAGGATCTCTGTTTTATGAGTGCTTTCCATGCCAAAGGCTGCAATGCTTCACTGACCATGTTCATAACCAAGGTTTAACCCAAAAGTGCAAGTTCCAGCTTGCCAAGTGTAAGTCAAACAGGCTTATTCAGCAGTAACCCATTGCATGCAAACAGATTCAGTTATTTGATGTTGGATACGTTATATGTGTTATCTGTAAATAAAACAGGACCAGTTCCTTTCCTAATATTCCCAATGTCCAATGCAGTCCATAAAGATTTTTTATGCTCTCACCAGAAAAACAAACCATTAATATTACATACGGGAAAAAAACATTTGTCGCGAACCATCTTCCAAATGTGTTGTGTGTTTTTATTCTTCAAATCCACTTTCTCCTCTAGACATTGCGAGGACATGAGAAGGTGGATTTGGAGGAAAAAAATGCACAACACATTTGGATTATGGTTCACAACATAAACATTGACCCATTTGTAATAATAATGGTGATATTAAGGGTCTTTTTTTTCTGGTGAGAGCATACAAAAATCTTTATGGACTGCATTGGACATTAGGATCTTTAAAGTGTTACTAAACCCAGGACCCTGCATTCACTATATCCGGTCTCCCAAAGTTAACAGAACATGGAAATTTAATAGTTTTAGTAAATATAAACTGCTAAATACCTTTTCTCATCAGCATTTAGAGCAGTCTTGTGACTTTGTTTTCGTTCTCCCATGATTGTCGTATGAGGCTGCATGACCCCTGACCCTCTGTCTGGACAGTGCTGATTGGCCCTGTGCTGATCACACATACCCTCCCAAGAACAAAAACTCTCTAGAAATACACACCAAACTGAGCATGTGCAGCTTGTCCCCTAGCCTCTGTTCTATCCAGACATGGTTTGGGGACTCTGGAAGAACTGGAGGATCAGAGAAGACAGCATCAAACAGTCTTTTTACACAATGCAGAGGATTAACCCCTTAGGTTCCACAGTAAGTAAAGCAAACAAGCTTTACTGCATATACAGGCTAATTTTACTGTTGTGGGTTTATTAACAATTTAAGAAAAGCACTGGTCCTGTTTTATATATTTTCTTCTGCCCAGCTTAGCTTTCCAGCTCCTGTGACTGTATTGACTTTTTCCACTTTTTCAAATCCACTTTCTCCTCTAGACATTGCGAGGACATGAGAAGGTGGATTTGGAGGAAAAAAATGCACAACACATTTGGATTATGATTCACAACATAAACATTGACCCATTTGTAATAATAATGGTGATATTAAGGGTCTTTTTTTTCTGGTGAGAGCATACAAAAATCTTTATGGACTGAATTGGACATTAGGATCTTTAAAGTGTTACTAAACCCAGGACCCTGCATTCACTATATCCGGTCTCCCAAAGTTAACAGAACATGGAAATTCAATAGTTTTAGTAAATATAAACTGCTAAATACCTTTTCTCATCAGCATTTAGAGCAGTCTTGTGACTTTGTGGAAAGTGGAAAGTGGATCTGTCTGGACAGTGCTGATTGGCCCTGTGCTGATCACATATACCCTCCCAAGAACAAAAACTCTCTAGAAATACACACCAAACTGAGCATGTGCAGCTTGTCCCCTAGCCTCTGTTCTATCCAGACATGGTTTGGGGACTCTGGAAGAACTGGAGGATCAGAGAAGACAGCATCAAACAGTCTTTTTACACAATGCAGAGGATTAACCCCTTAGGTTCCACAGTAAGTAAAGCAAACAAGCTTTACTGCATATACAGGCTAATTTTACTGTTGTGGGTTTATTAACAATTTAAGAAAAGCACTGGTCCTGTTTTATATATTTTCTTCTGCCCAGCTTAGCTTTCCAGCTCCTGTGACTGTATTGACTTTTTCCTGTGCGTTAAAAAAATCTTTATATGTGGTATCTAATTGCTCGCTATGAGTTGCTGCATATGCACACCAATGCTTTCCTTTGTACCAACGTACATACAGAGATCTGATTGGCCATAAACAAGCACTATTCACTGCTTGTTGGACAATCTCCTTATTGCAGTCTATGGGGATGATTTATTAAAGTAGTACAGTTTTCTCTGGACCAAGTAAATTTGTGGTCACTTAGAAAACTCACATCCAGGGGAACATAAAAACTATCTGCACCTGATTGGATGTTCGAAGTGAATACAACTTTAGGTGTACGTTTAATACCCAGTGTTAAACTGGTGTTAAGTTGTGTTAAGCCTTATCACAGTAAATAAGGGTGGTAAATCCCTAAGAGGTGTTAACCAAGGTAGGAACCAAATATCACCTCTCTTCACCTTAGAGTGTTGTCTCTGTGATAACTACAGTGTTAGTATAGGAATGTACCTGTTTAAAAACCCGTTTTAGCTCAGAGGAGTCTTAAAGGGGTTGTAAAGGTTTGTGTTTTTTCACCTTAACCTCCCTGGCGGTTTTCCCGAGTGTGGCTCGGGGTTAAAATTCAGCATCATTAGCGGTAACCCCGAGCCACACTCGGGATTACATTGCAGGATCCTGGTGCCTCCTTACTTACCTTGTCCCCGGGTTCCTGCGATGTCCCCCGCAGTGTCCGTGGGCTCCGTCCTCCTCCCGAAGCCTCTCTGTGCCAGGCTCCGTTCCCTGCGAGCGTCGCGACGCACGGGGGCGGAGCCTGGCGGCAAATTCAAAAAATGTAAAAATCATAACACATACAGTACTGTAATCTTACAGATTACAGTACTGTATGAAATGATTTCACATCCCTTTTGTCCCCAGTGCTTTGGCCCATGCCCTGCATGCAGTTTTATATTATATATACTGTTCTTTCTGCCTGGAAACTGGAGATTGTCCATAGCAACCAAAAAGTGTCCCTTTACGTAAAAAGTGGCTTTAGACCAGC
This sequence comes from Lithobates clamitans, assembly GCA_037952925.1. NCBI lineage: Eukaryota > Metazoa > Chordata > Amphibia > Anura > Ranidae > Lithobates > Lithobates clamitans. The sequence continues at coordinate 4,776,601 of JBBGZY010000011.1, read as the reverse complement.
TAGAAAACAGCGATAGTAAATTAGAACACTTGCAGAATTGAGCGATAGTGAATCGTGGGGAAATTTATTTTATTATTTTTTTTTTTTAATTACTTATTTTTATTTATTATATTAAAATTTATGTTTTTGTGTTTCAAACTTTATCATACCTGGGATATCTACTAGACTCTTGTTTGGACAGATTTAAGTGTGTTATTGTTAAGAATTACAGACCTACAATATAAAACGCCAAATTTCCATGCCAAATAATTGTACCGCTTTTAGCACCTAAAATCGGAAATAATCATACCGCCAGGGAGGTTAATGCATCTTATGCATTAAGGTGAAAAAACACCTGGCAGTCACTGGCCCCCCAGCCCCCCCCGTTATACTTACCTGCATTCGGCCTGTATGGACGACGAATGCTGGACTCGGGAGCTCGCTCTAGGTAATCCCCCGGGAGAGCGATTCTCCCAGGGGGTTATCTGATGCGGCGAAGAGCCGTGAGAGCCGCCGAGGGATCCCAGAAGATGAGGTTCGGGGCCACTCTGTGCAAAACGAGCTGCACAGTGGAGGTAAGTATGATATGTTTGTTATTTAAAAAAAAAATACCCTTACAATCACTATAGCCTCCCTGGCAGTTTTCCCGAGTGTGGCTCGGGGTTAAATTTCAGCACCATTAGCGGTAACCCCGAGCCACACTGGGGACAAGGTACTTACCTTGTCCCCAGGATCCTGCAATGTCCCCCCGCTGTGTCTGCAGGCTCTGTCCTCTGCCCCGATGTCCTGTGTGCCAGGCTCCGTTCCCTGCGAGCGTCGCAACGCACGGGGGCGGAGCCTGGCTGCAAATTCAAAAAAGTGAAAATTCATAACACATACAGTACACTGTAATCTTACAGATTACAGTACTGTATGAAATTATTTCACATCCCTTTTGTCCCCAGTGTTTTGTCCAATGCCCTGCATGCAGTTTTATATTATATATACTGTTCTTTCTGCCTGGAAACTGCAGATTGTCCATAGCAACTAAAAAGTGTCCCTTTACATCAAAAGTGATTTTAGACCAGCTAGAAAACAGCGATAGTAAATTAGAACACTTGCAGAATTGAGCGATAGTGAATAGTGGGGAAATTTATTTTATTATTATTATATTATTATTTTTTTATAATTATTTATTTACTATATTATAATTTATGATTTTGTGTTTCAAACTTCATCATACCCGGGATATCTACTAGACTCTTGATGGACAGATTTAAGTGTGTTATTGCTAAGAATTACAGGCCTACAATATAAAACGCCATATTTCTATGCAAAATAATTGTACGGCTTTGAGACGCAAAAATCTGAAATAATCATACCGCCAGGGAGGTTAAAGCCAGTGTAAACTTGGTGTTAAATCCCCTGGATTTAACACCAAGTCAGACCAGGTGTTAAAGCCTTTTTTCAGTGTAGAAGAAGAACTTTAACTGCTCATTGTGGTCACTCAGTGCTTCAGGACAACACTATTATACACTGCAGGGTATTTGTTCATCTAGAACCCTAGTGTACTAGGTTAAACAATGTATCCTTTTAGGAAATGAACCCTTGTGAGGCAGTAGAGCAGAATTCTAACTCATCTGTGTCTGCCTATTTTTTTCAAAAGACATAGGAGTTGATTTACTAAAACGGAAGAGTGCATTTTCTGGTGCAGCTGTGCATGGTAGCCAATCAGCTTCTAACTTCAGTTTGTTCAATGAAGCTTTGATAAAAAAAAAACTGAAAGCTGATTGGTTACTATGCAGAGCTGCACCAGATTTTGCACTCTCCAGTTTTAGTAAATCAACCCCATAAAACGTAATTGGACAAAACCTGTCTAATTTCTGGTGATATAGATGCATGTAGTACACTTGTGGCACAGTCTATCATATTATTTGACTCTTTCTTTATGGCCACCTCTCCTGGACAGCTTCTGTAGCAGCGATCCTCAATGGTGATGAGGCTTCCAGGAGATACTCAACAGCACCCATCTTCATGTGCATGAAGAAAAGCAAAGGCTTTCTAAGTGATACCATTTAATTGTAATATTGTTTTTTATTAGTATTAATATTAAAGACTTGCTCCACACAAACCTGCTATTTCCATATGGATGGGTGCTGATAGGCCAATCACCTACCTGCTCCAGGTATATCCCAGTGGTCCATCAGTGAAATCCTAAGGATCTGTCCACCCACTACTACCAATACAAGGGTTTCTTTCTATTCCTGTTGAACATTTGATTTAATTTACTTTATAAAGAATTCATTAGAACAAGTATGATGTGTGAATCCACAGCAACTGCCCAGTGTTGGGAACTTTGACAAAGGAATGTCTAGAGTCCCTGTAAGATATAAGAAACCTATGAAGTTGGATTAATAAAAAAATAGGGGTCATTAACACATCAAAATGAATGTAAATAAGGTGAACTTATGTTAACATTCAATGTCCAATCAGGTATGAGAATTTTTTCAAGCAATTGATTTGTTAGCACTTGTTGGGTTGCTTGATGAGAGCACAGCTTAATCTCATTTACTAAAGTCAGTTACATTAGGTTTGCTAGTGCAATGTTTCTCAACCTTTTTTCGGTCAAGGCACCCTATAAAATTCTGGACGGTCTTGAGGCACCCCATTCTGAAATGTACAAAACTATTCTAACAGCTTTACATATTGCAACAAAGTCCACATGTAGGACACCCAATGTTAGAGGTGATTTATTCTTCCAAAGCAAATACACTTCTGCACACTGGTACTGACTAGTATTCCAATGTTTCTCTTCCCCCTCAATTTCTCTCCTTCAGTCGGCTAATGTCACCCCAGTGCTGAGGGAGAGGGGCAAAGTGGGTCAAACAAGGATGCCATTGGTGGGTCAACTGATGATGTCATTGGTTGTTAGGATGCCAGTGTCTAGAAAGTCTTAATTGTGCATAATGAAAACCTGTGGCTCTGTGTAACTAAAAGGCAGGCTTGATACACCCGCTGGCTTGTATATGATTTCTGATCAATTTTTAGGCATTTTGCCAAGGCACCCCTGAAGAGACCTCAAGGCACCCCAGGATGCCTGGGCGCCCTGGTTGAAAAAGGCTGTGCTAGTGAACAGTCTCTATCCCTTTAATAAATCATCCACAATGAGTAGGTGATTTAGGGTGTACCCAAATTAGAAAGATTAGCTCTGGGTGGAGTTATTTGGTTATTTAACAAAAACTATTATTACACAAAAAGCAAAAGAAATAGAAAAGCTATCACACCCAAAAACATCTGCTGTCACCAGGTTCTGATTTATTTTGGATCAACACAATATATTACCATTTTTTATATTTAGTGTGGCTCTTTGGCTGTATCTGAAGGTGGTATTTGAATTGCCAAAGACCATGACTTCTGATCTATAGAGAAGAAGCAGTATTATAAATAATTACCTGGTTTGTGTCTTTTTTTTTTTTTTTTTTTTTTAGGAAAAGATCCTGCATGGAGGAGCACAGTGACAAGTCTTGCCTGAGCTCACAGCCCAGTGTCTGCATTCTGCACAGTTTGTAGACTTTGCCAAAAAGCTAGATGACATTCTGTGTGAGGAACAGGGGGACTTGGCAGGAAAGTGATCTGGATACTGAGGACAGGGGGAGGAAAATGACTTTTAAAGATGAGAAAGTACAGCTCACAACTAGATCTCGCCTGCACTCCCTCCCTGAAAGTGGCAGTCAATTGACAAGCAGTACAAATCTCCACTACTTTCTTTTTTAGCAGTGACTGAGTCCCTGGACTGCATAGAAAACGCCTTGTGATCAATGTCTTATCTATTTTCCCTGTTTGCAGCAGCGCTTGTGTGCTTGCTTATTTGTTTCTATCATATGGTACATAGGAAGTGATCCCTGCATTGTTCTAGGAGAGTGTGTGGAGAGGGTTGAGGTGAAGGGGGGTGAGTTACCTCTTCAAATGGGAACAGAAATCCATTCTTTTGTTTCCAAAGGCGCTTTCTCACTGGCCTCTTTTCTTGTTCATTGTGCAGACTGGTTCATTGCTGGAATCATTCTGATACCTTTTGCAGCACTGACATCAAAACGCTAAAAAGTTTCTTAGTACAGTAACTTCAGAATGTTTCAGCAGCTTATG